>JAJTUV010000839.1:0-600000 GCA_021653895.1 Mastomys natalensis | reverse complement strand
CATTTCCTTTGGGAAATTCAGAATTATATTTTACTTTATACATCTTGGTGTTGGTCAAGCTATTTTATCCTAGATGCAAGTTTGAAAATGAAAAATGAAAGCATACTGTGTGCTATTCAATTGTATGATAGGGCTCTTCTAAATTCTAGCAAAAGTCTCTTTGCATTGAACACAGACGAATAAAGGATTCCTTCACTTTACCCCTGTTTTCAGGAGGAATCGGAATTATATTCAGTTCAACCATCTGAATCAACTACACGTACACACATGTTTCATAGAGAATTTAAAACCATAACGGATACGTTGATGGAAAAGTGTCCAAAGGATTTGTCTTGTGTGATCAAAGGCATTGAAAAATCTCCTTGGATGCCAGGGAACATTGCTGTGGTGGTAGAGCTCTTACATAACATTTCAACAACGCTAACCAAAGATGTCAATGAGGAAAAGATGCAGGTGAGTGGCCTTGTAGACCTGACAGTGGGTTATCTCTTTGGGGAAGGAACTTAGGTTAGTTGGAATACCCTCTGAGCTTCCCAGCGATTGGGAACTGCTTTTCCCACCTCAGTATTTCTAATGGCCCACATAGTCAGCACTCAACGAATCTTACGGAAGGAAGAACAGTAAACAAGTCAATTCCATGACTGCTTGAGTCTTTAAAGGTCAAGAGCTACAAGGGGTTAAGTCTGCTCTGTGAGGTTCAGTGTCAGGAGCTAGAGTCTGCTTTTCTTTTTTTCTTTTTTTCCATCGATCCTATCACTCTCTCTCTCCCTCCAGAGTCTGCTTTCCTAAAGCATATGTAAGCTACTGAAAGTGTTGTAGAAATATTGGTGGTTATGCACAAGAGAGGATGTATATTCTTTGTGAATTAGAACAAACCTCTAACATGGGAAATAGTTGAGTACAAAACAAATGGCCGAACCTTTGGACTAAGTGTAAAATGAAACTGGATTCATTTCTTCATTTTGAGGCTTAAAGTAGAATAGTGAAGGGGGACTCAGCGTCTGAGGTCACGTCCCAGTTTTCAGTGTGTTTCTACAGGGTCCTACGACGTGCCTGGCAATAACAGATGTCAAGTACATTATGGGTACTCTGACAGGTCAATCGGGTGCATGTAAAAGCTGCATACCTTTAGCTCTTACAGGAAGGCACTGAACAAATAGGAAGAAAGCAAGGCAGGGAATTGCGGTGCAGACAAATCCTCTAAATGGTATCCAATGGTGTGTGTGTGTGTACTCATGTGTGGAGGTCAGAGGTCAATGTCAAATGTCTTTTTCAGTTTCTTTCCATGTTTCTTTCTTTCTTTCTTTCTTTTTTTTTTTTAAAGACCATGTCTCTTGCTCATCTTGCAGATCATTGATTTGGATATATTGACTGGCCAAATGAACTTCTGGGGCTCATCTGTTTTTGCCTCCCCACTTTGGGATGCCACTTTTGGGATTACAAATGTGCAATATTCTCCCTCCCATATTCTGCTAGGGATCTGAACTCATGTCAGCATGCCTGTCACGGCAAGCCCTTTAGTGACAGAGCTGTTTCTGAGCCCCTGTCCAACCTTCCGACATTGTGATATGGTACTGTCATCTACAAATGAGTTGGACTGCATTTTTAGCTATTATGGGATGCATGCAGCCTGTGGGCCACAATTTGGACATATCTGCAAGTAAACTTAAGCTTTACTGTATAAACAAGTCACCCAGGGGTTCAATTAAGATACTGACTGCGACCCACAGAGTTTGGGGTGAGGTGTGAGAGTCTCCATTTCTAAGGGGGTGTATGGTCGGGTGCCTATGCTGCTGGTTAGGGGACCACACTTCTTAAAAGCAAGTCTTATATGTATTGGGAGTTTCAAAGAGGGATTCATGACTAATGCCAGTTCTTCTTTGGCAGAGTTACAGCGCCATGGCCAACCACATTCTTAACAGTAAAAGCATATCAAATTGGACCTTCATCCAAGACAGAAACAGCAGCTGTGTCTTGCTTCAATCAATCAATTCATTTGCCAGCAAGCTATTTATGAAAGAGCATCTCATCAACATATCACATGTCTTCATTCATACCATGGGTACCGTCGTATCCAGGGGCGACCTTGGGAGGAATTTCACATTCTCAATGCGAATTAATGATACGAGTGATAAGGTCACTGGGAGGGTCCTGCTCACCACTGAAGAGCTTCAGAAGGTGCCTTCTGCTTTCCAGGTTATCAGCATTGCTTTCCCAACTCTTGGGGCCATCCTGGAGGCCAGTCTTTCGGAAAATATGACCGTGAATGGGCTCGTCCTGTCCGTCATTTTGCCTAAGGAGCTTAAAAACATCTCACTGATATTTGAAAAGATCAGAAAATCCGGAGAGAGGAAGTCCCAGTGTGTGGGCTGGCACTCCCTGGAGAGCAGATGGGACCGGAGCGCTTGTAAAATGATTCGAGAAAACTCCCGGCAAGCTGTTTGCCGTTGTCGGCCGAACAAGTTCTTTACTTCTTTCTCCATTCTAATGTCTCCCAGCACCTTGGAGAGCCCGGTTCTAACTTATATCACATACATGGGCCTGGGCATTTCCATCTGTAGCTTGATCATCTGCCTGGCCATTGAGGCCTTAGTCTGGAGTCAAGTGACAAAGACAGAGATCTCATATTTACGTCACCTGTGCATCGCTAACATTGCAGCCACCTTGCTGATGGCTGACACGTGGTTCATCGTGGCTTCTTTCCTCAGTGGCCCAATCTTACACCACAATGGATGTGTGACCGCAACATTTTTCGTTCACTTCTTTTACCTGTCTGTGTTTTTCTGGATGCTTGCCAAGGCTCTCCTCATCCTCTATGGAATTCTTATCGTGTTCCACACACTGCCCAAGTCATGCCTGGTAGCCTCTCTGTTTTCCGTGGGCTACGGGTGCCCTTTGATCATTGCCGTTATCACACTTGCTGTTACAGAGCCTGGAAAAGGCTATCTCCGGCCTGAGGCCTGCTGGCTTAACTGGGACATGACCAAGGCTCTCCTGGCCTTTGTAGTCCCAGCTCTGACCATTGTTGTAGTAAACCTGATTACAGTCACACTGGTCATCATCAAGACCCAGAGAGCTGCCATTGGTAGTTCCATGTTCCAGGAAGTAAGAGCCATTGTGAGGATTTGTAAGAACATTGCCATCCTCACACCATTGCTGGGGCTGACCTGGGGATTCGGAATAGCCACAGTCATTGATGGGAGCTCCCTGGCCTTCCACATTGTCTTCTCCTTACTCAATGCACTACAGGTAAGTCCAGATGCTGTGAGAGAGGCTGAATGGAGAGAGTGTGTGTAGCGGTTTGGTGGGTAGGAGCTCATGTATCATGCTTTAGTAAGACAATGAGATAGCCATAAATATGTGTTTCAGGAAGGCCAGGACTTGACTTCTGACTCTCTTATCTACTGAGAATACATAGCATGATCTTTGTATGTTGAGTTTTTTACAAGCATGTTTTTCTCCTCCAGGAAGAGAGTATAATGCTGCTATTTTCAAGGGGTGCTTAGAAAGCAGAAGTTCAAATATTAAAATTAGGTACTAAAGACCATAAACTCCTGTTAATAGGCTGAGGATTTCGGTTTTTTTTTTTTTTTTTTTAGACATGTCTTATGTATCCCAGACTGGCCTTGCATGCACTATGACCTTAAACTTCTGATCTTCCTGTCTGCATCTCCCAGGTGTCCTGATCTGCAGGACATTAAACAGGGGTCTGGGGAGATCACCTGAAAGAGAGTGGGGGGTAGCAGACAAAGACTCGAGGAATCACGACCTGTCTATGATCTGATCAGATAGTAATCTTTACTGTTTCACACAGGGCTTATATACACAAAAAGGGCAGGATGTGGGGAAGGGGATGACTCAGGAATGTGAGTATTCAGGGGGAGTACAGATATCTTCCAGAACAGAGTATCAGGGGGATGAAGGTTCAGGAGACAGGTCACTATGACTCTAACTATGATCTACTTGTCTTTATCTAAGTTGGTACTATCCACCAAGGCTACCTATCTACAAGGTCTATGACTACTCAGGCTTGGCAACCTTCCACCAAAGCTGCTTGTTTACAATAGCTTATAGCTATCTGTTTCAGTGTTTTTCCACAGAGACCCAAGACTTGGTGTATGTCAGGCCTATTGCTGATTTTAGGCTTTCAGTGTAAGCAGGGCTGCCCCTGACACCCAGGTACGTGGATGGCAGGTGTGTACAGCCATGCACCATTGATGAGATCCTGGACATCCATCCCAGGGCTTCAGGCATGCTTGGCAAATACTCTGCCAACAGAGCTGTATCCCCAGCCCTGAGTTGTTACTGTTTAGAAAATAGTCGATCGTCTCTTCTAAAATTTAGTCTTAGAGCTGGAGGTGTTACGTCTTTATATTTGTTGTAATTTTTGCTACTTAGAGTTTTTAGACAGGTGTGGATGCCACCTTATTTGAACAAGGCAAGCTATACAAAGAGGCTTGAATGAGCATTTCTTTTCACTCTTCTCATGCTTGATGGATTAAGAAATGTTTCACAGTTTCATGGGTATCCTTTCCAGATTCTGTATGCTAATACAAATATAGACTTAATAGAAGAATTTAAAACATATGTAGATTATTATGTGCCTTTCAAGCATGTGTGATATTGGCGGTCGATGTCAGGGCCACTAGGGTTTGGTGGATCATGCTTTACTCACTAAACCACATCATAGCTATTATACAGCTTTTCCTCTCACTGAAAATCATATTTTACTCTTTTACCAGTCTAGTGTCTATGTATATTTAATGTCTAGGATAGTACTTGGTATTTAACATTTTACTTCTTGATAGAAATTAAACATATTAAATGTAAAGATTACAATCAATTAAAAACGAAACTTCTAGTTTCCCAAAGAGCTATACTTTTCTTTTTCAGTGTGTAGAGTAGCCAGCAAAAGTATTTTCAAACATATGTTTTACCCAATTGGTAACAGAGACTTAGAATCAGGCATCTACTCATATTCCTATTTCAAAATGTGAATATAAATGATTCATTTTACAGTAAACATTTGATGCTTTGGATAACACCTTAAACAGTAGGACATATGTAACATTTTAAATCTTAGCTATTTTCTACATTTCAATAGAAAGCCTAGATTTATAGTGATATTAGTAATTATCAAGCCATTACAAATCTTTACAAAACTAGTCATCGAAGGGACTGAGGTAAGACTCCAGCATTTCTACCTTTCAGCTTAACACATCCTCAGTCTATTCTTCATAAGTCCTGTCTTAGTGAGGGTTTCATTGGTATGAGAAGACACCATGGCAGCTCTTATAAAGGGTAATGTTTTGTTGGGGCTGGCTCACAATTTCCAAGATTTAGTGCATTTATCATCATGGGAAAAACATGGTGGCATCCAAGCAGATGCCGTGCTGGAGAAGGAGCTGAGAGTTTTACATCTTGATCCATATGCAGCCAAAGAGGATTGTTTGACATACTGGTCAGACTTGAATTTTATTTCTTTACATTTGTTTTTATTTTATGTGCATTGGTGTTTTGTCTGCATGTATGTCTTTGTGAGTGTGTCAGATCTTAGAGTTACAAACAGTTTTGAGTTTCCATGCTGGTGCTGGGAATTGAACCTGGGTCCTCTGGAAGAGCAGCCAGTGCTCTTAACTGCTAAGCCATCTCTCCAGCTATCTCCCAGACTTGAGCTTGTAAGACCTTAAAGCCTGCTCTCAGTAAGACACTTCCCCCAACAAGGCCACACCTACTCCAACAAGGTTCCACCTCCTAATAGTGCTATTCCCTATGGGAAAGCATATTTAAACACATGAGTCAGTGGGGGCATTTCTATTCAAACCACCACAAACCCTTAATAAACACAGGTGTCACTCCACAACAGTTCCTTTCCTTACTCCCCTCGGGCTACCTGACTGTGACTCTTGTTTTAGATTGGATTGTGAGAACTTGTGTGTTGATATTGTGGGCATTTTCACTTGTAATAGGATCAACTGGAAACTCAAATCATTTTCTGCCTCGACTCCTGGCAACGAGAAGGATGAAGTCACTGAGGTGCCAGTACCCATGAGGTAGTGGACAGCTGCCGACTGGTGTGAGTGAGGGCTAGACACTGTCTGATTGAAGCTAGTGCTAAACTGGCTCAGACTGGCTTAGGGAAGCTGTCTTATATTTTAGGAATTGTGTGAGCTGGTTACAGACACAGCCATCAGTAAAATCCAATGACACAGATTTACAAGGAAATGAAGTAGAGTAAACAACAGTCAACAGTCATACATCCCCAAACTTTTTTGTCTGATTTATGTATTTATGATTTATTTATTTGCCTATCTTTGAAGCAGGACATCCTAGGATGCTCAGGAAGGGAGGAGAGGGAACAGAGGCATGGATCCACAGCAGTCAGAGACAACCACCAGGATGAGAGGCAGCAGCAAACGTGGAGCTTGGGCTGAGAAGAAGAGAGAGGCAGCCGAGGTAGACTGAGTGAGAAGAATTCTGAAACAGGCTGGGAGGGCAGAAGATAAAGGAGCCAGGTCCTTTTTAAAGCTTTTCTGATTCCAGTTCTACAGAAATATCTCTATAGATATAGAGAGCCTGGCCAGCCCTTTGACTATGGAAATACTGGTCTGAAGCCCGTGTCTGCCTCGCATTCACGGTTCACAGTCACTGCTGCCCCTATTCTCACCCCTGTTTACTGAGAGCTATGGGCTGGGTGCGATTTCGGGAGAATCCCATCTCCCAAAGATATTTTAGTAGGAGAATAAACCATTAAAGACTAAAACTTGAGCAAAGACTTCAAGTTTATCCACTTAAACTGTTCTTTGTCCACTGAAAGAAAACGGGAAGAATCTGATCTTGCTGATTTTTTTTTTTTTTTAAAGATGTATTCATTCACTCATCTGTTCTCTGCTAGATACTGGACTCTATGAATAAACTTTCTTTGAGGTGACAGAAACCAATGAAAAGTGATTTGAATGGCATATTTTAATATTGCATTCTTATGGCTATATAAACTCAGGGTGGGTAAAAATGTTATTAGGACTGGGGCTATAGCTTAGAGGTAGATTACCTGCTTAGCATGCCCAAAGACCCTAGCTCAATATCCAGTTCCCCTTTCACACAATGAGACCACATGAAGTTATTAAATGTATGCACATTATTATTTTGAGACAGGGTCTCTCTATGTAGTCCTGACTGTCTTGGAACTCATTATGTAGACCAGACTAGCTTTGAACTCACAGAGATCCAGCTGCCTCTGCCTCCTGAGTGCTTGGATTAAAGGTATGTGCCATCACTACTGGTGTCAATTAAGTTGAATATACAAATGTATAAAAACAACCGCCGATGAATTAAAACTGTTATGAGGAGAGGTGTTTTTTTTTGTTGTTGTTGTTTTGTTTTGTTTTGTTTTGTTTTGGTTTTTGGTTTTTGGTGTTTTGTTTTGTTTTCTTTTTTTTGTCCATCAGCCAAAATCAAACTAAAGCCAGAAAGCAAAACAAAAACAAAACCCCACAAATTTATGTAGAGGAAATAGTCATCAACTTTGGTTCTTAGATATGTTAGTTATTGTTCCAGTAGTGTGAGGAGATCACGTGACCAAGACAACTGTAAAAAAGAAGCATCTGATTGGGGGCTTGTTTATAGTTTTTAGAGTGTTAGTCCGTGATCATCGTGGCTGGAGGCAGGCAGGCATGGCGCTGGCGTAGCAGGCGAGAGCTTTACATCCTGATCAGCAGGTTCCAGGAACAGACTGAGAAATTGAGCTTGGCACGGGCTTTTGAAACCTCCAAATCCACCTCCAGTGACACATCTCCTTCAACAAGACCGCACTTTCTAATCCTTTCCAAACAGTTCTACTGAGTATTCAGACCAATTAGTCTTGGGGTGGGGGTGGGGCATTCCCATTTAAACCTCCATACTAAAAACCAAAATAGTTCCAGGGCCAATTTTGTTAATATTTTGATTTTTCAAATGTACCTGTAGTACCAAAACAGGCTGGGGTGTGTCTGTTCTAAGCATCTTGACAAGAATAATACCTTGTAAATTAATGATTCGTGTCAACGATGACATTTCACACTAGAGTTAATGGCTTAGGAGTGTGAGGGGCAGCGAGATGGCTCAGTAGGTAAAAGCGCTTGCAAGTCTGACAAGCCTGAGTTCCATCCCTTGAACCCATGTAAAAAGCCAGAAGGGATGGTGAGCATCTGTTATCCAGCCCTCTTCCCATAAGATGGGAGATCAAGACAGAATTGGCCAGAAGTTCACAGACCAGCTAGTATGGAGTACGCTACGTGACAGAAACAAGAGAGACCCTGACTCAACAACGTAAACAGTCAACACTGAACTTGAGAACAATTCTGTGAGTTCCACATGTGTGCCATAGCACCCACAGTTACATGTACATAAACTACGTACACATACGTGAGCTTGTGTACTCACACATCGATAATAAGCGAAATTAAATAACCATAAGCATTTCTAAAAGAAGAGTTCACACAAACATACAGTCTGATAAAATCTCCATGCAGACCAAGGTTGGGTTCTATGGACTGTCTATGTTGAGGGTAAGGTGCATTTGAGTACAGTGGAGGAATGAATGACCCAACTGCCTGGCTTCACACTGGTTCCTGTCATCCTCCACCTGCCAGCTGCGTTCTCACCAAATTGTGGTGGCAACAGGCTGTTGTTCTCACTGCTTGGCAACTGGCTGTAACATCGTTATGGTGCCAGTTGTGTTCTTCTGACTGGGCTCTCATTCAGTTAAGCAACTGACAATGATTTAGGAAGGGAGTGACCTCGGGGAAGGACATCTTATTTTCCCTCCCGATCCACCACCCAAGCCATTCAGCACCCAAGAAATGCACTAAGGGACGTTGCTGTCTACAGCGTTTTAAAAGTTGGGTTTCTGAACTTCCTTCTCCTCATTGGAAAATTGAGGTTGTTGCCTGAAATTCCTTCTTCTGGGGGAGATTTTTGTGTTATTCTTAGTGGAAAGGTGAAAATAGAAAAATCAAGCCTCAAATGGATTGTAGGTGTGGAGGATGGTTGTCTTTCCACGAATGGGGTCTTTCTCTTCAGGCATGTTGTGAGGAGGTTATGAGCAACTGAGCATACCTGCTCTTCTCAGTGCTGCCGCAGTGTCTCTGCTGCACACCTGCATGGCCTAGCATCTCCTTTACAACTTTCTTGAATCATTCTATCCCTAGGAGAACAGCTGCTGAGAAGTGAGAAGCATTTTCATGTCACTCAAACCTGAAGTCTCTACCATGTCCCTGCATAAAGCAAGGGGCTTTGTTTCAGCTCTGCCGCTGCCAGAGCGGTGGCCACAAGTCTTTGTTGAACAACAGGTTTTTTTGTCATTGTTTTAGGCAATGTTTGCTGAACAAATGTGTAGACATTGTGTCTTTAGACTAAGAAATGCGAAGACTAGGTAGAGTTGTTTTCTTATGGCCAGAATAGATGGGACGTGAGAAGTGTTGGTGTTCGTTATTTTTACCACCATTATATTGTAATTGGATCTTCTTCCACAGGGCTTCTTTATCCTGCTGTTTGGAACAATCCTGGATCCAAAGGTACTGTATGCAAACCTTTCTTGGATTTCCTGTATTGAGTACTTGGCCTGAAATGCTGACTTGTGGAGAACACATTGACCTTTGACCTCAGTCATTTGTGCAGTCACCTAAAACAGAGCATCAGTCTTCTTAAAAAAAAAAAAAAATCTTGAGGTTTTATTTATTTATTTTTTCCCCATAATGTGAGGGTTTGCCTGAAACGATGTCTGAGTGCCATGTGGGTGTAGTGCCTGTAGAGGCCAGAAGGGGGCGCTGGATCACCTGGAACTAGAGTTACAGAAGGTTGTGAACTCCCATACAGGTTCTGGAAATTGAATCCTGGTCTTCTGGAAGAGCAGCCGATGCTCTATCTTTTCAGACCTGTCATGGTTCTTTTAATGCATGTCACTCTCACCATCCGTTAAGCTCTTCTGAAGATACACATTTTATGCACCTTATCTCTAAGTCTCCAAACAATCAAGGGGACTTCTACTCTTTGTCTCACAGATGAGGAAAAAGGGAACCAGGACAAAGAAACAGCTTGCTCAAGAGCCCACTGTGATTTCTTGTGGCAGAAATGAAATTAGTTAAATCTCTCAATATTATTTTGGGAGGATGTCTCTTGGATTTGAAGGCTACACACCAGGAATAGCCCCGAGTGCACAGTACAACTGCTTAAAGATGAGTAAGGGGTTCAGTTCCTCGCACTAACTTGAAGGGTCACACATCAGTCACTTCTCCCCTCGGGGTATTCAGCTATGTTGCCCACCAGGCTGCACTGGAGGGAGTGAAGCATAGCCGGGATGGGTTGGTTAGGCAGGACCTTGGTTGGCATGAGTGTGGGATAAACAGCCTTCTCTGGAGACGGCTTTCAGTGAAACAGCTCTCTTTATTAGGTTGTGTCCCGGAAGGACAAGAGCTATATAAACTTTAGGAAGTGGGTAGGGGTTTTCCGGAGGGGTGTACGTCATTGGTCATTGGCTGGGGTAAAGGTACAGGGAATGCTTTGTTTGCATGAAGAGGAATTCCAGATGCTTGCTGGACATGTTCTTATAAGGAGAGAGGAAGTTTAACTTGTAACGTGCCCACCAGGTTATGTGACTACCTCAAGGGTGGTGGAGGTGGGGGGTCGCAAGGCTACACACACTGAGATGTGCGGGGCCCAGAGCAGAGAGGAAGCTGTCTTATTCCTGCTGGTCTCAGGACAAGATTTTCACGCTCCAGACTGGTTCAGGTTGTATGGCTTTCCGGCCCTACAAGTTACTTCAGTTCCAGGGGATCTGATGCCCTCTTCTGGACACTGCATGCACACAGTATAGACACGTCTTCTGGCAAACAATTCTCAACCGAAAAACTAAAAACTGAACGACAAAAATTAAAAGTTAAAAAAAAAAATAGTGAAAAAGGATTAACACCAAAACAAAATTGAAAGCAAAATATTCACTTTCACTTTAGGGTATTATATTTTTAAACTATCGATGCTATTAAAGTTAACTTCAAAGATTTGTGAGGGGAATTTAAAAAAAAAATGTCCTTTCATTGTCTTACCAAGATGCTTTGTCAACCTAAAAGTTCCTTAGAGTTGAAACAGAGTTATCCTTGATGTTTCTATGTGTAGACTGTCTCAGGTTTACAACAGCTCAACTCCTAAACCTTCTGGTTTATAGCTGTGCACAATGGTAACACACAATCAGCAGAAACTTTATCTTGAGCTGAGCTCTTTCTGGGCTAGCATTATGTAGGGTGGGATCGAGCCACAGCTCTGAGTCAGCTATGAGCTTACCATGGTAAACAGCCGACACTCCATGGTGTTACAAAACTGTGGTGTTCAGCAGATAGGTATACCAGGTAGAATCGTGACTTGAGCTATTTTTAGCTTAAAATGAGCTCCTTGATGCAAGCGCCCTTGCATGAGGAGCATCTACTAGCTCTGCTCCACAGTACTTATGAATCCCAGATTTAAAAAAAAAAAGAAAAAAAAAAGCTGTCAAGCAACTTTATAGGTGGAAACATGCAGGAAGCATTTACATTACCCCTCAGTCATAATTGCCAGGGCTCCATGTCTGATAACTGTGATATCATAACTAATGCACAGAGTCAAATAACAGTCGGACCTTCATTCTGTGTGCTGGAGTTAGGTGCTTTGAGATGTGCTAAGAATTCCAAGCTCTGCCAAGATCAGAATCTTTTCATTTAAAATGACAATGTAAAGGACAGATGCCCAAGTGTTACAGGGGCAGACACGATGAATGGATGCAAAGGAATATAAACAAGGAGTCTTGAAAATCCTAAGATCAGCAGAAAACTGAGTATGTCTGCTGAAAGGCACTTACTGCTAATGTTTAAAGTAAATATTGTGTGCACTATGAAATACAGGATCTAAAAGGAATCAGAGCAGGGAATGCCAATAGAAGTGTCAATATGGCTTCGAAGATCCCAGGGGACCCCAAAGATCCCAGGGGACCCCAGGAGCATTTCCCTTCCTTGCAAACTTGTAGCAAAGACTTTGCATCTTCAGGGAGGGGTGGAGTCTCCCTGAGCTGAAGGGCTTTTGCAGATGTTAGTGTAAAGACAATAAATACAAAGGCTTGGAAAGAAGCATTTTTTATGGAAGAAGTGAAAAAGGAAAAGGAATGAGAGATGTGAGGGGGAAGCCAGGATGATCTACAGTGGATGGACAGGAATCCAGGTCCTGGGTATTTATCTGTGTAGCTGACTGAGTTTGAATGTTACTGAGTTGTGGAGTGTCACTTTCCTCAGCAGTATTAGGGGGGACAATAATATCTATTGTTAATATAATACAAGGTAATATAATATTGTTGATAATATATAAGTAATATATTTCAAGGTTACTTTCTCTGTCAAGTGAGATGATCCATCTGAAAAGCATTGTAAAGTAATAAACCCATCATCACCATCATCCACTGATACGTTGTTTAGTACATTTTTCTCCTTATAAACGTTTTGAATAATTGACACACAAGATGTGATGAGTGACTTTGTTGGTTCAGCAGACAATACCAAGGCTGTTGTTAGAATCTGTAAGGTTGTGTGAACTTGCTCCCTAGCCGCTGAGTCCATGTTTAAGACCTAGGACATGAATCTTCTTCATCAGCTGCCTCTTTCCTGTCTCTCCTCATGCCCTCAAATTTCTCCAGCTCATCCCACCATGATCCCACCAAAAGCACCCAGCTGGCCACTGGTTCCCTTGCCTCAGTATTTGTCAGGTCGAAGCTTGTTATTAGCATCGTATAAAAGTTTAATTATTAACCCGCTTTGCTAACTTTCCAGATAAGAGAAGCCTTGAAGAGTCGAGTAACGACTGCCAAATGGATCTCTAGAGTATCAGAGGTAAACGCTTATTTATTTATTTATTTATTTATTTATTTATTTATTTATTTATCTTTTTAATTTGACAAAGTCACAATGTAAAACCTTTCAGTGTGGCTTTTCCTGGGTGGGTGCCTCCTTGAGCTGCTCAGAATCCTTATGGAGTATGATGTCCAAATATGAAGATGAAAGTCAGTTGGAATGTAAAAAAGAGGGGGTGGCAATGTGGCCGGCGCTGTAGGCATGAACCACAGAATGGGAAGTGAATGATGAGAAGGAGAAATGATGAAGGGATGAAGGATCTCAGGCTTCCAAGACATCTTGGTAGTTCTCTCTAATCCTGGTCAGTTGAGTCCTGTGCAGAGTGTGAAAATCCTAGGGAAACACATGTTGAAACTCCCCACAAAGGACCTCCCAGGAGCTTTTATTTTGATGAAGGATGCTGTTGCCATGGTTACCCAAGTGGAGTTAGGCAAGGGGCTAGTTCAGCTATGTGGCAGAGGTGCTCCAGTCATACTGTGGGAACTGGACTGCGCCGTGCCTTTAACTCTTCTTGTTCTATGACAGGTAAGTTCTATTGCAATGCAGGGCTATTCAGAGTGAGGGAAGACCTGGAAATGTTTATATGTCAGCAAAAGGGACTTGGGAACATACCCAACAAGAAAAGGTGGTCTGCAGCTCTGTTGACTGTTGTCTGTCCCTCCTTGGCCTTGCAGATCTCTGCACCTGGGGACCCCCAACTGAATGCACATGGCATCCCATTTCCATATCTGTCTTTCTACTCCATTTCCTCCTGCTGATTTCTCTCTCTCTCTCTCTCTCTCTCTCTCTCTCTCTCTCTCTCTCTCTCTCTCTCTCTCCTTATTCTCTTCCTCTTTATTCTTAGCCAAGCATTGGTCACATTCTTAGTCCTTGGTCTTCCATACTCTGGTGGTACCTGACTACCTGACTTCTCTATATTCTCTCCAGCTTAAAAAGGGGGAAAATTTTCTGAGAATAGATGCTTCTGCCAACAAGGCCAGACCTCCTAATCCTTTTAAATAGTGCCACTCCTTGGTGACCAAGGCTTCAAATCTATGAGCCTGTTCAAGGGCCATTTTCATTTAAACCACCATAGGCTCTCTTTTCTGACTTGGCCTGATTATTTCAAATTCCTTCCAAAGTACTAGCCTTGGTCCTTTCTTTGTGTGTTTTTTTAAAATGACCTATTCAGGCCACTATAGGGAAATTCTGGCCTTCGATGCCTAAGAAAACAGTCATTTTCTTCTCACCTCTGTTTTTTTTTTTCATAAGTCACAAAGACACCCAGCCCTTTATTATTGTTGATGGTCGGAGTCAGTGGTTTTTGATGTTGGCTGTACCTTAGAACCATCTTGGGAGAGGAAAAACAAAACCCCAAAAGACACCAAACCACAGCCCAAGCCTCACTCAGAAAATAAACTAGAAACTCTCAAGGCTTGAGCCTATCATTTATTTTAAGCTCTGCAGTGATTCTAGTATGTGGCAAGCGTTCAGAGCCTCTGACCTAAGTACAGCATACATTTGCCCTTCATCTCGCATCCCTTTGCTTCTGCTCAGCAGCTTTAGGCCATATAGGCTGTTAACATTCACACCTTTACCTGAGTACAGAAGTAGGGTTACTGTGTTCTCTTCTGCTCCAAAGGCCTCTAATCCCTGGTAGCAACCATCTACAGCCCACATTTAACCTACCTTTCAGGGTACCCACCTGGACAGGACCAGTCCCAGTTCCCTAATCCCCGGGACAACATATATGCTTGTACCTATTTTGTAGCTGACAAGATGAGCTAGCCTATGCTCATGTAGCCACAGATCTCCCAAAGTGTAAATATCTTGCTTCTTTAGAGAACACATGTCTAAAACATACCCCAAAGATCCTTTGGCACGTGAGCATCACAAAGGTATAGTTGGAGGACTTTAATGTTGAGGATTTCGGTAGAATAGCTGTTAGAAGGAGGATAGGACACAAAGTTCCTTTCCTCTCTCTATTGTCTCTCTCTTCTTCCCTCCTTTCTCTTCCCCTCCTCCCTTCTCTTCTAATCTCCTCTCCCTTTCCCCATCTTCTTGCTTCTTTTTTCCTTTCCTCATCCTTCCCTTCTTTCTTCTTCTTCCTTCTTCCTGTTCTTTTTCCACCTCTTCTTCACCTTTTTTCTCTTATTCTACTTCTTCCTCCTCCTCCTCTTCCCCCTTTTCCTCCTTCTCTTGTTCTTCTTCTTTCTCTTCTTTTGCTTCTTTTTTCCTCTTTTCTTCCTCTTTCTCCTCCTCCTCTTCTTCTTCCCCCACCTCCTCCTTTTCTTCTTATCATAGGGAACTTTTCATGCCAGGTGCTGGTGGAGAAGGAACCGTTAGACTAGCCTGTTACTAAGTTGTTAGTTTTAATATGATCAGGAAAGAAGGAGGCAGGAGATTCGAAAGGGTAAAAATACTTTTCGCCTAAGATTCTCTCTACAGCTGGAGTCATTGTGATAATTGCAGACTGACTGGTAATGATAGACGCGATTATATTTTGTCTTCAATAGGACTTTTCTTCTGAATTCTCTTGTCATCCTACCAAAGGGCCAAGCTAACAAACCAGGATGGATCCCTCACATGGGCGGTAAGTATGCAGCGAGAGAGATTCTAAGTATGGTTCATGTGTATGGCATTTCTTGGATTAAAATTCAAAATAAACACTCTTGATTCTTGTCTTGTTAAGGCACAATTTTGAATTCTTGGGTTACTGAAATTTTTGTTCCATAAAACAAGAAGGCATGTGTGAGAAAACTTAGGACTTGTCCTGGGCATGCTTAAGGAGACTGAGTAGCCTCCCTCTGCTCCAGTTCTTCTCTTGCTTTCCAGAGTCAGGATATCTTGCATCAGCAGTGTCCCCCAAATCTCCTACCATGGTCCTCTTTCTCTGATCTTAAAAGGTCAAGAAATCATGATTCAAAATATTGGGAAGAGGCCTCAGGGTGGGAATAGAAGCTGGACAGAGCCATAGAGAAACAAGCCACAGGAGAAAGGAATTTAGAGCCCCCACATAGAGGGCTGGGGTAGCAGGTTTGGAAGAGAGCCAGCTAGATACAGACATGTGCAGGCTCTAAAACAACAGGGTAGAAGACAGAGACAAACATATTGAGGCACCTATATCCGTAGGAAGGCTCACAGAGATGGGAGGTACATGTAGAGAGGGTGAGATGTCTATAGAGAGAGCCCAGAGAAATGCAGAATTATCCAGAAAGGATGATGCATATGCAGCCCAAGGCTCACTCAGAGGGCTGAGGAACAGAGATGCAGAGAGATGCACTGTGATATGTAAAGTGAGTCTCCCACCCCATTATTCCACACACCCAGGCTCTGGCTAGCAGACTTTGTGGCCTTGACAGGAGTCCAAGGTCTCATATAAAGAAATGGCTCTTTTCTGAGAGGAGTTATATTTCAAAAGAAATGGCTCCAGTAGTATATAAGACATATATATCTGTAAGCCCGAGAAAATCAGGAGTTTGAGGTTATCATCAGTTACACAAAAGGTTTGAGGCTAACCTGTGCTACCTGAGATCTTGTCTCACTCCATCCCCAGAATGAAGTAGATCGTGTTAAACAAAGCAATACAATCTAGTATCTGTGGGGAACAGAACAGGACAATTTCCTGTGTTCCATAGAAGCATATGGGGAAGAGACTGTCTACCTTGGCAGCTGGGCTCTGCCAAACGGGATTCTACAGAGCAAACTCAACACCTAAGTCTGAAGCATCTGTGTCTTGCGACTTGTATATTTAAGCTGTGATTTTTCTGTTCTTGACAAGGTTGCTCATTCCTGGAACGACAGTGCCCAAGGAAGCATGCACTTAATTCCTGTCCTCTTGCCACTGGGTACTTTGAAGGAAACTTCCCGTATTGCATCGCCAATGGAGGCAGGGGTGACATGCGCAAAGCACGAAGGCCCCACTGCCTAAGCTGTTCTATGTTTCTTGTCATGTCTTGCCCACCGATTGCAAATCTATATATGACACACTAAGCATCCTCAAGGGACAAGAAGACAATATGGGTCACAGCAACAGGGTCTCACAGATGCCTCCATCTTCGCATTGCTGGGTCACACTGATCTCCAAGGCGACAGCTCTGCTTATCCCAGCAGAGGTGGCCTAGGATGCCCTGTGTGGGATTCTTCAGGAGGCCCCTGAAGAAGAGTCACCAACAGTTGCATTGACTCTATGCAGCTCACCACTGGTTCTCATATAGATGGCATCCGTCTGCCAGTATTTTCTACTTTTTCAAGGTCAAAGGCAATTGATTAGATGGTCAGCCTGGCTTGGACTTTGGATGCAACTTCTTCGACAGAGAACCAAGTGAAAACCATAGAGTATTTGAGTTGGACATGATACCTGTTTTAAGAGGAGATGGAAGCCTGGAACTGTGAGCCACAGCTCTGCCGTCCTGAGCCAACTCAATTGGCTTTCCTTGCTCTGCTTTGTCTCCCAGAACATGGGGCCTCTGAGGGGCTTTCTGCTCACATTTTCAGATAGGGGAGGCTTCTGAAACCTGAATGTGGGAGGGGAAATACCATATTTCAAGTGCAGTGCTGTTCATTTTCCTAGCTGTATGTAAACACGTTCAACATTCAAAGCAGATGTCACTCAACAGAGAACAATGCTGGTGGAGGGAGGGTAGAAGCCCTCCCCAAAGCAAGCACACAGGCAGCTGCCCCTGAAGAAAAGCAGAGGCTAAAGACAAAGGAGGACAGACATATGGTCCAAGCCATCCCATGGAAGCCGGTGTTATTGATGTTCTATTACAGATGGGAGGCTAGCAATGATGGGCACCATTAGAATCCCTGCACTTGGGATACAGGGACTCAGAGATCTGCTGTGAGTTTGAGGCCACCTTGGTTTAGTTTACATGGTTCATAGTAAATGGGCCAAAGCAAAAGGGTAAGATCTTGTCTAATAAAGCAATCAAATGCCCCTCCCGTAGAATAAATAAAAACAAAACAACAAACAAAACTGTGTGTGTGTGAACTCACAGACATACACACACACACACACACACACACACACACACACACACACACACACATACCCCAACAGGAAAAATCATAACTAAAACCAACCAAGACACAAATGGGAAGGGAGGCTCACTCTGTGGGTGAGTAGCTAGGTCTCTCTCTCCTCTGTGTGTGTGAGAATGCGTGTGCTGTTCATGTGTGGGTGGTGTCTATACATGTGTGTGGGTGTGCCCTAGACGTTCAGGAGTGGACATCTGGTGTCCTGGTCCATCACTCTCTGCCTTATTCTTAGACAGGGTCTTTTATTGAACCTGGAGCTAACCTGGCAGCCAGCCAGCTCCAGTGATCATCCTGTATCTGCTGCCACCCACAGGCTACAGGCAAGCATGGCTGTACCTGTATTTTTACGTGGGTTTGGGGGACTTGAAGTCAAGTCTTCATGGTTATACAATAAGTCCTCTTACCACTTAGTCATTACCCCAGTCAGCCCATATCACAGTTAACAAATCAAAAAGAAAACTTCCTCTAAGTAGGGAAGGCTGAGAGGATACAGGAAAGACCAATTAGAAGATGGGAAAGGATATCCTAGCCGGAGAAGAGAGTTATCTTTCCAGTGGGGTTGCTTATGTTGGGACAGAGGATCTCTTTTATGTGTCAGAGGCGGTTTAGTTAGTCACAATTCAACATAGCTCCCGATCTTGTTAAAGAGGATGCTATAGACTGGTGCTAGCTTTTGCTCAGTGCAGATACTGCAACATCATGAAATATCACTTGTTTATGGTCAGTGTAATGAAGTCAAGGTGGATGGTCTCGTGTAGCTAAATGGGTGGAAGAATGTACGTGAGTGAAGACTAAGTATAACATAAGTATAACATAAGTTCCGTGTATGGACGAGAATTCTTGAGCACAGGCAGAAAGGGGGGCATCATCGTTTCTCTGTGTTATCTGTTCAGCAGATGTGTCTTGCTTGAAAGTGTTCAACTCAGGCACACTCACTCTGTGTGACAGGAGGTGGTTTGTCACTAACCAAGAAAGGCCTGAGGATGTTCAGAGAACCACTCTGGCATCTGGGGGTGGGAGTGGGGAATCTCTTGAAGAAGTCTAGCCCTGAATCTACATGACAGACATCTTGAAAGATGTCAATGGACATGCCTAGCCTAAGGTGACTTGTGTGACCCTCAGTAGAGACACATGCAGTATGCTGTTCCGGTCAGGAAATATCACTTTAATTCCTTAGAATTTGGTTTCCTCATTTGTAAGCGAGGGACAAGCTAGTCTTATCTCCTACAGTTATTGTGATAATTTAAAAACAGTGAAGTATTTATAATAGTACTTGGAAATTGCTCTTCAAAATGTTAATTTATCAGAGTGCCTGTGAATACACGAACATACAGATATATACACATACACAAGTAAACATATGACTCTGGCCTCTGGCATCAGTTTGAATGAATCTCCTCATGGGAACAAGTTCATTGACTTCAAAATAAAACCACAAAGCATCTGATCTTGTCTGTGTACAGGACTGTGAGCAAGGAAAACCTACTGAGGCTCATGGAGTGAGCCTGTTATCTAGTGTTGCCAATTGGAATGCATAGTTCCACTCTCGAGGAAGAGTGCCTGCCATGTGGCTCCACTCATTTTGTGGCGTTTCCAAGCCTGGCTTTACTTTTTGCCTTCTCTGAGGGGTCCTCCCTGACTGATTCCCCCAACACAATTTCCTAGAACATTTACAAACTGTGCCGTTCTCTTTCCATTAGTGGTTGCTGTGCTCTGTTGTTTCTTTTGGTTTGTTTGTTTTTCTCTCTTTATTTCCCAGCTATGGTTGTGAGCCTTTAGGAACAGATTGGCTTTACATTTGATAACCACTTTGTAATGTCCTTCTGCCTGCTGATAGGGCAACCACATGACTTACACATAGAATATGTTCAGAAAATATGTATGTCCAATAAAACTCTTTGATTACACAACTGCTTGAAACTCTTCCCCTCCGCCGCCCCACCCCCCAAGTCCCAAATGACCCGGTACTTAATGAGTGACCTACATAGAACTGACCCATTTCTACGAATGTTGCTTCCTTGACCTGCATTGCTGGAAGTTACGTAAAACAACTGCCTCTCTCTTATTTCTCCTTGTCTGCCTTCCTACCGTGCCCACAATGACTTCTAAGTGGAGAATTACAGTAGCCCTTGGAAGAAGAAGGCTTATAGAGAAGAAACATCAGAGTTAGAATGTGTGGGACTCTGGTAGTGAGGAGATTCATGTAAACTGAAGCTGGGTCAGGTGAAATCTTCTGTAGGTGGAGACTATACTTTCTGGCTCATCATTACCCATTGTCATCGAGAGGCTGCAAAAGTTCTCATCTCATTCCTTCAAAATAACAGAAGAAGTAAATAGGGCTGGCAAGGCAGTTCTCTGGGTAAAGGCTCTTGCCACCCTGACCAGCCTGATGGCCTGAGTTTGATCCCAGGGTCCCGTGATTTTTGCAAGTCATCCTCTGACTTCCACATGTGCCTTGCCACCCAGGCACACAAATGAATAAGAAGACAGATAAATTAAAAAAAAAGAAAGAGCAAGCCACAAATCCCTCCGGCGCCAAGGTAAAGACTAGCTCATAATTTTCTGGCCACTTTCTCAGTATGGTTTTTCTCCAAATTCATAGGTACAGGTAAAATGCCACAATAGCCCTTTAAAACCATAAACAATGGTGGCACAAGTTTGCATGTTGTCACTCCTGTTCTAATTACACCAGGGAAGATACAACACAGACTCTCCTGTGATCATCTGAGATAAAGATGAAGAACCGAAGGACAAACAAGTGACTCACTTTAATGGATTCGCTTCAGACAAGAGAAACCTGTAATTTCTCTTAGGCGTGCTTGACAGACCCACTGTGGGGTGAATCACAGCCTTACACAATCCTTGAAGCTGTGGGCTGCTTTGCAGTGGCCAGATTGGCTTCTCATTACGGGCAGTTGCCTCTCACCGGGGCCTTCAGGACTTCCTTTTCAAAAGATGGAGTCGAGCCGCTATCACTGAAGGGGGCTGTAGGGTTTAGCAGTGGACACGTGATGGTGAGGCACCATGGTAGAGAGTTCAGTGCTGACTTTCCTGCCAGGTGATTGTCGGTCTCTGGGCTGCTAGATCTACTTCCTGGATGCGTGAGTACATGGCCCATGCTATCAGCCTTTCCTAAAATAAGGAGCTAATTGTCTTCTGCACCTGTTCCAGAACAGGGGGACTATGTGGTTTGGGCTAGTGCTTCCTGGAATGCTTGACTCTGTAGTGTCTCCTCCTTAATGCTTTTTAGAACTGGGCCACCTCAGAGTTGGAGTGTCTATTTGGTATTTGTTTTTCTTCGTGGAGTCGTCTGTCAGGCTAGAATTGCTCATTCCTCAGAGTGGAAATATAAAATGCCCTGTCAGACAATCAAACTTACTGCCTCTGCACTGACTTCATGCCAGATAAATTTCAATTCCCTTCCTTTAGCTGGAATGCGAAGCGTGAACATTCTGTTTTCTTCTTCTCGTGAACCTGCCAAATTGTCTTTACAACAAGCTAAAGGAAAACACTATTTCCTGTTACTGCTGGGAACCCTTCGTAAATCATCCCTCTTGGGCTGCTTGAAGGTCTGTGCTCTGGACACAGAGAGCAATTACAGGAGATTTGGGCTGTTGATTCATTGGGTGTTATTATTTTTGGCTATCTGTTTAGAGGCAGTACTCTGGTGAACTTCCTTCATAGAGCAGAAATATCACCAGTACTAATAATTATAATTATTAAAGCATTAACATAGTGGGTGAGGTGGAAATGTCTTCCAACTCTGAACTGATGTGATTCTTGGGAGCCACGAGCGCAGGAATCCAGCTACAAAGCAATGGGGGCAAGTCATCTAAAACAACCAAGAGGAGATGGGTCTGATTCTGTTCTAGTAGTTCTCTATAGTTGACTTTCCACCAAGGCTCTGCAACGCAACTCATCCATATTGAAAAGAACCAGTACATCAGTAAAAGTGAGTCTGTAGATTCAATTATTGAGGTCAAGATATAAACAACTCACTTGGCCATCTGATGTTATAATCAAAGTTCTAATTACATGACTTGAGTAGACTATATGGTTATTGAATTAGGCACCACACACACACACACACACACACACACACACACCCCCCTCACTCTTGAATTCCCCATTCTCCAGTTAACCTTTCTGAATTAGCCATTCCCATAAGATAGTAGGATTGGTAAAGGAATATGAAGTCAGTTGCTGCCTTCACAAGAAGGAATGTGTGCCCTCTCTGTACATCTCTGGAGGGGAGAGAATTGACAAGTGAGAGTTCACATGCCGGTCCTTCATCACGGTCTACAGGACAGTTCTTGGCCTGACCTTGTTTTATTTTCCTTGGGAGCTCGATGCCAGCTTTCACCAGGCATGTTGAGACAGGTGAGAAGCGCCTCGGTGTTCGTGGTTCATCTGGTAGCTTCATCCAGTGAGTGACAGGAGTGAGTTCCAGGACCCGGACAGACTGGTTATCGTTTGGAATTACAACTCACACAGAAACTGGGTTCTGTGTACTGAGAAGACAGAAGGAATGGGAGGAAGTAGGCAGGAACACAGGGCTCTTCTGGTCTGTGCAGAGGGTCAGGGTTTTATGATCTCTATTTTAAAATGGAGATAGCACAGAGACACATGCATAGTCAGTGCTACTGTGTTGTCATCTTGCCTCCCTTCCCTCCCCTCCCCTCCTTTTCCTTTTCCTCCCTTTTCTTCTCTTTTATTTTTTCCTTCCTTCCTTCCCCCATATCTCTTCCTGTATGAAACTTCGTGGAACTTTTTGTTTTTTTTAAATCAGGGGCCAGGTAGTGCAAGAAAATGGAGGCCTGTTGAGAGGGAGAACATGTCTAGCAAACTCGGCAGGTTTCAGAAATTGTTGAGAGTTTCATATGGTGGGACCTTTGGTGTCTCTGTGCTCCACTCCCGCATCTTTAATCGGAGATAGAAAAGCTGCCGGGGAGAACCCTGTACCAAGCACATGCAGCCGTGCTGTCGTTATTATTCCCTAAACCCCGTGGAATAACAACCACTTACAAAGCATTTGGGATGGCGTAACATGAGGGAGAGGTTTTGTGCAAATGCTTACACCATTTTCCCGAAATGACCTAAGTATGTGGGGGGTTTGGTGTCTGAAGGAGGTGACTAAGGGACATCTGTATGCTCATCTGCTACGTGAGGACAGGGGAGTTTCCTTGTGATTTTTTAGAGCTCAACCCTCAGATGCTGGGCAAGCATCTTCATTCACCCATTCACTCTGCAGGATCATTTATTCACTCATCCATTTATTCAATGAGTGGTTTCTCCGCTGTGAATAGATGCTGACTTGGCTTAGGAGAGAGAAAGATCAGATGTCTACTTCTGAATTAATAGCAACTTGATTTACTTTTTCGGTTTTAGTTGTGACTTGCTTTCTCTCGGGTTCTCTTGAGCCATTGTGATTAGCGCTCAGCTGTAGAGGGTGCCCAATGTCCAGGGCATTGTGGTTGGGAGGGAGAGGTAGTTATTTAGATACTCCACTTTGGGCTGGCTAGTGGATTTAGCTGCACTTTCCCCTTAAGCCTTTGAGGTCTGTACATGTTATTTTCTCTCTGTAATCACTAGGTTACAACAGGGAGCCTGGCTGTATTTGGCAGTTTAGAATTGCTGTTTATTGTTGTGTGAGAAGCAAAGGAGTGTGGCAGAGGGCAATTCACGCTTCTCTCAGGGCGTGCAGAGAGAGGTGAGCTGCTCTGGGGGGGAGGGGGAAGGAGAGACCTGGAGTGTGCTTCAATTACTTTTATACATCTTGAGGAACTGCCACACTAGGTGGCTCAGCTGCTCTTATGACTGAAATTAGTGCCTTGTACTATTCACTCATGGAATATGGCATGGATCTGCCCTCACTCTGGGGCTAGTAGAGAAACCAGAGAGAGGTTCTTTGCAAACGACAAGTAGATATTGTTATTGGCATCATGGCCACAGATAACCTCAAGCTAGAGTTCACTATCATCTTGTTTACTCTTCAGTTTTCATTTCTGAGTCTGTCCTTCTTTTTTTCTGTTTTTCCAGAGCTTTTGGTGTGAGAAATGCAGGTGCCTCCCATGAACATATATATCATAATAGGAATAGGTATAGGGACAACTGGATGTCCCACAAATACACTTGGGCTCCAAATGCAGATAGTGGAGTGTGTTTTCCTCTGAGTATGTTTATACATGTTCCAAAAGGCATTTAAAAGGATTTATCTTTTTTTCTAATTATCTGTATGCCTGTGTGTGAGAATGTGTACACGGGTACAGATGTCCACAGAGACAGATTCCTTGGAGCCGGAGTTACAGGAAGTTGTGAACCACCTGGCATGAATACACAGAGCTGAACTGAGTTCTTTGCAAGAGCAATAGGATCTCTTATCTCCTGAGCCATCTCCGCATCCCCTCAGGGCATTTTAAAAGAGTGTATATGGATGTTATGCTTGTACATATGTCTATGCACCACGTGTGTAGTGTATCTGCAGAGGCCAAAAGAGGGTCCCTGAGATCTGAGCTACAGAAGGCTATGAGCTGCCGTGCGGGTGCTGGGACTTGAACCTGGGTCTTCTGAAAGAGCAGCCAGTGCTTTTAACCTGAATCATCTCTGAGACTCTCCTCAAGCATTTTTTTTGAATGATGCTGAAGTAATTTTGGTAAAAATCAGACGAGTCAATATTTTTACTGAAAGAATTTTGGTGCCTTGTGCATTTGTGTGTGTGTGTGCCCCTCAGTACATGTTGAGGGCAAGAGGGGGTCTAGGGTAGTATATTTTGTTCCCTGAATTGACTTGATGGTGGAACATTTCTATATATCATAAAACTAGTGTTCCCCAGAATCCCAGTGTAGGGCACTTGATCCAATAGACACGAAACTTGCACTGCCTATCAGGGAAAAGCAGGCAGCAAATTTCAAAGAAAATTGAAGCCAGTGGATATTTATTTTCTTTCACACTTGGTGCCCATTGCAAATAGTTGGGAAATAATTGGTGGATAATATGAAGTTGTCCCAGATATACATATACACTGTTGTGGCACTGTTCAGTTAGAACCTTACTCATTCTGTTTTCTCCCACAGGGTACTTGGGTCTCTCTGTCTCTCTTTCATACACTGGGGATTGAAGCCAAGGCCTTCCCTAAGCTAATTGGGTGTTTTTACCACAGAACTGTACACCTATCCCCAGCTTAGGGTCTTGATTTAAGTAGCCTGTGACCTATCTTCTTCTTGAGAATTTCTCTGCTACCATACCCATGGTTCATAGCAATAGAGGTTAAGGGTGCACACAACCTTGCTGGCAAACTGAACATATTGCTGAGAAGAACTGAGCATTATATATGTGTAGTAGCCCTTAGTACTTACATGAGGTAAGGCCTGATGCTCAGCTGTCACTGAGACCTCCAAACATCCAGCCAGGTGACACAGCCTCGTGTCTAAAGGCTGCATTTTGCTTACATGTGATTTGCTCTTTTGAACTGTTTACTTCTTTCGGTTGCATTGAGTGTAGTACTTAGATTTTTCTTTTAAATATCTTATTAAGAGATAACCTACCACCTATAAGACGGCGCTAAGGACTGGAGAGGTAGTTTGTTTAATGCATTTGTAGAAACGTTTCAGTTTGGAATCATGCAAAATACAAAGTTCACTTTAAGTGTTATGAAATTTTTATGTGTTTATGGTGTGTGTGTGTGTGTACATGTCACAGTGTACATGTGAGGTCAGAGAACAACTTTGTGGAGTGATTGCCTCTTTCTTTTCTTTAAATGGGTGCTGGTGACCCATTGGTCATTATCTTGAACTGGCTTTTATGGTGACCACTCCGTTAAAAAAAGTAAAATATGTGGTAAAGCCATGGCCTTCTGACTCTGGGTGATGGACTTGACCAATCTCAACACGAGATCCCTTCAAATCAACTTATGAAATTATGTTTTATACAAAGTTAGAATCCATGAGTTGTTATAACTTTCAATTCTTTCAATATTTACTAACTGATATGCGTAATATCTACCATGGTATGCAGCATTTTGACTACAACTCAATGACTGAGACCACCCAGTTACTGTGTTGAGCTCAAGTGTGTTTCTTATTCTTATATCAGCTAGGCTTCATGACATTTTAATAGTATAATGTGTATGCCACAGAACCATAAATTCGAGCCATGTACACCTTGCACTCAACTCAATCCACACATCATTGCACACACACAACAACTCAAACAACACATGGTTGATGTTAAATTTCAGCTGCAGGAATATAAAACACAGATCTTACTTTCAGTGTTTCTAAGAGCTTATGGTTTGTTGCTACTAGATATTGTTGTACCCAATACCTTAGAATTCTTGAAGCTCCACTTGCATAGCCCAAAATCACATCACAACGCATTGCATTTGCAATCACATCACTTGCCTGAATTTCTTCCAGCAAGGTCCAATGTCCCTCCTCTCCTCCTCCCTCCCTCCCTCCCTCCTCTCCCTCCTCCTATTACTCTCCTCCCTCCCCCCTCCCTCCCTCCCTCCCTCCCTCCCTCCCTCCTCTTCTTCCTGCTCTCCTTCCCTCCTTTTTTCCCTTTCATTCTTTCTCTCACTCCTTCCCTCCTTTCCTCTTTCCCTCATTCTTTCTCTCCCTTCTTCCCTCTCTCCTTTCTTCTCCTCATTACTCCCTCCTTTCCTTCCTCCCTTCTTCTTTTCTCCTTCCTTCCCTCCCTCCTTCATTCATTCACTCCCTCTTTTCTTCCCTCCCTCCCTTACTCTATCCTTCTGTCCCTCCTTCACTTCACACTCCTCTGCCCTCCCTCATTCTTTTTCTCCTTCCTTCCCTCCCTTACTCCATCCCTCCATCCTTCTCTTCCTCCTTCCGCCTTCTCCTCTTTCATTCTCATCATTTATTCTTTTTCTTTCTCTTTCCATCTTTTCCTTTCTCTCTCCCTCCTTCCTTTCGTCCGTTGATAGGAACTTCCTGTGTAACCAAGAATGGCCTCAAACTCACAATCCTCCTGCTTCAGCAGCCCCTGTACCAGGAGTACAGGTGTGCACTGCCATGCCTGGCAAGCATGTTTAGCTTTCGGCAAAATTCCTATATGGAGTAGGGAAAGTAGTCCTTGTCTTGACGCCTCAGATGCTGGTGCTATGATTTGCAAATGTCTCTTTGAGCATATTTCTTGTTGTTGTTTTTCTCCTGGAGGAGACTTTATTTAATCTTCAGAATTTGTTCTACGAATTTGGTCGTCAGTGGGAATATCTTTGATCTCTGATACACATACCTTGGAGGGAGATTTCAGAATAGCCATGAAGAAGAATAAAGAAGAAGGATTAAAAATGACCATGTTGGTGGAAGGAAACCCTAACAATGGCAATCAACCTGACAGACAAAGAACTGTCTGCCTTTTACCTGACAGGAGATGTGTTAGAAGCTTATGAATTTGCTTAGTGGGTCACAATCAATTCTTGAGAAGATGCCCAGTAGATGAAACTAGTCCACAAAATAAAAATACTGGATATATCAGGGTACATGGCAGTGTGTGTACGTATGCATATGTGTGTGCAGAAATGTTTTTATATAAAATGTTTAAAGCAAAAAAAAAATTATTCTTTTTCAGGTTTGTATTTAGAAATCTGTAGGCATATTTATATTTGTACATGCATACTGACTCTTAATGTATGCTGTTTCTTATTGTGTCATGGTAACGAAATCTGAAAGTCAGAGGTGTGTCTGTGAAATGTGTGGGCACTTTAGGATAACTTGTCCGGGCTCTTTTGGAATTTTGTTTCCTGATGGTTGACATCACCACGATGTCTACCGTGGCGTTGCTCAGCATGCCATGCACCAATCGGACACCGGGGCTCCTTTCCATTCACATTTTAAGATTGATATGAATCCTGTACACAGAATTCCAGTACCCTTGCAGATCCATTACCACACCCCTGCTGCTCCTCCTCTTGCCTTTAATCCCAGCACTTGG
Organism: Mastomys natalensis; assembly: GCA_021653895.1. NCBI lineage: Eukaryota > Metazoa > Chordata > Mammalia > Rodentia > Muridae > Mastomys > Mastomys natalensis. The sequence goes on along the minus strand of JAJTUV010000839.1, from coordinate 572,125 downwards.
GAGGCAGAGGCAGGCAGATTTCTGAGTTCAAGGCCAGCCTGAACTCTACAGAGTGAGTTCCAGGACAGCCAGGGCTACACAGAGAAGCCCTGTCTGGAAAAAACAAAAATAAATAAATAAATAAATAAATAAATAAATAAATAAATAAATAAAATAAAATAGTCTTTTCCTCACATAATATATCCTGCCTATGGTTTCTGCTCCCTGTGTTCTTCTCAGTTCTTCCTCCCCTCCCATCCAGATCCATCTCCTCTCTGTCTCCCAGTAGAAAATCAACAGGCTCCTAAGGATTTTAATAAAAAATAAAATAAAAGATAAAATTAAATATATAAGGTTAAAAAAAAACCCAACCCTGAACAACATTTGAATTGGAAAAAATGAATCAATGGAATGAAAGGAGCCCAAAAGAAGGTAGGAGAATTAGAGACTTGCTTGTTCATACACTCAGGAGTCCGTTAGGAACACTAAGCTGGACGCCATGACAGACACAGAGCACCTGGTACATCTCAGGCTGTGCATACTGCTTCAGTCCCTGTGAATCCATATGAGCTTTGGTCATGTTGATTTAGAAGGCCTTGTCTTCTTGGTGTTTTCCATCTTCTCTGTTTCTTTCCATAGGGTTTCAGGAGCCCTGAGGAGAAGGATTTGATGGACAGATTCTCTTTAGGGCCGAGGGTTACATGGCCTTTCACTCTCTGCATTATGTCTGTCTGTGCATCTTTGTATTTGTTCCCATAGCTGCAGGAGACAGCTTCTCTGATGAGCAAGGCACTGATCTATGATTGTAGTAGAATGTCATTAGGAGTCACTTTACTGCTACTTTTTTTTTTTTTTGTAAGAACAGTAGCACTTAATTTTACCCTAGGCTCCTAGGCAGGTTCTTGGTCACCCAAGACGTGTTGGGTATGAATTCTATCTTGTGGAATGGGCCTGAAGTCAAATCAGATATTGGTTGGTTACTTCCACGAATTTTGTGCCACCATTGCCCTAGCAGATCGTGCAGGCAGGACAGCTTTGTTTGTAGCTGGGTTGATGTTTATGCTTCTCTTTTGATAGTATACAGCATATGCAATCTTCCTGTACCAAAGATACTATCCTGTAGGGGTAAAGACTCTATGTAGACACCAGCCCTACTTCTCTGTGCTCAATGAGGTGTGTAAGTGTTGTCTTTAGCAGTGGGGACTTGCTGTCAGTTTGTGGTGAGCAACCTATATAGTCTTGGCAACAGCCTGTGTTATTTGAGGATTCCCATGGGCCCCCTTTGTAACCCAATGCCAGTACTGGAAGCTTTATTTGGTGACAAAAGATGTCTAGTTGGGGTCCTGTCTCCCCAATTATTTGGTAATTTTATTCAGGTCATCTGCATGTATGTATCTATTTTAGGATGCTTCAATTGTATTAGGTTTCTACACTACCCCTCAATTAACCCTTCATTTTAGTTGTCTCTCTCCATATTCTCTTCACCATCCCCTTCTCCCAAATCCCCTCTTCACCTTCCTAGCATCTCCACATCCATCCATTACTATCTATTCTATTTCCCTTTGCTAAGATTTGTCTGTCCACCCTAGTTTCTTACTCTATACCTAGCCTCTGCAGTTCTATATGCAGTTCTATAAATTGTGGTTTGTTTATTACTGACTTAGTTAATATCCACATATAGGTGAATAATACAATATTAGTCTTTCTGAGTTTGAGATACCTCACTCAGGATAATTATTTTTCTAGTTCTATTTACCTGTGAATTTCATGATTTCATTCTTTTTAATGGTTGAGTAATAGTTCATTGTGCAAATTATCCATTCTTCTGGCGAGGGACATCTAGTTTGTTGTTTGTTTTTTTCTCAATTTCTGGCTATAATGAATAGAGCAATAATGAACGTGGTTGAACAAGTGTTTCTGGTAGGATGAAATGTGCTTTGAATATTTGCTCAAGAGTGGTATAGCTGGATCTTGAAGTAGATCAATTCCCATCTTCCCGAGGAACCGCCACACTGATTTCCATAGTGGCTGGTTGAGTTTTCACTCCCAGGAACAATGAATGAGCGTTCTCTTTACTCCACATTCTTGCCAGCATGAGCTGTGTCACTTGTTGTTATTGATGTTAGCCATTCTGATGGGCGTAAGATGAACTTGCAAAGTAGTTTTGACCTGCATTTCTCTGATAGCTAAAGAGAACATTTCTTCAAATGTTTCTCAGCCATTTGAATTTCCTCTTTTGAGAATTCCCTGTTTATAGCTGTTCCCCATTTTTAATTGGGTTGTTTTTCTATCTAATTTCTTGAGTTCTTTATATATTTTAGACACACGCACGCACGCACACACACACACACACACACACACACACACACATGCACATGCTCTCTGTTGGGTGTGTAGTTGGTAAAAAATTCTTTCTGCGTTTGTAGGCTGCTGTTTTGTCTGAATAACCGTGGTCCTTGACATGCAGAAGCTTTTCAGTTTTATTAAGTCCCATTTACTAATTGTTGATCTTAGTGCCTGTGCTAACAGTATTCCTTTCAGAAAGTCATATTCTGTGACAATGAGTTCAAGGCTATTCCCCATTTTCTCTTCTATCAGGCTCAGTATATGGTTTTTCAACAAAAACCGTATTTGTCTCTGATTCATTTGGAGTTAAGTTTTGTGCAGGATGATAGGTATGGATTTTTTGGAATTTATCAACATGCAGACATCCAGTTTGACCAACACTATCTGTTGAAGATGCTGTCTTTCTCCTTAAGTATCTATTTCTGTCTTCTTTATAAAAAAAAAAAAAAAAAATCAAGCACTTCCGGTCTAGGTTCAAGCACAGAGCAGATCTAGGGCCTCAGCTCTGCACCCAACCTCACAAAACCTGGAGAAAGTGGGGCTCCAGGAGCTCTAACCCAGGCAGTATCTCAGGTAAAAATGAAACATCTGTGACGTCTGCTCGTAGAAGTTCTAATCCTGATGCTGGCCTCCAGACTTATACTATTCAGACCTTTGATGGGTCATAGACAAGGACATCAAACAGCTAGAGATTGACATCACTAACCTGAAGAAATACCTCTTTTTGCTGTCTGAAATGATCTCCAAAAATTACAAAGAGCTTTATTGGACTTGATTTACTCTTTTACAATAGAAAAGACTGTTTACAGCTCTTGACTGTGTACAGCCCTTAAAGAAGAATGTTGCTTTTACATAGACAAGACAGGGATGGTTAAAGAGAGCATGAAAAAGGTCAGAGAAGGCCCTGAGAGAAGACAGAGAGACAAAGAGAAAGATGAGAGCTGGTACAAGAATCGGTTTTCAACCTCTCCATGGTTGTCAAACTACTTCCTCCCATCTTGGGACCATTAATTGGGTTATTTTTGCTGATTTCTTTTGGTCCCTGGGCCTTAAATAGGCTGACTAACTTTGTGAAACAACAGATAGATAATTTAGTAGCAAAACCTATTCAGATACATTATCATAAGCTAGCTATGGAGGATCACAAGACTCAAGATGAGGTTGTTACTCTATCCAGGGTGTTCCCAAAACCCGTCTCCACCCAACCTAAAAGAGGGGACTTCTGCCCCTAGACCAAGCAGAGAGGGGCCACCCAGAGCCCCCTCTGACTGGCGATCTGAATTCTTGCTTAGACTGCAAGGCTAAGCACTGCAAGGGAATATAAATAAAAGTTAAAAATATCTCTCTGTGTTCCCTGAGGGACAAGCCTGACTGCATAGGGTTGATGTCAAAACTATCCCCTCTCCAGGAAAAAGACATTGGGATGGGTATGGCCTGCATGCCTCACTGGACAACGACAGGAGGACCGGAGCCATTACAAGGTCCCCTTCAATTACTGGAGGTCAGGCCTCTATCCCCGCCTTCCCAAGATTAGAATTGCCAAGGCCCTTCTATACTTAGACAAGGGAGGAGATGTCAGGGACAGCCCTGCTTATACACTGAAGGCCTACAATCAGCCATAGGCCTAAAATCAGCAATAGGCCTGACATACATACATGACATACCCAAGTCTTGGGTCTCTGTGGAAAAACACTGAAACAGATGGCTACAAGCTATTGTAAACAGGCAGCTTTTGTGGAAATTTACCAGCCTGAGTAGTTATAGACCTTGTAAATAGGTAGCCTATCCACCAAGGATACCAACTTAGATAAGGACAAGTGAATCATAGGCAGAGTCATAGTGATCTGTCCCCTGAGCCTTCACCCAGCTGATAGCCTGTTCTGAAAGATATCTGTACTCCCCCTGAACACCTATGCTCTGGTGTCATCCCCTTCCCCACGTCCTGCCTTTTTGTGTTTATAACCCCTGTGTGAATAAGTAATTATAATTTAAATAAATAAATAAATAGATATTAAAACTCCAAAAAAAAAAAAATCAAGTATTCAAAGGTGTGTTTGGATCTTCAATTCAATTCCTCTGTTTTCGTGCCAATCCCATGCTATTTTTATGATGTTCTGTAGTAAAACTTAAAATTGGGGATGGTGATTCCTCCAGCTGTTCCATTGTTAATTAGGATTATTTTAACTCTCCTGAGTTTTTTTAGTGTTTTCATATGAAGCTGAAAATTGTCCTTTCAAGATCTGTGAAGAATTGTGTTGGAGTTTGGATAGGGATTCCATTGAATCTGTAGATTCCTTTTGGTAGAATGGCCATTTTTAGAATAATAATCCTACTGATCCATGAACTTGAGAAATCTTTCTATCTTCTGATATCTCCTCCGACTTCTTTCTTCAAAGTCTTAAAGTTTTTATCACACAAGTCAGACTTGCTTTTCAAGATGATGTTATAAGCCAAAGTACTATCCCCTTTTCCTAGTTTGGAATTTTAAACTCCAAGAATGTGAAAACTTGTCTGTAAGTACTTGAGATTATTTTCTGTTGATGGCTCGCAGGATTCCTAGAAGCCTGTGTTGGACTCAGTCTCTACAAGGTGAGTTTGTGACCAGACTACTGGGTTTTGTCAGCTCCCAGGCTACAGACTGCTTCATAAGCACCAATGGATTAGAGTATAAGGCTTCAATACTTGCCAAGAACTTCTATCTTGCAGTACGTGTGTGATCTTACTCTTGTCTTTACTTCAGTCCCTATGAGAATGTCTCTCCCTCCCCCATTGACTACAACATTTGATTACTTAGTCCCCCAGTTAGTGGCACTGTTTAGGGTAGTTTAGGTAGGTGTGGCCTTGGTGATAGAATCATATCACTGGTTTTGAATGTTTGCAGGAACCCCACTTCCTGATAATGCTTTCTGTTTCATGCTTGCAATTGAGATTTGAGATTCCAGCTTTCTGTTCCTACTCCAATGTCTGATGCTTGCTGTCACACCTCTCTGTCATGATAGACTTTTCCCTATGAAACCATAAGCCCAACTAAATTCTTTCTTCTATTGCCTTGGCCATTATGTTTTATTGTAACAACAGAAAGGTAACCAATACAGATGATCTCTTTTATTTTTATCTCTCACATCTGGTGCAGATTCTGGCAAATAGACTAAATGATGGTTGGAAGACTGAATCTATGTTATCTTAAAAAAAAAATGAATGGGAAAATAGGCTAGGTAAGGTCAGCTTATAAACAGTAGATGGAAAATTGGAACCCAGTTCTGTCTCCCAAATCTGGGCTGGTTTTGCTCTTCTGTGTCTGCACCTCTAAAAGAAAAAGAATAAAGAAAAATTTTCTGAAAGTCAGGAGTCTAAATGGGAGTGTTGTAGTAAAACTTCAAAACTGTGATGGCACTTTGTTGGGGATATGACTTGGAGAGATTGCTAAGGAAAAGGCAAGAAATGCAGACATGGCCACGGAAGTGATAACTGCTTGCTGAGGCTTTCGGTCTGTCTGCACAGTAGCTTATTCATTGATGAGATCAAGTCCCACAACTTGATCTAGTAGCTGGTAAGTCTGTATTCTAATTTACCTCAAGTTATATGTCTCCAAGTAACTAGAGCTCTTGTGTACAGTAGGTGGATCTCTCTCTCCCTCTCTCCCTCTCTCTCTCTCCCTCTCTGTCTCTCCCACCTCTCTCTCTCTCCCTCTCTCTCTCTCTCTCTCTCTGTGTGTGTGTGTGTGTGTGTGCACTCTTTCACTAATCTGGAACTGGCTGATTTGCTAGACTGGCTGGCTGGCCTGTAAGCCTTCTGGTGGTAGGTGATTACAGGTGTGACTAAGCCATCTTCCCAGACTCCCTAGAAAATTTGATAAATATTGCTTTAAAGAAATCTGTGGAGTAACTAACAGGGACCGGAGCTTTGCTGAGCACGCATTTTTCTGGATGCTTCCATTGTCTGCTGCAGTAGAAAGATCATCGTGGGAGAGAAGTTTTTTTTCCATTTGTTAATTTATGTATTGATTTTACATCTCAGTTGCAGCCCCACTTCCCCTCTCATCCCCTCCCTTTCTCCTCTGAGAATGGGGAAGTCCCCTGGGTATCAACCCAACCTGGTGCATCCTGTCCTTGCAGAACTAGGAACATCCTCTCCCACTGAGGCTAGACAAGGTGGCTCAGTTAGGGGAAAGGGATCCACAAGCAGGGCAACAGATTGAGGGCTAGCCTCCCTGCCCGCTAAGCCTCCCCCCCTCCCCCAGTTGTAGAGAGACCCACATGAAGACCAAGCTGCATATCTGCTACATTGTTTTGCATTTTAATTAGATTGCAAATCAGTATGACTCATTTCCTAAGGAATGCTGCTTTGACTTGTGCCCTAGTTTGCTGTCTATTGTCTTTTGGGGGGGGAGCATTTTTTTTTTAATTGGATATTTTATTTATTTACATTTCAGATGCCATCCCCTTTCCCCATTTCTTCTCCCTAGAAACCACCTATCCCATCCCCCCCTCCTCCGTGTTGCTTTTATACCATTTTAGTTACATGCAAGTATTCAAGTCAGTTCTTGAGAAGTGTTCTGGACAAAAGCAACAGGAGGAGGGAAAGGTTTATCTGCCTTTCACTTCCCAGCCATAGTCCACCATGAAGGGAAGTCTGGGCAGGGAGAAAAGTCAAGAAGAGGAGATGAAGTAGAGGTAATGGAGGAACATTGATTTCCGGCTTGCTCTCTGTGGCTCACTCAGCCTGCTTTTCTATACTACCCAGGATCTGCCCAGGGGCGGAGCCATTCACGGTGGCCTGGTACCTCTTGTATCAATCATCAATCATAAAAAACACCCCCAGACCTGTCCATTGGCCAACCTGATGGAGTAATTTTCTCGGTCGACTTTCCTGTTCCCCCGGAATATGGCCACACCAGTGTGGCTCTCTGGAACGTTTAGAAAGTGGTTCACCCCGCTGTGTGTTGAGTAGGCCAAGGGAGTTTGTCATACTCAGTCTCATTTACCTTCCTCCTTTTCTGTTGCAGGTTAAGATTCCTCTGTGTGAAAAATGAAGTCCTGGGTCACCATGGTTTGCTGTTTAATGGTTTTTCTGAGAGCTGAATGTTCTCATTCCAAACCCAAGACTCACAGAAAAGTAAGTTTGATCTCTCCCTGTGTGATCCCCAGAGAAATTCCTCAGTTCCCCTAGATGTCTAGATAGATGATAAGTACCTAACATGTGAATTAAAATACATTTTCATATGATCATAACTTTACTCTTGTTGATAGTAATTTTTTTTAAAAGAAGTTTCAAAACAAACAAACAAACAAAAACAAACAAACAAATCCAACAACAGCAAAAGTTAAGAGGTGACAGGAAATGGTCCAGGAGGCAGCAGTTCAGTGTGACAGTCACTTTGCAAGTCACAGAGATTGCATACAGGTAGCAGCTCTCCAGAGGAGAAAGACCTAAGCTGTCAGCAGAACAATTTAGGTTACATTAGATTACATTTAATTTACATTATTGTAACCCAATGAACATTCTAAATTTTTATTTCTTTCATCCCTCTAAGGATACACTTATAGTGCCTGGGCTTTCTCCTTAGCTGTATTTCATTCATGCAGTAAAGATGGGCAGAGGTTTGACAGTGTAATTGCAATTTCTGTGTTCTCTCAGGATCCTTAAAACTACAAGAGATGTGTTCCATCCACTAACTTGACCTTCCTAGCTCAAGTGATTTCCAGGTTAGCCATCATTAGGGATTAGTGTGTTCTCACTTGTGTCCTCTCTAGCAACTTCCCTCAGACCCATCTGCCACAGTTTCCTTCCTAGTCTCGAACGCCTTTCCTCTTACGTTTACGTGGATCCTTTAAATTGCGCTGAGAGAGAATGTCTCACAGTACATTGTCCTGGGAATTTATATTTTTCAGGATGAAGATAAATTTCAAATATCTCTACAGAAGCATGAGTTTAGGCCAATGCAAGGTATGTATAACTATACAATAGTCTTCATTCATTTGGAAATGGGGCAAGAAAAGAGAAGTAGATAGATTGTTGCAAGCATGTCTCCAGACCTCAGGCTTTCCAATGCAATAATAACTTCTCATACATTCTCTGTGTTTACCAGCACTGATAGATTTTTTCTTTCATCACATAACCAATCAAACAAATCGACAAATATTCTTACATGCTCTAAAATAGTAGACAGATTTCCGTTTAGAAACTTAAAAGGGAAATAAGTTTGTTAAACTCAAGACAGGACAAGAGGGCAGCGTTCTTTCCTTCGAAGGTATATTCAGGACTCTTAAATGTATGCAACACATTTGTGCTGTGGGTTCTAGGGAAGCAAAGCAAGGCGATTTGATGGTGGTAAGACTGGTCACACTCTTGAAGTAGAGGAATGAGAACATGATCATTACTAACATTGTAATATGTGGCTTCACTCAAACATTTTGGGTCATTGTTTTCTACATGGCCAGGTTTAAGTCCAGTGGCACATCTACCTATAGAAATGTGGTCTTGGGAAGAGAAGGGAGACAGATAGGAAGCTAACAGTTGCTAGGTATTTAAACATTAAGTGTTATACAAGATGTTTCCCCATTACATATCTGCAACAGCACCATGGCGCCATCTCTAACCAGCGGATGAAGAAATTAAATACTGTTTTAGTTTATGAACTAGCCAACATAAGTATACTGAATAGACGTCAGGGAAAAATAAAAACCTACATACTTCCTTTGCCAGGGAGTGGAGTTACACCTAGAGCTGCCCAGGTTATGAACATGGTGGCACACCTTCATTCTCTATGAAATGTTTTCCCATTTTTACTGATTTCAACACTGTAATGTCTCTCAACATTACTTCTTCTCCCTGATTTCTTTTTCTTTTTTCTTTTGAGACAGGCTTTTGCTATTTAACTTGGAACTTAAACTTACTATGTAGCCCAGGCTGGTCTTGAACTCAGGGCTATTCTCTTGATTCCCTTACAAGTACTGAAATTGCAAGGGTGTATCACTATGTGGGGCTCTCATCTACTTCTTTCTGTTCTGTGAGCACTATCCTTTGGAGATTCTTCTAGAAGTGTTTCAATGGCTTCATCATTCAACGCTGAAGCTTATAACCCAGGCTGACCCATGAGCCAAATTGACATAGCACAAAGTTTTGTAAATATGAAGTTTCATCAGAGCATAGCCATGTCCACTCACTTCTCTTTTGTCTTTAGTTGCTTTCACAATAAAAAACAATTGTTGAGTAGATGACACAGAGACCAAGAGCAAGAAAATCTGCAAATATTTACTCTGCAGGTGTTATAGAGAGATGGTTCAGTGGTTAAGAGGTCTGGGTGCTTTCACAGAGGACCTATATTCCTCTAGAACACTAGATCACTACTTGCTAATCCAGTATTCATGGCGACAATCTAGAAATTAACCTCGATGCCTAATGGCGAGTGACTGTGGTTGAAAGGATAATTAAGATTATGTGCATTCCCTGCTGCTTACCTGCCAGCCCCATTTGTATAGCTCTGCACGGGAAGTTCACTGCCTCCTGCTCTGTGTGCCCATCAGTTCTCGTTCAGTCACACATGCAATCATGTTTTCTGTTCAGCATTGGCGTTAGTTTTTTGTTGCCGTGACAAAACATTATGACCAACGGCAACTTCTGGAAGAGAGTGTGAGTGTACAAAGAATCTCCTGGGCACTGTGTAAAAACATCTATCTGTCAATAAAAAGCTTATTGGCCAATGAGCTTAGGCAGGAAATTAGAAGGTAGAATTTGAGGAGAGAGAGAGAGAGAGAGAGAGAGAGAGAGAGAGAGAGAGAGAGAGAGAGAGGAGAGAGAGGTTGAAAGAAAGGGGTCGGGGTAGGATTCTGGGATAGAGACAGTATGAACTTGGACTTGGAATGGTGATGGAGAGACAGCAGCAAAAAGCTGAGGATCATGTAACCAGCCACATGGCAGAACTTAAAATAAAATAATGGGTTGATTAACTGATGAGCTAGTCAGGGAACAGCCAAAGCTTTTGACCCAGGTATTTGTAAATATATTTGAGTCTTTGAGACATTACTCCGGGAGCAGGGGCTAGGAGGAAAAACATACACACACACACACACACACACACACACACACACACACACACACACACATACACAGAGAGAGAGAGAGAGAGAGAGAGAGAGAGAGAGAGGAAAAACATACGCAAAACACACAACTACAAGAGAGAGTTTATTTGGGCTTTCTGTTCCAGAGGGAGAGTCTGTAATGATGGTGGAGGTATGGTAGGTAGCAGGCAGCCAGACCTCTCAGGAAGCTGAGAGGTCACATTTTCAACCAGAGAGGGCAACGTGGAATTGGGAATTAGGGTGAGGCTATGTACTTTCAATGTCTGCCCTCTATAAAACAATTTTTCCAGTAATACTCAGCATCCTAAAAGTTCCATAACGTCCCCAAACAATGCAATCAACCAAAGACCAAGTGTTCAAATACATGAGCTCATTGGGGGTACATTTCTCACTTGAACCACTGTAGAATTAAAAGCTCTCATGCTCTTCCCTATTGTCTCCTCTTTTCCTGCCTTGAGATGAGGTTCTCGATAGGGATTTGGGACACCCTAGGTCCCTCTTTCCACTTCCTGCTCACTCTCTCTGGACACTAGCTTCACCATCGACCACACAGTTTTTTCTTGTCTCTGAAAAGGCAATTTGATGTCATCTCCTTGACCAACTAGTCATAAAGTCCCAGAATGCACTGGATGCATTTGTCAGAGTGTGGAAATGGTATTTTGTTCTCTGACTTGCTGTTTTTCTTTGTTTTTTTTTTCTTCGTTCTGTTTTCAGGTAAATGTGATGGACCGTGCAGCTCTTTTTCCAGCTGCAACCAGAGCTGTCCTTGGAACTTCCGTGGAGAAATTGTATTCACATGTAATCAAAACAAATGGCAAAAAACAATTGAAACATGCACCAGTCTCTCCGTGGAGGCCTTGTTTCAGGTGATGCTCTGGTACATTCCTGGTGACAGGAGCCTACCCTTCCAGAGCTGGTGGGGAGGTTCTCTTTCATTTCTATCTGTTCTAAATGGCAGTGAGTCTCAGGCTTGGACTTACAGAAGGCTATCTGGTGGCTTGCACCTACCTCATGGCGTCTTTCCTTACCCATACACTGATGTCCTCATCTCTCTCCTGACATTCTAACTACTCCTCTCATAAAGAATCAATTCCAGCCATGGGTGAGAAGTTCAGCAGAGAAATGAGATTGTGTCCAAGCCTTGGAAACGAGAGGTTAAACAAATCAAGTAACAGTTATTTAAACTACCCGCAAATGATGGCTCAGAACTGTCAGCTTAGCTTTCTGGGTGGATTTACCGCAACAGATTTATATGCCTCTTGTGTTAATTAATCAACTAAATATGTCTTGGATTAAATTAAACATGACTTCTAATGCTTTCAATCCTTTAACTAAAACAGAACATAGAAGGAATAAGAATTCAATGGCCCCTACATGTCTCAATCACGATAAAAATCTTTCTCATATACTTCTTCTCCTCTGCACCCAGTCTTTTCTCTTTCTTTCCAATCCCACTGAAGGATATAGATCTCCACACTTTTGTATTTAATGGTGGTTTTATAAGAGGATTGCAGGCGGTGTGGCTTTCACAGCATAGGCAATCATGGTGAAGTCCCTGTAACTACAGAGATAGACATGAGGGAATGAAAGTACGTGTTTATTCAAAGTCACTTTCTGAAGGAGTATAGGTAAAAATAACAGGAAATGGTCAACTAACTTACAATTCAGAAAACATACATTTTTTTTTCTTTTAGAAGTTGCAATTCTTCAGTATGTGATATTTGAACAGCTAACCTTCCCAAACAACTCTTCTTTGAAATTCCCCCTAGATCTTCCTCCCCCACTCCCCTCACTTCTGTAGAACTTGTCTTAAAGGTGTTGGATGATGGTATAGTGGCTACAGTACTTGCCATGCCAGTAACCATGAAGGTGTGGTTTCAGAAATCAGCACCTCTGTAAATGCCCTTTGTACTTGTAACTTTAGTACTGGGGAGATCCCTGTGTTTGCTGCTCAGTCAGCCTAGAAAAACAATGAGCTCCAAGTTTAGAGAGACCTTATCTGAAAGATCAAAGAGCTGGAGAGATGACTCAGAGGTTAAAAAAATCTTACCGCCCTTTCAGAGGCCTAGATTTTGGTTCCCAGCACCCAGGTAGGAAGGCCCACAACTGCTTGTAACTCTAGTTCTAAAGAAAGCCAATTTCCTCCCCAGAAACCTGTGCTGACGTGCACCTACCCACACCAAGATGTACATAGGTATTCCAAATTAAAAATAAAATAAATCTTAAAAAATTATAAAGTGGAGTTGATTGAGGAACAAATCTGATGTTGGCTCTTGATGTCCATATGTGCACACACAGGTGACAGTAATCTCCACCTTGTGACATGTATACACATGAGCATGTGCATGTATACATAACACACATGTACGTTCATGTATTTATACATGCACATGCTCATGTGTGTATACATGTCACAAGGTGGAGATTATCCTCACCTGTGTGTGCACATATGGACAACACACACACACACACACACACACACACACACACACACACACACACACTTCAGTTTAAACCATTATTCTGAAAGCAAATTTTAAAGAGGGTCACTAGTTTGATCCCTGAGAATTTTGGTGATAGCCAGGCCTTCTGTGACTGACTTAAATTATTCCCCGGAAGTGAGCTCCTTTTAGGACTTCCTTCTTGTCTATCTATTTTTCCCATGGGGCTTGTGTATTGTTTAGTTCCTTTCATCTAATGCATGTTGGTTTATCATTATTATTGTTATTTTTTTTTTTTTTTATGCAGCACACACATCTTGCAACTAGCCTATCCTTGGCATCATCTTCTGTTTTCCCCATGAACTTAATTGGCAATACAGCACCAGTCCATATTGGGAATGTATTTCAAGGAATCCGAAAGTACTGCCCTGAGGACTATGTTTGCATCGTCGATGCTGTGAAATCCTCTGTTGTTACATCTGGAAATATTGCATTCATAGTAGAGTTATTAAAAAATATCTCTTCAGACTGGCAAACCTCTGGAATACATGCTAGTGTGACTTGGAAGAAAATGAAGGTACTTAAAAAATTAATCTCACTGAACACAGACACGACTTTTCTTAAATCTTCGATTTTTAACAGTTTCAGATGTCCTTTTCAGGGTAAAATGTACAAGAACCATAACAATAGCAGCAGACACTTTTCTTCAGCATTCTTTATGAATATTAGATATTTCATACAGAGCAATGGCCATAGACCAGGTCTGCCCTAGTAGATCACATGTTATTTGACTTTCATTTTTAGAAGGGAGTTGTATATCATAGCAGTAGTTAGAAGCTGTGTGTTAAAAGTTAAACGTGTTTCCCTAGGATGGGTCTTTTGGTTTCAATTTTTGAGACAAGGTTAAATGTAGCCCAGGCTACCTTCAAACTTCCTATATAGCTGAGGCATTTTGCACTTCTGATCCTCCTGCCTGTACCTCCCCAGTACTGAGATTTCAGATATGCATTCCTCCAGCCAGTCTTTGCAGCATTGGGAAGAGAATCCTAAAGTACATGTATGTTAGTAAAGCACTCTCTTAATTGAGAGCTATTCCAGCAAGACCCAGGTCAGCTTCTCAGAGACTTTAGTGTGCTTGGGAGCATTAGAGTTTAGTACTAAATGGAGGGATATAGAGCTATGGTATGTATGTAGTATTTCTAAAACTCATTGTGAAATATACAGCACTTCCTTCCATAAGACAATCATTCACTTTTTTAAAAAATTATTTTATTTATTTAGTTATTTAAATCACATCTTAATTTACTTATTTGCACAGAGGTTATAAACGCAGAAAGGCAGGATGTGGGGAAGGGAATGACACGGAGCATAGGTGTTCAGGGGTAGTACAGATACCTTTCAGAACAGGGTATCAACTGGGTGTAGGTTCAGGGACAGGTCACTATGGCTCTGCCTATGATTCACTTGTCCTTATCTAAGTTGGTACTGTCCACCGAGGCAGCCTATTTATAAGACCTATGACTACTAGGTCTGGTAAATTTCCACAGAAGCTGCCTGTTTACAATAGCTTATATCCTTCTGTTTTCAGTGTTTTTCCACAGAGACCCAAGACTTTGTGTTAGCATGCATGTATGTCAGGCCTATTGGTGACTTTAGGCCTATGGCTGATTTTAGGCCTTTAGTGTATATGCAAGGCTGTCCCTGACATCTCCTCCCTTCTCTAAGTATAGAAGGGCCTTGGCGATTCTATTCTTGAGAAGGCAGGGATAGAGACCTGACCTTTTATGGAACTTGAATTCTACATTCTGTATTGTGAAGATCTTCCTCCAATCTAATAATAATAATAATGAGATAAACATATATATGTATATATAATATGATACATATATGTTTCATATATGTGTATGTATAATATACATGCATATAGTATTTATGTATATGTATAACATGTACATATAATAATGCATATGTTTATATGTATATGTAATATATACATGTATATGTGATATATATTCTTTTCAAAAGATTTATTATTTTTTTTATGTGTATGGGTGTTTTGTCTGGATGTATGTCTGTTTACTATGTATGTGCAGTGCCTTCAGAGACCAGAACTGGATCTGGAGTTACAGAGGTTATAAACTGCTATGTGGCTGCCAGCAACTGATCCTGGGACCTCTGCAAGAGGAGACAATGTCCTCAGCTGCTGTTGTAGTTAGGGTTTCTATTGCTGTGATGAAATACCATGATCAAAAAAGCAAGTTAGGGAGGAAAGGGTTTGTTTGGCTTAAACATCCACATCCTAGTCCATCATTTGAAGGAAGCCAGGACAGGAAACAAAAACAGGGTGTGATCCTAGAGTCAGGAACTGATGCAGAGGCCATAAAGAGATGCTGCCTACTGGCTTGTTCACCATGACTTTCTCAGCCTGCTTTCTTATAGAACCTAGGACCACCAGTCCAGGGATGACCCCACCCACAATGGGCTAGGCCCTCCTATATCAATTACTAATTAAGAAAAGGCCCTTTAGCTGGATTTTATGGAAACATATTTTCAATTGAGGTTCCCTCCTTTTCAGATGACTCTAGCTTGTGTCAGGTTGACATTATACTATCCAGGACAACATATTCTTTATAGCCTTTTAATATTCTTCCATCAGCCTTACTTATGCATTACTTATTACATTTGTAATAAGTAGTGAGTTTAAAGAGGTGGATATCAAATAAGATGAAATAAATAGATCTGCCGAAGTTTCAGATTTTAGAAACTGACCTTTTTACACTAATAGGCTTGTCTCCGTTGCAGAACTATGGAAAAGTGGCCAACCACATCCTTGGCCCCACTGCCATTTCAAATTGGGCTTTCATTCCCAACAAAAATGCCAGCTCAGATCTGTTGGAGTCGGTGAACTCTTTTGCCAAGAAACTCCAAATCCAAGGAAAATCTGAGAGCATTGTAGATGAACTTTTCATTCAGACGAAAGGCTCTCGTATCTCTCACAGTACCTCAGAGAACAGCCTCAGCCTCTCTGTTCCCAGGTACAATGCTACAGAAGATGTCTTAGTGGTGATCGAAATTCCTAGGCAAGCATTACAGGAGCTGCCATCCAATGCCTCCCAAGCCATTGCCACCGCTTTTCCAACCTTGGGGGCCATTCTAAAAGAAATCCATCAGTCAAATACAAGTCTCCAAAAGCCCATAAATGACCTGATCCTATCACTGGTTTTGCCAGAAGGTCTGAATGAAATCATACTCACCTTTGATAAAATCAATAAATCCCAGAGCACCAGCAGTCAGTGTGTCAGCTGGGATCCTGACAAAAGGCTGTGGGATGAAAGCCCGTGTACAGTGATGTCAGACATCAACAGCACAGTGAAATGCCGGTGCAGGCACACCAAAGCTGTGGTGTCCTTCTCTATTCTCATGTCTTCTAAGCCTGTGAAGGACACGATTCTGAACCATATCACCTTCATCGGACTCAGCGTCTCCATCTTTAGCTTGGTGCTCTGCCTGGTCATCGAAGCCATCGTTTGGTCCCGTGTGGTTGTGACAGAGATTTCCTACATGCGTCACGTGTGCATCGTGAATATTGCTGTGTCCCTCTTGACCGCAAATGTGTGGTTCATCATTGGCTCCAACTTCAGCGCGAATGCTCAGGAGGATCACAAGTGGTGTGTGGCTGTGACGTTTTTCTGCCACTTCTTCTTTCTCTCCCTGTTCTTCTGGATGCTCTTCAAAGCCCTGCTCATAGTCTATGGCATACTGGTCGTTTTCCGCAGGATGATGAAGTCTCGGATGATGGCCATTGGCTTTGTCATTGGCTATGGGTGTCCCCTTGTGATCTCAGTCATCACGGTTACTGTCACAGAGCCTGGGGAAGGCTACACCAGAAAAGATGCCTGTTGGCTTAATTGGAACCAAACCAAAGCCCTTCTTGCTTTTGTCATCCCAGCCTTGGCCATTGTGGCTGTGAATCTCCTTGTGGTTCTGACAGTTGCTATTAACACACAGAGGCCCTTGATTGGCAGTTCAAAATCTCAGGATATGGCTATCATTTTCAGGATTAGCAAAAATGTTGCCATCCTCACCCCACTTCTGGGACTGACCTGGGGTTTTGGTCTAACAACCCTGCTAGAAGGCACACACCTAGTATTCCATATAATCTTCGCCTTGCTCAATGCTTTTCAGGTAAGTTATAGGAGGGGGATTTGCTTTGTGTTTCTGGGTAGACATCAAAGGATGGCTGTGATTTATTTACCATTTAAAGTATCAAGTGTTCTTCCTATATTCCAGGGCTATCTCAGTATAGGTTCTCCCATTTGCACTGATAATTTTTCCCCACTTAAGAATATCCATCTACGGCCTGGAGAGATGGCTCAGCCATTAAAGACTAGGCTCACAACCAAAAATATAAGAATATACATCTATGTTTCTGTGTATCTTTCTATGTATCTATGTATCTATCTATGTATTTATCTACGTATCTATGTATCTATGT
Source organism: Mastomys natalensis (assembly GCA_021653895.1). Taxonomy (NCBI): domain Eukaryota; kingdom Metazoa; phylum Chordata; class Mammalia; order Rodentia; family Muridae; genus Mastomys; species Mastomys natalensis. The sequence goes on along the minus strand of JAJTUV010000839.1, from coordinate 554,783 downwards.
ATTTATCTATCTATGTATCTATCTATGTATTTATCTATGTATCTATGTTATCTATGTATCTATGTTATCTATGTATCTATCTATGTATCTATGTATCTATCTATGTATCTATGTATCTATCTATCATCCATCTATCTATCTTCTATCTCTCTATTTGTTTATTATGTGCACACTCCGCATGCATGTATGTGTGGGGTTTTATGCCTGTCACAGACCACATGTGTAGGTTAGAGGATGACTTACAGGAGTCAGTCCCTTTTCTGAATCATGCAGATCCATCCTGTGAACTGAACTCCTGTCATCAGGCTTGGTGGCAAGGGCCTTCACCCACTAAGCCATCTCACCTGGCCCCTTCCCCCCATTTTCAAAAAGGTTTGCTTTCTGAGACAGGATCTCACTCTGTAGCCAGAGTGGCCTCAAACTCGTAGCTACCTGCTTGTCTCCGCCCCTGCATGCTGAGATTGTAGGTGTGAGTTATTTGTCCACTGGTGAGCCTGGAGTTATTTGACCAGACAGTGGAAGGAGAATGTCCTTCCTCTCTCGAAGACCTTGGGTCCCTCCTATCAAGTCAGATGTTAACCTTCTTACATAGATGACTGTCTTTTGGTCATGGGTGTAAAAAGTTGCTCCCTGATCAAAATAAGCATACTGTTGTCCTTCTCCAGGGAACTCAGCAAAATAGACATTTTCTGTAGTGTAAAGAGATGACCACTGTTCTTCACTTTGGGAGTGACTGGTCAGGAGTTCTTAGTCTTCTTTCTTGCCATTCATAGCAATTTGTCCTATGCTATCTGGTCTTGGCTTGGGGGGTGGGGAATTCCCTCCAGGTCTCAGCTTTGTCACCTGGTAAAATAAGGGTTTGGATGTGTCATGAGCTCCCTTGTCCTACTGTAGCATACGTGCTCTGACAAGATGGTCCCTGTGAATGCTGTTTTACTCACCCTCTTCATTCAAAGCTTGAATTTTGGGCATGCTATCATTTAATTAGATTTCTTTCTCTACCAAATAAAACTATGGACTATACCCATTTCACTCTTCCTGTTGTATTGCTTTAAAGAGAAAGCATTAAATACTCTCCCCTCTTAAACTCAAAAGCTCTTGATTGACAGACATTTCTCTTTTTGCCTGAAGTAAAAAGTTTTTTTCCCTTTATTTTTGATTTTTATGTGTATGGATATTTTGCCTGCATTTATGCAGTGCCCCAGAAGTCCAGAAGAGGGCATCAGATCCCCTTGATTGGAGTTGCACATGATTGGAAGCAGCTATGTGGGTGCTGGGAACTGAGCCCAAGTCCTTTGCAAGAATAACCACTACTCTGAACTGCTGATCATATCTCTGGATCCCTGTTTTGTTATAAAAATTTGAGAAAAGATTTTGCTCTTTAGCCCAGGCTACCCTCGAACTCACAATGATTTTTTTGCTCCAGCCTCTGGAGTGATGGAATTATAGGTGTGACCTACTAATCATGCTTAATTTTCCCACTCTGAAAGTTACTCTGGTAACTAATGATTTCATTCTCTCATTCTCTCTGGTTAGGGTTTGAGAATTTGGAAAATACTCCACTATAAAAACCAAGTTTGAGCCAGCAAAAGTATCTTTATTCAGAAATTGATATAACAGTGGGACATTTGGGTTTGGGATCTAAACTGTGTCAGCCAGGGGCAGGAGAGAGCAACCTTTCAAAGCAAGCAAGCAAGCAAGCAAGCAAGCAAGCACAAGCAAGCAAGCAAACAAATAAATACAACAGCAACAACTCCTCTCCCCATACACAAATTATCTGGGGCAAGGGCAAGGGTAGGGGCGGTGGGTTAAAATAAAACTGGGATACTGTTTGAAAAGCCGTCCCTCATGATTCTGTTGAATTTACCACAGGGCTTTTTCATCTTGCTGTTTGGTACCATTATGGATCACAAGGTAAAATGAATTTGCTTCATTCATTGCTCCATCCAATTCCGTGTGGCTGAGGAAAGCCGAAAAGTCCAATCGTTTTAACTGGAGTAAATCCAGAGTTGCTGAGCTTGTGAGCTCAGCTCAAGTCATCATCTGTGTGGAAGAAAGAAAGAAAAGAAGTCCCTACTCTCTGTGCTTGTTTATAATCAAGAGATCATAGAAGTAGAGATTGCAACCAGATGTTGTTCGTACAAAGAACAGAAACCATGGCCACAATTTGAAAATGGTTTTGTGGATTGCTGTTATCAACTTTTACCTAAATCTGGTTGCTTGCTGGGTGCTGTGCTGAGCCACCTTATGATGCTCTGGTCAGAGTCACTGTTCTGGTCCATGTGTCTGTATTTTGGAATGATGCTGCTTCCTTTGACACCTGTTGACCACTAACTGTCATTGCTTTTCAGATAAGGGATGCTCTGAGGATGAGGGTATCTTCATTGAAGGGGAAATCAAGGGCAGCAGAGGTAAGGTCTCTTCTAGTGACCACCAAAGGGTCAGGGTCTCTGTTCATGCAGAGATGGATACCATAGCCCAGCACTCAGTATTTGTTAGCAAAATGAATTGCTCTTTTCTCATTTCACAAGCATGGAGGATCGCACAGAAATGGAAAGCTAGCAGAAGATACCTTTGAAGGGGATTTAGTATGTGCATGCATACACTGTAGCTTGACATGGGGCCATTGAGATGAACCCAGGACCAGAGATTTATAAATGTTGGGATCTGGGAAATGAGAGTTGAGTTAAAAATAAGATTTTGGTTTAACCTCCTCATTTCACAGGTGAGGAGTTTAGCTGAGAATTTAGTGACATGTGTGCAATGCCATCCATCTCATTAGAAGCAGAAGCAGAATTAGTGCCAACCAAATGCCCATCCTTCATATCCAGAACTTTTCCAATAGACCACATTTCTTTGGACTGGAATAACAATGCCTTAATGACTGTGATGAAGACTTTGAAGGGGGCAATATATTTTTGAAGGCCACAAGTAGAGTGTCAAAATTTCTGCATCTGTTAAAAATTATTTGTTCAACAAGTAGATTATCCCTCAAAGCGTTGGGAATAGACTTTCCGGATATATTAAGCACCATCTATGGCTATTTCCAAGCCTGACTTTTAATATCACAGTTCATCAATTTTAAAGTAGGTGGTGTCTTAACTGACTGGTTTTACGTCTTTATTCAAAAAAGCAAAATAAAGACAATAAGGTCACTCATAATGTTACATTCAGTGAAATACAGCAATTAAACCCTTTGTGGCTGTATCAATTTGGATATTTCTCTTCATAATTTCATTTTCACACTATTCTCTTTAGGCAGCTTTCACATTAATCTAGGAATATACATAGTTTTTTTTTTTTTTTTTTGATGGTATCATTACCCATTGTCAACTCTGATGCTTTCACTCCTTCTAGAAGGTGTCATTAAGTCCAGCGAATGGATCCAGAATACTGAATCGCTGAGACTAAAACGTGAGTATTGAAAACTTAAGTAGAAACTTGACTTTCGAGTGTCACTGTGAGCTGGTGACCACTACAAGTTACTGGGTCGGGGTGAGAGGGAACAGAGTAACAGGATTATCAGAAGAGACTTTCTCTATAGCTCGGCACAAAAATGAAAATGGGAAAAAAACTTCTTTGAGATCTGCGTCATCGGAGTGTCTATGACCAGACCTCAATGTTGTGTCCTTGGTGAGGAGAAGCTGTGACCTTGTTTGTGCTGAAGTACGGTGCACTGAGCCATCTGCCAAGCTCACACACCTTGATTCCTTTTAAAAAGTTTTTATTTTCTTTATTAGTTAAGTCTGCTCCTTGACAGTTTTGTACATGTAGGCAATGAACACTGACCATGTCTGTTACCTCCTACCTTCTTACCTCACCCGTCACCCTCATCTGTCCCCACAAACCTCTCATAGTCATGTCTATTAGTTTTGTCTTCTGAACCACTACACTCAACTAAGGCTGACAGTGACCATGGGTAATCATTAGAATCCGGTGGGCTCACTAAAGACACTGATTCTCTCTCTTCCAGAATCTATTAATAGCCACTAGTTCAGAGGCAAAGGGTAGGGCATCGTAAGTCCCTCCCCTTTCCCCTTTCCATGACTGATGGTTGATAGGACCTATCCAAGTGCAGGTATCTGCAGCTGTTGTGAGCTGATGATTGCAGTTTGTATAGCCCTATCTAGACTCTAGAGAATGACATTTTGAAGACCTTCACCCCTCTTCTACACTCTTCCCCAAGCCTTAGAGATGTGGTGACAATGTCTTATTGAGAGCTGACTGAGGCTACTACTTTGCTTCTTTTCTGCATCTTGAGCTGTTGTGAGTCTCTGCATTCACTGCTGTCCATTGTTAAAGCATGGCTTAGTTCCTTCTTGTGAACTGATTTTGCCACTTATAGCAGCTCCGCTGCTGACACAAAGCATTGATTGATTAACGTCACAAAACTTGACCTTAATACTTGCGTGAAATTAAAATGGTATAAAAGCAAAAAAGGAGGGAGGGATGGGAAAGGAGGTTTATGGGGGGATGGGGAAAAGGGATAACATCTGAAATGTAAATAAATAAAATATCAAAAAAAGTCACAAAACAACAGGCAGGCCTGCTTCTCCTGTGTGAAGTGGGGCCTAGAATCATTACTAAGAGGGTGTGGGCAGACACTTGCCAACTACCTCTTATTCACAGTTGACCCCTGAGACATTTTTCTACACAGGTAAAATGGGGTGGGAAGAAATGTTAGGTGGCCCAGAAGAAGTGATTAAGTTACAAAACAGCAGCCAGAATCTGGGCCACTGGTAATTATAGCAGGTGCAGTATAAACATGGTGGCATCAGATCTTGTCTTGGAAAAGTTTCCATAGGGCTTCTACATGTACACAGCAGAGTGTGATTCATTATTCCATCATCTGGCATCTGCCTTGTCTTCTTTTACTATTTTTTCTTCTTTTACAGGCATGGTTCAGGGAACGGTTTGAAACAGTTTAGTGGAGCGAGCAGAGATACTCTGAGTTTGAAGAAGTCTTGTCAAGTTTTCTGTACTAAAAATTTCACAAACTTGATATGCTGGTGTAGGACTTTGGCACAAGGTCCCAGGAAAAGGAGGGAGGGAAGGAGGGAGGGAGGGAGGGAGGGAGGGAGAGAGAGAGAGAGGCCTTTCTTATTTATGTAGACTGATAGGTACTGGGAAAGCTAAGGAGGGAACAGGCTGTCAAGTAGTCTGGTTCTGTTGCTGTGATAAAGTGTAGTGGGAGATATTTAAATATCCAACCCAAATATGACCGGTCAATGAAAACACAACTCAGTAATTATGAATATATTCTGTAAGCCTAGATTGGGCAGATACCCGTACATTACTCTGTTCCCCAGCTATGAGACCCTTATAACTTGAGGATTTTCCAGACTCTGCATCTGTCCTTCTACCTCCTGCTTCCCAGTCATCCTCTCCTTCATCATCTTCCTCCTCCATTGTTGTCCTCCAGTCGTCCTCCAGTCGCCCTCTCCCTCTGCTCTCTCCCACCAACCTTTATTTCTCCACCTCCCCTTCCTCTGTCCAATCACTGGCTCCAGCCTTTATTTTACAAATTAAGATGGGCAGAAGGTTCACTAGAGAATTCACCTGTGTAATGACTCATACCTCCTCTGCAGCCTTTCACAGGAAAGGGGAATTAGTATCAAAATACAAGGCCGGGGCTATCCACAGCAATAAAGCACACAATAAGAATAAGAACACAGCTTAGGGGGGAAGTGGTTTATTGATTTAATGTTTTAGGTTACAGTTCATTATTTTGAGGAAGCCAAGGCAGGATCTTAAAGAATCATTATGAAGTTAAGAGCAGAGAGAGAAAACACATGGATGCTTGCTTGCTCACTCGCTCGCTCGCTTGCTTGCTCTCAATGCTTGTTCCTCTTTTATAGCGTTCAGGATCTTCTGCCTACAGAATGGTGCAGTCCATAATGGGCTGAGTACTCTCACGTCAACTAATAATCAAAACAACGCCTCATAGAGATGCCCACAGGCCAATCTGGTAAAGATAATTGCTCATTCAGGCTCTTCTCAGGTGATTGATTCTAGGTTGTGTCACAACTGGGCATAGTAAGGTGAAACTAACTGGTAGGGAGTACTTGAGCCCTCTTATGTTTGGATTTAATATTTAAATATTAAATGTGACTGTGGCCATTCTCTAGACTGTGGGATTTACCCACGGTAGAACAATTTGCAACCTGACACTAATTCAGATGAACCTCAGAAAGGAGAGGCCGTGAAAGGAACATTAGTTGGGGCAATGAGCAGAATGGGAGAGGGGTGTCAGGTGTGGTGGCTCATGCCCTTAGTCCCAGCGCTCAGGAAGCAGAGGAAATCAGATCTCTGGGAGTTCAAGGTCAACCTGGGTTTACATAGTTCCAGTCCGGATATCACTATATAGTGAGACTGTCTCAAACAAACAAAGAAAGCCAAAACACAAAAACAACACAAAAGCCAAAATTCAACCAAAAAACAACAAACAAAAAGACTCAGGAGAGAATCAAACAATAGTAAAAGGCAACCGCTGGATGCGACCAAAATATATTGTATGCATGTGCAAAATGGAATAATGAGCTCCATTATATTATAATTATAATTAATCTATCATAATAGAAAACCAGGGCTGGCCTTTCTAGCAAGGTCTCAGTTGACAGTGATCTTAGATCCTGTCTGCAGGAGGAGACTTCTGGGAATTCTTTACCCAGCCATTCTGGAGAGGACAACTGTGGTTGAGGCCCTTTCTCCAGCTGGCAGGGCTCATTTGCTTAGTCTTGAGAAAGGGCGGACTATGAGACAGGGGATGCACTATGCCAGAGTTCAGGAAGATTTACATCTGTATGAGAGAAAGGCTGGGAGGCTGGGGGAGCGTACCTGCCCACGAGGTCCACTCTATATTGTCCTTTGATTTTCAGTTCTATTTTTGAACTTATGAGGTAGATGGTGAACTGAGTTTCGAATCTTTCTTGGCATATGCTCTGCAGGTGTCTCTGCCCGTATTGAATTTTCTCAGTAATTGGGGCCTGTGAATTTACACCTAGACATACATGGTATCAAGAGGGTTCTGGAATAGTAGTTGGCACTGTGGCAGAAAAATAGTTGGGGATCAAATTAGCATCGGTATAGAGGGATGTGGAAGACACAGTATTTGATGTTTTTGAAGTCAAGAATGGAAAGCTGGTGGCACCAAAAAGCCGGGGTGGGGAGGGGACATGGGGGAGGAAGGGAAAGGGCGGGGTAGGCGGCTTCCAACAGAGGGGGAGGAGTCTAACCACAGGAACACACTGGGTGTTGTGTTTGGTAAGCACAAGGTACAGGTGCAAACCAGAGTGTGGTGAAACCACGCATAAAAGGCAGTATTGTAGCTCTTAAACCACATGCAAGGTTACAGACTAAACAGTGAGCTGAGCTCCAGTAGTCAGTGATTCGGACTAGATTCGGGATGAGATAGAGACTCCTACAACTTCATGGAAGCCCCTTTTACCTGTCTTTTCAGGTAAAAATTGGGTTTACATACAGAACTGAGGAAGCTCTGTTCTGAGATCCACGGTGAGGTAACAGAGGTCTGAAACCGGGGTGCTTTGTTTTAGGTGAAGTTCTGTCTCATCAAGGGAAGACAAAGAGAGGTGGAGGGTGCAGCTGTATAGCGCCCTCTGCTGGTCACAGGAGATGCCTTTTGCCACAGAAGCCATTTGACCTAAGTGAGATTTCTTTTTTTGTTTTTGTTTTGTTTTTCGAGACAGGGTTTCTCTCTGTAGCCCGGGCTGTCCTGGAACTCACTCTGTAGACCAGGCTGGCCTCGAACTCAGAAATCCGCCTGCCTCTGCCTCCTAAGTGCTGGGATTAAAGGCATGCGCCATCACTGCCAGGCCTAAGTGAGATTTCTTTCAGGGTATCTTTATTAAAACCTCGAGCGCACTTAAACCTCGAGGCAGGGCTCATTCCACAATGGAAATAAGATTATTGAGCAAGCAATAGAAGAAAACAACATAAACGTAAATTCAGAGCACTGGGTTATTCTAAAGAAATTACTGACCGGGAAGAGCAAAGAGGGTTTCTTAGATCCAGGCATCAGGATGACAGAAGCCGAGGGGGTAGGGGGCAGACTTCCTATGGTGTGGTATTCAGGCAATTCCACCTCTGTAAATCAGGGTATAATAGCACACTCCTCCCAGGATGGTTTCAGGAATAAACAAAATAACTCTCCTAGAACAGTGGTTCTCAACCTTCCTAATGCTGCGGCCCTTTAATGCAATTCTCATGATGTGGTGACTTCAAACCATCAAATTATTTCGTTGAAATATCAGAACTGTAGTTTTGCTACTGTTATGAAATATAATATAAATATCGAATGTGCAAGATATCTGATATGTGACCCCTGTGAAAGGGTTGTCCAGCCCTAAAGGGGATCTCGATCTACCGGTTGAGAATCACTCACTGCCCTAGACTATTGCCTGGTTCAAACTATGTTGTCAAGAAATGCACTAATAAATGTTCTGACCTTATTGTTCCGGATGCTTATTTCTCAGAGATGCCTTGCTTGCCAGGATGGAGAAGGATCCAAGAGAAGGATGCACAAACGTCCCTGGAATGAAGCAACATCCTCTTCCGGCCTGGAGCACCACCTAAGTTGGAAAACTAGCTGAGGCATACAGTGGATGAGTGGGCTTTTAAAAAGACTGACCTGTCACCTCTCACCTCAGAAGGGCTGACTTTTTGTTCACTTCAGCGTTTCACATTCAGCTGCAAATTATCCTACTGTTTCCTTGGCGAGCCGATGACTTGTGCACAGACTGTGGAGTTGTCTACATTCAGTCACCTGCTCCCAGGCTCTGGAACCAGACATCCTCCCCCATGAGAGGATCCTTGGTGTCGGGGACAGGGTGTGTGTGTGTGTGTGTGTGTGAGTGTGTGTCTCAGGTCAGATTCAGCATCAGTGGTGGGGTTGGAGGTCAAATGTGAGAGATACTGTATCTACTGTGCAGTTTGTCCATGGTAGGTTTCCCAAAGATAAGGAATGACCAGTGGGCAGGTGTTAGGGCACTTACTATTGTAATCCTTGAGTAAAACAACCTGGCTTGTAGGGTCTTAGCTTCTTTACTTGTGAGACAGACACAATGCTGTTTCAAGTCTTACTATTTATGTGTTTTTGACTGTTTCTTTTTAAACAATTGTAAATAAAGACGTTCTGGGGTGTTATTTTAGAAATAAAAATAAGATACATTTACTTTCCCGAACTTGTCATATGAGTTGTCACTCAAGACAGGCTTTTCTGATGACAACACAACCTTCTTGGATATCAGCAATGTTGCTGCCACAGCTCACAGGCTAAGCCCTGGGAGGATGGTCCTGCCACGTGCACTTGAATTTCAAACCGGCAAAAGTTAGATAAATGACATTCCCACGGACTGACCTTCAGACTTGTGCCATCGTTTGTAGGCAGCCGATTTAAGATGGCGCCGGTTTCTGACATGGCCAGTGCAGCGTCCTGCATAAATAAGCCTATTGCGCACGCTTTGGGCTCAAGCCCCTCCCGAGAGGGTTTATGCTAATGAGGCATGAGCCCTAACCAATCCTGGGGCTTATGCTAATGAGGCATGGGTCCTAACCAATCAGAAGGCTTATGCTAATGAGGTATGGACCCTAACCAATCCTGAGAGAACAGGTCGCCTGGCCCGCCCCCTTGGAAGGGTATATAAGCAGTGCATTTCTGCTGCTTGATGTTCCCCTTCGATGGATGAAGATTGTGCCTGGAATAAAAGAGCTGTCAGAGAAGAATCCAGGCATGTCGTGTCTTACTTGCCAGCTAAGGAGGACGCGACAATCGTTAGGACTAGAGATGGCCCTAAGTGTGCGCCATTTGGGTGACTTTTTCTTTCTTCCATAAAACAAAAATACTTAGTGTGTTTAAGGGCACAGTGAATCCACAATGAACCACTGCTTGATTAGAAAGAAAGGTTATTGAGGATCAAACGGCCAAGGCTGTCTCTTGCAAGGTCAGAGAGAGGAACGAAATGGTGGAGAATCAAGATTTTATGTGACGATCAGTAGGGTCTTTGAGTTGATATACTCTGTTGGGTTTGACTGGGAACTAGATGCCCTCACTGAAGGTAGTTGGGACTTTAAGGGAGATTCCTGGGGCTTTAAGGGAGGTTCAGGACACTGTCACCAGCAATGCTATTTTGGAAGTATCTTTGGACTCAACAGTAACTGTCTCTGTAGGACTGTGGCCCAAACTTTTAGATTGACTTTAGTAACACAAATTGGTTTCAAACCAAATGGTATGATAAATTGTAAACCATTACCTTCTGGCATTATTCAAATAATCTTTAAAGGAGACTGGAAAGATAGATCAGTGCATACTTGGACACCTGAATTTGGTCCCCAGACCTCACATAAGGGAAAGAGGGAACCAATTTCAGCAAGTTGCTCTATGACCTTCACATGTGAGAACATGTGTGTGTGTGCACACACATGAGCGAGTGCTCACAGGCACACATACACACAAATCTTAATAATTTAGAAGCTTACTCAGTTCAGCACTCACGCTAAGCCACCCCACTCATTCATTCCTGGTGATCTTCCATCATAATAATGGCAACATTTAGTAGCCACTCCCCAAAGCAAACTCCAGATCTCCAACAACAAAAGAAGGGGCCTACTTATTGTGTGCATAGATATATACACATATATGCACACACACATATATCTACATTATGTGTTCATATGTATATTTCTAAATATGTATGGTATATACATGCATGTACATATATGTGTCTATGTATATGTAGAAAATATGTGTACATAGGTACTTGTGTGCACCTGTGTATACATATGTATTTGTATGTATGTGTGTATATGGTATATACATGCATGTGTGTATGTGAATATGTGTGTCTATGTGTAGGTATATGTATGTATTCTCATGTGTATATGTGTATGTATGTGTGTGATATATATGTACAGGTCTTTGTGCATATGTGTCTATGACTATGCATATGTAAGTGTATATATGTACATATGTATGTAGATATACCTGTGTATGCATGTTTGTATTTATGTGTGTATATGTATGTATGTGCATGATGTGGGTGGTATATGTGTATAATGTATATGTGTAATGTATATGTATGTGTGTTTTTATGTATGTGATTTATATTTTCCTCCATGGCTTGGTTTATGTATGTGCAGTCTTCTACATTTACCCAATGTTGCTTACAGCCCCCAAGGCTACCAATCACTGCCTAGATAATTAACACAACCCCATGAAGAAAAATTCATGTTACACTCAAATTAATCAGACAGATCCATCAAGGTAGAACAAATTTCAGTCTTTGAGTGTGTTTTAGCAAAACTGAACCCACACAAGGTGGACCACTACAAATAACAGCACCACGTGTGCTGAGTACCAGTGCTTCTGAGACTTTTAAAGCCCTCTTTCTCTTCCCAGAGATTCTAAATCAATCAGTCTCTTATCAGTCTCTGCTTTGTGACCAAACAAAAACTATGAAAAAACAAAACAAAACAACAACAAACCAAAACAGACAGGGAAAACTGGGCCCACCTTGAGTTACTACGTGAACACTTACTGTAACGAGTGTCTTGTGCATCAGAGAACGTCCTAAGAAACTGATACGGTCAGAGGTGTCTAGGCACAATGCAGCATGAGAAGGGGCAACCAGCCCCTGTCTAAAGGCTGGAAGGGATTTGAATGGATGCAGTAGGTGCTTGTGTTAGGCAAAGAGGAGCATGCGAACTCTTCAGAAAGGAAAAAAGAGACTCAAGCAATCATTTGAGGGTGACTAAGAACAGAACAGTCTGGCCCATGAAGAGAGCCCTCTGTGTTGTAGAGAATGTGATGAGATTGCCTGGGGCTATGGGGGTTGTACTAACTATCTAGACAGAGATAGGAAGTCTTGGAGGCATTCAGAATTGGGCTTTCCTTTAGGGCTGTCTTTAGATCCTGCCTCTTGTTTCCCTCCTAGCCCTAGGGAAAATATTCTAACTCCCCTCCTCATGTTTCCTGGTCAAACGAATGGAATCTACCTCTGATCCTGGTGGAGAAAGACATTTTGATCTGCTCCAAAACTGGGCCTGTCAGTCACTTGGCCAGTCTGTTCCTAAAGAAAGCTTATTCTAATGATATCCTAAATAGATGGGAAAATAATTATCCCTTTAATGAGATAATGCACTAATCCTTCCAAGAGGCCCGTCTTCTAGGAAGCCGTTTACAGAGACTCTCTTTTTCTTTCTGATACTGGTCAAAGTCTAAGTGATTTGCATGACACTCAGCTTTCTCAGTCTTTCTCTAAAGCCCCTCCCCCTTTCACCATAAGCTGCTTGCTGAATATGGCGGCGTTCCCAGACCCCGACTCGGTAGGCTTTCTTTCTCTCTTCGTCTCCAAGTCCTGACACGACCACTCCCAGGCATGGTTGAGGAAAAGGTTTTTATTATACACACACGAGGAGAGTCCAGCCATAGGCGTCTGGAATCGTCCAGAGCAGGGAGAGAAAGTAGTCCACTGAACATGGTGAACAGAGTAAAGCTGACCGTAAGAGGAGATGGTGATGGGGTAGCGAGAGAGGGGGCCCGAAAGAGAGGGGGCCCAGAGAGCACGTGGCCAGCATGGCAGGGTTATGTAGGAATGAGAAACTGGGGGAAGGGAAGCCCACAGGCTGCAGAAGTTTAGGGTAGGGGTGGGGTGAGGAGAGCTGAGAGGAGACTGGTCATAAGTGAGCCCGGAGTCCAGCGACACTTTGGTATTCTAATAAGTACCACCGTTAGCTATTTGCCCTTAGTTCCTTTTGAAACTGACACTGGGAACTTCAGACTTCCTATCTTGTGTGTGTGTGTGTGTGTGTGTGTGTGTGTGTGTGTATGAGTGTGTGTGTGTATGTGTATGAGTGTGTGTGTGTGTATGAGTGTGTGTGTGTATATGAGTCTGTGTGTGTGAGTGTGTGTGTGTGTATGAGTGTGTGTGCGTGTGTGTTTCCTCTAAGCAAGCTTCCTTCCAAGTCCTTTTCTAAATCCTTTTATTATTGAGGCCAAGGAACCATGAAAGGGTTTTCCCGGGAACATTTCGTTTTGGTCTTATATGTCCCAGGACAGATAGTGACGAGTACAGGATTAATTTCTGTTTTAGAGGAAGATGGTTGATCATGTGTAACTGTGATGGCTATTCTTCCATGTCAACTTGATTACATCCAGAATTAACTGAAACCCAAGCACCTGGCACACATGTGAGGGACTCTTCTTTCTTTCTTTTTCTTTTCTTTCTTTCTTTCTTTCTTTCTTTCTTTCTTTTTCTTTCTTTTCTTTCTTTCTTTCTTTCTTTCTTTCTTCTCTCTCTCTCTCTCTCTCTCTCTCCCTCCTCCCTCCCTCCCTCCCTCCCTCCCTCTTCCCTCCCTTCCTTTCTTCTTCCTTTCCTCCTCCTCCTCCTCCTCCTCCTCCTCCTCCTCCTCCCTCCTCCTCCTCCTCCTTCTTCAAGTTTTCATCTTTAATGACATGACTTTGGAAATAACATATATTTCTATGACACCAGTACTAGTCTTTGGAGTCACAGCAAGATACACGGAATTACGTCTATAGTTACTATGAATGCCAACGTTTCAGGCAGTAATTTCTGTTACATGGCAAACAAGATCAAGAATGCAATCATCAAACAAAAGAGACCCCTAGCTTCAGACAAGGCAAATCCCAGGATAGCATATGAGAACAGCTGCTGCTTCAGTGAAGGGTTTCTGGCATAACCAATGATAAGACTGCCAAAGATGGTTCCAATACCAGCACCAGAACCAGCAACTCCTACTATTGCAGCACCTGCACCGACGAATTTGGCAGCAGTATCAATGTCTTTGCTGATTGCGCTGGTCTGAAATTCCCTTCGGATCAGCTGACACATACCATTCTGGCCCCATTAAAATACTGTAGAGCCTTCTCCCAGTCCTAGTCTCTGGTCAAGATAACACTGATGCAGAAATTGGTCTGTATGCAACTCTGGATCCAGCTCGGATCAGAGCAGGGGTGCGGGCGAGCTTGGCGCAGGCAAACATCGTTCTTCCTGGCAGTGCGGTGTGGATATAGGTGACAGGCGATGTGGCTTCTCTCCCGCTTCCTCTCTTGAGGCGGTGGTGGTAGAGGTCCAAGCAGTGGGGCTAGACTTTTTCTTAATTAGATAATTCTAAGTGTGAATACTCACCTTTATTCTGGATCTTTTATAGGTGGGAAGATCCATCTTTAATTTGGGCCACACCTTGCATGCAGCCTATATAAAGAACATGGAAGAAGGAAGCTTGCTTGCTTTCTTTGCCTGCTTGCTCTAGGTCTCACTAGCAAGCCTACCCCTTCACTGGCACTAGAGCCTACTTCTTCAGGATTCTGGCATATAACGAAGACCATCTGAGCCATCCAGCCTCCTGGACTGAACAACTACTAGAATCTTGGACCTTCATTCTCTAAGTTCCATTTTTCTAGAGAACCCTAATTCATAACCAAGCAGAAAAATGTGGAGGTGCCAACAAGGTGGACTAGAGGGAACATCTGTCAGGAGCGTGCCACACAAGCTTTTGAATAAATTTCCTGGTTTGAATATAGCATCTAGGGACAAGCTTAAGACAGAAATAGTTCATCTCTGATCAACCCGTTTGCATATTTCCTCCAGGAGTGTCTCTCTCCTGGTAATTGTCATATCTCTGCATAAGTCAGTGATTGAGTGGATATGGCTCCATTCCAACTCTTGAAAACCAGATCTATTTTAATCTACCTATTGTATCTAAGTGTGTCATCACCTCCCATTTCTACATTTTATTTTTTTCTTTAAGAGGTGTGGTTTAAGGTTTGCAACACAAATATGAGATGCAGGGGACAGCTTTTACTCTGTGTTTCGTTTTCCACCCAACTCTTCAAGAGATAGCATAGGGGCTCTGCCCAGGGAGTGGCCACTGGTTTCCACAGACTTAGAACACCAGCCAAAATGGATAGCTCCCCTGAACTATGCAGGCAGGGTGTGATGCTCACACCCTGCTATGACCCACAGCTCCCTTGGGGAAGGGCCTCTTAAGATATACAAGCTCTCTGTGCAGGATATGATAAGTTGGCAAAGAACAGATCACGGCTGATAAACAAACGACGAGTATTGAAACTTGGTAAACAGGAGATGATCAGGTGTGTACAGAATAGTATCTGTCACCTTACTTTACACACAAAGGTGTCTCAAGACAGTGGCATAAACGGGGTATGAAAAGCAAAGAATGAATTGAATCCCTAAGCTTCTGGGTTCAGGAATTTGGGGAGAGTACATGTCAATTAAACAACATAAACCAAGAGAAAAGAAGCATGGTTTGGAGACATATAGATGACTGTGTCAAGTCTATGATGGGTGTCTTGGGCATGCTATTGATCTACTTGTGTCTACTATTTCATTCTCCTGTAAAGTGACTATTCAGATGCCTTGTTATATTGTACAAAGGCGAGGAAGGTGATGGCTATGAAAATGCCTGCCCCTGTGCGTGACACATTCTAGAAGTTTCAGCAACGTTACCTGTCTCCACCCTTGTTTGTGTGGAGGTGTTGGCTTTGTATAGCAAGTAAGATGGTAATTGGATCTCTCTTCTCTCTCTCTCTCTCTCTCTCTCTCTCTCTCTCTCCCTCCTTTCCATTTTTCCTCCCTCTCTCTTTCCTTTGCTTTTCTTTTTCATTGCTGAGGGTTGAACCCTGGGTCATGGACATGCTGAGATGTGTTTTATCCACACCCCCAGCTCTGGTAGTGGGGACTAGAGAGAGGAAACCGATAATTTTCATTCAAGGAATTTTATTAGGCCCGTGACTAAGAGCTAACGGGGACTGCAATGGCCTCTAAATAGTCTTCTGGTTTATGGCCTGGTCACAGAATTTTAAAGAAGACAATGGTACGAGGCAAAGGATGTGTCTTAAGAACGAAGAGGAAAGCAGTCTGGACCCTAGCACATGCAAGTGGATCCATCATGGAAACTCAGGCTGTTGAGATAAAGTCTGCTCTCTAGTGTGTTGCTTGACAATATTCTTGACAAAAGCAACTTAAGGAAAGGAGGGTTTATTTTGGATTAGAGTTTGAAGGTACTGACCGTCCTGGTGGAGGCATCATTAAGGCAGGAGCAGGAAGAGAATTGGTTATAATCCATCTGTGGTCAGGAAGGCGAGAGGGAGATGATTATTGGTGGTTAGCTTGCTATTATTAACGTTTTAAACATCATGTTTACTTGCTTTGTATACCTCTCTCTCTGCCTCTGCCTTTCTCTGTCTCTCTCTCTGTCTCTGTTTCTCTCTCTGTCTCTCTCTGTCTCTCTGTCTCTCTCTCTCTCTCTCTCTCTCTCTGTGTGTGTGTGTGTGTGTGTGTATATGTTGGAAGAGAACTTGTGGAAGCCAGCTTTTTCCATTGTGGATCTCTGAGATGGAAATCAGATTCTCAAGCAGCAGGAGCCTTTACTCATGAGATTCCTGGTAGGTCTTGAAAGAAGGTCTATGTCAGCATCGCTTTAGATTATTTTATTCATATTTTTAAAAATGTCAGTAATATGGCAGACTTTTGTTCCAATTATTTACTGTTAACAAACCTATCAGAAAGGCTAGTGTAGTAGAAGCAGATAGACAAACGGCTCTCCCAAAAAACAGTTTCCCCAAATCTTTGTGAAAAATGAACCTTTGCCCACTTTTTCAGGCAGATGGGCAGACACTAAGAATGCTGTGTTTATAGTAACGTGCTAATGCTACTCTTCGCTGAGTAGAAGGGGAAATTACTGAGAGCCTGAATGTCCTGTGTCAATATGTTGGCGAAGATTTCTTTTTGATATTTGAGGTCATGTTAGACTCCATAGAATCAACTTTCACAAAAACAACAACTACAACAATAAACCACCACCACCACCAAAAATAAACCCCTTAAAAGCTTTGTTACAAGGAAAGGGATATTTCAGGCTAGGTGGCCATCAACTAGTAGCAAACTGCTAGTTCATGGCCTTTGCAGGCTGCTTAGGCTGTGCAAAATGAAACCACAGCCCCAGGTCCTCAGTGGCCACTGGTGATCATAGTCTCCACTCAGGGAGTAGGCAAGCCATGTGAGTAGGGACTGTGTGTGATTAAAATGCACTCTATATCGGTACGAAGCTTTCTTTTTAGCTTTGTGCTCTATTTTAAAATTTGTTTACATTCTGTTTTGTTTTGTTGTTTTGGTTTTCCTATGCCAGATACTTATCCTCTGTGAGATATATAGATGGTAAAGATGATTGCCCATTCTGTAGCCTGCCTCTTCTCTCAAGTGATGGGGTTTTTTGGTGAACAAAAAATTTTAGTTTTATGATGTTCTATTTATGAGATGTGTTAGGTTCTGTTCAGAAAATCCTTGCCCGTGCCAGTGAGGTCAAGCGTATTCCCTCCTCTCTCATCTCTCAGATGTAGGGGAGCAGGTCTTGTGTTGAGGTTCCTGACCATTTGGAGTTGAGTTTTGTGCAAGGCGAGAGCTGAGGATTGCATTTCATTCTTCTACATGTAGCTATCCAGTTTGACCAGCACCATTTGTTGAAAATGTTTTTCCAACACTATATTATAAGCCTCTTTGTCAAAACAAATCAGGTGGTCGTACAAGTGTGGGTTTACATTTGGGTTATGAATTCTATTCCATTGAGTGTGTTTTAATGTTGATACTTATTTCATTGCTTTAGCTCTGCAGTATAACTTGAAATTTGGGATGTTTATACCTCCTGAAGCCGGTTTTTAAAATCATTCTTATTATTGTTCAAGATTAGTTTGGCTATCCTGGGTCATTTTTGTTTCCATGTAAAATTTATATTTTTTTCAATTTCTATGAAGAATTGCTATTGAATTTTAGTGAGGGTTGTGTTCTTAAATAATTAATAAATTATAATTTTATTACAATTATTAACTAATAAGTTAGAATATTTCCTAATAGATTATTTATAATAAACAATCATATAAAATATTTTATAATAAATTATAATGTTACAATTTATTAAACATCCACCCATGGGAGGATTAATGTAGAAAGTGGCTATATGGTTAGAACAGGAGCAGGCAAGGTTGTGGTAAGACATGTGGCTATGGGTAGGAGGTACGTCTCTTAGCTCTTTTATAAGTGTTAGAGTGCCAGAAATTAAGTAGGTTAGAGCACTAAAAATTTATTATTTTAAAAACCTAGATGTTTTACCTGGTGGTAAACATCACTGGGTGGATCAAGGGGTTAGCAGATCTGAGCTCCTGTACTTGATGCTGTAGGGGACAGCCTATCCCCCCCCTTCCCTGGTTTACAGAGTCTGCCCAATGTCATTGTCACTGGTCCACTATCTTCAAGCCCCAGCATGGGTGGAGTCTGTCCCACACTCGGTCACAGTGACTTCTTCTGCAGATACATTTTCCTGACTCCCCTTTCTCCTTGAAGGATCTTGTGATTACACAAGGTCAACCAGAACATCCAGAGCAATTGCTCCATATTGGAATCTTTAATTGCATCTGATAAAACAGCCTTCCCTTCCAGGAAAGAGATGTAGTTACAGTTTCTGGGAATAAGACATGACTGTTTTAGGGATGATGTAGAGGTTGATCTTTCTCTGCCTCTCATAGAGTAGAATTGTTATAATTTATTTCCTTCTTAATTTTCTAAATATTTAACCCCCCTCTCTGTGTGCGTGTGTGTATGTGTGTGGTATGTGTACATGTCTCAGTGGTCATGCACGTGCCATGAAGCACATATCTGGGGCAGAAGACAACTTATGGGTGTCTCTTCTTAAAAATCTCCTTCAATTATGTGGGTCCAGGGAAAGGGACCAAGGTAGACAGGCTTGGCAGCAAGCACCTTTACCCATTAAGCCGTCTTACAAGCCCTGTTTTGTTCCTTTTTCCCCATGTAAAATTAACAAATCCGAAAGGGAGACCAAACAAACAAACAAACATGAAGAGAATACATGCCAGATATGTTTTACATGATATTGGATATCCAGGCTTCAATACAGTATATGATCAATGGTATAATTTACCAGGAGGCAATGCTTTGCTGTTTACTAACTTGTGTAAATCATTAAGCCAGTTGGTGATATAACTGTGATTCAAGTTAGTGGCCATGATCAGTTGTAAATGCCGTAGAGATCTTTCCGTCTTCTTTAGACTTGTCTTTAATGAGTAAAATTAAAATCTTTTGTATCATTACATTGTTATCACATTCTTCAAGCTCCTTGCAGTTGGGAAGCAGCTGCCTAAAGCTGTGAGCTAACACCCGGTAAACAGCCGACTTCACACTTTATCAGCTATGGAAATAGGCAGAAAGTCAGAGTCACTTATGATTGGTGCTGGTGGTTGGCAGAGATGGTGGCCAGCCTCTGAAAGTTTGCTCTTGGTAGCTTCTGTTGTCTTAAAGAAATAGAATTAAAACTCATTGGTTAAGACAGGCTGGGGACAAAATAGGGAATTAGAGAATTTTTTTTGTTGGGGAGTGTTGCTTATTGGAGATCAAATGCAGGCTAGGCAAAGTACTCTAGTGTTGAGACACATCCATCCCAGTTGCCTTTTAATTTTGAGACAGACTCTCATGAGGTTGCCCAAGATGGTCTCGGTCTTATCTTCCTTTTGCTTCAGTGTTTTAAGTAACCAAGATTACAGGCTTGTTTTACCAGGTGAGGTTTAAAGTGCTCTTTTTGGAGACTGGGCAACAGAAAGGGGCTATTTCATTTTGTAGTACATATTTAAAGAGATTGAAGGTCATTGTGATGGATTGTATTAATGGAGTTTGTGGGTTTTTAAAGCAAGAGGGATCAGGACATAAAGATGTAGCCTTGCTGGAATAGGTGTGGCCTTGTTGGAGGAAGTGTCACTGTGTATGTGGGCTCTAAGGGCTTCTAGCGCTCAAACTTCTCCCAGTATGGAAGACAGACTCTCCCCCTGGCTGCCTGAGGAAGTCAGTCACTTCCTGGCTACCTTCAGATTAGGATGTAGAACTCTCAGTTCCTCCAGCACCATGTCTGTCTACAAGTTGCCATGCTTCTTTCCATGATGATAATGGACTAAGGCTCTGAAACTATAAGCCAACCTCAATTAAATGTTTACCTTTATAAGTGTTGCCTTGGTCATGGTGTCTCTTCACAGCAATAAAACCCTAGGTAAGACAGGGACTTACAAAATATTTTTTATGAAATGTTAGCCAGTGCAGTATGAACATCAAGGAAGCAAGAACTAGAAAGGAGATTTAAGGATTCATGGACTTGTGGGAACCTTTCTTTTGGGCCAACATGAATCTGTATTTCTGGATACTCATTTTTGGTTCAGAATAAAGTATCTGTTATTCCCTCTGAGTAAGATGTGTGTTTTAGGTCAGCAGTTTTGGAATCCGAATGTGGGGAATGGAATATATGTATATAACTATGCAAATTCTTTCACCACACTGGGAGGGTGAAGAATAACCCCAAGAGTGTCTTTTCCACCCAATTTCTTTTGCTGATGTCTTTTGGAGGTTTTTGTAGATGCAGACATAGTGCAGATTATGTGTCTCTTTATAACAATGAAATCTGAAGGTACTTTCTTGTTCCCAGGACAAAGAAGTATGGAATGTATATAGGAGCAGTGTTCCATTGCCGTAGACAGAGGATATCTAATTGGTGATACATTGTTAGAAAGAGAAGTATATATTATTGTCATGAGAAATATTAAAGGCACTCAGGAACAGCAGACTCTAGAGTCTGTCCTCACCAATAGATATTCTTTGGGTTGCTACTGAACTCTAGGTGCAGGCTGTGCCCTTGCAGCAGACTCAGTTGGAAAACAGTGAAAAGTATTTAACAAAGATATGACGGCTTCCCATGGAACAACAAAGGCTGTAGTTGGAGAACATTGAAATTCATCTTCTACTGATGTAGAATTTGACTTTCATAGCACATTAGTGAGGACATGCAGACTAAGTTATTTCTTTGTGTTATTTTCCTATAGGCATTTCCTATAGGCATTGAATTTTAAATTTATTTTTAAATGAGGCTTATGCATTGGGAGTACTACAATCAGGACCACTAATGTCTGACAATGATAGATTTTTTTTATGCATTCATATTAGGAATATACAGAGGGCTGAATATTTGTGCTTTGTATTTATGTTTTTGTTGGCAATTTCAAGTACCTAACAAGGGTAGTTGAAGATTTTAAATTCAATGATTCTAGCACCCTTTGGCCTAGTTTTCCTCTAGTCTTTCTCTGTCCCATAATCCCTCTTGATACCAATTATACTGCTGATTGACTGTCAATGATATGGACCCATAGGGGTATGTCCTTTTTTAAGAACAAATTAAAAGTTACCTCAGTTGGTGGTGTCTAACTCTTTAACTCAGCAGAGAGAAAATATTAACAAGAATCAACTCTGCTTATTTTACAGGTCAGGTTGGTCTCTGGTGTCCATGGGGACGCTGGAGGAGAAGCCGATTACATTGAGATGTGTGGAAATAGGATCAATAATGTTCAGTAACTGAGGAAGATTACCAGAAGTCAACGATGCCTGTAACAGAGGCCGTGCAGATCCACACTCAGGACTGTCAACGCTTTGTGGGTGATGGAGAAAGTCTAATTGTGGCCAGAGATGAATCACGTATACGCCTCTCACACCTCCCTTCTCTCTGTTCTGTTTTTGGATCAGTATAACTTGCCCAATGGAGACTGTCTAATTTAAGCCCTGACTTACCTGAATCAAAATGAGTCAGAACTTGTAAATAAAAATGCCCCAAGACAGGAGCTGCTTCATTTTTCTCATAATTCTAAGGGAACATTTAAAGGGAATTTAGAACTTCTTTAGGAAAACTTAAGCTCAGGAAGTAACCCAAAATAGCTTCAGGAAGTTCCTGAAGCTGACCAGGTCCACTAGGCCCTTCCCTCCCCATGCGTATATAAGAAGTAAAGATGGCTGACATGGAAGAGAGGGATAAGCCAAGCTTTCCGGAGGATCCTCAGACCAACTGAGCTACCTGCTAAGAACATGCTTCAATCTATTGAGCTTCCTGCAGGTTGTGCACTGTGTTTCAGGTGTTCAACTTTCATGAGACATTATTAATGGTAGGATAAGCTTTGATGATGCAGCTGTCTTTAAGTCATTTATGGTCCTATAAATAACCCCTCATCCATATTCTTGTAAATAATTGCCAATAAAAGTCATTGGCTCACCAAACTGGACTTCAGTAGCATCCATACTTTCTTTAGTCTCTTGTTGGTTTCCAGTAAGACTTTCTGCTTTGACGGAAGGTCATCCTGGAACTCGGAGACCCAGGAACCATACAGGTCTGAGGGGAGAAGGTATCCCAATGGAAAGGAATCCTGAGACACAAGAGTTCAGGAACCTTACAGCTCTGAAGTGGGACAATGTCCCAAGGGAAAGGCATCCTGAGACACAGGAACTCAGAAACCACACAGCTCTGAGAGGAAGCCTTTTCAGCAGAGGCATTACAGCTCCCAGGGGAGGATATCAGAAGTCTCAGCCCTGGTCCTTCTCTTTGCTTCTCTTCTCTTCATTGCTTCCTCTGATGAGTCACAGGAGGCATCAAATCTCATAAAAGACTTTTTGGAGGGTCAAAGGTGTGGAGGGACAAAATCGTGGGATGGCTTCCCTCTCCTCCTGGGAGAAGACAACAGGGAATTGGAGAAAGGGTAAAGTTTACATAGGATTTCATAGGGAGAGGAGCTTTTCAGGGAAGAGATGTTCAGATTGAGGATTTCAAGTCCTGGGCTTGGGGAGCTCAGGGGTTGGTAGGTTTTCCTGTTTAGGGATTGTTGGATTTTTGTGGGAAGCTCAGGGATTGGTAGGTTTTTGAAGGAAGCTCAGGGATTGGTGGCTTTCCTCCCACCCCTTTTCCCTCATTTAAAAATAAATTTAAAATTCAATGCCTATAGGAAATACCTATAGGAAAATAACACAAAGAAATAACTTGGTCTGCATGTCCTCACTAATGTGCTATGAGAGTCAAATTCTACATCAGGAGATGAATTTCAGCGTTCTCCAATTACAAGAGGAATTATGGGACAGGCTATGGGTTAAAATGGGAAATCCTTCCCATCTACAGGCAGCTTTGACCGAGATGCCATCTCTGTGGAGCTGCTTGGGGACACTGGAGAGGAATGTGGTTACTGTGGACAGCTCCCATGGGACGGCTCCTGCGGTGGTATTTCCTGAACATTGTAGGCTGAGGTAGGAAATGAGATGTGCCACCATGGACAGCTGCCATTTTGAGAGGAGTCATCATTTGGACAACTCCTGTGGGGCCATGTTATCAAGGCTGTAGGTTGCGTCTGGAAGGAGGGGTTGGCCGCCACTTTGAAGGCTTTTGTGGTACACTGCTTAGGTACTACAGTCCTTTTCTGCTGACTTTTTATGTTCTCTCCTGTTCCCAGAAGTCCAAGGGCAACTGACACTGAAAGTCATAGGATCAAGCAGTTCTAACAGCTAAACATTCCCAAAGATTCAGTTGACTAGCCAGTGTGGATTTTTTAAAGGGCCAGACACATAAAATAAATCACACTACAAGTGGGCTCTTTAAAACTTTAGCTGAAGTGAGTCCATAAAAAATGACTTGAAAAGCCTGCTCAGCTCTTAAGATTTCTGTTGCTATTCTGCAGAGGACCATGGTTCCCACTGACCTATGTTGGATGGTTCACAACCTTCTGTATTTACAGCTCTAAGGTATCAGATGGCCTCTTCTGGACTCTACAGGCACATACAGACATGTGATCAGCCCCCTCAATTTACACATAACCGTAAATCAAAATGAAATAAAAAAGAATGGAGTCAAATTTTGCAAAAAAATCCATGTCCTTCCTTCTATGAAACTCATCATGAAATACCCAGAAAAGATGTGTATGGAAGTCTTAGTTGTAGAGCACAGAGTTATTAGGGTGACTAAGTACACAATTGTAGCAAAAAGAAGACTCAGAACTGCCCAATTAGGTTTGTATCATGCAAGGACATGACACTACTGTCATTGCTCAGCACATGGTTACTGGTCTAGTACAAATTGAGGCTGTTCACAAAGCACTCCCATGGGACTCCTAGGACCTCTCCACATTTTGTTTTTACTGCAACACCCATTTCCAATATCTCCTGACTCAAAGTCAACAGTAATGACCAAAAGTAATCCCCCACCTTGTATGTCAGTGGACACTTGATTTAGTGACCAATAATTCACAGGGCTCCAGCCTATGATTCCTTTGCCACCTAATCCCTAAACCCTGGGAGCAAGGGACAGTGAGTGGGATATACAAAGTCAGGAAAGTGGGACAGTGCAGGCAAGTTCTCTCTATGGCTTTCAGCCAAACCTCCAACTTTTGTGAATGGCAAGTAAGTGACTCAAACCAAGAGGAAAATGATAGTCATTCTTGCAGGATATCTATTCTGATGAACTCATAGCATATAATGTCATTCCAGGGTCCTGGGTAAGAAGGTAGGTGCTGAGATAGACCTTGCAGATTGTGTTATATTGAGATAGATCTCACAGGTTGTATTATGCTGAAATAGATGCTTCATGTTGTGTTACATTGAGTTAGAAAATTTTGCAGATTGTGTTAATGCTGAGGTAGACCTCATAAGTTGTATTATGTTGAAATAGACCCCTGAAATAGGTCATGTTACACTGAGATAGACCTCACAGGTTGTGTTATGGATACACTAGGCAATACAATGTCAGTTTACACTTCAATTTGAAAGCTATTTTTGCAGATGATCATGCTGACTTCCCAAAGTCAGGACAGCTTAAAAAGGCAACAAAATATCTTTTAGCAATAGTAAGGCCATGATAAACATTTATAAAAATAGTAAGAGAAGATAGAAAAGATAGAGGACTTTTTTTTTCTTGACCTTTCTAAAGCTATGGAGAGTGGTGTCACTTTGGAGAGAAAAACATAGACAGGCAGGCAGGCAGGCAGACAGACAGACAGACAGACAGACAGAGGTTTTATATGGTTTGTACTTCAATTTCTGACTTGAAACACATTTATTGGGAACATGGTACTCTGAGGAAGGTAGTTCACTCTCCTCAGCCTGGCAAGCCAATTTAGTCATCTCTCTTTAAGTAAATATAGCTTTCTGAAGCTCCTTGCTTGTTATCTTCTTACTTATAATATTGAACTTTCTGAAGACTGCAAGTGATTTTTATTTTTTTTAGCATCCAATTAAAAGTTTAAGCTACTAGGAATGTCTCGAGCTCAGTATTTCTAAATCAGCCAACAAGTGGACAATATTCACACATTCTTGATCCTTGCAAAACAAGAACCGAGTCTGCAAATGTGACATTGAATGTCAGTGTCTATAATGGCTTATTTCTTGTTCCTATTTCTTCCTGTATTGAACCCAAATAACCTGAGATGCTCGTTTTCCTCCCTCTAAAATTAGCTTCTATTTTATCTTACTAAAAAAAAAAAAAAAAAAAAAAAAAAAAAAACCCAAAAAACAAAAACCCCACACACCAAGAAACAGGCAAAAGGACAATTTCTTTCTATTATCCAGAAAGAAAAGGGAATATGTTAATATGTTTATTAATTGTAATAGTCACTTCATGAAAGAATATGTTACAAAAAGTCTTAGTATTGTACCACATGGTGAGAAGGTCTTTTTCTCTGTGTGCATCTATAAATGTTGCTGAATGATCATTGTGAACTACAAATTAGTAGAGCTTTGAAGAATCCACACAGCAGGTTTAATACTTCACTACTCACCAAAACACAGGGTGTATCTACTTTTTGTTACTCAAGAAATATTATTAGGATAACATTCCATGTTTTAAATGTAATAGGAAGCACATGAAAGTAAATTTTAACAATTTTTTTTCCCGAAAATAACATCTAAAAATCCCTCTAAGCAGGCCAGCAAGATGGCTAAGCTGGTAAACGTGCTCGTCACCAAGCCTTGTGACCTGGTTTTTGATCACCAGAATGCATATGGTAAAAGAGAGAACAGACTCCCACAAACTGTTTTCTGATTTCTACATGTGCCACACACACACACACACACACACACACAAACACACATACACAAACACACACACACACATACCACACACACACAGACAAACACACACACACCACACACATGCACACACACACGTACACATAAGTATATCTAGCTGGTGCATTTTTTTTTGTATGCTTCTGTATTATATCGGCATTGGGCATTTCTACTGCTTCTGGTTTCTTTCATTATTGTGAATATACATAAATAATCTCCTGTAGCTTAGATGCACTTCGGGTAATTTTCATCTTTGAAAATTATTTAAACTGCTTAATGAGTCAATATATAAAGTTTTGTAAATGTGTGAAGTCTTCAAGTAAAAAAATGTCTATTCTACAGTCAGAGAGTACAGGGTATGATGTGTGTCAGTGGAATCAGTTCGGTCATTTCTGCTCTTCAATCTATTGCATTTGCATAGTCCAAAAGAGCATGCCATCCATATGGATGAGAGCAACTTAGTGGTGTTAGAGTTGGTTTGACTTTTGAAAAACAGAGGCCATGATTTTCAGAACCGTGTCTGTCCAAATTAAATACATGTAATAAATTTGCCACCTAGGTACACTTCAAAGCAGTTTCAAAGGAAGTCACAAACGCCGAGAAGCATGTTGATATTTACAAATATCAATAAAGTATTAATAAAAATTTCCGTAGTGTTTGCTACCAATTCATGTAACATTTCAATTATTGTTAAAACACTTATTTCACTTCAAGTCAGAAGATGCGTGAAAATCATTATTTTTCATTTGTGCTATAAAAACGTCAAGTTCAACACAAATTCATATATCCCATCTATGTTAGTTATGATGAGCTTTTTCTTTGGAGTTTGAAAAATCAAGGTTATTCATATGTAGTTGGACACTAGTGAGGGGATATAAATCAAGCTATGGATTTTTATGTTGGATTATTCGGTATTTGGCAAGCACCCTTTTTGGTTCAAGAAACTGTTGTATTGGAGTAAACAGTAAAATAAATACCCATCTGCAACTCAACCAGAGAACATTAAATCAGGACTAGACAATTAAGATTTTTTTGTCCTCTGTTTTTTTTTTTTTTTAATAATAAATTACTGTTACCAGAACTTTCAGGAAGTCCCGTGATGGGGGCTATCTGTTACTAGGGCAGTTGGTGTCTATGCTGGCTAGTTTTATGTCAACTTCATACAAGCTATAGCCACTGGAGAAGAGGGAACCTTAATTGAGAACATTCCTCCATAAGATTGGTCCGTAGGTAAGAGTGTAGTCTATTTTCTTTTTTTTCAAGGTCCATTAAATGCATTATTGATATTATTATTAATATTATTATTTAACTTTATGTCCTGATCACTGTTCCCTGTCCCTGTTCTTCCTCTCACAGTCCCTTCCCTTCCTCTTCTCTTCTATGAGAGTGGAGGCCTTTCCGGGTATCCCCCCAACCCTGGCACATCAAGTCTGCAGGACCAGACAAGGAGCTGAGGCTGTTGGAACAAATGAAGCCATCATCTGATCAGACTGAGGGAAGAGATGAAGGAAAACTGGAAACAGCCAACAGAAACAAAGCACCATGTCAAAGGAGAGGTACTGGAGAAAGAGTAGGGCACACATCAGGGTGGTTTGCAGGATGAAATGTGAAGAATGTGGGGTATGGGGCGCAAACAAGGCTCAAAGGCATCTGCTTTTTGGTGTGCAGCCTTAATTGAGAATAGTCTTCATTTTGGTAGTCATTTATTTTATTCTAACTGTAGGGTAAAAAGTTTGATCTCACTTCTGAGTTTTGAAAACCCACCAGTCCTTGAGCTTGAAAACCTACCAATCTCCAAGCTTGAAAATCCACCTAACTTTGAGCTAGAAACCCCAGCGGTCCCCAAGATTGCCCTAAACTCAGGACTTCAAATCCCACCTGTGGTGGTTTGAATATGATTGGTCCATGGTAAGTGGTGTGGTCTTGTTAGAGGAAGTGTGTCACTGTGGGGGTGGGCTTTGAGGCTCCTACGCTCAGACTGCACCCACTGTGGAATGAGAGACTCTTTCTGACTGCCTTCAGATCAAGATGTAGAACTCTCAGTTCCTTCTTCAGTACCATGTCTTCCAGCAAGCTACCATGCTCCTGGCCATGATAATGGACTGGATCTCTGAAACTATAAGCCAGCCTCAATGAAATGCTGTTCCTTTTAATAGTTGCCTTGGTTATGAGCAATAAAACCCAAATTAAAACACTACCAATCCCCTGGAAATCTTCACCCTGGAAAACTCCACCCCCATGAAATGCTATATAAGCCTGCCTCCTTCTCAATTCTTTATTATTTCTCCCCCAAGCAGAGGAAGCTAACCTCTTGGGTCTTTCCCAATAAATCTCTTGTGTGAGGTTTGTTTTGCAGTGTGACTTGGCTCCCAACTTCCAGGATAACTTTCTTCTCAGAGGTGCAACACTTCCACTGGGAAACCTTTCCCATTCAGAAATATAACACTCTAAGTAGGTTCAACACCGTTCTTTCCAGCAAACATACTAACTCTTAACAAAATGGGACATCTTAAAAACTAATGAAGAAATCCAAACTGCTTTTGTGGTAGCTTTGTTTCTATGGTAAAATCATTGCCCATGTCATGACATCAAGTGTGTGTTGAGGTAGGGTAAGGCATAAGGGAAACATCCAATCAGAAAGTGGTGTAGATAAGGAAAATATCTACACGTGATTGGACAAATTGAAAGAATCCATGTAGGGAGTGGCTATGAAAATGAATGTTGAATGTTACAAGACAACACAAAGAAATGCTGGAATGATTCCCAGAAGGAAGTATGTGTGTTAAGGCCTAGAGGCAGAAAAGCATGTCAGTGGTCAATAAATAGGGAAATAACTGACTGCAATTCATCATTTTCCATGAGAACCACCTGGATGGCACATTGGAGGCAGTTAACAGAGGACTTCCAGGCTGGGTGGCTACAGTGCCTCTCCCATTAGGGAACTGGCTAAATTTGAGGAACTTACTTTTTTTTCACCATCATTTCTCTGGATGGTCATAGTCTTCATTTTTCCCTTTAAACATTTCTTTGATTTAAAAATCAATAGAGATATATTGGACATTATGTTGAAAGAGAATAGGAAAAAGAAATCATCAATAATATAATCATCTGGAATTAGCTTTTTGAGGTGTTTCCTTCTATGAATATTTATTTGGGTTTCTAGCATCCATAGAGCTTTAAGGCTTTTATTTATATATTATAGTATCACAAACATTACATATTATAACATAAATATTTTTGAGTGCTTTAAATGCTTTTCCTACATATGTATTTACTTTCTGTGTATGCATGTATATATGTAAACATACATTGGCACATATTACAGTGTACCAGTGGATCTTCTTCTACCATGTGAGTTCTTGTGATTGAACTCAGGCTTGTCCATGGTACCTTCACTTGATAAGCTCAATCGCCAGTTATATAAATATGTTAATAGTTGTTTATAACAATCCATTACTATCCTGCAGTAGTAGTTGTTGGTTCTTTTATCAGGAAAACCATGATTCCCTTTTGAGTTCTTAGTTTTATTAATTAAGGAAAATAAAAACAGATTTAAGGAAGTATGAAGATAATTTTTATTTTATTTTATTTTATTTTTTGAACTTGAGAGAGATGGCATCAGATGTAATTCTTAGAAACTTCCAGTAGGAGGGAGATGAGCAGAGAAAGAGAGACTGCCACATCTTTGTGGATTGGGATCAAGAAAGCAAGTATGAAATGCTCAGGTGCAGGCTATCCTAGTCAGAATGAGTAAGAACCCCACCTGCCCTCTGAATGCGCCCCCCGCCCCCAAGACTTTGGTTAGGACCTCAAAGACTCAAGCTGTTGACACCTCTTCCTGCCCACCATTCACCCCCACCACTATTCTCCCATCCATACACGAGTGGATATCTGCTGTTCAGGTGAAGGTCATGACAGTCAGAAGAGATAAGAGACACTCTTGCCCTCAAGATCCTCCTACAATTCCTAGTGACAGCCATTTTCAACTCATGGCCATCTACATACCCATACCTCAGGTAGATATGTGCAGTTCAGATGTTGGCCAAGCCAGCCAGAACAAGTGTAGGCCACAGAAGTCAGAAGAAAAGATATCGTCTGCTGGACCAAAGGCCATACTAGCTGCCAGAAGTCCAGTCCCCAACTCTGATAGAGACTCCATGCTGGTCCAGAGGTTACACTAGGTACAAGAAATACCTATCACAAATACCAGAATGTAGGAGGAGCTAAGGTGGGAGGAGTTAGGAGAGGAAGAAGAAGAGGAGGAGTAAGGAGGAGAGAGGAAAAGGAAGAGGAGGAGCTAGGAGGAGGAGGAGAAAGAGAGCAGAGAGGTAGGAGCGATGGAGGCGGATGTTCATGTGTCTGTAGCAGTCAAAGGTAGTTGGTATACTTAGGTTGGGTATTGGGTTACACTTCTGAATGTATGGGTATCTTGTTACTGATCATTACCAAATATATAAACTTTGATTAATCTATAAGAATTAGAGTCTTATTCTCTTACTTGGCCCGCATGGATGGTGGAATGGTCTGGGCAATGCCTTGCCTTGTGGAGATAGTGTGGAAGATTGGCAAAGCCATCTCTCACGCTGGCATCTAGTGAGGGCAGGGCTGGTGTTTCTGGTGGGCTGGTTCTAGCTGCAGCGAGCACGTGGCCTCAGGCCAAGAAACATGGCGGCTGGGCTAGGCAGAGCCACTGCAGCATAGATAGTTGGCCTGAGCCAGAGGCCGTTTTAAATAATTACTACAACACCAGAAAATCAAAGAGGAAACAGAAACCAAAGAAGAAAATATCTATTTGAAAAAAGAAGCATAGGCACCTAGACCTATGTTTATCACAAGCACAGATGATGAGACGACAGTGTAAAGACACAATTAACAACAGACAGGGCAATATGTTACCACCAGGGCTCAGATATCCTACTAGAGAAACACCTGGATATTCCAACACAGCTGAAGCATGAGAAAATGCCCCTAAAATCAACTTTATGAAGATTATAGAGGTCCTTAAAGAGGAAATGAATAAATCTCTTTAAAAAATCAAAGAAATCCAAGGGGGAAAAATCCTACAAACAGTTGGAGAAAATGAGTAAAACTGTGCAAGAAGTAATAAAAGAATCATAAACTGAGGTAATCTGGAAGAATCAAAATCTAGGTAAGTAAACAGGAACTATAGATGCAATCATTATCAACAGAATATAAGAGATGGCAGAAAGAATCTCGGGCATAAAGATATGATAGAAGAAATTAATACATTAGTACAAAAATGTTAAATCTAAAGCATCCAGCAATCTGAGACACCATGAAAGACCACTAAGAATAATAGGAATAGAAGAAGGAGAAGAGTCCCAGCTCAAAGGCCTAGAAAATATTTTTTAACAAAATCACAGAAGAAAAATTTCCCAACCATAACATGCCTATAAAGTTACAAGACCATTGCAGAACATCAAATAGATTGGACCATAAAAGAAAGTTCCCTCATCACATAATAATGAAAACACTAAAATTACAGAACAAAAAATAATATTAAAAGCAGCAAGAGAAAAAGTCCAAGTAACATGTAGAGACAGACCTATGAGCATTACACCTGGTTTCTCAAAGGATACTCTAAATGCCAGAAGGGCCTGGACTTTTAGGGTATTGCAGACTACCAGCATAGATTACTATACCCAGCAAAAGTTTCAGTCACTATAGAGAAAACAAGCTATTCCATGACAAAGTCAAATTTCAACATCATCTATCCACAAATCTAGCCCCACAGAAGGTATTAGAAGAACACTATATAATGAAAACACAGGAAAATATATAATATCACACCAGCAAAAGCAGAAGGGACACACACCCACATACCCACACAGCCACACCTCCACACATCCACCCCCCCCCCACACACTACCACCACCACCACCACCAAAATAACAGGAAATAACAATTATTGTCCATTAATACCTCTCAATATCAGTGGACTCAATTCCCCAATACAAAGACAACAAGAAAACAGAGTGGATGTGAAAACAGGATCCATCCTTCTGCTGTATGCAAGAATCATGACTCAAACATCAAAGATAGACATTACCTCAGAGTAAAGGGTTAGAAAAAAGATTTTCCAAGCAAATGAATTCAAGAAACAAAGTGATGCGGCTATTCTACTACCTAACGAAACTGATTTACAACCAAAATTAATCAAAAGAATATGGAGAAGAACACTTCATACTCATCAAAGGAAAAATCCACCATGATGACATCTGAATTCATAACATCTATTCTCCAACTTCGAGGGCCCCCACATTTGTAAAAGAAGCGTTACTGAAGCTTAAAACACATATCAAATCTCACACGGCACTAGTGGGAGACTTCAACACTCTAATCTCACAAATGGTCAGGTCATCCAGACAAAAACATAAACAAGAGAAATAATGGAGACAACAAACGTTGGACAAGTGGACCTACCAGATATCTACAGAACATTTCACCCAAACACAACAAAAGTACACCTCAGCACATCCCTGGAACTTTCTCCAAAACCGACCACATAGTAGTGGGTCACAAAGCAAGTCCCAACAGATATAAGAAACTTGAAATAACCCCTTGTATCCTATTAGACCACCACGGGTTAAACCTGGATTTCAATAACAACAGAAACACCAGAAAGCCTATTAATGGAAACTCAACAACTCTCTATTGAATGACCACTATGTCATGGCAGAAATAAAGAAAGAAATTAAAGACTTCCTAGATTCAATGAAAATGATTGCATAGCATACCCAAACTTATGGAACACAATGTGCTAAGAGGAAAGGGTATATAGCACTAGTGCCTCCATAAAGAAATTGGAGAGTTTGCATACTAGAGATTTAAAAGTAAACCTCAACGCTCTAGAAAAAAAAAAAAAAGTGGCAAACATATCTAAGAGGAGTAGATGGCAGAAATAAACTCAGGGCTGAAATCAATTAGAAACAAAGAGAACAATATAAAAAATCAGGAAAATCAAGAGCTGGTTCTTTGAGAAAATCAACAAGATAGACTAACCCTTAGCCAAACTAACTAAAAGGCAGAGAGACAGCATCCAAATAAACAAAAACAGAAACAAAAAGGGGATATATAACAACAGGAAATGAGGACATCCAAACAATCAATAGGTCCTACTTAAAAAAACGTGTACTCCACAAAACTGGAAAATCTAAACAAAATGGACAATTTCCTTGATAGGTACCATTTACCAAAGTGCAATCAAGATCAGATAAGCAATTTAATAGACCTATCACCCCCAAGGAAATAGAAGCAGTCATCAAAAGTCTCCAACTCTCCCCAAAACTTCCACAGTCAAACATTAGGCAAAGCTTGGAGAACCCTGTGGAAGAAGGGAGCGTGTGAGGATGGAAACAGAAAGGATCAGGTGGGGTGTGGTGGTGGAGAGATAGAGCACTTGGAGAGATTACTGGAAAGTCATGCAGAACTTGTCGGAGTGGCCAACCAATGACTGGTCCAGCTTGAGACCCATGCCACAAGAGACAGCCCATGCCTGACACTGCCTGGAACTGTCAGGAAGCAGAGGCTGGATAGTCCAGAGACCAAGGATGGACTCAAACACAACTGGGGGAAAATCAATGAAATGATTCTTTTTTTTTCCATTAGTGTATTATTTACTTATTTATTTATTTACTCACTTTACATCCTGACCACAGTACCCGCCTCCTCCCAGTTCTTCCTCCATACAGCCCTTCCCCTCTCACACCCTTCTCTGTGGAGGGGGAAATGCCCCCTGGGTATCAACCCACTCTGGCACATCAAGTCACTGTAGAACCAGGCGCATGCTCTCCCACTGAAGCCAGACAAGGTGGCCCAGTTAGAGGAACAGGATTCACAGGCAAGCAACAGAGTCAGGGACAGCCCCAGTTGTTGGGGGACCTGCATGAAAACTGAGCTGGACATCTGCTACATGTAAGTGAGGGGCCTAGGTCCCAGTCCGTGCTTGCTCTTTAGTTAGTGATTCAGTCTCTGGGAACCTCCAAAGTTCCAGGTTTGATGTCTCTGTTGGTCTTCCTGTGGAGTCCCTATGCCCTTTGGATCCCTCAGTCCTTCCCCTAACTCTTCTACAAGACTCCATGAGCTCCTTCTGATGTTGGCTGTAGGTCTCTGCGACTGTTTCCATCAGCTGTTGGGTAGAGCCTCTCAGAGGACAGTTATGCTAGACTCCTGTCTGCTAGCATAACAGAGTATTATTAATAGTGTCAGGGACTGATTCTTGCCCATAGGTCTCAGTTTGGGCAGTCATTGGTTGTCCATTCCTTCAGTCTCTGCTCCATCTTTGTCCCTACACATCTTGTAGGCAGGATACATTTTGGGTTGAAGGTTTTGTGGGTGGGTTGGTGTCCTTATTCCTCTACCAAGAGTCCTGCCTGGCTACAGGAGTGGCTCCATATCTCTCACTGCTAGGAATCTCAGCTAGAGTCACCTCATAGGCTCTCTGGATTATCCCTGTCCTGTGTCTATGGCACATTCCAGAGATGCTTCCCCTGTAGGCTACTGATTCCAGATCTCTCTCCCCTGCACCCCTCCTACACCTGATCTTCCCGAGCCATTCCCCTCCCAGCCACCTCCCACCCAGTTCCCTCCCACCATCCACCTCCGGTGTCTATTTTATTTCCCCTTGTGAGTGAGATTCAAGCATCCTCCCTTGGCCCTCCTTGTTATTTGGCCAGAGGGGTCAAAGAAATGACCACAAAAATGGCTTACAGAATGCACTAACCAGGGCTTATAGGGTCTCACAGAGACTGAACCTACAGCCAGGGAGCTGGTATGGATCTGACCTAGGTCCTCTGCATATATGTTAAGGTTTTCTAGCTTAATGTTCTTGTGGGACTCCTAATAGTGGGAGGAGGAGCTGTCTCTGACTCTTTTGCCTGCTTTTGGGAACCCCCTTTTTTTCCTACTGGGTTGCCTAGTCCCCCTTAATATGAGGGTTTGTACCTAGTCTTATTGCAACTTGTTACACCATGTTTTATTGATATCACTGGGAGGCCTGCCCTTTTTTGAAGGGAAACAGATGAGGAAATGGATCTGGAGGAGAGGGGAGGAGGGGGAAAGGAGGAGGGGAAACTGCAGTAAGGATGTAATATATGAGAGAAGAAAAAAAAATATGCTTAAAGATGGAAGTTGGCAAACAGCTGGATAGCTGAAGGAGAAATTAGATCACCAATATGCACCTTTCCTCTCCCAGAAATCAGGCCATTCCCCCTGCAGCTAACAGGTCCACGATGTATGTTAGAGCACAAGGTCTCAGCGGAAAAATGTTAAGCCCAGTCCTTCCCTTCTCTCATAGATGCAAGATAAATGTATGGTCCTAGCTAGAATCTGGTTTCTTGGCACATAATATTTGTTATGAAACTTCTCTCCACTCTGTGTAAAAGCTATACAAGTCAGATATTTTGGTGCATGCGCATGTGTGTGATCTCTGAGCCTCTTCCTCCTTCAGACCCTGTGATGGTTTATATTGCTTTGCCCAGGGAGTGGCACTAATAGAAGATGCGGCCTTGTTTGGAATAGGTGTGGAACTGTGGGCTTGGGCTTTAAGATGTTTGTCCTAGCTGACTGGAAGCCAGTCTTTTAGCTGCCTTCAGATGAAGATGTAGAACTCTCAGCTCCTCCTGCACCATGCCTGCCTGGATGCTGCCATGATGATAATGGACCGAACTTCTGAATCTGTAAGCCAGACCCAAATGAATGTTGTCCTTGTAGGAGTTGCCTTGGTCATGGTGTCTGTTCACAGCAGTAAAAACCCTAATTAAGACAGACTTCATCCTATTGCTTTCCCACTTTAATGACCAACTATGCCACCCTCCTTATTGTCTGAGAGCTATATCTTATAAAGCTAACACAGAAGATAACTTTGTGTCAGCTGTTTTCTCTATGAGCCTACTGTGTTTAGCCTGTCACTCTGACCTGTGTTTTCTTTGTTATAATGGGAACATTTCAAAGAAAGACTGAAAGAAGCCCAAAGTGTCATGAAAAGAGTGAAAGGGCCATAGTGTTAGACTACTGGCCAGGACGCAAAAGAAGAAGGGGAAAGAGGATCAGCTAGTTTCTCCTGAGTTATAACAGTTGACAGGCTTAGCAGGTGGCTTAGGAGCAGTTCTGTAAATGTTTGTACCAAGATAGAGCCTTCCATGAAGATCAAATACATTATCTCCTTAGAGGGATGCTATTCCTCCCTTCTCCAGGTCTTCAAGAGAATCAGATTTCTTATGGGCTGGTCTCCTGGAAGATGATTGACAGGCACAGCTGGATTAACTATGAAGGGAGGCAACAATAATAGGTGATACTCTCATCTTTGGAACAGATGAGAATGTCATGTGTGTACCTAGAGATTCTTGCTGGGAGAAAGCCTTCTCTTATGGGCCTCAGGAAGCCCTGAAACCCCCACATTTTCCTAAATAACTTAATCTTAAGGGAGAAAATGTGATTCTTTTCCTTTCTAGGGTTACTAGGGAAATACAAGGTAAGGTTCAAAGTTGACTCTGAAAAAGGGGTTCTTTCTCAGTGGCCTCCAAGTCTACAAATGCTTGTCTGGCTTCCTAATGCTTACTTTTAGCTGAATTTATGCATTATCCCCTGCTATGGTGAACATAGTGGTTCAGCAAGCCAGAGATAAAATTTTCTTTGCAATTTATAATGATAGGTAGAAATAAAGAAAATATAACTGTGGTGTTTGAATGGAAATGATCACAATAGATTCATAGGGAGTGGCATTATTGGAGGTTGGCTTTGTTGGAGGAAGTATGTCATAGGGGGTGGGTTTTGAGGTTTCAGAAGCTCAGGCCAGGCCCAGTGGTTCGCTCTCACTTGCTGCTGCCCGTGGATCCAGATGTAGAGCTCTCAGCTACTTCTCCAGCACCTTGTCTGCCTGCATGCCACCAGGTTTCCTGTCATTATGATAATGGAATAAACCTCTGAACTATAAGTCAGCCCCAATTATATGTTTTCTTTATAAGAGTTGACTTGGTCATGACATCTATTCACAGAAATAAAACCCTAAGTAAGATAGCATGAATAAGTTCACCATCCTTTCAACAAATTTATTTAGATTTTAGTTTAAAATGAGCAAAACATATCAGTATGCTATCAGAAAGTTAACATGAAGGAGACCTTCCGCCTTATTTAACTGGACTGACATCCAAAGATGACCGTGACCATATGTCTAAAGTGACCTTGTTTTTACTGTGAAAAATAGTGTCATGATAAAAAAAGTCAGGAGGATTTCCTTCTTTAAACTTGGGTAAATTTCCTTTATGAAAAAAATAGTTATTTGGTAACAGATGGTTTATCTTAGTCACTGTGGTATTGCTATGAAGAGACACTGTGACCAAGGAAACCCTTATAATATGTATATTATAATATGTATTAATATGAATATTATATAAATATATAAATATATTTATATTATATATAAATGCATGTATATGATATAGATATGCTATATATGATACATATATACATTTATATAAAAATACATTTATACAATATATTTTATTAAATATATTTTTATATAAATATAAATGTATTATATAATGTAAATATTATATAAATAATAAATATATTTATATATGAATACATTCACACAATATATGTATACACACACAACACACATATATATATATATATATGCACTTAATGGGGGCTTGATTATAGTTTCAGAGTTAGTCATCATCATCATGGCTGGGAACATGGTGGCATGCATGGTGCTGGAGAAGTAGCTGAGAACTTTACATCCTGATCTGGAGGTAAGGAGTGTGTGTGTGTGTGTGTGTATGTATGTTGTAAGTATGAGAGAGAGAGAGAGAGAGAGAGAAGAGAGAGAGAGGAGAGAGAGAGAGAGAAACTGCATCTTGCATGGGCTTTTGAAACCCTGAAGCCTATTTCTAGTGATACTCTTACTCAAACAAGATGGTTTCTCCTAATTTTTCTTTCTTTTTTTTCCTACTTTTTAATATTTTAATTTGATATTTTATTTATTTACACATTTCAGATGTTATCCTCTTTCTCCATTACCCCTGCTTCCATTAATCCCCTATCCCATTCCTCCTCCTCCTCCTTTTGCTTTTATACTGTTTAAATTACATGCAAGTATTAAGGTCAGTTCTAGGTTGAGGAGCTAGCAATACAGGAGATGCAAATAGTTAAAGAACAAGCAAGACAATAATCCCAGATAGTCAAAGAACATGCATGACAATAAACAGAGTCCTGTGATCACTCCTGTGATCACTATTTCTAAGGGCTTATCAGGATGACCAAAATATCTGAGCCTACTTCCGTGTCCTAGCCCAAAGTCATTTCCATGCCTGAAGCCTACTTCTTTGTTCTAGCTTAAGATTTAGATTCCTGCCTGAAACTTCTTCTTTGTTCTAGTCTAGGCTTTAGATTTCTGCCTGAAGTTACTTCTTTGTTCCAAGTCTAATGTCAGATTCCTGCCTGCAGTCCATTTCCTTGTCCTTGGCCTATGTCAGATTCCTGGCCAGGCAGCCCCAAAAGCTCTCCACATCTCCTCCTTTTTATTGCATAAACCATACTGAGCTGTCTTAGGTATTCTGACAAGAATGCCTTCCTTACCCGTCATGGAATATGTATTATCAAAAGCAATGCACTTCTGTCTAGGTTGGTAAGGCTCTCCTAATCTTTCTCATCTTTGAAACAGTTCCCTCCCTGGTGACCAAGCATTCGAATGCATGGGCCTCTGGAGTCTATTCTTATTCAAACCACCACAGGATCCTTCTAGCCTCTGATCCTCATGCACAATTGATTAGTGCTGCTCTGTCTCCATCAGGGAATCTTCTTACAATGGGAACAGTTAATGCAGACCCTTTCAATGGCTCAAAATGCTTGGTGGAAGTGACTGCTGAATGTTCAGTACCCATTCAAGGCTTGGCAACTAATGGAAGAGAGGATTGGAAGAGTGTAAGAGCAAGATGACAAGTAGTGATGCCTTCTGACAGGGCACAGCTATTACAGGCAAGAACTTACTTCAGCTGTGGTCATTTACACAAGACCTGCTATGACGGTTTGTATATACCTGGCCCAGGAATGGCACTATTAGGCAGTGTAGCCTTGTTGTAGGTGTGTCAATGGGGTCATGGGCTCTAATACACTTGTCCTAGCTGCCTGGAAGTCATTATTTTCCTAGCAGCCTCCAGATGAAGATTTAGAACTCTCAGCTCCTCCTGTTCCATGTCTGCCTCAACTCTGCCATGCTCCCACCTTGATGATAATGGACTGAACCTCTGAACCTGTAAACTGGGTCCAATTAAATGTTGTCCTTATAAGAGTTGCCTTGGTCATGTGTGTGTTCACAGCAGTAAAACCCTAAGACACCTGTACAATATTGGGTCTGTCAACATGGCAGCGTAGATGCCATGGGTCATATGAAGTGCAGAGTCATTCCAGTCATTGCTGAGGGTGGGGTGTGTCGGTTTCTTCAGTAGTGTAGCCACTGAGAAGTTTCCTGTGCTCCAGTGCATAGTCATCCTATCCATGCTTGTGCAGGCAACCCTAATTCCAATCAGTGGGACACACACAAAAGTAGGAGGGAAGGAAGAGGAAGATTTCCATGGGAGATGGAGCAAGATGAGGGAGAGTAATAGATGGAAGATGTAAAACTAGGCTCTTTATATATCAGTGGTACACAACCTGTGGGTCATGACCCCTGTGGGAAGGTCCATTGACACTATCACAGGGGTTACCAAAGAGCTTCAGAAAAGACAGATATTTATACCATGATTCACAATAGTAGAGAAGTTACAGTTATGAAGTAAGCAACAGAAATCCTGTTTCAGTTCGGGGGGGGGGAGGAAGCCCCAACACGAAGAACTGTATTAAAGAATTCAGAGCATTAAGAAGATTGAGAATCACTGATCTCTGGATACTCATAAATGGATGTATTTATATATGAACATTTCCAAAGAATTTTACAAGAGATGTATTCGATAACTGAATTTAATTAAAAAGATGAAGTTTATGTAAAAGTCAGAAGGAAAAGGATACTCAAGTATTATTATGACGTGGCTTCTGATGCCCACAGCTACTCAATAATTTTCACAGTTGATGAGAGAGTGCTTGGAAACATTTTGCTTCTGTTAAAACAAATTTTGAAGGCTGATAGATTTAAGCAATTATACCATCCTGTTTCCCCTCCCCACTGAAATGCTTCCTCAGGGCTTCTCAAATGAGACCTGAGTTGAAATTTTAGTTGGAACTAAATCAACTGTGTGTTGAAATACCATTTATGGTACCTTGCTTACTTTTCTTCTTTATTACAACTCTTTGCTGAAGGCAACTATTTCTGACTTGTTTCCTGTACATCTTCAGAAAGCTAATTTGATAAGAAACTATATAAATTCCTTTTGAAGCACCCTCTCCCAACACTGCCAGTTTTATTCTTTCTTAAAAAAAAAAAAAAAAGACTTATTTTGCTCAACAGTTGGGAGGGAAGCAGAGAATGGTAGATCACTGTGGGTTCAAGGCCAACTTGGTTGACATAGTGAGTTCCATGACAGCCAGAGCTATGTAGAGAGAACCTGTCTCAACATACCAAAAAAAGATATATTTTCATTTAATTAATTGTTTGTGTGTGTGTGTAGCATCAGAGAGTGTCAGGTACCTTGGAACTAGAGTTACATGGAGTTGAGGTAGTTGTGAGCTGACTGATGTGGGTACTAGGAACCAAATCTGGGTCTTCTGGAGGACAGTGAGTGCTCTTAACTGATGAGTCATAGCTCCAGCCATAATTTTGATTGTTTTTAATTATGTGTGTATATCTGTGTGTGGGTATGTGTATGTGAGTGAAAGATTCCATAGATGCCAGAGGTGTCACATCCCTCTGAAGCTGATGTATTTGGGTACTGGCAACTGACCTCAGGTCATTTGCAAGAACAGTGTGTGCTCTTAAGCAGAGAGTCATCTCTCCATCTTCCTTATACTATATACACTATATCTCATTCATCACTATTAAATATTTAACTATTGTTTGGTTAAATGTCTCCCAATGGTCCACATGCCGATGTCTTTTTCCTTAAGTTAGGACTATCAGGAGACGATAGATCCTTCAGGAGATAGGGTTTTTGTCACATGACTTTAGGTGACTAAAGACAAGTTGCTGAAGAGGGTTGTGGTAATCTAGCTCTTCTTTCTTCTTTGCTCCTAGGTTAAAATGACACTTGCACATGGTTGCTCACCCCAGATAGGAAACTCACAACAGACTAAAGTAGCGATTATTCCAAAGTTCAGCTTGGTTATTGGGGTTACTTACAGGAGTATAGGAGACTGACTACCTAATGAAGTAGGGGTGACTCAGAAGTAGCTACATTACCAAAAATTCTACATTAACATAGATGAGACTAGTGAAAGCTGCAAACCTGGAGGTCTCTGCACTAATTGGTGGTGGTTCAACAGGTCTAAGACTTTCCTCTTGGCAGTTGCACTGGTTGGAGTCTCGCCTATAGAAGCTATAACTGCTTCTATAAACCTAGGAAAGCTGCACCCTTTCAGACAGGTGATTTCACTTTCCCCGTTCTCTTGAGCTTCTCCTTGTTCGTGGAAAAAAAAACTGCTTTAGTTCAGAGGAACTTCTGGCTTATGAATTGAGTGTTTTTGATTTATCATTCGACTCTCTGATAGAAATCCAACATATCCATCATGACGAGAAGCCAGCGAGTCCGCCTGATCTTGAATTGGAATCTCTAAAACCAGAAACCAAAATAAAACCTTCCTCTTTCTTTTTTTTTTCAGTTAAGAAGTCTGCTTATTTTTAATTATCCACCTTATCACATTAACATGTTAAACACATTTAAGTATTATATTGAAGATGCAACACATCACTGAATTCACTTCATCTGATAGACCACTGTGGTCCCATTACTGTATTTGCATCTATACATATATTCTTGTCTCCCAGTCTTTTTATCTAACTGAGTTAGACAAGTCTATCCATACTGCCGTATTGCCTTTGTAATAACTTTAATGTTTAATTATTGTGGTCAGCAAATAGAATTATCTAGTTTGTCAGAAACACTGTTGGGTGGTTAAGAAATTGTAGTTTTCCCCTTTCCTTTCCTCTTTTTTTTTTTTTTTGTATCTTTTTTTATTTTTTTTAAATCAAATCGTAATTTTTACTTATTCACACAGGGGTTATAAACACAAAAAGGCAGGACGTGGGGAAGGGGATGACACTAGAGCGTAGGTGTTCAGGGGGAGTACAGATATCTTTCAGAACGGGATATCGGTGGGTGAAGGTTCAGGGGACAGGTCACTATGACTCTGCCTATGATTCACTTGTCCTTATCTAAGTTGGTACTGCCACCGAGGCTGCCTATTTACAAGGTCTATGACTACTCGGGCTGGTAAATTTCCACAAAAGCTGCCTGTTTACAATAGCTTATAGCATCTGTTTCAGTGTTTTAGCACAGAGACCCAAGACTTTGTGTTAGCATGTATGTAGTCAGCCTATTGCTGATTTTAGGCCTATGGATGATTGTAGGCCTTCAGTGTATAAGCAGGGCTGCCCCTGACATCTCCTCCCTTCTCTAAGTATGGAAGGGCCATGGCGATTCTAATCTTGCAAAGGTGAGGATAGAGGCCTGACCTCCAGTAATTGAAGGGGACCTTGTAATGGCTCCAGTCCTCCTGTCATTTTTCAGTGAGACATGAGGGCCATACCCATCCCGATGTCTTTTTCCTCTTTCTAAACCAACAACTCCTGCCATTTTATTATAGTGATGGAAAACTGTCCAACAAGTTTGGTCCTTGGCACTCTTTCAAGAGGCGTATACCAGAATTGACAAACATGCTTTGTAACACTTCAACTAGTTATAAGTCTTCACCTTCCAGTTGCTCTATTTGTGCAGGAAGTTTTGCTCAACAGAGATCTGTGACTGAGTGGGACAAATCTATTAATTTCCTATGTTTGGTTGTGGAAATTATGGGTCAGAACTAGTAGATGAAAAATACAAACATCAAAAATATTCAATTTCCCCCATCACACCAATCAGTAAATTTTTCATAATTCAGGGTATAGTAGAACTATTAGGTGCTCAAAAAGGAGTTAATCGTTTTTGTATTATTTTTTAGTTGAGGAGGATACAGGGTCTTATGAATGCTACATAAGTGCCCTACAACTAAGGTATACTCTGAACCCCGAGGGTATGTAATAACTTTTAACAAATTGAAATATAATAGTGATTGGCATTTTTTGCCTGCTAATAGATGACAAAAGTGGATTTAGGTTTTGAGAATGAAATTGTCTTATTATGTATACTTACTAAGTAAAGAGCATGTCTAGGCAAATACAGTCTTTGTATGTATATAATTTACATACTATTTTATATATATATATATATATATATATATATATATATATATGCATATACATGCATGAGTATAGTTTCAGCATTTAGTAGACATTTAAATGCTAATTATCATTTCTATCATCAATATTGTTTTTAAACTGTCAGCCTACCTAGACACGAGGTAAAACAAACAAACAAAATCAATCAACAAAACCATTGCATTGAGGGAATAGAAATAAATCTCGCCACAAGGTACTGTTTAATTTTTGTGTTGCCTAATAAGAAATTCTTCCTCATTATTTTAGAGTATGTAGAATTTTATTGCAGCTTGCTAATATAAGTAGATAATCTCTGTTTTCCCATGTTCTGTATTTCACTGAGCGTGTATAATTATTCAAAGGTCACCAGGTTGTCATGAATAGCATATCGTAATTGCTGTTAGGGGCTCATTGGTAAGTGGGACGTTCACTGTAATTCTCAGTCATTTCTGAGGAATTCTTTGTTGTCATAGGCCTGTGCCTCATTTATCTTTTATATCAACATGAAAAATAAAAACAAACACAGTCTCATAAGATATAAATAAATAGTTTTACTTAAGGATGCATACTTATTGGAGATACTATCAAGGTTTTGACCAGACTTGAATTAAGATTCCCAGTGGTTATCAGGAAAATACATTTTAAACAAGTCCTGTAAGTGATTCTAATACCTAATATTTCAATCTGCTGATCTACTTATAGAATTAAAAGGAATATATTCTTATTGTTCTGTCAGTTTCAAGTTTTATTGCATATCATAGTTCCATAAATTGTCTCTCTGTTCAAGAGATGTTTTTGTTTCAAAGGATCTCGTTGCAGATTCCAGACTGACCTTCAAGTCACTGTGCAGCTGAGGCTGACCTTGAATTTCTGATCTTCCTGACTGACTCTACCTTCTAAAAGCTAGGATTACAGGCAGGTGACATTCTGCCTGGTTTATGTGCTGCCAGAGTTCAAATCCAGGTCTTTTGTGTGCCAGGCACACACTCTAGCAAATGAGCTATCTCTTCAATCCATTGTCCAGAGAACATTTGAATGGCCATATGTAGTTCTGTTGATTTTTGTTTATTGATTTTATGT
The DNA here is from genome assembly GCA_021653895.1 of Mastomys natalensis. Classification (NCBI taxonomy): domain Eukaryota; kingdom Metazoa; phylum Chordata; class Mammalia; order Rodentia; family Muridae; genus Mastomys; species Mastomys natalensis. Next base: position 510,371 of record JAJTUV010000839.1, on the reverse strand, counting down.
TTCTATTTTGTTGACTTATATTTTTACATTTTAGCACTTCATCCTTTCTGTTTACATTTTTGTTTTCTGTCTTAATTTCTCAGGATGAAATTTTGGATCACTAACATGTGAGCTTTCTTTTCTTTGCTTCTTTATGGACATTGTTTGTGTTATTTTGGTAAGTATTGCATTATGCACATGTACCATGTTTTCATTAAGCATTCATTTGCATGCATGTTGGTTAATCTTATCTCCTAGTCATTGTGCACAGGGACGCAATGATCAGGGATGAGAAAGTGTCTCTAGTAGGACACGGAATCCTTCAAGTATATAGACAGGTGTAGCACAGATGGGTTGTATGGTAGATCTATTTCTAGCTTTTTGAGGAACCACCACACTGATTTCCATAGTGACTGTGACAGTTTAAAAGATTACAGTTTAAAAAATATTTTGACAACATTTCAAGAAAATGGGATCTTATCATAAAAAAGCATAAGTCTAGTTTTGGTGGGGTAGAATATTTAAAACTGAGTTTATACAGGAATATCTAGGAACAGAACTTCAGAGGGCTGGTCTTATCTTTCAGGAGATCTCTCCAACAATGATTACATTCATTGTCACATACCATTGTTTCTCTAGTAGAAAAATAACACTGTCTTTCTCTATAGAAATGTTACTTAAGACAATGCTACATGTATTAATTACATTTCTAGCCAATGAAGACAATATGTACTGCTAACAACTTAAAAGAGGAAGGATTTATTCTGACTCATGGTTTAGGGGCTTTGGTTCATCATGCCAGGAAGGCATGGCAGTGGGAGGGACCAACAGCTGTGCTAGGAGAAGCTTGCTACTTGACTTAATTACACATCTACAAAATAGGGCGACCCTTTCTGGAACTGGAGAAAGGGGCTGATTATTATGCTCAAGGCTTGCCTCCTAGTGTCCCATTTCTTCCATAAAGGGCCCATAATTTTCCCAAACAGAGCCAGTAGCTAGGGACCTGATGTTCAAACATATGATCCTGTGGGAGTGTTTTCATATTCAAACTATAACATTATTTAGGGTCTAGTATTTGTTAATTTATTCAGCCATCAAACCAGCAACGAGAAACTACTAGGGACCACATACCTTGACCTAGTATGAACTGTGTATCCTTTCTCTAGCTGATAAAATGGGTACATATTTGATTAACTGCAGCCTTAGCTGACCTCAAGTTTTCTTTGTGACTATAATCTTCTTATCCACAAAAATAGTGACAATAACCACCTAGTTCATCTTATTATTTTTGTGGAGCTGAAATGGAACAATAAAACCCACCAAATCCCAGGGCCACTCACTGGGAGGTCCCCTTTTGGAGATGACGAGTCCTGGGTGCTTTCTGCAAAGGAACAGACTTCATTTTCCAGTCATGACATACCATTAAAGTTGTAAGCCGTGTCTAGATAAGTTTTAACCTTTACATTTTTTTTCAGTTGTGCCTTTATTGACTTAGTGCATCAGAGTGTACAGGTGTCCTATAATGGAGGCCGCCCTCTGAGCAGCATTTTTACAGCAGTATTACAGGAATCCTTACAGATCACACCATGGTTATAAAAACCAGGGACATAATGACCTACACAACCTATACAAGACAGAGCAGTGAGGAGTGACACAATGTAAAATAACATTGCTGTTAGCGAGGACAGAGGAATGCAGGGAGGGTGGGGTGCCTGTGAGGCTAGGCTGGGAGGTGGCTGCGTTGGCTTCCGTCCATGATAGCAGGCCAAGAGTGAGTGACCAGGGATGGTCTAAGTGTCACAGTGGACTGCATGCAGGTAGCAGGAAGTAGAGGCTTGCTTTAGTTGAAAGTGGCCACATGTCTGTCAAGAGTATGTCTCTCTCCTGACATGTAGCATTGTCTTAAGTAACATTTCTTGAGCTTGATGAGCTCGCTCATATTCAAGTGATCAGGTACAAGGAACTTGGTCTTGTCCAGGATGGGCAGCTGCTTCTCCCCCTTGTATCGCTCGATAATCACTGGGATCTTGGTGGGGTGCTGCTCCCGGATGAGCCGAACATCTTCCACTCTTTGTTCGAAGCTCCAGCACCACTTGAAGGTCTTCTACGACGGTCACTTCCCTTGTGTGTCTCCTCAGCCCGTAGCCCAGTCACTAACCTTTATGTTTTTAAAATTATCTACAAGCTTTTCTTTTCCTATTTTAGGATCCTTTCCTGGGCCTATTCTATTAGGTACTTGAGGAGAATCTGCCTTGATTGAAGATAACCTAGGAAGACAAGTCATCCAGAAAGAACTTAAGGTTTTAATCCTCAATTATTTAAAAGATTAAGCAAAGGCTTTGACATCAGAAAAGCAAAAAGCAAGTATATAGACTTTTAAAGTATAGTCGGGAGGCAGCATTAGCCTCTCTCTCTCCCTCTCTCTCTCTCTCTCTCTCTCTCTCTCTCTCTCTCTCTCTCTCTCGATCAATATAAGGGCCAAGTAGCTGCTGTTGTTTTTTAATCACTGATAATTAAGCTTCCAAAATTGCATCTTTCCTCATAACTCAATAACACGAGCTTGTGTTTTTTTTTCTCCCAAGAACATGATTGGTCCTTTCAGAAAGGGGTGGGGAGAAGAGCGACATCTAGAATATGAGTACCTTTTATTTAATAATGTTAAACATCAGCGGAGGTGCAAAGCAACTGGAGCATCGCTTTGGAAAGAACCAATAAAAAGACGTGACAGATCTGAGCAGACCCAGCTAGAAGCCCAGGAAGCAAACTTCTGGTTTTGGCAGGCCCTTCAACTCACGGTGAGTTTAACAAAGGGTTGAAATAATTTGGAAAGGACACATTCTAATATCTACAGCCTAAAATCGGACTTGGAGTTCAATGGTCCACGAGGGGGCTCATGAGGACATCCAGACATGATTCACAGAGACTGTGACCTGGATTCGATGGGGTGTGTCGGGGAGTCCTTTCTTCTTTTTCTTTGAGGTTGTAAGAGCAAGGAACAAGGTACTAACTCATCAGAGCCCTTATTCTGAATACTAATGTGTAATTGCAGAAGTTATTGTTATTGGTTTTTCCTGTTGAGTTTCGGTCTGTAACTATCAGGTAACGTTTACAAATAGTATCTGAAAGTAACATTTCAGATCATTTCAGTTTTTTTTTTCTGAAATATTCTGCTGCTTCATTGACAAAGTAAATATCGTTAGCTTGTATGCTCCTGTTTGTGTTATTTTTTAAAACCATGGGCACAGTCTATTGTTGAAAATTCCACATGTGTTTCACACCGGCCACTATTATCAGTCCTGATGCTGTTTTATGTTGACTATTACTATTAGCAACCATTATCTGAAGTTCTTCTGTGGCTACAAATCATAGCTCATGATCTACACAGATTTGTGAGTTCAGGGCTGGAATATTTGAATTTGGGGAGTAAGTTAGGGGATTCTTGGCCCCTTTTCAAAACTTTTTAATCTCCCCTCACACTTCTTTCCCAATGATTTGAGGGCTGAGGAGAAAATGAGGGGACTGTTGTAAGGCTGACGTCAAAGGTGTTTTGTAGGTGAAGATTCTCGGGTCCTGCATTCTTTGATGATGCTGGTGGGAATTCAGAGGTTCCAGCTCCGTATCTGGGCTCTACAGCTTCCTGTGTGCTCTTGGGGTAGTCCTTAGGCCAAGAGCTGTCGTTATTGAGTGCAGAGGGTTGGGTTATTTACTTGATTCCCCAGGAAGGGCTCTTGGATGTATGCAAGGCTCTCCAGGAGAGAGATGGGCAATGTGTACTGTGCTGGGAGATGGTCCACAAGGTCTGGCCTTGTAGAAGGATGTCCTCATTGCAGTAACGTGCAAATTGACGTTACTGAAGACAAACAATTACAGTAATGATTGTTACATAAGATGTGTACCTTGTGGCATTTGTCTAGGAGGTGTAGACTGGAGAGATAACATGGGTTTAAATCAACCTGAAACTTGCTGCTTAGAATTTCAGAGGGGAAGGCAGTTGAAATGAACGCTGGCCTCACAAGAGATGCAGTTTAAGACAATAGTGACTCTCTCAAAATAGTCAAGTGGATCCTTCTATCACTTATGACTTGCTTTCGGCTCAGAGTTGAGATTGTTGAAAATAAATTGGCATAAAGGTTGTTATTCTCGACAGACGACGCTGCTCTATTTTTTCACATGGCTTAGAAGATATTGAATTTATTGATTACTCTGTTGCTTGCTTGGTTATGTAAACACGTTTTTCTGTCTTTTACCTGTGTTACTTCTCTTGCTTATGCTCCCTGTGTCCTTCCATATTTTCATTTAATGGGTTGAAAACAAATGCTACTCTTGTATTTTATTACCTAGTATCATATTGGACCATACAGACAGCAGTTACAGTGTGTGTGCCAGTCTGTGTGACCAGCACCTCAGACAATTTCTAGTTTTCTTCATGGCTGTGAACATTTTGCTTGTCGAAAAGGCAAAGATCTCATTAACACTCTGTGACAGATAAAGGCGTTCCTGGCTTTGGGGATTTGTTCTCCCAAACTGTTTTATTTCTTGATTTCTATTTCATATGTGTCTGTGATTACTGGTTTTCTCACTGTATAGTAGGATCATACTACATCTTTATAGTTGTCAGGATAATCCCAACTTTTTAAGAGAATCGATTTGATCTACAGTAAATTAGGACAGTATTGACATTATCAAGGCTGACGGCACTTCTGAAGCATCCGTAGTGGCTCACACAGAAGAACAAAAAGCACTACCGAAGCTTGCTGAGTTTATAGGACACTCAGGGAGCAAGAAAAGACACTTACGAGGGAGGAAACCCCCTCAGTGTCACATGGGATCTGGATTTCTGATTGAGATCCATCCAGGGCAGTGTTGGCTTCAGAGAAAATACAGAGTAAGTGAACAGTTGCCTGTGATGAAATTCCAGGGCTCTCAGAAGGTTCCATGTGGAAAAAACCGAACCACCACCAACAAAAACCCTTTACCTTTAGATTCTGCAAAGCACCACGTTAGTGACAACGCTCTAAGGAAAGTAATTCAGACTCATTAGGGGCTCTGTGCAAAATTTTTATGAATATTTACATGAATGGATAAATTGATGGTTTGCATGTCTTACTAATATAACCACTAACAATCTTTTAAAAATCTTTAGACAACTAATATTTCAAAAGTGATGTAGTATGGACAGTTAGCTGAGAATGTTGGCTGTCATTAAGAACTTTCCTCAGTAAAGAAGTGCAAAGAACTACCATTAAACTGCATATAATAACTTTGCTATACATTCCTGTGTATGTTTATGTATGTACAAAATATATGTGTACATCTACAAAATAAGAATCAATTCTATCCCTCGAAGCATGTATTTCTACTTTCTGTTTCCCTGCTGAGGTCCAGCCTCAGCATGAGGAGGGTCCTGAGAAAGGTGGGAATGGAAATGTCACTGATTCAACAATGACCTTGTGTCAGTCATAGACGCTAGCTGCCAGTTCAGGCACTCTCTCTGTTCCCTGACCATTCTCAGCATTCTTCATTCTTCAGCTTAATGACCAGAGAGAGCCGGAACCCAGTCTTTTATTTACTAAAGCCACATCATCAAGGCTTTGATCATTGTTGATAATCATCAGAAATTCTTAGATTTATATAAATTCTGTGAGTCCCGAGTCAATAGTCACAAGCTTCACTGGTAGCTGGGCACAGCTTTTGCGGTTTCCTGGTACAGCAGACAGCAGTCTATAGTAACTATTTTCATGGAAGAACAGAAAAGTGACAGACCACTAAAGTTGAAATGACATCTTACAAAGTATTAACATTTATGTAAGTAAAGCTGTTAGCTCTCTCTAATATCTTTTCAGGCACTATCATCTCCAGTCCTTCAAGTAGCTAGGAGGACAGAATCCTAACGGTGCACATGCTTCTACAGTGTCTTTTAATTCCCCAATCTTTGTTTCCTCGTCCTATCGATTCCATAGTCTCATATACTCTCCTTCTAACAGTTATTTATTCCTAAGTCATACATAAATTCCTATTTTTTCTATCCATATCTTTTCTTCTTTAGAACACTTTAACTCTGTATTCATGATGTCCCCAAGTTCACCCTGGCTAACTAATGCAGCAGTCATTGGACCGGAGGGTACACGTGTCTCCTCATGATTCCAAATTCAAGGACCAGTCTGGCAAAGCACCATTTCTACAATGGACCATGTAGGCTTTTATGACCTTTATGGTTATGTCGTCTAGATCCTTTCCCATGGCCCTAAAGGCTGAGCGAGGGCCTGTTCCCCATTCTCCACAGCCTTGTGACTGTCCATTGCTCATTCCTGAAAACTGCATCCGTTTCAATCATTATGGCGTGATTAGCTCTGAGTAATGGAGGAAGTTTATTCCTCAGAAAGAAAAGATTGAAAGTAGAGTAGTAAAGACAGCAGATCAGCTTCTGGGCAACAGCAGCCATCAGCAGACACAGAGATCGTGGGGATCAACGGCCTGGTGATGCTCCAGGGGCAGGAGCTGTGTCACACCTCCCCTTACGCAGCCCTGCCGGACCCGCATTTCCCAGTTTATCTTCTACTTAAAATATTTATTGGTACTTAGTATTCCCCGCCCCTTAGTAGTAATAGTGTTACCTACCATACCATCACAACAAATTTCCTCAGCTCATTTTGTAAACGGAAGTTATAGATACCGCCGTGCTGGTGCAAACAAAGCTTGAAGCTGGAGTCGAGAGGAGACAGACATGAGGACTTACACCTAGTTATACCTCAAGTTATCCCTTAATTTCAAATACAGATCCATACAGAGGCTAGAAGATATATTTATATTGTCATATTATTTATAGAATCCAAGAGCTATTTAAAACTTCTATGCATCATTAGGGGTGGGAGATGATTTTGGCTTTTTTTAAAAAAAATAATGAAGTGTTATGAGAAAAGCCTGAGGCGGTTTTATTAATTGTCAAAGAGTCAGTAACTAAATGGTGGGAGCAGTGGGGTGTAGTTCATTGCTTAAAGGCATATGCTAATGTGAGTAATCAAAAAATTTGCAAGTTTTGGAAAATAAGTATTTCTGTGTGTGTGAAAATTAGACAGGGCTTCTTGCTTCAATGTGTACAATCTGCAACTTCACTGAGTTGAGGATCAAAAGTTAAGTTATTATTATTATTATTAATAAAAGAAAGCATTTAATTGGGCTTGTGGTTTCAGAGGGTTAGAATCCATGAGGGTGGACCATAGGCATGGCAGCAGAAAGAACTGAGATTTTTACATACTGATCTGTCCAAAGTCTGGGGGATGAAATGGTCTTTGCCCTCAATTGTATTTGTCCAAACTGAAGAACTACTGTATGTAAATCATGAAGACCAAGCTGCACATCTGATACAAATGTGTAGGGGGCCTCGGTCCAGCCCCTCCATGCTCTTTGGTTGGTGATTCAGTCTCTGTGGGTCCCCATGGACCCAGGTTAGTTGACTCTGTAGGTCTTCTTGTGGTGTCCTTGACCCCTCTGGTTCACTCAATTCTATCCCCAACTCTTCCACAACACTCCCCCATTACCACATAAATTATATGCCCTGCAAGTGTGAGGAGACAGGAACACCAGAGGGTGCTGGCTGGCAAGACTTGTGATCTCTGCAAGCGCGGGTGTTGATCAGAAGTCATTACCTGAATAAAAATACTGAAGATGATTACCAAGATCAACCTCTGACCTCCACATGTACACCCCACACATGTGCCCCCATGCATGCAAACATGCCAATCACACATAGGGAAAAATGGAAAAAAAAAAGAAAAAGAAAAGAAATTCATTATCCTGTTGATAATGAACATGAGGGACCTGTAAGGTGTGACCTTTCAGAAGTTGCCATAGATCAGAATTTTAAGATCTGACGAGGAGTGCCAAATCTGGCTCAGCCTTCATCTTCTGTTTCTGAATCTAAGGGGCCAGACAGCACTAGTGCTTGATGACAGACTTTACCAGAATAAGTTGGAACCAGGAGCTTGACAGTTAAAAGAAATCCTCTGGACGGGAAGGGCTTGAGAAGGAGTGGGCGTGGCAGCCAGGTTGCTATACAACTGCTAGCTTTCTGTAACTAACTGGGGAGAGCGGGAGCGGATATTAATTACAGAGTGTCCTCAAACTATAGTAACTTCTGTCAAATATCATGTCTCACTGAAAAGTCTTGTGTAGGCTGTAAACTGTCTGTCAGAGAGGAGTTAAATCTGTCCTTTTACAGAAACTGAAAGCACCTCTGTGACACCTACTGATTGCCTGTCACCCTGTGTGAGGCTAACACAACTCTGGAGGGCTGATTCCTTTTACTTCGAATGTCCCAGAGGCCTGAACAGTGACATCTACTGGTTCAGTTTGAAATGAGCTGATTCAAAATATCTCTCCTCCTTTAATACCAAGAAGTAACTACTATCTCACAGGACGTCATGTTCTCAGCAATGTGTGTCACTTCTCAGAAGCACAGGCTCCTGCCTTACCAGGGAGGGGCAGCATGGGACTTAGGTTTCTGCAGAGTGTCACTTAAAGGTTTTTTGTTTTTTTTTGTTGTTGTTCTTGTTTTTGTTGTTTGTTTTGTCTCACAATCAAAATTCAAAAGAAACAGCACAGAATTCTGAGTGCTTTGAGAGTTTCTCACTGCTCAGGATTTTATCCTGGAGTAGAAGGAGTGTGGCTGGAATCAGTTGGTCTCTGCTTTAAGAAACTCTGAACCTTCCCGTGGCTAGCCTTGTGTGCTTTAATCAAGATCCAATTAGTTTCTAAATCGCCTATTTTTCCTAAGATTTTATTTTACTTTTAAGTGTGTGAGTATGTGTATTGAGTGTGTGTGAGCATGTGTGTTGATGTTGTGTATGTATGTGTGCACCTTCCTGTGTATATAGGTATGAGTGTGTCTCTGTGTGTATCTGTGTGTATCTGTGTGAGTATGTCTGTGGTGTGTGTATATGTATATGCATGTACGTATGTGTGTGTATGTATGTGTGTGTCTCTCTGTGTGCACATACGTGAATGTGTCTCTGTGTGCATGCATGTGTTTGCAGGCATGTGTGTGTGTCTCTGTGTGTGTGAGAGAGTGTGTTGTGGTGTGTGTGTGTGTTAAGTGCCAATGCCAAAAGTCAGAGGTACCAGATCCTCCTGAGCTGGAGAGACAGGTGTCTGTGAGCCACTCAGTCTGGGTTCTGGGGACCAAACTTGGCTCCCCTATAAGCACATTGTGTGCTCTTAGTCACTGACACAGCTCTCCAGCACCCCCCTTTTTTAAAAAAAATTATTATTATTTTATTCATGTGAGTACACTGTCACTCTCTTCAGACACATCAGACAAAGGCATTGGATCCAATGGCAGATGGTTATGTGATTGCTGGGAATTGAACTCAGACCTGTGGAAGAGCAGCCAGTGCTCTTAACCACTGAGCCATCTCTCCTTAATTTTTAATATATATTTTAACATTTATTCTTTGAGAATTATATATATACACATATACATATATATGTTTATACACACACATACACATACATATGTTTTTACATTTCCACTTCTCTGATTCTCCTAGGTCATCCCCACTTCTCAATTTTATGCTTTTTTTTTTTTTTTTTTTTTTTTAAAAACACACTGAGTCTATTTTGTGCTGCCCATACACACATGGCTGCAAGGCCACCTACTGGACCATGGTTAGTCTACCAGAGATCACATCCCCAAAGAAAACTGACTTTCCTTCCTTTAGCAGCAGTCAACTACCAGTCGCTCCTTAGCTACGGATGGAAGCTGGCATGCCCCTTCCCCATTCACGAACAGCTTCAACTCTTAGGTTAATCCTGTCGATCTCTGACCTCTTAGCTTCATTTAGTGTTCATGTTTGTTTGCACCGACTGCTCTGCTTCTTCCCTTAGCAATACCCAGCAGCTCACCACGCCTGTTAAGAATGGAGAAAGCTTGGGGTATCTCGGAGTGCTGTATTCTGGCAAGTCAGTGTACATAGTGCCCACGTTCCCCACTGTGGGTTTTCTTACTTCAGATCTCTACCAAGTTTGCCAGGGAGCAATAGGACAAACTAGTTTCCAACCTTTTATTCACTGGGGGAGGTGTGAAAAGCCTCAGAGGCAGCCTGAGGAGAAGATGCAGGCTTTGTCTAGACTGCAAATTGAACAACTGCGTGTTAGTGTATTTACGTCATTTAAGAAAAAAAAAAAAAAACCCAGTGAACATCTTCCCACTAGGTACCAATCACCCGTGGGGCCCTGGAGTATGCCTTTGGTTTTACGGAAAGAGATGCATTTGTGAGCGGATCCACGGACTTACTATTCCGTCTGTTGAGATCTCTGCTGATTTGCTTTACAGACCCCTGGGGGTGTGTGAGCAGCAATGGCCTTGAACCACACTGCCCTGCCTCAGGATGAGCGTCTGCCCCACTATCTTCGAGATGAGGACCCCTTTGCTTCCAAACTTTCCTGGGAAGCGGATTTAGTGGCTGGCTTTTACCTAACAATAATCGGTAAGCTTCCTTAACGCTTCTGTGTCAGAGGCTGCATTGAGAAACTTCACAGGCTGTATTGATTTTGCACAAATGATTCTGATATATACATGGGTATTAGCAGAGATGGAGAAGGTGACTTGGCATTATGACAGTCAATCAATGTTTCATAAAAAAATGACTGTTGCTGTCATTAGGGATACATATTCCATTAATAATCCAAAGAACATTCATAGTAAGTTCTTTATCTCGACGCTATTTTATTTGGTCTCTTGGCTAGTAGGTTTGTTTTCTGGCTATCAAAAGAGTGATAACAGATAATTTTTCTGTTTTAAAAAGAATGGTCCTTAGACATATCTTCCTCTTCTCGTAACTGAGGGAACTCTGGCCCAATATAACAATGACAGCAGGCACTGTTTTAAAAGTTGCACCATTTCAGTTCTGCAAAGAAAGAAATGATTCTGGTGATCAATGAATATCTGCCTATGGTAAAGTTTTGTGTATAACTCACACAAGGTTGAATCTGTCTTATGTTAGACTGTATTACTCAAACCAGCAGTCACTCATGGCTCCCGAGAGCAGCACAGTTACCTTTCAAATGAGCATATTGTAGTGAAAATGCACTCCTATTGAAGGTTTACCACTTGGAAAATGATGTACAAAATCTCACTAATATTTTGAAATGTGAAATGTCCTCTGAACTCATAATTTCTGGATTATGAGTTTATGGATGAGATTTCTACATAATTTATGGATTAGTAGATTAAGTATTAAATTATTAAAACTATTTTTCCTGTGTGCTTTTATGCTGCTTAATATGGCTACCAGAAAAAAAAAACCCACCAATATATGTATAGCTCGCATTTCTGGTTTATATTATATTTCTATTGGATTGCACCAATGCAATTTTGCACCAGTGACATTTTTGTCTGGGCATGGTGGCACATGTCTTTAACCCCAGTATTTGAGAATCAGAGGCAGTCAGATTTCTATGAGTTTGAAGCCAACCTGGTCTATATAAGAGAATTCCAGGCCAGTCAGAGCTACACTATGGTACCATCTTTAAAATAAATATTTACAGCATTTCTTTAATTTAAAGTTGTTATATTAAATTTGGGTGAGCCGTGTGCAGGTGGGTTCCATCTTTAGGTTTATGTGTCTTTAATATTTCAGATGTTGGTTCGAGCCTGCTTTCTCAACCTCTCTTTCTCCCCCTCCTTTCTTTGTTTCTTCCACTCTCCCTCTCTCCCTTTTTCTCTCCCCTTCCCTCTCTCATCTGTTTATGACTGGCAAAGAATTTCATGTAATTCCTGAAATTGGAAAAACCACATTAGAATGTTCCATAGATCCCTCTATGGTCAGTGCTTGAGGCAGAAAGAATTTATAAGATTAAATCATATGATATGTTGTAAAATAATTTCCAGGGTCCTCGTACTTACAGTGAGCATTTGACTACTTTTCATTTAATTTAAATTTGGCCTCTTGAACACAAATATATGAAGTATCCACTCTTTGCTACTCTTCAATAGCCGGGGGACAGCAGTAAATAAAAGCCCTCTGCTGAAATAGACAGGGCCTCAGAATAAACTCCACATCATGTCTTATTAAAGTCAGTGATCAGAAAAGGCAGATGAGGAATCATTTCACGAATTGAAATTAATTTGTTTCAGTCAGTTGCAAGGGATGCTGTGAAAATAGCGTCTTTAACCAGATAAATGGCTCTAGGCAATCTAACAGTGGGAGAACTATTAGCCCATTCCCTTCCTAGCTTGAAGGATTTTAGCAAGGGAGTATAGTAGTGTTGGTGGGAAATGAGAAAACTTCTTATTTTATGCATGTTGGGTGCAAGGGAATCAAAATCAGACTTAAGTGCTGGAGTAGATCTTGAAAATTAGATGTTGGAAAGGGAGTCCCTAAGCTAAGGCAGCATTAGGTAAATTGAAGTCACAGAATAATCATTTGGGGTGAGTGAAGAAGGGTGGGTTTGGATGAGGATGGAGGGGCTTAGACTCTTTCTAGACCCATGTCTGCTTGTCACTTGTCTAGATCCTTTTTTAAGGAGCCAGAGTGGACAGAGTAACATCCTTGGCCATTTTTTGTTAAATACTAGGAATCTTAGTGGAAACTGAAGAATGAAAATAGAAACCCTAGGTTGATACGCAGGAAAAATAAATGTGAGACCCATTTACCATTCTCCTCTCTCCATGTTAAAATTTGTTTTATTAACTGCCTATGAGGAAGGCTTTTCATCCTGTCTACACCAAAAGATACAGGATTTTGATGATCACAAAAAAAATGTCCACCCCATAGTCTCTATCTTCTTAATCTTGTTTTCCTTAGTCTTAAAAATATATCTGATTTCTTTTAATGCTCATCTGCAGACAAGGTTGCCCATGGAAACAAGCAAACATGGCATTTAATAGAGTTCACGATTTTTAAAGTCATGACGGACACTGGGTGAAACCCTATGAAATAGGGTTAGTAAAAAGTTTCAGAAAATGCAATTAAGAAATATTCTCAAGAGACGCTGGCAGGCAAAATGATGTTAGAGGAACTTTCTGGATTGATTGCATGCAAATACTTAACTGTTTTACTTCTTCTTCTTTTTCTTTTTCTTTCTTTTTTTTTTTTTTTTTGGATATGACATAGATGGAATTTGTTTTTACTATTTTTGAGCTGTGTTTTTGCACTTTTCTTTTCCCAGTGTGCCTTACTAGATGGTTTCTTATTAGGAGTTGCCTTTTATCTGGTTCACTCTAGGTCTCCCCTCCCCCACTTGCTTTAAGAAAGCTAAAGAAGCTTTCATGGACCATTAAGTATCTTTGGCTCCGGAGTGTCAGCATCCCCTAAAAGCACAATGCAGTCAGGTCCTGGTGGTTTTATACCATCAGCAGAGACACACACATTTATTTTTTTTTTCCCCCTTGCCCGCTCAAATGAATCGTGGTGGAGGAAGTAAAGTAGAAATTTAAACAGAAAACGCTGGGTGTCTCCTGTTAATACTCTCCTTATTCCTTACCACTGAAGGCGGCTGTACCAGATTCTCATTTATACACAGCCACACTATGAAGCAAGAATTCCTGAGGAAATCTACTCTACATGTTAAGCTATGGAAGTAGGTGTATTCTTTTCTTAAATACAGTCAGTAGATAATGGGTCTATTTTTTGGATTTTTTTTTTTTTTAAACTGGGTTTGTAAGAACTTGTGAACAGTTTCATTGGAATACTCAAACCAACTTGTCATTAATAAAAGAATATTCAAACTCGGGAACACATGTATGTCATTGTTGTTAGGTCTGGTGGGTTGAGTGAGGGTCACTTTCTCTCTCCTTGGTGGGAGGGAAATGCTTATGTTATCAGCGGTTACACACTTTACCCTCGACAGCTAGTCCAGGGGTAGCTGAAGGCATCCCGTGTTCCAGATAGTGAGAGTCCATTCCACCGCAGAGATCTAAGTCCTGGGGCCTGTGTTGAGGACATGACCATTTCCTTGCAAGGGGGTCACAACAGCCACCTCTGACCATACCTCTCCTACACGCCAGTGCTCCTACGTGAGCCCACGGTGGCACTGAAGTCACCTCTCTTGGTTGACTTTATCTTCAGGATTTTATAAATAGCTAAGGGGTTGATTCCACTTATCCAAGGGAGGGAGTCACATAAAGCCAATACTTTATAAAAATGGCTGAGGAAAACACTCTGCCCTGGGGGCCGGAACAAGAACTGACCATTGGGATTCCCACATCCTCCTGAGCCTAACCGAGAAGTTAGTGGTTCCATTGTCTGGGTAAGTTCAGTCCTGTAGTTCCTGACTCCTACCCATTCTGAGGCGACCCATCCCTTGCCTGTCACTCACAATCCATGCTTTTATTTCATCTTCTCAACTTAGATTTTTATCTAGTGTCCTGTCATTACCCTCTAAATCTGTGGAGTCTATTTTTTTTTTTTAAATGTGAAATGTTTCATGTGCACATGAATGCTCATCCTTATTGTAATGATGGGACGTTTTATTCTTCTTTGTAGGGATTCTCTCTACATTTGGAAATGGGTATGTCCTTTATATGTCTTCTAGACGCAAGAAGAAGCTGAGACCTGCGGAAATAATGACCATCAATTTAGCCGTCTGTGATCTGGGGATATCAGGTAATTCAGTCAGGCCACTCCTTCTTTGTGGCTTTAAGATATTAGCCATTCTAAATCCCTTACTGGTTCAGAGCTCACTTTGTTACCGTCTGCTTCTTCCTGTCACCAAACATGTTTGCAGTGTTTGTAGACAGTCAATGAAAGTCTGCTAAAGGGATCAGTTAACGTTTTCTTTTTTACTTATTAATGTATTTAATTTTATTTAATAACATGCTTATTAAGAGATCATTTATTATTTTTTTGGTTGGGCATGGGACCTCTTTCCACTTCTCCTTAGAAAACTGGGACTCCCCCTCCCCCTCAAAAAAAACGATTTCAAATTGACACCTGGAGGGAAAGGAAAAGATTGAATTTTCTCCAATGGAGTGCCACAGTCCAGGGCAGGCCTGTGACCAAGAATAGCTAGCCAACGTGAAACAAACCCCATGTTTTTTTTTTTTTCTTATTGGTTTTCTGTTTGTTAGGTTTTCATTTCATTCTTTCTTCTTTCATGTGTTTGTTTCTTTTTTAGAGAGAGAAAGCATGCATCTGGGTGGGTAGGGAGGTAGAGAGGATCTAGGAGGAGTTGGGAAAACAATGATCAAAATATATTGCATGAAAAAAGAAAAATAGAAAAACAAAAAATTATTTTCTATTTTTCTTTCCTTCTTTCTTCATTCCTTTTCTTGTTTCTTTAATTCTTTCCTGTCCACCTTTTCTTTTTTTTCCTTTTGAGACAAGGTCTCATGTAGCCTAGGCTATTCCCTGACTTCCTATGCAGGTGAGGATGACCTTGAGCTCTTTCTCTTCTTTCCTCCCCTGAGTGGTAGGATTGCAGGCATGTGGCTCTATGGTTAGATTATTCTTGTTAAATATTTTATTTCTTACTTATTTTTTACTGAACAATTACATGTGTGTATGTATATGTGTGTGTGTGCATATTCACATATGGGCAATTTTGTGTGGTTACATATTCATGTGTATGTGTGCATGAATACATGTGTGTGTGCATGGGTGCATGTGTGTGCGTGTGCAGATAAACGAGAAGCCAACATTGCTGTTTTCAATCCTTGTCTTCTGTGTCTACTGAGGCAAGGTTTCTCACTTAAATTCATAGCTCGACAATTTTTTTCTCTAGCTATCCATCTTGCCTTAGGGAATCCACTATCTCTACTTCCCATGGGCTGGCCACCCATGGTTTTCATGGGTGCTGAAGATCCGATCACTGATCTTCACACTTATATGACAAGCACTTTAACCCTTCGAGCCATTTCCCAAGCCCTCTGTTAAGCCCTATCCCAGGAATGCTAACTTAAGGGTACAGTTTTGGACAACACATGATGCCATCCATATTTCAGAATTCACTGGGCTATGAATTCAAGATCTAACAGCCCACTGCTTTGTACTCTGTGACTACTTCCTCACCAGCATGGAAATCTGGTGAAAATAAACTGAAAGATGATAGACTCTCAAAGGGAAAATGCCAGCCAAAGACAGTGACAGGTCACTATGAGAGGAGACAAGAGCTGCTGGGGCAATGGTGATTTTCACTGTAGCATAAGGTCTCACCACAAGCTTCTGCTTCCTTGATGCTTAAAGTTGGCTGCACAAAACCGTGATAGGGGGCACTTAAAAGTACTAATGTCAGGGAGTGTAATTTAAGTACCTGGGAAGCTCAGTGGATAGAGTCTTTGCTATGGTAGATAGCATGAAGACCTGATTTGTATCCTCAGCCTCCATGGGTGTGACAACACATACCAGTAATCCCAGCCTTGGGAAGTAGAGACAGGAACATTGGGGAATGGGGGGGGGGGTTCGACTACAACAGTGTCATTGAAAGACCCTAGTGCTCCCCAGTAAAGAGGCAAGTGATTGATAAAGACACCTAACATTAACACTTGGTCTACACATTTGCATATACAAATGTGTGGACTTGCACATACATTCGCACACATAGCACACACACACAGGCACTCAGAAATACAGGCAGACAGACATACCACATACACAAAAACACACAGAGAAGAGATACAGACAGACAGACACACTGATACACACACACACTGATACACACACACACACACACACACACACACACACACACGTATTCATGCATTTCCAGATAAGTTACTATGTGGATCAAATACAACATTTCTGGATTTTCTATTGCTTCTCGGACTTTTCAGAGAACCCAGCAAAGAGGAGCTATAATATCTTTTCTTTAACTGTAATTTGTTTAAGAAAGAGTAATTTTGGGTATGTGTCATTGTGTTCCAGGGTTGACTGGCTGTACCCTAACCTTTATTTGGATTCAAAAATCTGTTATGTAGCTGTAGACTCAGGCTGTTAGGGAGGAAGGAAGAGTCTTTGAAGTGTTTGCTTTTACATTGAGGACTTTTTCTAAAAAAGAAGTTTCTCACCTCCCTTTTAAAATAGTGTGCCTCTTCATAAATCGAATTATCTACTGTTGTTAGTTTACAAAAATAAGTTTAATAATAATCATCTACCTCTTGAATTGATGACATATTAAATAGCAGACATGTTGCTGTTGGTCTCTTTCTGAGAGTTTGAACGCTTCAGGATACTTGAGAAGGCGTTGCTGGGTACGGGTAGACCCCAACATCATAAACTCTTAGGGTGGTAAATGTGTTTGTATGGTAGAAGAGGCTCTGCAAGCCACTCGGTTTGTGAAAGGCTGCAAAGTGCCGGCCATTTCGGCTCTTGCCACGCGATGGCGGTAGAGCAGCAGGCATGGTTCGGTTTTTCTCCATCTGCTCGCCTAAGGCTCCCTTCCTAGTTCCTAGTGAAATGTCTGTCCTAGTGAACCCTGCCATTTCAGCTGCATCCTTCACCAGTGAGTAATAGCCGGCTGCTGCTTAAGGCTGACACAGACAAGATGCAAATTAAAAAAAAATGCTCTTAATTGGTCTGACACATTGAAACTGCTTTCAGCCTTGCCAGTCTGCTCTAGAGATCTCAGAAATCACACCCTTCCTTTCCCAGCGAATGTGCTTAGAGGAATTTACCAGAAAGTGATTTCTTCCACTTGAGTTTTCTTTGGTAAATCTGGGTCATGTTTAGTGTTTATAATACATTTTCTTCCAGTATATCCTAAAAAATTTTGTCTTTTCCCCTTACCAAGCTGCATTCTTTATTATTTTAAATTATTTTATTTTTAATTTTTTTTTTTTACTTATTCACTTTTCATCCCTCTTACTGTCTCTCTCCCGGTCACCCTCTCCCACAAACCTTCCCTCAAACCCTCTCCCTCCTCTGAGTGGGTGGGAGGGGGGGGCCTGGGTATCCCCTACCCTAGCACATCAAGTTTTCGAGGCTAGGTGTATCCTCTCCCACTGAGGCCAGACAAGGCAGCCCAGCTAGAACAACATATCCCATGTATAGGCAACAGCTTTTGGGATGGCCCCCACTCCAGTTGCTCGGGACCCACCATGAAGACCAAGTTGTACTTGTCTACTACTACATATGTGTGGGGAAACCTTGGTTCAGCCTGTGTATGCCCTTTGACTGGTGGTTCAGTCTCTGAGAGCCCCAAGGGTCCAGGTTAGTTGACTCTGTCTTCCTGTGGAGGTCCTATCCCCTTGGGGCCTGCAATTCTTCCTCCAATTCTTCCATAAGAGTACCCAAGCTCCATCTACTGTTTGGCTGTGCGTGTCTGTATCTGTCTGAGTCAGCTGCTGTGTAGAGCCTCTCAGAGGACAGCCATGCTAGACTCTTGTCTGTAAGCTTAACAGAGTATCATTAATAGTGTCAGGGATTGGTGCTTGCTCATGGGATGGGTCTCAGGTTTGGCCAGTGGTCATTGGTTGACCATTCCCTCAGTCTCTGCTCCAACTCCCATCCCTGGATTTGTTGTAGTCAGGATAGATCTTTTGTCAAAAGTTTTGACTCAGCTGGGAGGTGAAGGCAAGATGTTCAGTAGCCTAGAGTCACCCTGTATCTTCAGCTATAGAATAAGTTTGAGGCCAGTTTGGGCTACATGAGGCCCTGTTTCAAAACAAACCAACATACATGTGCTTGAGTGCGCATCCTCTCTCTCTCTCTCTCTCTCTCTCTCTCTCTCACACACACACACACACACACACACACACACCACCCCCTCCCCCCAACAAAACAAAACAAACAAAACCTCCGTTTTGGATGGAGACCTAGCATGGATATTAGTTTTTGTCTCTAGGCCACATTAATCTCTTCTGCTGCCTTGGCCTCCTTGCAAAGGGATTTTCCGCAAGCTTTGGGATTTGCTGTCTTTTCTGCCCTGAAGACTTTTCAGGCTACTGATCCTCATGCTACCTAAATGTCACTCCTACATTTCCTTACCCCATGTATTCCTATTTATCATTCTGTCATGCTCCCTGCTTCTCTCTCGGCCTGGCTGTAAGCATATTGAACCTTGTATTTACTAATAGCTGTCTAGTGTTTGTACCTTACATTTATTAAAATGGCTATCTCATATCTGAGTAAGACAGAAGTCAACAGAACAAATGTGACAAAGAACGAATAGAGAGGGAAAAATTGCAAGAGAACATGGGAATCTGGTTTTAATCTAAACATGAAAGAGCTTAAAGAAGTGATTGGTTAGCAGTTTTTGTTGGTTTTTAGAAATAGTGTACAAAGTAATGAGTTTTCTTGTAGACCTGGCTTCCATACTTTTTATTCATTCTCCCTTCCCTTCCCTCCCCTCCTCTTTCCTTTCCCCTCACTCCTCCCCACTCCTGATATTTTCTATCTGCCCTGACTAGTCCTTCTATGTTCAATAGCAATAAAAACCACAAAACTCAAAATATCAAATGATGTTGTAAAATAGCCATAAATAAGACATGATATTTTTCCTGATTGAAAGAAGGTTGGGCTCTCCATGACAGTCTCGCCTCACACACAGAGTCATTCACAGATGGTGTACCCTTCCACACACTCACACACATTCATGTCTACATGTGTACATGCAAACATATACATATCAAGTCCTTCCTATATACACACAGATACATTTATATAAGAGCCATGTACACACACACACACACACACACACACACACACACACACACACGTATATATACATCCACAGAAATATTTGTGCTGTCAGAGGAGCTTCATAGACTCCCTGAGGGGGGAGCATTAGAAAAGTTCCTTCCAATTCCAA
This sequence comes from Mastomys natalensis, assembly GCA_021653895.1. Lineage (NCBI taxonomy): Eukaryota > Metazoa > Chordata > Mammalia > Rodentia > Muridae > Mastomys > Mastomys natalensis. The sequence goes on along the minus strand of JAJTUV010000839.1, from coordinate 490,649 downwards.
GATTTCATTCCTTCCATTTTTCTTGTTCTTGAATGCTATTATTTTCCTTAAAACTAGTATATGTATGTGTATGTATATGATGTATATGATGTATTTCAGTTTAGATTGAGAGAATATGAGTGACACACACACACACCTCTGTGGCTTTTCACTCTCTCTGTTCTGAATTCAAGGCATGGCTTCTCTTTCTGCATAGATGATCCCCCTCCCCTTTCCTTCTCTCAAGTCCCACTACTCAGGGCTCAACTCTGAGTGCTTGACATTACACCTGGTGTTAGAATCCGTATCACTCTCTCACAGCAGAAGCGATTGTATTAACAGATTCAGCGAGGACAGAAAACTCACGAACAGTGTATAAGAATTTATAAAAGGCGTAATGGAAAGCTTTTAATAAAACTTAATACGTGTTTCTGGCTAAATTTTTTTTTAACAAGCTAGTATGATGAAGGAGTATCTTTGATTAAAAAGCAGCAAAATTATCACATTCAATAATAAAAAATTTAAAGGTCTCTCCCCCCATCCCGTCTCCCCACCTCTGTCTCTCATTCTGTGTCTCATTCTCTCTCATATAGCCCAGGATAACAACCAACTCTCTAAGTAGTACAGGTTGATTTGAACCTCTGATCCTCCAGACTCTACTTCCCAAACCCTACAGCTGCAGCCTAATGCCGCCACGTCTGATTTGTACGTCCTGAAGATTGAACCAGGGCCGTGTGTACCCCAGGCAAACACTCCACAAACTGAAATGAAACATCGGCTGAAACCAATAGAAACATTTCTTTTAGAATTAGTCAATACACAGATGCCCACTATGATACATCTATTTGACATTATACTGTAAATCTTAGATGTTGTAATAACACAAGAACTAGAAATCAAACGAGGTTAAAGCTGTAATTACTTGTTAATCCTGAGACCACGCAGGGGAGTATCAGCAGACTTGGAAAGCTAGTGCATGGTGTACATAAATGTTCCAGTTCCCTGCATTGAAGTATTTATTGGTCTAAGAGCTATTATCTATTTATATATATATAAAACTCAAAATAGATTCTTCTCTGATATACATTCTGGTCACAATTTCCCCTCTGTTCATTCCTCCCGGCTCCTCCCCATCTCCTCTCTCCCCCACCAATCCCTCTCCACCTCCCCTCAGAAAGAAGCACATCTCCAAGAGACAACAACCCAACATGACAAAGCAAAATGCATCAAGACAAGGCAAAAAAACATCACACTGAGGTTGAAAAAGGCAACCCAACAGGAGGAAAAGTGTCCCAAGAAAAGACATGGAGTCTTGTTTTATTTGTTTCCTACTTAGATAAGACATATTTCATAATCTGTGGATTATGGTAACATCATTGGTTACAACATCAGCAGGAGCCTATAGTCAATACATCTGGGCACAAGATTCTTTCGGAATGGGAAATTTGTAAATGTGACTGTTTACCATCAAAGACTATAGTTGGTACCCTTTGTTGGATATTGTTCGACTAGCCAAGTATGTTTGCTTTGAAGGCCAAGACATAAGTTTGCCAATAAGCTTGGTGTGGCTGGATAGATGTTTGAAGGTCACTGTAGAAAACCTTGTTCCCAGGAACACTTGTTCAACACTCAAACTTGAATATCTAATTTTGGACAGGAGGAAAACAATGGAGTCCTAGACAGTCAGTTTAGAAAAATTGTGCTTTAGGAGAAAATTTCTCTTTGATGTTTTATTGTAAACTATTGTCCATCTTGCTCATCTTTTAAATGAACCACTTTACTAAAAGGGTAACAAAGATCACATCATTGTCATTGCCCTCTGGGTCACATCTATTGTACTCCTTGAAGCTGAATCTCTTTGAGACAGTTATAATAGTAAATAAAGTAATACTTAACTTTAAAAAAGTTCTTTGACTATTGGAATCAATGAAAACTTTTCAGGGTAATTTCAATTCATGAAAAAAAAAATCGGTGCCTTTTTAAAAATAGTTGAAAGGTATTTTTGAATGGTTTTTTTTTTAGCATATATTAATATAAATGACACTTTCCCACATGTACATAATATATTAAAATCAATTCACTCCCTCATTCCCCCTCTTAGTCCAATCCTTCTCACTAATTCCTCACTATTTCCCTAACAGCCCTTTATCTGCCTTCACATATTCTGTATTCATGTCTCAATGAATTATCTTAGGATTGCATACGGGATCCTGGTCTCACCTTACCACTGCACACCACTGAAGGATATATCCTTTCCTTCCTCAGCAGCCATTATGTACTTAAAAATCTTTTGGATGGAATGGACACCTATGAGCGAGTTCCTTCCCTCCCATGACAGGATGTTGTCAAGCCCAGCCTACCTGGTACAGCTAATCACATATGCCATGAGCTCAGGAACGTGACAGTCATGTTATGTCATGTCACGACATGTCAAATCCCAATGCTAGCATCCATTCCTGTAGCTCTTAGATTCATTCTGCTCTTTCTTTTGAGTTGTTCTTCTGGAGGGGTTGTGTTAAAAATGTTCCACTTACAGCCTGACATTCAACAGTTATTTATTCTCAGTACTGTGGGTCTTGCACTCCTGTTAACTGCAAAGCACCTTCAAGTCCTAGGAAGCCTCGCCAGCATGGAGGAAACGTTCAGCCCATTTCCTTCTTGATTACTTTATGTCTATAACCAAGATGTGTTGTGTCTTCATTTTGTTGTGGTGGGCCACCGATGAGCTGTCAGAATTTTACTAATCTATCAGTTCTATGTAATGAAGTAAGTAAGTGTGTGTGTGTGTATGTGTGTGTGTGTGTGTGTGTGTGTACTCACACCTTGAAATGTGTCTGTAGGGATGAAGGGCCAACTGAGTTGAGTGAACATGTGAAGGTTTTAACCTCAAGGATCTTCATTTGATGCCTGCTTGATGCTCTAGTTGTAGGCAAGCCGTTCACCATCATCTCTTGCTTCTGCCACCGCTGGGTGTTTGGCTGGTTTGGCTGCCGCTGGTATGGATGGGCTGGATTTTTCTTTGGCTGTGGAAGCCTGATTACCATGACTGCTGTCAGCCTGGACCGATATCTGAAGATCTGTTATCTGTCTTATGGTAAGTTGGAAGGTTCCTTGTTCCCTGGTAGGAAAGTTAGATGATCTGAGTATTAGAACTGCGCATATTTTACACAATAAATATAATAATAACGTCAGTGACCAAGAATTCTTCTATTCATAGCCTATCTTGTTCTACTGTTTATTTAGATTTGACCTGTGTTGATGTATGTCTCCTTTAGTACTACTTTTACAATATGCCTACAGCTTTTAAATGTCTCACTTTCTTGTATAAAATACAAGATTTTGTATTTTATGTGTCTGCACATTTCCTCATGTGAAAGACAAAAACAAAAAGCATGAGTGAACAGAATCAGGTCTGAGATATGTAGCTGATGGCCTACTCAGTTTTTGTGATTATAAGAAGCGTTATCTATGATTTTTTTTTTTGGAATAAGGGTTCCTAAGGTTTCAGAGATGGGGAATTCCAGAATGCTCATCAGGTTTAGAGAGCCATACAGATGTTCCTATCTGAAAGGATAAACACACTGAAATATCTTTCTGCAGGTCTTTTGTGGTATTGGTAGGTAGACGACCAGCTAAGAGAGCCAGCAAGGCAGCAATAATGGAATTTCCAAAGCTCTGTATTTTAAAGATTATACTATTTTACTAATTAAAATTTTAGTATGTTTGGTTCTTGGGATCCTGGGAATTTATTGATCCAGAAGGAGAAAATTTTGGGGCAGTTAATTTTAATAGTAAGAATCAGACCTAATCAGGCGATGGTTGTGACTTTCTTTGAGTAAAGCAGTTTGGACTGACAAACTGTTAGGTAGTGTGTCTGAGGCTGCAGGACAGAGGATGGCCAGTGTATATAGACATGGCAAAGAATGTTTTCTTTGGTCCTTAAAAGTTAATAGTGCTCTGAAGGAGGACTCTGAGAGACTCCGAAGGAGACCATGTATGAGGCAGGGTGGATATTTGTAAACGTCTTCAGGATTCAATGCTCATTAAATAATTGCATCTCTTTTCATAAACTTCTAAAACTTCCAGTTGAAACAGCCTGAGTCAAAAGTTCCAATAAGATAAAACCATTTATGCAATTTGTATGATGTTAGAGTCCAGTTCTTACCGTGATCTTGTCTTCTAGCACAGCAAATGGATGATTTTAAATAAAACCATAGATTTTGTAGACAAGAAGACAAAAAAGTTTCAACTCCCTGAGAGTATTTGAGGAAGAATAAACTGTGATCTCTGTTTCAGAATTCATCTAGAGTTTAAACTTTGTATCGACTAAAGAGAGGATACTATCCATTTCCAGAATCATGGCGGGGCATAAACGCTGTAGAGAAATGTATATATCACCAAGCTTCTTCTAAGCTTGACTGTCAGTGATACTTCACCCTTTAACCTGATTCACTATTGGACCTTTCACACAATGTTCTCTAGCATATCGCAATTTAAAAGGTCACTTAGGGACATGCAGACATTTGTGGTGGGAAGCAACCACGTAACGTTGTAAGTGGTCAGTCCCGAGAGATGACCCTTTGGATTCTTGAATAATTCCAGTGACCAGTGACGGGGAGCTTACTACTGCTCAAGGCAGCCCATTCTCTGATTGGTCTGCTCTCACTGTTACAATGTTATTCCTTATATTGAGACAAAACTGCCTCCCAGTAACCTCCACCCATTGGTCCTAGTTCTGACTTCTGGAGCATCACAGAACCCATCTACTAATCTACTCCCTCCTGTACTTGACAGCCTTTCAGCATACTGGAATGTAAGTATGAAAGCATCTCACTAAGTAACCCTCACTATCAATGCTTATCCGTATGCCTATGCACGTCCTTAAGAAGCTATGTCATAATCTCTGCCAGTGTTTGACGCCTTATGATGGATAACCATAAGCTGACGAAACTTGGTGGCTACCCGATCGCTACCCTTCTCTGGTTGGGCTTGAGGAAACTTTGTATTTCATGATGTTCAATACCGTCTATTTGAGTAAATGGAGACGACGGAGCATAGACACAGTTTGTTCTGTTTTTTCTTAGTGATTATACACACACACACACATACACACGCACACACACACACACACGAGTAAGTGTTCATGTTAAGGTCTAAGTTTATAGTTTGCAAAGTTGACACTATTTCATTTACTTTAAATATCATCAAAACCATTAAGCAAAGACTGGGTTGATAGCTCAGTTGGTAGAGCGCGTGTCTATCATGCACAACGTCCTGTGTTCTAGACCCAGCACTACATAAACCAGGCACAGTGGGGTGTGCACCTGTAATTCCAGTTCTTGGGAGGTAGAGGCAGGAGGATCAGAAGTTTAACGTCATACTTAGCTACATAACCATTCTGAGGCTAGCTTGGGTCAAAGCAAATAAACAAGAAAGCAAAGGAACTATCAACAAACCACAAGCAATGGGTTACCGCAAATTCCCCTTAATGTTAAAAGTGCCGAGTACCCAGAAGGGCCGCATGGATGAAATCACATTGCACTCAGAAGAATTGCAGACTTAGTGACTTAAATCTCACTTCCTCAGAACACAAGCAGTCCCAAGTGCACGTGGAAACAATCAGTTAGCTTTACTCGGTGTTTCTTGATAGTTCGTCCCTTCTACTGTGCAGCCGAAGCAGCGAGGACCCATTCTTATCCCCCTTCGGCAATATGATATGTGAGTTGCAGAGATTCCCGTGGCGACTGCTGGAAAAGAGCTAGCTGACCTGCCTTTGGTGACTGTGTTGAACTTTGGGAAATGATCACTAGTGTTTTACAATTTAATTAAAAAAAAAAAACTATCTGTAGCATTTCTTTCTCTTGGGATTCCCTTTTGGTTAAGAAACTAGTGTTGAAACCCAGAGAGAGCTCTTCCACTCCTTTGTCCCCGTTCTTCTTGAAGACATTTTTTTTTCCAGAATTACTTACACAGCATGTGTGACAACCTAATCAGATTGTCTGTTGCTCTCTCACCATGCCTGTGTGCTCTCGACTGTCCCGTGAATAACATCCAAAGACTCAAAAATTTTCATGCATTTCCAAGCACAGTCACTCAACTTAGCACCACGCTGCAGGCTTAGGATCAAGACCCGCTAACCCCACTCAACAAAATCCTAGTCAAGGAAGGGATGTAGACACAAAAGAGGTTTTAGAAATAAGGGTGTTTTGAAGACAGGACGGATCCTTTGTGAATTTGCACCTCCTGGGAAGGACTCTCCTTTGAATTCTTAGACCACTCACTAACATACTCTCGAGATGTCGTCCCAAGCTCCCCCATCGTCTTCCGTGTCTTTTCCTCTTTCTGTCGTCTGCTTTCCCACCCTGAGCCACTTCTCCCTCCCAAAGCTCCTAGGTGCCTAGAGAAAACTTTCCCCGTGAATTCTCTTCAAATTGCATCCTCCTGGACAAAAGGCTCCAGCTCTGGAACTTTCCCTGCCTTGACTTCACTCTCCCCCAGGCTTCAGTTAATCTGTCCACGTCTCCCAGAAATCAGTGGACTAAATCTTTGGAGATGGAATTTGACATGTCCAGGGGAGGTATCCGGGCTCAGGGCAGGTTCCATGTAGGTAATGCTCTTTTTTCCCCCCTCCAGGGGTCTGGCTGAAGAGAAAGCATGCCTTCATCTGCCTGGCAGTCATCTGGGTTTATGCTTCCTTCTGGACCACCATGCCCTTGGTGGGCCTGGGGGACTATGCACCCGAGCCCTTTGGAACCTCGTGCACCCTGGACTGGTGGCTGGCCCAGGCTTCAGGCAGGGGTCAGGTATTCATCCTGAGCATCCTCTTCTTCTGCCTCCTGCTGCCCACGGCTGTGATTGTCTTCTCATACGCGAAGATCATCGCCAAGGTGAAGTCTTCTTCTAAAAAGGTAGCCCATTTCGACAGTCGGATCCATAGCAGCCATGTGCTTGAGATGAAGCTGACCAAGGTAACGCTAACTGCAGTCCTTTTATAGGTGTGGCTTTTTGAACACTCAAAGTGTCAAAGGGCGAAAGGGTTAGGGACTGTTGAGACTCGAAAGACCCAGAATCCCTATGGATTGTTTATCCACGTTTGAACTCTGTTAGAGCTTATATAAACCACTGTAGTCTCTCCCTTCTGTTTCCTAGACCTCACCACACAAATACACACATTTTAAATATCTACCAAATTAATATAATGGATTCGGTGGGCCTATTTTCTTTATTGAAATACATATGTTACACACACACACACACACACACACGTAATATCACACATTTGGCACCATTTTGTTTGGACTCTGGATGATGTTTTAAGGATATCCTGCCATCCATATTGTTTTACTGGTTTATCACAGAGCGTTCCTGAATGGTTGGATCCTTTGGTAAGTGTGAAGGAACACAGTTGGTAGTCCTTTAGATGTTATGGTAAATGGGAAAAAAGACCATGGAATTTGACAACAGATAAAGGTTTGAATTCCACCACAAACATTGCCCTGTTTGTAACCCAGCACTAGACAACTACCTTTTTAAAACTGATTTGTTGACTGATATTTTTTTACATTGTAATTAAAATATAATTACATTACTTCCTCCCTTTTCTTTCTTCCCTCCAGCCCCTCCCATGTACCCTCCCTACAATTCTCCACGTCTCCCCTCACTCTCGTTGATAGCCACTTTCTTTGATTATTATTGTTTTACACACACACACACACACAAACACACACACACACACACACACACACACACACACACACACACACGCACACTAACTCCCCCCATTCACATACATACATGCACACACATGCATCTACACATTGACAAATATATAAGTACAACTTGCTGAGCCCATCTTTTCCTGTGACACTCAGCTTCTTAGAGCCCATTTCCTCACTGGGTCTGGAGACAGGGATCAGCAGCTCTTGCAGAGCAACCAGGTTTGCCTTTCAGCATCTGCATGGTGGCTCACAGCTCATCCGGCACCCTCTTCTGGCCTCCTCAGCCACCAGAAATGCTCATTCTGTATATACATGAAGGCACCCCCCTCCCCCCCCCTGCTAATCAAAAGTAACTGTAGGAAAAAAACCAGTGTAATTTCCTATTTGGACATCCACTACGCATCCACACTGTTTTCAATTCGTTTCTACTGAAGTAAGAAGACAAATCTCACAGGGGCCCTTTGTCTGGAGAAAACCTTTCCTCTATTGAGCCTCTGCTTAGGATTGTTCAGTTTCTCACCCACTCAGAGCTTCTGCTCTCTACAATGCCAGTGGTCTAAAAGTGTGTAACTCCAAGGCAACGGTCCAAGATTTTGGTGGCAAAGTAAGTTCATCGTCTGTGTCCTCTAAGTATTTCTAGCTGGGTTATTATCTTGACTTGCCTCTTTTGAGTCTGATCTCACCCATCAGACTATGAAGAAGCATATCTCTGCAACCATTTCTCAACCTGCCATCTTCTCTAGTTATTCTTTTTATGATGGTTTCACTGACTTTCAGAGTACACGTGCTACAAACAGAAGTATAGTGTGTATTTGCATATCCACATGCACATCCTTCACACAAGTGCCTGGTGTTTTTGTACGCTCCGATTCTGTGGCTCAGCATCATCTCACTTTTCTGTCTACATTTGACCCCTGTGACACAAGTTTCATTCTTGGCTAATAAAGGCAAGTTCAGTAGCATCAGAGACTGCCCTTCTGTTCCCAGAGCTGCCTGTGCAGCCTGAGGTCTTCACAGTGTCACGGTGCCAATGGGTTGGGGATCCTGGTTGGGATTTTGTTCTTTACTGACCTGGCTTTTTATGAAGTACCCAATTCCTTTTGGTCACGTCATATAGCACAACGCATGTGCTTTATCCTAACCACAAGGCCTCTGTAAGCAGTGCTTCTACTCTCTGCTCTAACCTGTGCAGTAGATCCTGTGAACTCAGCTAAGAGCCCATGAGGAAGGCATGCATTTTCAGTTTGTACATCCTCATTTGTGCAAGAGGTTCTGCTGATTTGTTCATACAGCCCTGCTCTCTGGTGCTTGGCTCGGAAAGGCTAGTTCAGGACAGGCTTTCAGCTCCCCTGACATCCTCTCTTGTCTCCGGACTACAGACATTTCACCCATTGGAGTGGAAAATTGACTTGGATTTTCTTGCTCACTCTCAACATCCCTTAGGCCTCTAGCTGGGGACAGTCAATTATTCTTCACCACACAGACACACACACACACACACACACACACACACACACACACACACACACACACACACACCCTAAAACCCCCAAAGCTTTTATTTCAACTATTTTTCCTCCTGTAAATTTCATGTTACCTCCTTCCCTTTCTCCCTTCCTTTCTTTTTTCCCTCCTTCAGATCTTTTGTGTCTCAGAGTGGTCTCAAAACACTGTGTAGCTGAGTCTGGCTTTGGACTCCTGATCCCTCTGCCTCCACCTCCCAGTGTTAGAACGAGAATCTTGCTTTACCATACCCAGCTATGCTTAAATTTCTATTTTGAAACCGAGAACCCCAAAATGAATATTTAGTTATTCCACTGGGCATTTCCCTGGGAAAAGTATTCACACGCTGAAGCGAGTCTCTGACAGCTCATCTAAGAAGGGGGATAGTACTGTGGCTGGAAGGTAACGTCAGAGAAGTTACCTCTGTCTTTCAAACATTATTATGCATTATTATTGACATTCATTATTTGTTCATTGGCATACACTGATCACCTATCACATCCAGACCTGTAGTTAATGTGAGGATCCAAGATATCGCTTAATGTCCCTTTCACTACCATAAAACAGTCCTAACTGTCCCTAGATAGTGTAAGTCCCTCTAACACAGGTCACCAGAGCATTGGGCATGTTGCCTTTAGAGGCACTTGTCCCAACGAGTCAAGTATTTGTCTCTCTTTCTTTGCAAGAGAGTGAATGAGATTGAGGCAAGTGTTTGGTTCTGTTCGGTTTTCCATCTCACAGCCCAGTGCTTGCTGGATGGTGACTGTGATAGCTTCATTGAATACCTGATTAAAGGCAGCCTTGATAACTGTGAAGTGGTCCTCTGACTTCTGGTTCAGGCATCTCTTTCTTTGGGACATTTGGTTTCTTACACTCCTTTCCTTTGATTGTGAAGCCTTAAAAAAAAAGAAAAACCAACCCAAGGTATGAACTCGGTTTCTCTCAGGTGACTTGTTTCATTGGTTGGCCTATTGATTGTTAACCCATCCGAGCACTCCCTATGAGGATGCTAAGGGAAGAGGAATGGTTGCTCTTTTCTTAAACCAACTATTTATTTCTCTTTGTTCTCGTTAGTATTTCTAAGCTTAAAGGTCAATCCTCAGGAGAGGCATTTTAAAAATGGAATTCAGGCCTTCTGCTTATGATGTTCCACAGAAACATCATTACTTCTTGAGAACTGTCAAATTCCTAATTAATTTGCAATTGCACGCTCATTCTTGTGATTTCTTGCTCAATGACTTTTACTACCAGTCAATAGGGGCTGCAGGGACACTTCGACTTTCCATCACTTCGTGTCCTCAGAACCCAACGCATCGCCTCTAGCATGCTAAGTGCTTAACATATATTTGTTGAAGGGAAGAAAAAAAAAAAAACCTAATCCAGAGAGACATAATAATCAAAAAGAATTTCAAAGTAATGATCATTTTCAATTGTGACCCTAGCCCCCTGAGAGGACATACATTGGTAACATTTATTATTGATTTTGGTGGTCAGTGCTTGAATCCTGTGTTGAGAAATATCTAACATTCTAAATTGTTTTGGAGGAGTATGGATAAGAGCAACCCGACTCAAATTAAAAATGTGGAAAAGCTGACATCTTATTTCCTAGTCTCTCTGCTCCTGAGCTAGGACACACATGTAGACTCCTATCACCAGGTATCCTGTTATGTGTCTCAGGGTGTAGTGAGGGCAGACCCAGGCCCAGAGTCCTCACCTATGCCAGAACCAATCAATTGCTGTGATTTGAGTATCACTCATTCCCAAGTCCCCAAGTTAGTGCCTCAATCTGCATCTTTCGATAAGTTCTACTCTATTCAGCATAAGTCAGCACTTATTAGTTATCACCCAGACCCAGACTCACCCATCTATGGAAGGATGTGAGATAAAGAGTTGGAGTGGGGCAACTAAAATTAGACAACATCACCATTGACTTCAAAAGTCCAAGATTCTGCCAACATTGTTAGACGTGTTGTGTTTAAAGGCCTATTTAGGTAGTTTGACAAAAGTAATTTTAGTTAGGTCCTATAGCTATTTGTTCTACTCTAAGCAAGATCGTCCCCCCTAAGGACTTTGGCTCACACACAATGAACACCTCTCCCTCAGGTCCCTTATTCTGTTGAATAGGCACTTAGAAATTATCCCCATTCATTAGGTCAAGCCATTGCTTAGTCTGGGGAGAGTCGTGTTCAGTTTTAGACTTAAATTCCCAAACACAGATGGGCAAGCTGACATGACCCAATTCGTCTCCTCTCTTTTCAATCACAGCTTTTGCTTGTTTTTTTTTAGAGTAGTGGTATTTTAAGGTTTGAGAAAATTGCAACTGGAAAGTGTGGATTTTTTTTTTTTTTTTTTTTAAAGCACGAGCTCATAGTCTCTGCTTGGATCATTGCCAGGACTAACAGATGGCTGGCGCCCCAAAGACTCCAGAAAAGTTTCTTTGCAAGTTGGTAGAAGAGGTGTGAGACGGTTGACCTCAGTTGTCACTCTGTGGGTAACGCAGAAGGACTCAAGTGGACATGCTTAGGTTGTTGAATGAATTAAGCTCTTAGAAGGTAGCCTGAGAGCCCAGGTATTGTTACTCATATGTTTGCATGTGTGTGAGGGAATTGAGGGACTGAGAAGCTACAGCAACAGTTATATTCCCTGACTTCCTACTTATTTTCTCCTCCCTTCTTTCTTCTTCTCCTTTTCCTCCTCCTCTTCTTTTTGCTTTTCTTTTTTTTCAAGACTATCCTCCACAGTACCAGCTGGCCTGGGACTCACTCTGAAACCAAAATTGGCCTTGAACTCATGGGTATTCCCCTCTGCCTCCAGAGTGCTAGAATTACAGGTTTGCATCCATGCTTAGTTCTGGCTTTTCTGCATGTTAATAGTATCACTCAGAGACAGGCATATCCACACCTGTAAGGCATCTGCCCCAGACATGGCATTACTGTCTTTTAATCCAATTTTCACTGGTTGTGGGCAAATATAGATGCTTGATAAGTAGACCTATTGTAATATGTCTCCGTCTTTTTTTCCCATGCTTGGGTCACTCACACATTCTCCTGCAGTGGGCAGGACTTCCTACCACCCCTTCTCTCTGTGCACTGATCTCACCCCAGGCACTGAATTAGGAAGGATATTGCTTGTTTGGTCATGTACTTCACACTTGCTATTGGTGGAGGGTTCATTTCATCTCCTTGGTCCCTTTTCTGCGCTTTATCTTTCACATACATTCTGACTTCCTCCCATGAATTTCATTATTCAGTGTGGTGTGCAGCTGATGCCTGACTCAGATCCAGGCAAAGGGGCTTGGAGGGAGGGACTGACCTCCCATTCTGAAGCATCTGTGAATACAGCAACAGAGTTTTTTCTTCTTCTTGTAGTCAGTGGGACTAAACTAATATTAAGACCATGAAGAGGCACACAGTACCTCAGAGTCGAAGACTCCTGTGTTGTCCTTCCATCGTGTCCCTCACACTGAGAGGATGGGACCTCTCTCCTTAGAACTCTTGCCTGCTCAAATGAGTCAGGGTCATGTATAACTTCAAATATTTAAGCTCAGCCCCATTATCTTAGGATCCTGTCCAAAATTTAGTTCACTGTAATTGAGCACGTTCGGGCGGGCATTACTTTGTATTACTTAGTGCCAACTTGAACTCCAGCTGGGAAATACTGACATCCTTGGGTCTTCTGTGACAACTTATTTCAAGCAATCCAATGTGCAGATGTGTGATTCTTTTGTCCAAGCTAAACATGAATTCTGTGAGAATTTCCTCCCACAAAACTGTCTAATTTGGGAACTGGAGGTTTTAGTGCTTTGTCAGTGAACCAAGAAAGAGTGATGGGAGCGAAGTCATTAAAAAAAAAAAAACAAAAAACAAAAACAAAAACAACCTTGGAAGGATGGTGGGTGCTGGGGCCTCTGGTAGCACTGACTCAAGGATGGCTGGGATGTAAGACGTGGAAAATCAGGATGAGATTGAAGTGGGAAAAGCAGGAAATGAATTGATGAAAACATGAAGCCCTAGTCCAAGCTCTAGAAAAATGTCACAAAGGTTTTAGAAAGTGTGTGGCAAATATATTAGAATAGCTTAAACATTGATGAGTTATCTAGTTAAATAATTAATTTAGGCATGTGTGGGTGTGGATGCGCATGCACTTGCGAGCACCTGATTGTCGCATTGCATGCATGGATGTCAAAAGACAGCCTGCAGGAATTGGTTTTCTTTCCCCACTGTGAGTCCCTGGGATCAAACTCAAGTTGTCAGGCTTAGTGACAAGCACCTTTGCTCTGTGAGTTATCTCAGTCAGCCAGACTTAGTATTTGAGCGATTGATATTGCAATATAATTGAAACGAGTGATGTGCAGTGTAATTCAAACTGAGGTCAAAGGGAACTGACATGTCTCGATTTGACGTTGTGTCTACACACAAGCACCGTCATCTAGCACATTCTTTATCCTTATCCTTCTGTGTTAGACTTGATTTCTACTTACTGTGATTTATTCGATAGCCAGAAGCTCCTCCCACAGTATTTAATTTGCTGTTTTGAAATCCACAGTACATTCAGTTCTCTATCTTATGAGAAAGGGCAACAGCACACATGTTATAAACCTTTCTTGTTCCTATTGCACATTCCCATAGAAGGAGAAAATATTATGGGCCTTTTGCTAATCTATTTTCTGTCAATGGCTTTGGCAGCAGTACAGAAAGTGGATTTTGAGATGGCATAAAACCATCCTATGACTCACCCTAGAATCAAAGATGGGGGCTATGTTAAGTCTCTATGCAGCTGCTAACATAAGCTTTATGTATGTAGCTAGTGCTTATTTGGGAATTTAAGAAAAAAGAGGCCTCACTGTGCACTTCAGGGCATCAACTCTTTACAAGCAAAAATCACACTAAACCAAACAGAAAGGACTCCTGGGTATGCTTCAGTAGGATGATGGAAGAGCAGGTTCAGAGGGAGAGAGTGGTGTGTGTTTAGTTGCAATGGATTAGAAGTGTTGATCACAGAAGAGAATTCTTAGTTTAAGATTTGGAAGTATTGTTGCAGGACCCTAGAGCAGGGATCCTGGGCTCATTTGATTCATCTCTTGAGGGATCCGCATTCTCTGAAAAGTGGGACAAACTGCTCATTACTGAGGTTTTACTTGCCTGCCATTTGTTTTAAAGATGAGCTTTGAAATTCTTTGTTTCTTTCTTTTAAAAATAATGATTACATTTCTAGTCATGTGTTGTGTGTATGTGTGTGTGTGTGTGTGTGTGTATCTGAGTGTGAAAATGTGCAAGTGAGTACAGGAACTCACAGTTGCCAGAAAAGGTATTGGGTTTTCTGGAGCTGGAGTTGTAAGTGGTTGTGAATGCTGGACACTGAATGTGAGTCCTCTGAAAGGGCGGGCTACTCTCTTCAGCCTCTTGAGCCTTGAAATGCTTGAGTGAACGTTTATGACCTCAGACATTAGAGTATATTTTCCAAGCTGTGAGTATGTGTGTTTCTGGGGATAGAGCACATGCTAAGCAAGCATTCTATGACTAAATTCAACCACATACTTCATTCTTACATATCTCACAAAGGTAGGTTTCCATGGCAACACAGCCCACATCCATGCTGCTCTTTAGGTCACAGACAAGCTTTGGATCATTCCATGACTATAATAATTATGCTTCTGCTTACTCATATGGAAATGCACATGCATATGTATGAACGCATACACACACACACACACACACACACACACACACACACACAAGCTTTATTGTCAGAAAACTAAACATCCAGCTGTGGCACTAAAACAAAGGAGCTTCTATTTTACCATGTTTATACAGCAGGTTGGGTCTCACTTCTTGTCATAGATCATCTTCATAGGTCACCATGACCAAGGTATCAAGGATGGTTGCTGTCTTTTAAAAATTAGGTGATAGGAAGATGAATTAAGAAGATCTTTGTAGCAGCATTCTTGCATCTTCCCAAGATCTGAGGAGACTCAGAGGTAAAAGTGAGCTTCCCTAAATCTCAAAGATGAATTTGATTAACCTCTGTTCCAGTAGTCAGGGGAATTTAGTCCTCTGATTGGTCAGATCTGAGTCATGTGCTACCTGTTATGTCAATTTCATAAAACCAGGCAGGTGGGGAGATGCTAGGAATTCTCAAGTTGAAGATACACCAAGAAGATTAAAATAAGTGCAAGCAAACAAAAGAGGAAGCATACTCAGAGAATTGACTTAAATATAATTTCATTATTTATCTCACTGGAAGAACATCAGTGTAAGGACACTTAGAACTTAGTAATGCTTGTTTTCAAGTTGAGCCTGAAATAGCTCACTCAAAATAAACACCAGAGTCTGGACTTAATTTTCCAGTATTAGTACTCTCATTGAAACATCCTTATTTCTTGTTTAGACATTTGTCTAAATGAACATGCTAAGAGAGGAAATTCTAAGTGGGCAGGGATGGGTCTGCTTTTCCTTTCTGTGTCTTCCACACAAAACACAGATTCTCAGTACGACTTGTTGGCTGAGTGGATAAGGAGTGGTCTCTAGCTGCTGTATTCTCTCAGGCAGTATCTTCCTATACGTTCACCTTCCATGTTTCTGCTTATGAACCTCTGAGAGCTGCAGAGCGTGTGGAGTCACAGGAAGGCTCAGTAATATGTTTCACAGAAGACTGAACACATGAGTATTATCTCTTCTCCAGATCTCACCACCCTGTGCGGCTTTCCCACATCTAGACGACCCCCTCACTTGTTTCTGTACAATCTCACTCATGCACTGGACGCCTGCCCAGTATTTTTCTCTCACTACTACTGTTTTAACTTGCCCAAGTGCAGGGTCTACGCAACAATTCACCACAAAGGTCTTACTCCTTCCAATAAGAAACAAATGTTCTCTTCTGAGCTGGCACCAGACCCGTATTCACCTGTGATCTCCTACTATTTGTACTCTAGAGGGAGACAGTTCAGGAACAGGGGTATGCTGGGATGTCCCATAGTGCCAAGTTTAGCATCTTGCCAATAGCATTTGCTAAAACTGTTTGTTAGCCTGAACTGAGATAACTTGTTGAGATCAGCAGCTATAGGGCAGTCGTTAGGGTTACACCATTAAAGGATTTGGAATGGTGAAAACCTGTGAAGGCATTTTAAATTGTATTGTCAATCATTCTGTGTTCTGACAATTAAGAGGTTAGTTTTGTGAGAGAAAAGTCACTTTCCATATTGCTTTAACAGAAGCCCTGTAACTCTTTTTTCTTTATATTTGGAGAATCTTTGACAAAATGAACCTCAAAATTGTGAAAAGCTCAAGGAGAAGAAATAACATTTCATAGAAATCTTTGAAGAAAGTGCACATTAGAATTTCAAACCAGGGCAACACTTCTCAGTTTCCTGAGGCAAAAGATTTCATCAAGATGAACTTATTTTCTGTCAGGTCTTTAAGTGCTTGTGGGTTGAGAACTCTGGCAAGCTCAAGAGAACTAGTATCCTTTTATTAGGATCTTTTGCCTCAAATGTAGGTAAAATCTGACATCTATTATAGGGTTATAGTTTGGGTTTTTGGGTACATTTAAATTCTAAAGTGGAGAATGGATAGGCCATGTAAATGGGATAAAGAATTGTGCCATGTTCTCAGAAGTTCATGAGAAGCAATTCTTGTAGTCAAAAAGGAATGGTTGTAGAGTGAAGGACTTGCTCCTCCTTCACACCTGTAACTTACTCTGGATTACTTATGACTTCTCTTGATTCTGCTGTCTGTTCCTTTCCCTGTTCCAGGTGGCAATGCTGATTTGTGCTGGCTTCCTGATTGCCTGGATTCCTTACGCAGTAGTCTCTGTGTGGTCAGCTTTTGGAAGGCCGAACTCCATCCCAATACAGCTCTCCGTGGTGCCCACGCTCCTTGCAAAATCTGCAGCGATGTACAATCCAATCATCTACCAGGTCATTGATTACAGATTTGCCTGTTGCCAGGCTGGTGGTTTGAGAGCAACGAAGAAGAAGTCTTTGGAAGACTTTAGGTAAAATTCAGAAGCTAAAAATTAATTATGTTTTCTTAGTCTTAAAATGCTGTGGTGATTTAAACAGATCCTTGGGTTGGAACTAAATTCCTAAGGAGCTGGGTTAGGAGGTTTTTGTTTTCTGTTCATAAAAATACTGGAAGCCAAGTCATTAGATGTGTATGGGTTGGACGATGGCCAGATGTTGAGCACAGGAATTCTGTTTTTGATCTGAGAGCAACCAGGATGCCATGTTGTGCATATTCACTGGTTGTGGATTTTCTTTTGGGGTATTAAGTCCATATTAATCCAAGAGTGCTGTTCTATGTGGCATTGATTCAACAATAAATTCTTGTGAAAGGAATTATTTGCCAGTGTTGTTTGGGCCATCAGAACTTTTGGCTAAAAAAAAAAAAAAATCCAAGGACTTAAGCAAAAGTGAGAGAGAAGGGCCATGAAGCCATTCCTCTGTCGTTATTTTTTTTTTCTGTCTGGTTCTTTTAGTTATAATCTGAGAGATAGAAGCTGTTTTCTCTCTGTGTTAGATGAAGAAACAAGTTCAAGTAAGGTTAAGACTGGGGAAGCCACTCTTATTTATATAGCCCAAAGGCAGTAGGGTAGGAATTGTCACTTAATTATTGGCTTTATAAAAAGTCTATACTGTTTTTGATGCACACTGTACAAGAGTTTGAGACTCCTTTTTTGTTCCTAAAGGTTCAATACTCAGAATGAGGAAAGAGCAGGACTTGTAGGGGTGGGGAGGTCTGCTGTGTCCATGAGTTGCCCATCTTTGTATAAAAAGTGGAAAATGCATCTTAAATCATTGTCTTGGCTAAGGAGGTAGAGGTTTCAGTGTCTCTGTTCCTCTTTAATTATTACTTGGTGACAAAGTATTACTTAACACATCTTTTCTTTAATAAGGGTATTAGAGAAAGATCAGGAAGATATGGAATTTTGTCTCTCATGCTGACCAACTGATAGCTCTTTTGAATGTTGATTTTATTACCCTATGAATATATGATAGAATAAAAAAATCATATACATTTATAAATGAATATCAATATTGTCATTGTTGCTGTGACAAAGGGGACAAGATGGATAATTTGAGATGGAAGATTGTGTTTACGATAGCTGTTTCCAGTAGTCTGACTTTTGAGAGGCACATTAGTTGCTTAGAGCCTAAGGACGGGATGAGCTGATAATAGGAAATTGTAAGAACTGAACAAAAGGATGTGTGAGAAAAGCTGATGTGACCACTGTGGATGGGTGGCCTTTCACATTGTTCATAGTTCATGTCTTCTCTTTGGAAATGAATAGTTAAATCCAAACGCAACATGCATTTCTTTAGGAAGTAATAAAGCTTTGCCCTTATTAGCTGTTGATTCTTTATTGTGAATGCAGGTAGGGAGAGTAGAGAGAATCATTTTCACAGAGAATTTTAGGAGAAAGTAACAGGACACTTCTTTTTTTAAAAATAAGAACCTGACAGGGACTGCCAGAAGCACATTTCACCTAGCTCAGAATTTTGCAAAAGACTAGCTCTGTGATTTGCACGTTTACTCACAAGTGTGAACAGCATATAAATATTTAACATTTGGCAAGGGAAAGAGGAACAGAAAGTGACTTTGGGCCACAAGGCTTTAGACAACTCAGTCAAGCAAGAGACAGCTCAGTTCGCTTGTTCTCATTAAGCATTTATATGAAATACAGCAACTGTTTTTCTGAAGAGGACTAAGGCTGGTTCATTCCCCTGGAGTCCCTGCTTCCTCTGGGGAAGCTAGCATTGGGGCTGAGACAGTGAGGAAACTGGATTCGACAGGCTGAAGTGTTTCCCGGGAAGCCATTTTGAAGAGGTGTTGAGCTGTAGGCTTTAGAAGGGTCTGTTCAGCCGGGTGGTGGTGGCGGCGCACGCCTTTAATCCCAGCACTTGGGAGGCAGAGGCAGGAGGATTTCTGAGTTCGAGGCCAGCCTGGTCTACAGAGTGAGTTCCAGGACAGCCCGGGCTACACAGAGAAACCCTGTCTCGAAAAAACCAAAAAAAAAAAAAAAAAAAAAAAAAAAGAGTCTGTTCAAGAGTAGAGTAGATGAGTGAAAGTTGACTATCAGAGCTTATCTTATAAATAAAGAGAATAAAATAAATTCTTGTTTATCTTTTTTTGTTCTTAAGATGCTCAGTGCTCCTAGGGTGACAAGAAGTGAGGTGAAGCCAGTTTAGGACCAGTCACTGGCCTCAAAAGAGGTTAACTGATGATATCTTTGTTGCTTCTGTTTCTGAGATCTGAAACGGATTTGCTCTGAAGAAGAAAACCATTGAATTCAAATAGAAAAGCTACTGGGTCGAATTCGAGATTGTGAAAACAAATTTTGAGTTAATTTGAACAGTCCTAGCAAAGTAAAACCAAACCTTCCCTTTCCATATAGCCAAGCTCCCTGAAGTTTTGGCAGAAGGTAACAAGCCAGTCAACAACCAAAAAGAACCTAAAATTCCTAACATAGAGAAGACTCCTATTTGAAGCAACACAGCACTCTTCACTCAAGTGTCTAGATGTAGCCTCTTGTGGCTGTGTAATTGAGTTACCACAGGAACTCTGAAAACCCCACCAGCAGAGGGTAGCTTTTCATTGGTCTAGGCTGAGCTGGAGTTTCAGCCTTTTGACTGACTTTCTCTGCCAGGTGATTCTCAACACAGCCATGTTTGAAAGATGGTGAAGCGGCTAAGAAGGGAGTGCTGGTGACAGAGAGCAGAGTTACACTTCTTTGCTCAGCTTCCATGGAGACCTATGAGGTCACCCGTGGCTGCTGACAGGGGAAGTAGACTTCAGATGCTTGCATAAAAAACAATATCCAAAGACTCAGTGGGCTGTGCTATATAGGATGGAGGCCTTTCACTTTTAAAATACTTTAGATGGTTGAGGCCCAAGGGAAAACAACACCCTAAATTTTGGGATGCCTGTTAGCCGTTAGGTCTCCCTGACTGTCCTAATTGCACGCTGCTGCATTTCCAGATGAATGAGTACAATGAATTACAGCACTTACATCATCAGGGAATGAGCTACAAAGTGGAGGCCTGTAGGTGGAAAGCTTTGCCCAAGAGATATTGTTTTTTTTTCATTTTGAATATTCTAAATTATTAGTTTTCTTCTCTTTTAAGCTGAACTCTTATGTTGATGGTTTTTTCCCCCCTACAAGTTGTTTTTGTTCTACCACTTAATATGAAATAGTTTTTTTTTAAAAAAGTTTTTGTTTTATACTTGTATACAATACATCTAGGTCACATCTACACTCTGCTCCCTCAGGCTCCTCTGAATAAGTGGTAATGGCAGTTAACGTGACATGATAACATGTGCACATGCACATATGCACACATACATGTAGATGCGTCTGTCTCTATGCATTTTCACGTCTCTTCTCTTATTTCCAGGCTGCACACTGTAACCGCAGTCAGGAAGTCTTCTGCTGTGCTGGAGATCCATCAAGAGGTATGAAGATGGACACAGCATCACTCACGGACACACTTATTCACACGCTTGCCTCTCCACTCTTCCTAACATTCAATCGTGGCCTCACTCTTGCCTTTATATTATATTTTTATATTTTTGTCTATTTCCCCTCTTTCTCTCGAAGCCAGGGTTTGCTGGGAAATTGCAAATGGCTGGGACTTTCTGAATATTAGGAAGGATGTCTTTGACATTCTCTTTTCCTTATGATAAACCAATCCTTATGCCAAACAGGATTTGCCTGAGATATTAAAAAAATGTTTACAAGTCTTATTTATTAGGTATTATTTTACTTACACCATATTGACATCTTCTTTATCATCGACACATTGACATCATCATCATCATCTTCCTCCTCCTCCTCCTTCTCCTCCTCCTCCTCATCCTCTTCCTTCTTCTTCTTCTTCATTTCTTAGTGCAGTGTCAGGGATGCTGTATCCGGGATTACTTAGGCGTCTGATCACAGGGATAGTGTAGGACTATAGTTATTTGGTAGGACTAGGTTCTTAGATCTCTTTTTTTCTATGGTGGCTGAGGGTTGAGTTCTATGTTGATAGTGATGGGAAAGAGACCTCAAGGGAAATCAGCTTTGTCTGAAACCCCTTAATGGTTTTCTTGTATCTCTGAATTTGAATAAAAAAAATGATTCCCATTGATGGCAATTTCATTCACTTGGATTTTTATTAGGTTCCGGCTACTTGTCTATAGTATAAGTATAGATAGGATAGGGCATTAGCAGTCACCACTACACGAGCAAGGAATTTAAGTGGAAGTACTGTTTGTAAGTGCTGTTTCTTTTCTTTGTTTGTTCTTTGTGACCTTGATTCTTCATTTTATTTCAACAAGTACCTCTTGAAGCCCGAGGTTAAAGAGATACAAGTATAAATGAGAGGGAGGGATTTAAAAGTCAGATTTGTGTTCTGTAAAAGCTAAGGAGAAGAATAAGGCATGTAGATACTAGGTATAGATAAGCATTTGTTTCATCAATATCTCTTTGATTTTCTCTCCTTGCCTGAGGAACAGACCCAAGCAGGTATCCTCCCTGCTTCTGCACGCTGTCTCCCTCTCAGTCTACCAAAAACACAGCCCTGCTCAGCAACCTTTTTCTAGTCTTTTGAGAACAGCTAGCAAGAAGAGCCAGAAGCGAGTGACATCTTCACTGTACTGGTGATCTATTTACTCCTTGCATTTGAAGGTTTATAGAGAATCAGCCAGTCCCTCAAGGCTTAGCCTGTTGTGTATGACACCTTCAGTTCTTCTGTGTTTATTTTCCTTGAGGGTTGCAGTAGGGATGAAGAAGGGGTTCATGTATGCTGTTGGCTTGAGATAATTGTTAAGTAGATGTGACAAAGCAAGCTGTGTGATTAAAGCAAAAAAAAAAAAAAAAAAAAAAAAAAGGCTAACTGCTCTGCTCAGCCTGGGACTTAGAGCTACTAAGTTAGGATTGAGGAAGGACACAATTGTCATAAGAAAGGAGAGGCAAGCTACTTATAGACAGATGTATCATTATAGAGATGTGGGAGGAACCTAGTTGGGGAGCACAGGTTTAGAGCACAGGGTCACACTGCCTGGGTTTGCAACCCTAATTCAGTGCTTTTGGCAGGCTTGCAAAAAGGGGAGAGGAAGCAATACCATCAAAAGGTTGCTGTGAAGTGTAGTGAATAAGAAAAATGCCATTCAGTACCCTGCCTGTCAGAGAGGATATACTACCAACATGTTAACTATTGCTCTTATGAGTTAAGTAAGGGGGTGATGCTTAGGAGAAAAGTGGGCAGTAGTTGTTCTGAACAAACTGACCAGGAGGTTATGGTGTTTGTAATGTCTAGAACTACCAGCTACTAGTCTGGTGGTACTGTGGAGGGTGGATTCCTTTGCTTAGGAGGGAGGGTCATGGTTGTATATTCTCACACTTATTAGGGCTTTGTAAAGAAATGATAACTTATGAGACCTTGGATGAAGGGGTAGCCGAGGCCATGGAAATGAAACAGCTTTATAATGTCTTAAGAAATAGGAGCCCTGGGCAATTGATTGCACTGTGGTAGAAGAGTTAAGAAGGGCTTTGGGAAATCTGCTGGGGAAGTTGTGCAGGTAGAGATAAAGAGCTGTTTTCAAAGGACCTGAAAGGATAAAGGCACAGGAGGTGTCTTAAGGAGATGATCTTAGAGGAAGGTGAAGGGGAAGATGGGAGAGATGACTCATGCCAGTGTCATCTAGCAGGGGAAGTTAACACTGACCTTTGCAGGAGTCCCTAAATGTAGAATGTACACTCTCATTTATTAACTAAACGTGGACTTTAACACAGCTTTAAAAAGCACGTATGAAAAGGATTGACATAGTGAGGAGGGAAAATAGAGTTTAAATATTAGGAGCTTTGGGGAAAAGATCCTAGCATTGGTTTTCCCTACTAATTTGAAAACAATCTAGATCCCCTGTGCTTGGCTTCCATAAGTTTTTGTGATACCCTCAGAGCTAGAAGGATCTAGAATTGTCGTAAGGATTGATAGAGGAAAGAGACTCGATCCCTGGGGTAGAATGCAGTAAGAAGTAGGAGTTATTGAGCTTGGCTCCATATACCCAGTTTCGCAGTGACTTCCCCTGAACTGGGGTTGCTTGCCCCAGAGCATCCAATAATTCAGGGAAACAAACGGTGCCTTACTAAACACTTCCCCAGTTCTTAATCCCAGATGCTTTTTGTGCTGGTAGTGTGTATGCCTGTGTGTTAATAACATCTGAATCTTTGAATGTACTGCACATACTGTTTGGGCTCCTGGGAAGTGGCTCAGTGCTTGCCACTTGAATGATACATGGAAGGTAAATGATTAGAATCAAGTGGGTAGCTATCAGGTTTTGGGAGAGACCAGGAAAAAGGGTAGACTCTTAAATAGAAAATGTAAAATCCTAGAAAACTGGTTTATTAGTTATCACTATTATTGTTGTTATTATTATTATTTATTCTTGCTAAGTATCCAACGCTGTTTCTGATTAACCTCATACCTGTTTGCATTAGAACTACAGGTGTGTGTTTTCCTGTCCAGCCAGTTTTATTTTATATTGCCTTCTTTCTACAGGCAGCCATTTAAATGTAGCTCTTTCTGTTAAAATAAAATGAACAGATGAACTCATGAAAAGAGATTAAGAACTGAGATGGTCCAGTGAGCTTTAAAATTTGATTTTCAAAAATCGTGTAAAATTAAAAAAAAAAAAAACACCCAATAACAAAAAATCGATTATTTTTGGAGTAAGGCAGCAAGAATGTATTTTGGAGTAAATATCTGATCATTCACATGCAATTTTTTTAAGAGTCAAATATTAGACATTATTAATTTATAATACTAGTTGGTAACTAAATATTTGATTTCATTTAATTTTTTTTTCCTTGAAAAAATCATTCTCTTGCCTTTGATCATTGTATCGACTTGAACCAGATTCTGAAGAGAAATAGTTCCATTCCAGTCAGGGCAAACAGGAGAGAAGACAGAGCTGAGGGGCATGGCAGAGGAAACATGTCAGCGTCAGCAGGCATGGATAAAAGGGGTCTGTAAGGGCTAGAAGGTGCCAGTGTGACCATAGGTCCTGTAAAGGAAAAGGCTAGTGAGACAGCATTCATAAGCTTTGGATTCAGAATTCATGTGGTGTGATGGAGCTAGGCCTCATTGTCCACAGGAGCAAAGTGATGCTGCCCCTTAGTCACTCCTCCTTACTTTTGATAGTGCTATTCGTTGTGCATAATAATGGTGCCCAATCTTGCCTCTCTTTAGCCATTCCTTCTACCTTCCAATTGCTGGTTATCACTGTTTTACATTCTGGTTTACTTTGATTTTAACTTTCAACTGAGAGATTATTTGAACCTGTTGAACTCATTGTCATGCTAGGCATTATGAGTTTCCTGAGAAGTTGCCTTGATGCTTCTCTTGGGGATCAGAAATACCTAAATAATTCTGAAGGTTAGGGTGTTTCTTTGCTGTCACAGGCAGGTGATAGGAGATGGAAAGGAAGGAACACTGGGGTCCACATTCAGCAGTTCAGTGCCTTCATTTCATTCAGCATTGAAGGGATTTCATTTAACACAGCTCTTAGCTAACAGTTTATCAATCAATACAAGTAATTTTCAAGTAGTAGAAAACCATTCTTATCAGCGAGGCTACTGTTGCTGCTGCTGCTGGTTCAGTGTCTCACAGAGAATTTCAGCTGAACTTCTGTGCAGCAAAGTACTTAACATTATAGGAGAGCTATGCGTTCCCAGATCCACCCCACTGCTTTTACTTCTGATGACAGACATGGATTAGAATTATGGGAAATATGGGGTAGTGAGCTCCAGGTGACAGCCTATGATATTGATTTCAGTGGGTACACATAGTCACCGTGCAGTCTCATGATGGCGAGAACACAATTAAAGGTTGTATAAGAGGCTGAAGCTCAGGATGTTTCCCAAGCAAAAATTTCTTCAAGGAAAATAATAACATCTACAAACTAGCACCTGCTGCGTTTTCATCTGTTGCAGAAGTCTGCAAACCATAGCCCTTGGGCCAAACCAACCTAACACACTGCCTATTTTCAGAAATTTCAAAATTGTATTGGCATGCATCCATTCATGTCTATAGTGACTGTCGATGCTTGCCCTTTTGAATAGTTGAGAGACTCTATGTTGCAAAATGTTTTTTAACTCCCCAACCTTTATTTATTTATTTTGTAGAAAATATTTTCCCAAATCATCTTCTTTGTCTTAATAACCTCAGGGATGTTATTTGCTCTTGATTAGAAAGTAGATGTAGCCTGTCCACTGAATAGCTAGGCTTCCCCTCTCTCAGTCAGCCTGTGGCACACTACAGTCTGCTCCATGATCGACAAGATTTATTCTGCACTGAGATTTTCTTCTCTCCCTTTGCTTGCTTTAAAATATTCACCAGTTTCCCTGATTATACTTTTCTTTCCAACAATCCAAAGCATATTGACTGGCTGTCTTCCCTTTAATTCAAGCTAATGTATAAGTCTTCACTTGTGATTAAAATCATTTGGCTGCAGGTCAAGCCTGAATGGAAGGCCCTAAGTATTGATGCTTTTGTAGAGGAGGTGCACAAAAAGAATGGTTTCTAATAAAAATGATACAACATACTGATTAAGTGGATGGCTACATCATAAAATGGAGTGTTATAGAAACTAGGCTTTATAGGAATAGAAAGCAGTTTCTTCCCTCATCAAACTTGCTGTTGCAATCGGATTGCCCAAGAATTCCTTGAGTTCACCTGAATGAGTATGCCAGTTAGTTTGGAAAGTAAAATGCTTTGTAAGGATGTCATAACTTATTCAGAACAGAGGTTCTGAGATGTGTATTTAGGTAGATCATGTGAAGAGGATACAGAAGGTCGCCACTGAGGCTAAAAGCTTCCCTCATTTCTAGTTCATGTGGGAAAGCATGAGTTCTTAGTATATGTAAGTTATTTTTATATTTCCATTTTAGATGACAGACATATTGATCCTTGTTCTGTCTCA
This sequence comes from Mastomys natalensis, assembly GCA_021653895.1. Lineage (NCBI taxonomy): Eukaryota > Metazoa > Chordata > Mammalia > Rodentia > Muridae > Mastomys > Mastomys natalensis. Next base: position 464,491 of record JAJTUV010000839.1, on the reverse strand, counting down.
AATAAAGCCCAATCTCAGAGTTGCCCACAATACTTATTTAACGTGTGACTTGCCTGGCCTCATTCCACACACTCTGTGGACTGGTGTCTGTGTGTCTATATTCAAGAGTATGTTCCAGCTAATTCTTCTACAGTCTGTGATTTAAAATCATTGCTGTCAGGTAAGGCCTGATGAAGGCCCTAAGCATTGTGCTTGGTATGTAGAGGTAGGATCACTGAAAATTAGAATGGTTTTGGAAATAAAAATGAACATGTATTGGTATTTAAGTGGGTTGAAGCCTAGGCATCCAAAGAAATAGGATGTGTTATTTAAAAACTCCAGGCTTTGATTATGGATACAAAGTAGAATTTCTTCCCTTCTCTATCAGAACCTTGCCTGTTTCAATTCATGGACTTGCCCAAGAACTTCCCTTCTGTTCACCCTGAAATAAATATGCCAGTTAGTTTGGAAACAAATGCCCAGTTTATTTCCCAGAATTCAAAGCTATGCCCAGAACAGTAGGCTGCAATGTGTATTTATATACACTCACTGTGAAGAGTCTGATACACAAGATGGCCTGTTCTGAAACCAATGTGGCAAATGTGACATGGAATCTGGCAAAGGACAATTCAGTTTAATTAATAAATCTGTTGTTGGGCAGATTGTCTATTAGAGAGCCATCAGGAAGACCTGTTTCAGAATCACCATCATAAAGATGACTGCTCCCCAACCCCTGGAAACTGTTATTTGACTTTTTTTTCTAAATATCACTTCCTATATTTGTTGATCAAATGAAATATTTAGACTTCACAGTGCCATAACCTCACTGTATTAAAAGCGGGACAAGAGGTCTTCCATATGTGCTTAAACTCACAAGAGAATAACACAGAGCTTGTTCTAACTTCAGCGCAGTCTTAAGCATCAAGAATATTGGAATGAACATTGCTAATTAAGCATTTATCAAAAGTAGGTCCCACCTCTGGTTAGTTTTATCACCTTGGTCCATTAGCAACTGGTCTATATTATTAAGAGATGTGAGTCTAATCCTCGAGGTTCCTATTCTTTAATGAGAAAGGCTGAATTGGGAATGAAGAGAGTTGGCCTTCAAGGAGGAAGTGTGGCTTCTTCAGAATATTACAGAATAGATTAAACTTCTACCGTAGGCAGAGGGGCAGAAACTTGTCCCAGCGAGGTCTGACCAGAGGCTGGAGAACTCATTGTACTTAATGGATTCATGGGCATGTAGAATATCAGATGGTTCAGGTGACCACAGAGGAGGTTGAGGACAAATCTGTAGTCTACTCTAAAAAGGATCATTTTCATTCCTGATCAAAAGAAAGGAGCCTGAAGTATAACTGATGTCATGAGAAGGCTAAGAAAGGGAGTGAGTGAAGAAATGTGAGGAACAGTCTGAAAGACTAAGGGGAAAGGGGGAGTTATGAGAGAAACTGTTTTTGAGAAGTGGGTCCCCACACAGTCTGTATCCTTTTGGAATATATATGGAATATATATTTATGGTGGCATTTAACTTTTTGCTTTCTGCTGAAGCCTAATTTTTGCTTTCACAAAATGGATAATCAACTTGCCCATTTAAAAGGGCACAACTTAAATACTTACACTCTATCTAGCATATACAGAGAAGGTTGCTTACAAATGTTAGTTTTCTGAGTTCTAATCTCTATCTTATTCTCTGATTAGAAGAAAGAAATTAATGAACAGTATAAAACAGGGGGATTGCCTAGCACCATCAAAGCTCACTATTTTATTTTACAACAGAGATAGCGTTACTGAGTGCTAGATACCCGCCCTTCTATGGCTGGAATGCATACCCACGCCTAGTGAATAAGGACCCACATTTTTGCCAACCTAGTTTTGCAAAAGCTCAGTTGGAATTCCCGACTAAGGGTGTCAGGCTGTGTGTCCATCTGGGGCAGCTTCAGGCCACATGTGGTATATGACTTGTTTTTGGTATATTGACATGGGTGTGGATCGGTGAAAATGTATTTTTGTGACTGGAAGTGCAGCGTGGGTTCATGCAGGTAGAAGTGGAATTCCTTGCTTTTAAGACCCCTGAGGATATGTCTTTGGAGAATTTGCAGTTAAAGCAGGTCAACCTGAATATGAATTCATGTATTGTGTGATTGGAGAGCCATTATCCTCATGATTCAATACAACAGGTGGTTTTGTTGTTGTTCAGTAAACTAGAACAAATGTATCTCCCTTGATTTTAGAGGTAACTCTTATTGAAGAAGACAGTCATTGTGCCTGGCTGGGAATGAGAGGGAACAGGGACTTTAGAGAGAGGAATCAAACTGAAGTGCCATGTAAATTTTGATGGGATTATAAACACACACTAGGTGAATGGGAATGGCCTTCTGGGAGACCTTGAAATCTGCCAGTTGGGAAATCACCAACGCAAGGGACAAACCTTGGTGACAGGCAGGTCAGCGAACCACTGAAGTGAGTTTAAGCCTTAAGATACGCGATTCACATCTGCAAGTATGTTAATTGCTCACAATTGGAAACAACGTGGTATGATTTGGAACAAAAGAACAGTTAGGGAGAATTTGTCCAAAAGACCAAAAGTGATCTCTGTTTGCTGATTTCCCTTTTAATAGTAAAGATAATTCTGATAAAGGACTAGCACCTTGGCAAGGGGAATGGATTCTGGTCCAGATGAAAACGCCTTAGGATTCCCTGGCAGCAGAAACCCGGACCTCTCCAAAGACTGCTGCAGTTAGAACGAAGACTAGACACAGGTCTTCAATTCAAGTTCACTATTGCACAGGTGCTGATTATGTTGTTAGTTCCGTCAGACTTTACTTGGCTTTGACTATAGTCGTGTATCTGTCAGGCAGGTAAGAGAGAGGACTTAAGTTGAAGATGCCATTTATGCCCCAGGTTTAAAATGTAAAACGCTTTCACAGAAAGGCTCAACTTGTGACTAGTGATGCTCCCAGACCTCCACACACCTGGTCTAGACTATCCTCGAATGCTGTCAGCCAGGTTTTAAACTGTGAGAAGAGTTCATCCCCAAGTTCATTAAGAAGCAAATCATTTATCTTTGCTTCACTAGACATTCCAGGAATGAACAGGAATGAGAAGGAATCCCAGGGCAGTAGCCGTTTTTTCTTAGATTTGTTGTATATATGAAAAGATAGTCTCTGGGCAGTGAGATGGCTCAGAGGCTAATGGTGCCTGCAACCAAGCCTGCTCAGCTGAGTTTGCTTCTCAGGATCCAGACTATGGAAGGAGAGAACTGACTCAGGCAAGCTTTCCTCTGCCCTCTATTTGTATCCATGGTACCTGTGTGTCATGCCCCAACTCTGTCTCAAACACACAAACTAACTAAATAAAATGTAAAAATACTCTAAAGAAAGTTACAGTCTATCTATGTACACAAACATTTTTTCGGGTTTATTTAATGTGTTTTCTAAGATGTCCATGGAATTTTTAAAACATGCGCAAAAGAGGATGCATAGTGTAAATAAATAGAATGAATTTTTGTTTTCATTATGCAGCTTGTGAGTGCACATAACCTTTCTTCTTTCGTGAGCCTGGCTATAGAGGGCAGGTAGAAACAGAACTTCCCAGGAAGGAAAACAAACCAAAGCACCTTGAAATTCAGTGAATTCGAAACAAAACTAGATGCACCAGCTATTTTTTCTCTGTCTCATCTCTTCATAATTTAAAAATGTTTCCAATTAAATTTCTTTGTGTTTCAAGGTAGAGAGCACATTGCCACAGGTGTGTGACAACCACAGGAGTTGGTTCTTCTTCTTCACGCAGGTCTCTGGGATGAACTCAGGTTGTCAGGCGTTGTCAGGTACCTTCACCAGCTGAATCCCTTTGCCGGCCCTCTTTCTCATATTTTGATGAGCTTAACATCATAGTGTAATAAAGATCTGATTGGTGAGAACAATATTTCTCAAGCATGACCCTTTCAAGTCCAGTTCTGCAAAGCTTCTCAGGAAGAAGACTTTTTAATCTTCAAACCCATCATGCAAAGAATAGATAACATGCCTCCAGTTTGAAGAGCAGTTGGCCTGTACACTAATGGTTCTGAGCACATTGATGGTCTCCACATAGGACTTTATCAATTTCTAAACTTAATTGATTCTGGATATTCTTATTGCTGGGAGGTTCTAATCTTGCCAAACAGAAGCCATTTGAAGAGATAATATTTATACCACTGAGTAGGCACCCACGGTGTGCTGGATTCAATGTTAAATCTTCTTCTATGGGCTAGGTCCTACATTTAATCCTTACGATAGTCAAATTCATTGACATTTACTCATGACCTATCACCCATTTCAGAAGAGGAAATGGAAACTCAGAAAAGGCTTCCGTAACTTGTGAACTTGTACAGGGCTTTCTGAGGGTCTGTGGCACCGCTGAACCTGAGTTCTCAACTACCACACTGCATGTGACAGGGAGTTAACAGCAGCTGATGACCTGAGGGACCTCTGGAGGTTCTGACATACTTCAGGTTTCTTGTACTGACAAGGTACAACAAAAGACATTAGGCCACAGCCACTAGGATTTCATTTAACAGCAATGTTTCCCATTTCTATCATACTGTGTGCTCTTGTTAAAGCTCCTTGTTTTAAGTCAGGTTTCTAATGCCTTGTGAAAAGGGGAGGAAGGACAGACTTTCCTGCTCAGCAGCCAAGGCAGAGAATGTACATGCCTTACCCAAGGTCACAAGTATAGTGTGGGACTGGAACTAGAACCTGTTATGTTTGGGGAAAGATTCTTTTGGATGCATAGTATGTACTCTGTTCATAAGTAGAATGGACTCCCATACCTGTGAAGTTCTAGCTGATATGATAGGGAAGGCCGAGGGATAGGGTGTGGAGATGATAATGTTCAAACCCATTCAACAGAGGTAAATGTTCTACTGGCACTGCTTTTCTCAGCATCTCTTAGAAGCAGGAGCTCATACTTTCAATAGCATTTAAGGAAATCTGTAGATAACCTGCCTATGCAGAATCTACCAGTGGCTAATCAATGGAATTATTCATAAAGTAATTTGGAAAGCAGAATAGAATTATGAAAGAGACATGTGTCACCCTTATTATTCCCTCTTCAATGGCACTAGACAGCATTTTAGTTATATGATTCAATGAGTACAAACCTATGCAAAAACTTAGACATATACAATTCTGTTCAATGCCTCATCGGAAGTGGGACAGTTGTATACTAGCCACAGAGAACTAAGCAACAACAAAACAGAGTTTTTGCAGCAGACCAAACCAAAACCAAAATCTCCAAAACCCTCTCATTCACTGGGCTGAACCATACCTGCATGGAGATGGGGAATATTTGGCGGCAGGATGGCTGCTAAGAATGAACCTTATCAGTTCATTCAAGTAGGTCAAGGTAAGCAGTGTGATTTTTTTTTTTTTTTCCTCACCTGCTATAATTATCAAAGGTAATTCAGTCAGCTTCACTGTTGCATTTATCTGGGCCATAAAATGATATAATAAGCAATCATTCATTGCAGGTGATTAAAAGGGGACATCTCTAGGTAGATTAGAAGAGGAAAAGTACAGACTGAAGCATCTTGATCCAATTATATTATATTATATCTACGCTCATAATTAGGAGAGGCATGAAAGTATAGCTTGCTCTTTAAAAGATGCTGCCAACAAAGTATAGCAGATAGCACCGATTCTGTTGAAAGTTCTCCAGGGTTGAGGACTTGCTTCTCATGCTTGCACAGTGAATCCTTGGGAGAATAACTCAAATCTTTTTGAGCCTTGGTGTGCTTATCTGAAAATTGGAATATAACCCTTAAATTACTTTTTGGTGATTAAATGACATAACATGTGGAGCTGCTAAGTCCTACATGTAATCTATAAATGGGACCAATGAAGCCAGAGCAGAGGAATAGTCACAAGTACCTTCTCCTAAGACTTAGTGAATGGCACAGCAAGGCAGCAATGGAACTGGAGACGACACCACGAATCCAGACTTTCCCTCTTCTAGAACTCTTTGGAATTAAATTGTGTGTTTTATAAAACTGTCCCTCAAATGTCTATCATCACACAATAATATTATTGGGGAAAAATGGAACCTATATTCCACAATACTATTATTGAGAGAAAAAGGGTATATGAGGGAACCCCCATACACCATTCACACAAACACTACACTAATACACACACCACCCTCACATATAGTCATTCCTTACACACAAATACATTTAAAAAAAGAGGAAGAGGGAATATACTTCCAAGTCAAAGGGGAATGCATGAATGGAAGTCTGGGGACACAGGAGGACAGAGTATGTAAGGGTGCAGCTTATAGTTTGTTGGACAGATGGGCAGAATAAATAAATCTAAGCTGAAGTGCTTGACACTGTGAGGTGGAGTGGGGCAGGTAGGAGTTCTTCCTTTTGTTAAATATTTAATCTCAATCTCTACTTTGATCATTCAGTTCCCAGATAAAAGACACATAATCTTTATATTTATAATAAGACTTTAATGCAGTAGAACTGGGCAGATATCTATCCACTAAGCTATTATGTTTATTTCTCTGCCAATAACCCTGAATCATAACTTGCCATGTTCCATCTGGGCTGCTCTTAATTCTTAATTGGCCAGTTCTTATGGCCATGTTTTTATAAGTCACCTACTCCATGGTGATTTCTCCTTTCTTCTCCTCCTCTTTCCCTTGCAGTCTCCTGCCTCAGACCCTAAGCCTGGGAATCAAAACTCTACCTATCTCTCTTTTATAGGCTATAGGTTGTAGGCATCTTTATTCACCAATCAGGGATAATGTGGGGAGCAAGGTTACATAGCATCACTTAGGCCTATGTGAGAATCTCCTCATCCCCAGGGGCAACCAGGGCCAGTATTTAGCATTTACAATACACAGCAACAGGCCAAATGTCTACACTCCCACATCTGAAGACAAGCTCTGTTGTTCTCTCAGGCGTTATCATCATACTATTCTGGATAGACTCGTGATTTGAGAATTTCTGAATGTCCAAATGCAGCATTACTATTCACTTACTTCAGTGTAAGCCTTATAAAGATTCCCAGTATTTTGAGTGACAAATGGAACTCTCGTTGGAAAACTATTTCTTCTATAGGGAAGGTTGTTATGATGTCAAAAGGAGAACAAATGCAGATTTTTGAGACTTCACTCTAAGGAGGCTAAGAGTGCTTCAGAAATATCAGGGAGAATCTTTAGAAGTTTTGTTAGTCATAAGACTTTATTGGCACAAATACAATATGGTGAATGTAGAAAAGTAAAAAGAATCTGTTACTCCCCCTCACTATTACCTTGGTATGAGTAGAACTATATTTATCCTTCATACAATATCTTATCTCACTACAAGAAAAAATGACTTTAAAGAGGCAAAACATCAAATAAAACCAGGGAATCCCAAAAATGTTTCAGACTTTTCATCATTAGGGACAACCAAAGTTTGGTTGAATCAGGATAGAAGAGCCCAGATTGAAGGCTTAGAGGTAGAATCTAAGGGAGGTCACCAGAAGGTACTGAGAAGAGCCGATTTGCAAGATATTTCTAGAACAATCATATTTACAGGTTCCTAGATGCTAGATAGTCAAATTTCTCTCCATAGCAATCCCCAGTCCCCTAATCAAGCTTGATAGACATGGCAAATAATTTATTTATTATCACATCATATTAACTCTTATCAGCAGAGTATATTTAATAGATATTTCTTGGAGGGGAAGAGTAGGGAAATCAAGAGAAAGAAACATGATTCTACTGTCAGAACATAGAAAGACAGAGTCAAGGACATGGGGTTAGATAAACAGCAACATAAGGGGTAGAGTGAATTGAGAACACTGTATACTTGCTGGTGTGGTCTTCCCTCTGTGGAAGGATAAGGGAGGGGTGTCTCGAAAAGCTCCATCTGAAGAGATGATCTTGCTTCAGATATGTTTTTGCTTCTGTTTGGTGAGTGGAGCATAAGGAAAGTCTGGGCTAGAATCTCCAACTTTAAATCCACTGGAGAAAGTTATTTGTTTTCAATCTTTTTCGGAGTGGCATTTTCTTTACATAAAGTGCACTGTCGAAATTGTGAAAGGATAAATAAATTCTTTCATAAATGTACAATGTATGCTTCTACTTTGTGGGAGAATTGAGGGAAAAATCTATTTCTCTATCATCTCTATCCATCCATATACTTATCACTCATTCATCTATTTAAGTACATGCATATATATGTATATCTTTGCATACATATGTGTACTTAATCCATCTCTCATCTAAAGAAAAATTTAAAGATATATGGTATTAATTGTACTATATTTAAGGTTTTCTGAATACAGGTTGGCTGTATTCTTTTGGTCACTGGTTTTATTTCAAAAGCAGCAGAATGCCTTTACTCATTTTCTAGAGAGGCATAACACCATAGTTCATTCTGGTTTTAAGTTCAGCTGAGTTCAGACTCTATCCTTGAAGCTCCTCCTTTTCCATTGGGCTTCATCTTTAGTATCTTCCTGGAGTGTCCTAAGGTAAGCATTAAACATTTCTGCTCCAGTAATCATCGTTGAAATGTGGGCAAATCCATACAGATCCAATCTGGCTTCGGAGAATATGGGTCAGGGGTTGTAGACTATCTACAGTGTTCTTAGTCTGTGCCTAGTACTGGGAAGCTGGTGAAGACAGCCTGACATTAGCAGATGTGCACATCAAAAATGTTGTTGTTCTCTCAAACAGAGCAGTTCCAGATTTACTAGTGCCCATGTTATGGATGGAGAGAGTCACAGTAATGATGGTGACTTGGGGCAAGAAATAAGCATCTGTGTTCTGAGGCCGAGAAACCCCGCACCTGTCCATCAGGGCTTCAGAAATAAGTGGCCAGCTTCAATATACTCTTTGAAATGCTGAAAAAAAAAAAGCTGTAGTGTATTCTTTGCATTTGTTTTTAAGTTTGAGAAACTATATGGTCAGCGTTGACTGTGGTGTTGATATTGAAGTTTAATCGCAAGTACATAGCATGCGAAGTGTCCCCTCTTTAGGATTTATAGATGATTAAAGTGGTCTAAGAAGAAAAGCACGTCCTAAGCTTGGGAAGTGCATCATCCCTTAAGCTTCCTATTCATTGTGATAATAATGGAGCTTACCGATGCATTTATGACTGTGAACATGCCTTCGAGACTCTGTCAACCACTTCTTGTACATGGTTAGAATTTTGAACATTTACCTGGGAAGCTTCTAACAGCATACTCTGTCAAAGTCAACCTGTACATAGTATTTGTAAGTACTCTCTATGAGAACATGCAGAAGATGTTTTAATGTTTGACTCATTCGTTTTGTCCCAGTTGTGTGTTGAACTGAAGAACAGTTTGTTGACTGTACTAGGAAAGGATGGATTGGTACTTTTCATCTCTGTCTGTCTCTCTTTGCACATTGAAATAGTTTTCTTTTGAAGCCATAGCTGCTGTTCATGTACTTTTTTTTAAATAAAGAAAATATATTGCACCAACATTTTGAACCATTCTTGTTTTGTTGGCATTGCTTATTTTACATCTAAAGAATCAGTGACTGTGTAGCTCTGACAGGACTAAAATAAAGGTACTTACATTAAGGGAACCAGCCAAATTGCACAGATTGGTAATTTTCTATTAGTCCACAATGGTGATTTATGTTAAAATCACAGAGCTTAGGAAAAAATGACCAGTGGTTGAGAATATTTCTTTTTTAGTTTATTCTTTTTTCCTCTCTATTGAAAATATCTTTTCTCTCATATAACATATACTAAGAACAAACAAGACCTGGTACGTTAAAATAGGACAAAACAAACAGGGAGAAAAGAGTCTCATTTTCTCACACAATTCCACAATATAACTGATCTGGAAGGACCTGGAGGGTAAAAAGAGAGAAAAATATATAAATAAACATATAAATAAAATAAAAATAAAATAAAATTAAACAAAACAGATCAAAATCAACCAACCAACCAAAATCTCCAAAACCATGACATGGTATTATGAGACAAGGAACTTTGAATTACTCTGTTGACTTAGATTCTGTTGGCTGTCTAGATGACCCTCAAGGCACAGCAAGGTCCCTTCTTTCTCTGACTGGGTAGCCCTCCTAATAGCTTCTTGAATCCTTGTATGCGATGCTGATGAAAAAAACACCCTGGTGACCCAATTAGCACTCTAGCAGGGGACCAAATTATCAGAGAACCTCTGAGAGGGACACTTCATATCCAAACTGTAATATAAAGTAATATAAGAGAAGGCCAGAGAGAGAAAGGTCTTGACTATTTTAATCAAATATCATCCTGAGTGAGGTAACCCAGTCACAAAAGAACACACATGGTATGCACTCACTGATAAGTGGATATTAGCCCAAAAGCTTGGAATACCTAAGATACAACTCACAGACTATGTGAAGCTCAAGAAGAAGGAAGACCAAAGTGTGGGTGCTTCTGTCCTTCATAGAAGAAGAAACAGAATACTCATGGGGGTGGGGAGATACGGAGACAAAGTGTGGAGCAGAGACTGAGGAAAAGCCATCTAGAGACTGCATCACCTGGGGATCCATCCCATATACAGACACCAAACCTAGACACTGTTGTGGATGCCAAGAAGTGCATGCTGACAGGAGCCTGATACAGCTGTCTCCTGAGAGGCTCTGCCAGAGCTTGGCAAATACACAGGCAGATAGATGCATGTAGACAACCACTGGACTGAGCATGGGGTCCCAAATGGAGGAGTTAGAGAAAGGACTGAAGGAGCCGAAGGGGTTTGCAACCAACCAGACTCCCCAGAGCTCCCAGGGACTAAACCACCAACCAAATGTACACATGGCTCCAGCCACATATGTAGCAGAGGATTGCCTTGTCGGGTGTCAATGGGTGGAGAGGCCCTTGGTCCTGAAGGCTCGATGCCCCAGTGTAGGGGAATGCCAAGGTGAGAAGGTGGGAGTGGGTGGGTGGGTGAGGAAGCACCCTCATAGAAGCAGGGGGAGGGTTACTACATGTTTCTCCTTGCCAAGGTCTCTCCAAATTTCTGAGATAGCAGCTGGATGCTGCCAAACCTGCTCAGCACTCCCAAATTTCTGCAGCTAGCTGGGGCACACTCTCTCAAACCCAGATCACCTTTCCCTGGATTCAGTTGAATTGCCTCAAGATGGAAAACACCACACAATCTTAGTTTAGAATCAATGAATAACACACTCGTTGGGCTTGGACTGTAGAATCCTAAACTCACCAACTATTCTATGTTAGAAATCTTCCAGTGACAGATCCGGACGGATTCCATCACCCGAACTAACAGCCCCAGCCTACATTCTGGTTCCTTGCTCTAGCTGTCCAAAAAGAAATTCTCTCTCCTGAGTTCCCTTTTCCTCGCCTGACCCAGACGCCCCGCCTCCTCCTCACCTAGTGATTGGCTTCTTGTCATCCTTATTATTTAATCAATTAGGGGAAAATTCCATTACACCAGGGTTTTGTAGTTGGGTGGTGTTGCTGTCCCTCCACTAGAAATCTTTTCTGGTTAGAGGAGACGACCATTTAAACTCCACATTCCCCATTGCTAGTAGTGTTAGCTAGGGTGACCCTCATAGATTCCTAGGTATTTCCATTGTCCTAACTTTCTAGGTCATGCCAGATAAACTAGACATCAGCAACGTCCCCAACCTAGAACCTCCCTATCCCATCCCCCTCCTCCTGTTTCTATGAGGATGTGCCCCCACCCACTTACCCACTCCCTTCTCCCCACCTTCAAATTCCCCCACACTGGGGCATCCAGCCTTCACAGGACCAAGGACTTCCTCCCCCACCTATGCTAGACAAGGCCATCCTCCCCTACATATACAGCTGGGGCCATAGGTCACTCCCTATGTGCTCCCAGGCTGGTGGTTTAGGCCCTGGGAGCCCTGGTTGGTTGGTATTGTTGCTCTCCCCATGGGGCCTCAAAACCCTTTAGCTCCTTCAGTCTTCTCTCTAACTTCTCCATTGGGAATCCCATGATCAATTCTATGGTGAGCTGTGAGCATCTGCCTCTGTATAAGTCAGGCTCTGGCAGACCTCTAAGGAGACAGCTGTATCAGTCTTCTGTTAGCATGCACTTCCTGGCATCAATGTCTGCCTTTGGTGACTGCACATGGGATGGATACCCAGGTGGAACAGTCTGGGGTCGTCATCTCCTTCAGTTTCTGTCTTACACTTTGTCTCTATATTTGCTCAAAGGTTGTGATCTTATGTGATGTCATGTGTCATTGCAAGCCCCACCACAGTCCCTTGGCCAGCACAAAGTCCTATGACCCAATCCAACTGAGATAAGGTATAGAAAAGTGAGTCTGCCTGAAAACTCAAGAAGAAAATGCAAAGAAGAAGAAGGAGGAAGAGGAAGAAGAGGAGGAGGAAGAAGAAGAAGAGGAGGAGGAGAAGAAGGAGGAGAACAAAAGATACTGTTTTTCTGATTTATTGGTAACAATGAGGATGTTAACTCTAAAGATTCGTTTTCAATTTCTTATTAAAATGTAAAAGGGGAATGAATTACTATCCCCCCCTCTCTCTCTTTCTGATCTCCTTAAAAAGGAGATCAGAAAAGGGCATCAGATATGGAGCTGGAGACGACTACTTGTGAGCCTCCCAGATTGAGTACTAGAAGCTCAATTCTGGTTCTGTATAAGAGGACCATAGAAGATATGGCTCTTAACTGTGGAGCCATCTCTCCAGCCCACAGTAAGTATTAACAGTAGTTCTTCTTTCTCTTCTTTTCCTCCTCTTTCTTCAAAGATGAATTTCTTTCCTTTTTTATGTCTGTGTGTTTGCTGGATTACAGGAGTCCTCATAGGACAGAAGGTATTGGATCACATGGAACTGAAGTTCTATGAGGTTGTTAGCAGAGATTTGGGTCCTGAGAACCAAATCCATGTCCCTTGTGAGAGCAGTGAGTCATCTCTCCAGGCCCCATTAAGTATTAATGTATGAAGTACAAAAATACCAAGTATGACCGTCAAAGGACCTCAGGGTTGGCTGTCCTCTGCTTCCTTGTGGGTTTCTATGATTCAACTAAGGTGTCAGTTCATGCAAACTGTCTCTACCCGCTGAGCCATCAGTCTTTCATTAAGTTCTTACTATACACTACAGAATCCACAATGCTCATCCAGTGCTTTCCTTAATGGCCTTATGGTATGAGATAAATTTGCTTACTATTCCTTCCATCACAGAAGATCAGAGATCCGATCAAGAACTTCTTGGTGTCAGTCACCTGCTGCTGGAGCCTGTGCCCTTACTTAGCATACCATACCATATTGCTCCCCTCACAGCATCTTCCTTTTATATATATGCTTGAGGTGACTCTTGGTCTTGACTCAGAGCAGGTGCTCTGCCCATCTGTGTGTGATCTCATGATGAACAGGGAGTGGGAAAATACCTACCTCCTACTCTCTTGGCATTTTAAACCAGATTTGGTAACAGCTCTGTTAAATCCAGTACAATATTCTTGTCATTTAAGCATGATACTTTTTTTTTTCTGGGAGTTGGGGGGGGGAAGATAGGTAGGTAATATATTCATACAACTTAGCTTTTAAAAGAGGAAAGAATGCAGAATGGAAAACTCATCAACCATTTATATACTTCTCCATGTATTTTGTGACAAGAAACAATCATTTTCTTGTTATTACTTATACACAAGGTCTACAGTTGTTTTCTAGAAGCTTGCTTGGTAGTACCTTAAAGTTAGTATTTAAATGAATACCTTAGCTATTGGCTATGGTGTTTTGTTGGCAGTTGTAAATTGAGTATTATCGTAAAGATAGAGATTGATAGTATCGTCATGACCATGTCAGAATGAAGTTGCTACTAAGAAACTGAAACTGTGGTCATTGACAAAAAACTCAAGTTCTTATTTCAGGCCTGCTTTTATTTAGATACTGGGTTTGCCATCAATCCTCCTAGAAGTTTCTTAGATCACAGCTCCAAATAATAACTAATATTCACTACAACAACATTAGAAGGAATTATACTCACACGAAAATTTATGAAGCTACTTTATATGATATTTTAAATGTATAATCATTTTGCAGCTAATGTTCTGAGTTTTAATTCTGAATTATAAGCCAACACCACAGGCTTAAGTATAAAATCATCAAATGTTTTTATAGTGTTCATGTCATGACATGTAAACTGGGGAACAAAAAATAATAATAGTCCAAAATAAGTCAGAAGTTAGGTCTAATGCTGTCTGGATAATGTATTCTTTCTCAGCTGACACCCTGGATTCTTTCACCTGTGATGCAGTGATTTTGAATTGTTAACATAAAATCATCCTCAATGTTCAGAATGGCTGAACTAAGTAACTCGGGTCACTTCCAAAGTTCTGCCACATCCTGGGATGTTGGAGTGTTGAAAGGATAAGACATCAAATACATTCTTCTTAAGAACACACCTTGAAAGTCTCACATAGCATCCACTTACAAGTTACTTGCCAGAGCTTAGTCATGTGATCACATCTAATTACATTGATGACTAAGAAAAGTGCTTTCTCTATTTGGAGGACATGATTTTTTTTTTTTTTTTTTTTTAATATATAGCTAGTATACAGAGTTAAATCAATAGGAGGAAAGGATGAGGGACAAATAACACATCTATCTGACAACTCATATTATGCTTGCATGGTTTTCTCCACAATTACACAGATAAATCATCACCTACCCATCCCCTTCCTCCAGGGAAAGTTAGCCTAAAGTTTCAACTGGTTAATACATTAGGAGAGCATAGTACATTAGAAGATGTGAAGAACGGAACTACTTCTGTTTGAGAAAGATATCTCATGCCTAGTACCGCCATTCATCTTATACGTGAGACAGTGTTAGGGTTAGGAACCAGCTGTCTATGATGCACAGCCTCATTCCCAAACAAGTGCAAGATGGAAACACCACACTGAGGAGTCATAGTGATGATCAACTTGGAAGATGTTTTGAAGCCTTCCTAGTGGCAGATTCATTCTGTTGGTGAGGTCCTTATGATAGTTCTGGGTCTTCTGGTGGAATGAATCTTTATCATTTGGTTTTCATGGCCCCTGGCTTTGGCCTTTTGGCATTCTCTTTGGCACTGTACTGTTCTGTTCACACTTGTACATGAACTTGTAGGTTCATTAGGAAACTACTGTATACAGGGTGGTCAGATTTTCCTCTTAGAAATGCCATCAAATGGAGCAACACCAGGAGAAAGGTGATATTACAAATGTCGAAGAAAGGTCAAATGTGTGCCAAAGTTTAAATATGTTCTTTTATTTATTTTTTTTTAAATGAATATTTTATTTATTTACATTTCAATTGTTATTCCCTTTCCCAGCTTCCCCCTGGAACATCTCTATTCCATCCTCCATCCCCTTGCTTCTATGAGGATGCTCACCTGCCTGCCCACCCAAATATATTCTAAAAGGCAGTTGATGTTGAAGTTTGGCCAGTGTGATGGGGTTAACAGGTGGGAACTTCAAAAGATGATGAGGTCATGGTAGTTCTCCCCAATAAAGGGTTTAGGTTAGTTGTAGAAGAGACTTCTCACAGAATCTAGGCAAGGATTGACTTGTCTTTCTGTCTGTTGTCATGTGAGGGCACAGTCCTCTTCTCTTCTGGAGAGCATAGTGTGAAAGTACCGCCTTTTGAGTAGAGAGTAGTCTTACCAGAAAGTGGAATCTGCTTGGCTCTCAGCTTTCAGATCGATGACAAAGTAGGTTCCAGTCCTTCGTAAATTAAGCAGTACATGCTTATTTTCCAGCACACTTGAGATGGAGGGAAGAAGATTAGAGGCCCAGTGTAATTTTTGGTTACACAGTGAGTTCAAGGTTAGTCTGGGATACGTGAGAAGCTGTCTCAAGATAAAACAAACAAACCGGTTTGTATTATTCTGCTATATTATTGAAAAGAGAGTAAGACAGTGTGGGACACATTTAAAATAATGTGAGCAGAGTAGGGGTGTCTGATAACAGAGAGCAGAGTACAGGATGCTGAGACATAGCCCTTGGCACAAAGCAAGTAGACATGATTCTGAGAGTGGTTGATAAGTGGAAAATATGGAAGATCTGGAAAGATGACCAGAGGTATTCGACTTTCCAGAGATGTTTTTGATGGCCTTTGAAGAATCCTAAATGAAAATATTTATTAAACAAAAAATTAAAATTACTCACAACAAGTAAAATTGCTGCTGTCTTTTGTTACTTGTGACATGGAAGTAATATTAGATTTTATGTAATTTAAAGATCAAATCAAGGGGAAAATACAATCCCAAGATTTCCTTTAAAAGTGGTTTTTCTCACTTTTCTCCCAGGTAAGATGGAAAGATTCAGTCACAGGGAAATTACTTCATCTCACCAGACAAAGCGACAGGGCTGCCTCATAAAAGTCTATTCACAGTAGTGTGTTTCCATCACCATAATGCAGTAACACACCTCCGCTGAGATTTTGCACATTAGCAATTCATCATGTCATGAGTTCCTGTTGGTGTAAAATTCCTGATTAAGATGAGCTGACAGCAGCAGGACTATGAAGTAATTTGCTCCTTCTCCCCTCTAAACAAGTCACATTTAGTATTTCTTCAAGGTCAAGTTCAATTGAAAATAGCACAGGGCTACAGCTCCTTAGATTTGTACTAATAATGGCTGGGTGTTCTCAGCAGACGGTTTCTGACACAGCAGCAACACTAACTTATGAAAATGCTTAAGAAAGCAAAATTGCCTTCCAGACAGGAGATCCAGAAGATTTATGGCCCATCATAACTGGATTTTTCTTTTAGAATACAACAATAAGCCTAATGCTAGGAGAGCAATTGCAACAAAGGCATGCTTTCATAAGCAGCACAGATATTTCCCTGTCTCTTCATAATTTTAGGTGTTTCTTTCCAACTGGCTTCAATGTGTGCTAGAAATGTACCAGAGAAGCCAATGTTCTTTGTCTTAATGGCGGCAGTTTGAGTGATGCCCAACAAGCTGTATTCAAAAGACCACACGACTTTCTCAGCTAAACTTTCCATCAGTCTGATTATAATCACAAGTGTGAAAAAGTAACTTGGTTGTCTGTTGAGTCAAGAGCATGAAGATAGAGTCATTTTAACTGATAGGTATAATAGTAAGGCTCACACTGCCAGAACAAGTCTTGCTTCAAGAGCACTGTGTAAGCCCATGCTCTATCTTGTCCTAAGTTTCAAAATCTCTCTAAGCCTCAGTTTCTTAACCACAAAAAGAGGAGTAGAAGAAATATACTTCACTGTATCTATAGGAAGATTAAGCAAGATGAACTACTGAAAGCATTTAAGACAGTGTGGTTGGTTTGTATCCATTGCTGATGGGAGTGCAAACTTTTACAGTCACTACCAAAATCAGTGAGGCAACTCCTCAGGAAGCTGGGACTAGGTCTACCTCAAGATCCAGCTATACAACTATTGGGCATATACTCAAAGGACTCTACATCCTATTACAGAGACACTTACTCAATCATTTTTATTGCTGCTGTATTCATAATAGCCCAACATTGTAAACAGTCTAGGCGTCCATCAGTGGATGAATGGATGAAGAAAATGTGGTGCACAATGCCATATCACTCACTTGTTAAAAAATGGAATCATGAAATTCAGAGGTAAATAGATTGAGCTAGGAAAAAAATTATCCTGAGTTAGTAACTCACAGTCAAAAAGACAACAATCAGTATGTATTTGTAGGAAACAAAACACGGGCGGGTGCCCGGGGCCCCAAGGCCTCCGGCATGGCGGTGAGGAGGCCCGAGACTGGGGTGGGGTCTCACGCGCGGGATTCGGCCAGCGTCCGACGAGGCAGCGGAGGCGGAGCAGGCGGAAGCGGAGGCCTGGGTCCGGAGCACTTCCCGCCCGGGACGCTGTAGTTCCCACATGGTTGAAGCGGTCTCAGGGTAGAAGTAGGCCCACGCCGACACGTGGAATTGAGTTTCCATGAAGTAGTTTATTGACAAGAATGGTGAATCTGGTGCGCTCCCCCCAAAAGCCAGGAGGGGTTTCCTTATATTGGGGAGTATCAAGGGGAGGAGTTAGGGAGGGGAAAACTTAATTACCTACGTCCCCTGGCCTCATTAATATGCAAATCTCAAGGCAGAGGGCTCTTAGGCACGCCCCTTACTCATGTCTTACGGGACTTAAGGGTACAGGTGAAATGGAGAGGGCGGGTCTGGGGCCCGGTCTTTGGAGGCGTGGCCACACCTGCAATCTCAGGGTTTCCAGGCCAATGGCAGCCCTTCCATGGCCCCACATGTATTTGCTTATATGGGAATATTAGCTGTTAGTTATTCAAGTAAGATAGCTATAATCCATATAAGTTCAGACATTAGTTATAGAGAAGATACTGAATAGGAGGAAAAGATCTTCCTAGGAAATAGCATAGACAGTTATGAACAGACAGGGGCAGGGAGGAGCTCAAATGGGGAAGAGGAGGGAAGAAGAAAATAAGGAAAGGAAAATAAAAAGGAGAGCTGGAACTCAGGACCACTTGAGGGGTTATATGGAAACCCAATACTGTAGAAGGTTATATGAAGGTTACACACACACACACACACACACACACACACACACGAAAGGAATTTAGATGGAATCACCAAATAACTGGGGAGACAAAAGTTCCAACTACTTATCTCTCACAACCAAATGAAAATTCTATGCCAGCAATGGGGTACATGTACTCAAGTTGTTGGCCCAAAGGGCCTCTATTGAACCCAGGCTATTGCCAAGGCTATTGGTGGCTCTCCACAAACTGATGGCAAGGCCTTATTGCTGCAGATAACATATGCATAACTAACTGAACATGAACTGGTGTCTGCTTAGAGCCTTCACTCCCACTGACTATATGGGACTAGAAGGTACTCTCTATTAGAGTAGAAAGGTAAATATCAACCCTGTGGTCTACAAATCCTGTGATCTACAAGTCTGACCTTCCTGCAAGATACATTGGTGCAAAAGTAGCACAGAAGTTATGGGAGTAATCAACCACTATATAATTGAAATTAAGGTCCACTCCATGAGCTGAAACCTATGTCAGATACTGCTATGGTGGACAAGAACTTGAGCCTAGATAGGCATTGAACTTATGGGAAAAATATTCACTATTGTCCTGTTAAAGGAACACAGTAATAAAATGACTCTTAACAACATTCTGCTATATTCATATATACACATTTTGATCAACCATTATCAGAAAAGCATCCTCCTGGAGGAGATGGAAACAAATACAGAGACCCTGGACAATGTTCAGAAAGTGAGAGACCTTGGAACACTTAGTTCTAAATAGGATGTGTGGTGGACTGAGGAGGAATGGCCTCCAAAGGTTTATATATTTGAATGCTTAGTCATCAGGGAATGGCACTATTAGGAGGTGTGTCTTTATTGGGGTATGCATGGTCTTGTTAAAGGAAGTGTGTTACTAGAGGTGGGCTTTGGGGTTTCCAATGCTCAAGCCATCAAGCCAGGACCAGTGTTTCTGTTTTACCAGCCAGCACAGATTTAGAGCTCTTGGCTCCTCTAGTACCATGTGAGCTTACACATTGCCATGCTTCCTTCCATGACAATAATGAACTAGATATCTGAACCGTAAGCTAGCCCCAATTAAATGCTTCTTTCTGTAAGAGTAGCCATGATCATGGTGTCTCTTCACAGTAATAGAAACCTTAACTAAGATAGAATGACTCCATCAAATCCCTCCCTTCAGAAGACAGGAAGATTATAAGAGCCAGTGGGGATGTAGTTCACCAAGAAAACAAGAACTTCTAGACACAGTAGGATTGATAGATATGAACTCACAGAGACTGTGGCACATATACAGAGCTACACTGGTCAAAACCAGATGGTATCTCCATGTTAAATGGGGAGCAAGATACAAGTTAAGGCAGAACATAGGAAAAGTCCTCTGTGTTAATTCCTTCTCATATCCCCAGCCTTATCAAGTGCTTTTCTAAGTAGGATAAACTGGAAATATTCATGTCTATGGCCCTATCTTAAGGGTGAAAAATAACTGACTGGAAACTATAAAAAAAAGTAAACCCTCCATTCTTTTAATTTTACTTTGATATGCTTGATTATCACCGAATAAATTAAAACTTTGGATCACCAAGTTGATAAAAGTTCTAAAAATATTCCATTTGGTAGATATTTAACTAGAATCAAAATTAATTTGAATTTGAAAAAAATTGAAAAGAAATTATTTTGTGTGTGCATGTGTACATGTGTGCATGCGTGTGCATGGTGAATATGTTATGTGTTTGTGGCAGTTGGAGGATGCTTGGTAGCAAACAGTTCTTGCCTTCTGCTATGTGGGTTCCACAGATCAAATATAAGTCTTCGAGCTAAATGAAAAGCGCCCTTACCTGCTGAGCCACCTTTCCAGTTCCTTGAATTCTTTCAATATTTCAAATGAGTGAAAATTATTCTAAAAAAAAGGAGGGGGCTTACAAAAATGGAGATACCCAAACACAAGTTTATTCATCTTGGAGAAAACTGTTCTATGTCTGTCTCTCTGATCAGAAGCAATTTATTTCTTTGAGTCTAAGAAGGACATTTGTCCTTTTTTTATTTTAAAAACAAAACCCCAAACGCTTTATTTACCAAATGAAAACTCAAGAGCCAGATGTTGTGATGAAAGCCTGCTAGTGCAAAGAAGCAGAGAAAGCATCCAGATGATCTTCCTAACCTTCCTACTTCACTGACACCCCAGAAGGAGCACGCCCCCTTTCCTTCTCCACATTGCCTTAAATACCCTTCAACTCAAAGACTATCCTTTTTCTTTCCTGGGTTTTCTTATGTTCACTTCCTGTCAATTAGTTCCTCTTGACCTATGTTTGACTTTAGCACCTGTTTACAGAAGTTTTTGGGTTAATGGTGTGTGCTATGGCTGAGCTATACCACAACTACTTGTTTACAGTAAACAGAAAGCTTTTGGATTAAAGGTGTGTGCTAGGGCTGAGCCACACCACAACGAGAAACAGTTTTTCCAGTTTACAATCTCAGGATTCAGTGTGATCAAATATCCTGTAACACAGATGAGGACAACAAAAGACTTCCCTTGCTAGCCTTCAATGCTGGGACTCTGTATTTTATGATTTTAGATTCTATTGTTTCCCAAAAACCACTCCAGGGCTTAGTGGTATAAAACAGTATTTGTCTCATATACTTCCTATCTGGGTTGGGTCCATAACAAAAGCTTTTCTTGCTAGCACCATTTACACTGGCAGGATATACCTATGGAAAGATGAAGCTGGATGAAAAAGAAATGAGGACCCCAAATTTTGGAGTTATTTCACTTATTATTCACTATATAAGAACTGATAAAATGTAGTATTTCATCATTAGTGGTATATAACAAACTGACTTTGTAACTCAGTTAATAACAAAAATTCTGCTTTTTCATTTCCACAAAACAATGGGAACAGGGATTTGGTTTATAATTTCATAGGACTGAAGAAAGATTGTTTCATATAATTAGTAGAGTGCTGATATTAAGTTTAAAGTCCTTATCTCCTAACTCTAGAAATATGAAACCAAGACAACAGGTTCAGTAGTTAGCATATAAACTATTTTTGATTTCCTCAGTAACAAAGATGGGGTGTACAGAAGCGGGAAAGCAGGAGGTAAGTTGATGGGCTAATATAAATTCATAAATTGGCAAAAATATATAATCTTTGTAAGAACAATTTCCTTTCTCAAGAGTGGGAGAAATAACAGCAGTAATAGTACTTACTAATTAAGTATTTGACAAAACTTCACATTAATTATTTTGTGCAAACATCTGAGCACAAGTATGAGAACATACTGATGAAATGACTCAATGATGAAGCAAATAGTAACTAATTACCTCTCAATGCATGTCTGTTAAATTTCATCCTTTAAATTATTAAAGGCCAAGAAAGACCAAGCTTTGGAAGGGAAGTATCTCTAAAAACTCCAAACTCAAGTGAATGGTAGATTGAAGATTTCAAATGAATGCAAATATTCCAAATCTCACTATGTGGTTAAATCCAAGGCTATGTGAGAGTGACAGTATAGATGCATAAAAATTGAAATATAACAATGAGAAATGAGAAATGAGAAAAAAGCTTTTTTTTTTTTTTTTAAATGCAGAGTTTCGTTGCAACTCAGTAGGAAACAAGGAAGTAAATATTTATAACACATTAATGTTAGTTTTGACTCTGATTCCCTTCTCAGGTAATTGGGAACTTAGAGCTAGAAAATTCAGTTTCATGTCTGTGCTTGAACTAAAACAGATAGATATGAGGGAGCATGGCACAGGCATACACCATTATTTTTCAGGAGAAAATCTCTGGAGACTAGAATTTGCTTTTTGGGGACCCCAATGGGTAGTTGTCTGTAAGGAAGCTTAAGGCAGAATGAAGTTTGTCTTTGTTACAATGAGGTCTACAGTTTCCTCTAGGAGCAAACCTCTTAGCCACCATTTCTGTCCTTGTGTTCTTAAACAGATGCCAGATGGGTGTGAAGCAAGCAGTCAACCAAGTAATTAGGGCAAGCAAGGAAGCAAGAATACACCCTGTGCAAAAGAGAAAGAGTGGGTAGAACAGAGTAGCAGCAGCCCCAGAACTATCAGGCATGTATACCTCCTCTCCCCGTTGTTATTCAGTCCTTATGGCTCCCCTAGGGTGGCACTTCCAGGTGAGAAATGTGTTTTCTTAGAAGCTCATTTTACTGACCTCAAATTGCCATGAGGAGATGTGTTGGAAGCAAGAATATGTGTAGAGATTTAAGCTGTCTGTAATGCTCCCTTGGTGAGGAAGTCCCTGAAGTCGATTTGATCTGGTTTAGCTAGAGTTGATCACCACCACCTACTGTCCTTTTACATTCTGCTTTTGGGTCTGTAAGTTGACTTACAGGTAACTTGATGGACAAATCCCATCAGCTATGTCTGTATCCTCTATGAGAGGCTCTGGGCTGGTTGGTCTAGCTGGAGAGACAACCAATTTGTTTGTTATTCAACCTCTCTCAGAGCTGGATCCCTCCTTAGTATCATCATATCCATTTATGAATATAACCTAGTCCCACCCTCACTAATTTTTAATAAAAGCATTTAAAAAAAAGTCTCTGAAGACTGTAAGTATATGCTTGGCTCTACCCCAAAGTTGGCACGGGTGAGAACAAGGTTGCAGATATCCAGAGAATGGCTTTCTGTCTTTTGAGTGACAGAGTGACAGTGGTGACCTACCGGATTCTATCACAGCCAGACAAGAGTACCCTTGAGAGCACACAAATTTTGTCACATTGGAATCTGTGTTTCCTATGAAAGATTTTGCTCCTTGGGCAAGGAGACAGGCAGTGGACTGTGGATGGCAACAGTCAGTCTAGAATCCCTGTCAGAGACATTAGAGGTTTTTCCTGACCCACCTCTGACTGGAATATAGTTCCCAGACCTTCTCTGTAGGAAGAGTCATGATTTTTGGCCTCTGGGTAAAGAGAATTTCTCCTTTGAATTCTGAAGCTATAGAAAAACTCAGTGCCTAAGTCTCTCTCAGGAACTGAACAGTTGACTGAACCCCTGTCAGACTTCATGAGGAACAATCGAAAACAGGGCAGAGAGGTCTCGTTCCTCACCAGCCTGCAAATGCCTTTTATGACATTTTTCTTATCCTCACATCCTCGCTTCACTTGTGCTCTTTGTACTTTGTGCAGGTTTTGAATAAATAACCTACTCTTCCATTTACCACCTTTAAAACTATGTTGGTCTGGGGCTGGAGAGAAGACTCAGTGGTTAAGAACACTGCTCTTCCAGAGGTCCTGAGTTCAATCCCCAACAACCATCTGTAATGTGATCTGATGCCCTCTTCTGGCATGCAGGTGTACATGCAGATAGAACACTCATACATAAAATAAATAAATCTTTAAAAAAATTATGCTGGTCTTTCTTTATCAAAATATATAGAACCTTCCACAGAACATTCATATCTTACTGCTTATCTCAAAGACTACCATAGACTAGATGTTAAACTAAAGATTGCTGAGCAAGGACAACTGAAGGAAAGACTAAACAGTAGCTCAATATGGGGTACCATGAAAGGACTTGGTAAAGAACTAAGGGTCCTGTAATTGGGTACAGTGTTCCTTAATATTCCATAGCCATCTTAAGGCCAGGAGAGACTTCGATCAGCTTCATGTGAAATGTAATGATGATATTCTCCAAGGCTGAATGCCATTTAGGAATAAAATTTCATATAACAGAAGGAATAATAAATAAGCTGGCATTGAGCTCTGGCTTCATAATTTATAATAATTATTGAATATGCTTTTGATCATGAGAAATATATATATATCTCATATAGGTAACTTGTCAAATATCTGTGGCTTGCAAATTATCGAGTCAGGGTGTATACATATGTCTGAGACTCTCCAAAGATCAATTTATCTCTCAGAAAACCAATGCCATATCAGATTAAAACCTTCTAAGGAATTTTTTTCCAGATGTGATGGCACATGGTTATTGATGTTAAGCAATAAACACTTTAGAACTTATATTTTTATGTTTCAGATGTGGTAGTTGTGATACATAAACTGTTCCCCTTCTGAAAGCAGAAAGGACAGAATACACTACTGCTTTAAGGAGAACTGGTTGAATGTGCTGTGACTTTGTAAACATGAAACAAACTTCAAAGTTGAAATCAGTCTCATGCTAACCTCCATTTATAGCCTAGAAATGAAGTTGTTTGCATCAGGAATTGTCTCGCTAAGTGTGAAAGAGTGCAATAGGACCACACAACAAGCATAGGTTGCCTCAATAAATAAACGAGTCACTCTTGATTCAGCAGTAGATACTGAAAGTACTCGTGGCTCAGAAGTTTGGAGTCACTCAAGACCTGAGTTGAGGAAGCTGTCAGGGAGGAACCTCTGTGGTTTCTCAAGATGCCAGGACCTGAAGTAGCTTGGGCACCTAGGCTTTTTCCCTTTTGGAAGAAATCACCTGTCAGTAAATCACCAAGGATTGATCTCTTCATGTCTAATCAGCAAAAAGATGATCAAAGAGGCAGTGAAAATTAAAAATGTTCTACTTGTGAGATCATGTTACCCGCCAGTCCCAACAGTATGGATGTGCCTGCTGAGATATCTCCTGTGACCACAAGCTTCGTGAGTCAGGTGATCCTAGCTCTGAACAAGAAACTAGTGAGATGTCAGCAGAACTTTTGTGTCTGGTTCTGGGCAAGGTGCTTCCAGAATTCTGTTGAAGAGCCTGGCCATGCTCATTTAGGGTGACTAGTGTACTGGGGTGTCTGCAGATCATGTTATATGAACAATAAAAATCAAAAGGGCTAGATATTTCATTTTCACATGAGAAATCCTTAAGGGAGAACAAGAAGATTCTCTTCAAGTAATTGGGTATCTGTTATGTGGACCATCAGGTAGATGTATTCTAATTGAACTGAGGAGTGAATTTGGATCACCATAAGATAGCCTTTCTAACAATTACTTGAGGAGACAATGTATTGCTTTTTCGGGAAGCGATGCTTCTGCCTAAAGGTGTGTGCAATCGAAGAGCTAGAATTTTGAGCATGAGGACTGGAGTTCACATCCTCAGAAACCCTGTAAAGACAAGACAGGTGTGGTGGCTGCCTGACATTTCAGCACCTTTGAGGGAGAGACAGGACAACTCACCTTGGTAGATTAACCCAAATTGGCAAATTCAGGGATCAGGGAGAGACTTGGCCTCAATAAATACAGTAGAAGGTGATAGAAGAAGAAAATTGACTCACCTTCAGACCCCAACACACAGACACAAACAGTTGGGTATATGTGCAAAAATGTGTGTCTGAACACATACGAAAAGAGGCTAGGTACCTGGAGAAAGAGTTACAGCACTGGACAAAGGGTTGGGCAGTAAATACTGAACAATAAAAAGCAGAAGCTGACTGAGCACAGGGTCTTCATTTCTGTCATAGTTCAGTCAATAAGAGTTTGAGTGTGACAATTTCCTTTGTAGGATATTTAGAAGGCATCCTTATAGTGACCAGAGAGAGAAAGGCAGGGGGTTAGATGCTGTTGACAGTTTTCATTCATTTTACAGACAAGGATAACTGTTGCCATTTAACTAAATAGACTCTAAGTGGGTCTCAACCTGTGGGTCATGACCCCTTTGGAGTCTGAAGGACCCTTTCACAAAGGTAGTGTATCGAATACCCTGCATATCAGATTCAAAATATTATGTTTCATAGCAACAGAAAAATTACAGTTATAAAGTAGGGATGGAAATCATTTTATGTTGCAGGCTCACCAGAACATGAGGAAATGTATTAAAGGGTCTCAGCACTAGGAAGGTAGAAAACCTCTAAGTCTTTTTTTTTTTTTTTTAATTTTTTAAATTTTTTTTATTTTTAACAGAGATAATTTTTTTCTTCTTCTTTTTTTTTTTTTTTTTTTTTTTTTTTTGGTTTTTCGAGACAGGGTTTCTCTGTGTAGCGCTGGCTGTCCTGGAACACACTCTGTAGACCAGGCTGGCCTCGAACTCAGAAATCCGCCTGCCTCTGCCTCCCAAGTGCTGGGATTAAAGGCGTGCGCCACCACCGCCCGGCTCTTTTTTTTTTACTTACATTTCAGATGTTTTCCCCTTACCCCCTTTCCCCCCTCCCTCCCAGGAACTCCCTATCCCTTCCCCGCTCCTCCTGCCTCTATGATGGTGTACCCACACCCACCCTCCCCAGTACCTCACCTCCCCACCCTCGAATACCACCCCCCACGATGCCCAGCCTTCATGGGACCAAGAATCTCTTCTCCCACTTATATATAGCTCCTTTGCATATATAGCTGGAGCCGTGGGTCCTTCCCTAAGCGCTCCCAGGCTGGTGGTTTAGACCCTGGGGGCTCTGGTTGGTTGGTATTGTTGCTCTCCTCATGGGGTCCCGTACCCTTTCGACTCCTTCAGTCTTCACTCTATCTTCTCTGTTGGCCGAGAAGCACCTAAAGAAATGTTCAGCATCCCTAGTCATCAGGGAAATGCAAATCAAAACAACCCTGAGATTCCACCTCACACCAGTCAGAATGGCTAAGATCAAAAACTCAGGTGATAGCAGATGCTGGCGAGGATGTGGAGAAAGAGAAACACTCCTTCATTGTTGGTGGGATTGCAAGATGGTGCAACCACTATGGAAAACAGTTTGGCAGTTCCTCAGAAAATTGGACATATCACTACCTGAGGACCCAGCAATACCATTCCTGGGTATATATCCAGAAGATGCTCTAACACATAACAAGGACATATGCTCCACTATGTTCATAGCAGCGTTATTTATAATAGCCAGAAACTGGAAAGAACCCAGATGCCCTTCAACAGAGCAATGGATACAAAAAATGTGGTACATTTACACAATGGAATATTACTCAGCTATTAAAAACAATGAATTTGATAAATTCTTATATAAATGGATGGAACTAGAAAATATCATCCTGAGTGAGGTAACCCAATCACAAAAGAACATACATGGTATTCACTCACTGATTATTGGACTTTAGCCCAGAAGCTTGAAACACCCAAGATTCAACTCACAGACCACATAAAGCTCATGAAGAATGAAGACCAAGTGGGGCAGGGGCGGGGGGGGGGGCTACAGTCCCTCTTAGAAGAAGTAACAAAATACTCAAGGGAGTAAATATGGATGCAAAGTGCAGGACAGAAACTGAAGGAGGGGCTGTCTGCAGACCATTCCACTTGGGTATCCATCCCATGTGCAGTCACCAAAGGTAGATGCTGACGTGGGTGTCAGGAGGTGCATGCTGACAGGAGCCTAACATAACTGTCTCCTTAGAGGTCTGCAAGAGTCTGACATATTCAGAAGCGGATGCTCACAGCTAACCATTAAACTGATCATGGGGTTCCCAACAGAGAAGATAGAGTGAACCTCTAAGTCTTAAAGGCATAGTTAAAGAAGCCTCTCTGCTTGCAATCACCAATGATTTTTTCCAAACTTTCCAGAGAGTGGGAGGCTTTGGAAATAAAGTCAGAAAAATGACAGGCTCCAGGATTTAGAAGCATGGTTCTCTTTTGCTCTAAACATTCAATTTCTGCCTTTGAAGAAAGATTCTTCAGTGACAAATATGGAGTCCTTGCTTAGTATGCTCTGTTGGGCACAGTCTTCATGTTCGTGGGATCATGACACTGACCCTCTGGTTGTACCAATGCCATCAGCTGCCTCTTCGAGCACCTATCAGCATGAGAACTCAACAGAGAATGAACTAGTAGTACATATATTGCCCTCCTTGTTTCAGACCTATTATGCTCCTCCCATCTCACGATGCTACTGTGTCTCTGTTCCAGTTTCCCCAGCCTTTGTCTATTTCTGTATGTGTATTAATCTACCCACGTCCAATCTTTTCTCTCACCACTGAGTCTCACAATTTGTCCCAAACTGTTTTGGCATTGGAAGTGGCCAGCCTCTTCCATTTCAGTGGTTTATAGAAACTATTCTCATCTCTCAGGCTGATGCCTCAAATCACCCCCAAATAGCACTGACCTATTTATTTCTCATTAATATTACAAATGTGCCTTCGGCTTGCTTTCTCATTTCTCTGTGTAGCTTTACTAGCCAACCTCCTCTCTGGAGTGTTTCTCCTAATGGCTCCTCTACACCCATGGTTCTGGACAAATTCCCTTGTTTTTCTCAGCCCATTTTATTTGAGTTCTCATGCTTGCCTCTTTAAGCTTGTACTTCTCATTTTTTTCTCTTTGAGGTTTAGGAGCATTGCCTGCTTTAACACAAGTTATATATTTCATTTTTCAGTGGTTCAGGATTGACAGTGAAGATGTAAAATAATATTTGACTCTAGGGGATACGAATGACACCTTTCTTAAGCAATACACATTTCTGCTCATTCACTGATGTTATCAGCTTTCCAGTCCTGGGAGTCTGCAGAACCTGAGGAATTTGAAAGTAAGGTTTCAGGAACATTATCTAAAATGCTTTCTGAAGTTTGACTGTAGGAACACATTCCTTATATATCCATTTCCTGTTCCCTATTGAATGCTTCAATTTATTAAAACATAATCCTTGCAGTTACTTTTGCAATGAATTAGGTATTCACTGATTTTTTTTCCTTTACTATTTTTGCATGTGTGAGATATATGTACATGTTCATGTGTGTGATGTGTGTACATGTGTGTGTGTGTGTGTGCAAGTGTGAAGGCAAACAGTCAATATTAGATGCCTCTCTTAATCATGTTCAACACTATTTTTTGAGACAGGGCTTCTCATCAGGCTCATTTAGCAAGGCTGATTGGTCAATGATATTCAAGAATCTCCCTACCTCATTCTATGCATAGTACTGTGGTTTCAGATGTGAGGCATTATGTCCAGCTTTTAGTGGGTGCTGGGAATTTGAACAAAGTCTCCATGCTTACATAATAGAGACTTTACAGACTAGTCCATCTCTCCAGCCCTCCTATGAGTATATTCATTTTTCACATATTAACTGTAATTTACAACAGTAGTGTGCTTCTTGTGCTGACTACCAAGGAAAACTTATATTCATTCTAAAATTTAGGATACAACATTCCCAGTGTAGTCTGCAAATATCCACATCTAGCCTGCTGGTGTTGTGAAGTGTGAACTATTTAATGTGTAAAGAATTTTGTACAGTCCAGGCTTATAAATCCAATGTTAAAAGAAGAGATAGATGACTTTGATCTTTGTTATTATGGGCAATAGTACTTATTAACTTGTTCAGTTTTCTTTTAATGTTAAAATATTTACCCAGATGGACATGGTGGTATACACCTGCAATCCCATTAAAGATGTTGAGTTTTAGTTTGTGTTGCATAGTGATATTACATCAAACTACTCTTTAACCCTCCTGCTCACAAAATAAATTTACTTTGCAGTCTCATATGATACCTAATCTTTCATCTCTGTATGCTTGAGACATGTGGCTTTCTATTGCAATACTTATAATGATTGACTTAAAAATGGTCATTGGACTTTATTAGATTCTGGAAAAGATGAAACTTACTTCATACTATACTTTATTCCAGTTAGGGAAATAATGCCTGCTCCTCAGAGAAAAGAAAGAAACACAATTCTTACTTTTGGTAATTCTTACTAGAGTGGTAATGAATAAGTGGAACCCTTGGCATTTCAACATAAGGTGAGTATCAAATTTTCCAGAGGTCTAGTGAGCTGGTTGTATTTGTTAACTTAATGCAAACTACAGTCACCTGGGAGGAGGGAACATCACATAAGAAACTGCCCCCCCACCTCATTGGACTGTTGGCAAGTTTCCAAGGCATTTTCTTGATTGATGGCGGATGTGGGAGGGCCTGAATACTGTGGGTGGTGACACACCTGGGTAGATGGTCTTCAGTTGTATAAGAAACTAGGCTCTGCTACCTATGTGCAGGGGCCTCAGAGCAGTCAGTGTATGCTCTTTGGTTGGTGGCTTAGTCTCTGGGAGCTCTCACTGGTCGAGGTTAGTTGACATTGTTGGTTATCCTATGGAGTTGCCACACCCTTCAGTTCTTTCAACCCTTTTCCTAACTCTTCCATAGGGGTCCCTGACCTCAGTCCAATGCTTGGCTGTGAATATCTCCATCTGTCTCAGTCAGCTGCTGGTAAAGCCTCTCAGAGGACAGTCATGCTAGGCTCTTGTCTGCAAGCACAGTAATAGTGTCAGGGTTTGGTGCTCAACCATGGGATGGAACCCAAGTTAGGCCAGTCAGTGGATGGCCATTTGTTCAGTCTGGGCTCCATTTTAGTCCTTGCATTTTTTTTTTTTTTTTTTTAGACAGGAGCAACTTTGGGTCAAAAATTTTGTAGGTCAGTTAGTGTCTCCAATCCCTCCACTGGGGGCCCTGTCTATCTACTGGAGGTGGTCTCTTCATGTTCCATATCCCCGCTGTTGGACATTTTGGCTAAGACCACCCACATTGAGTCCTGGGATCCTCACCCATCCCAGGGCTCTGAGAGTTTCTAGAGGTTCCCCCTACCTCTACTCCTGTCAACTGTATATTTCCATTCATTCTCCTGGCCCATTGGGTATCTCTCCTGTCTCCCCTCCCACACATGATCCCACCCCTTTCCCCCCTCTGCCTTCCCTTTCCCACCCATATCCCTCCCTCCTTCTGCCTCACATGATTATTTTATTCCCCCTTCAGAGTGAGAAATAAGTATCCTCACTTCGACCTTGCTTCTTGCTTTAGGAACCTTTTAGGCTCTGTGGGGTATAACATAGGTAATCTGTACCTTTTGGCTAATATACACTACCAGTGAGTACATACCATGCGTGTCTTTTTGGGTCTGGGTTACCTTACTCAGGATGATATTTTCTAGCTCCCTCCATTTGGCTTCAGTGAAAGAGTATGTGCCTAATGCTGTGAAGAATTGACGCTCCAGGGAGGGGGCATATATGGGGACACGGCATCCCCTCAGAGGTTAAAGGGAGGGGGGATGAGGAGAACTCTGAGGGCAGATCGGGAAGGGGAAAACATTTGGGATACAAATAAGTAAAATAATTAATTATAAAAGTTCATACAAAAAGAGCCACTATAGCTTTTGCCCATCCAGAGACTGCCCCACCTGGGGATCCATTCCTTATGCAGCCACCAAACCCAGAAACTATTGCTGATGCCAAGAAGTACTTGCTGACAGGAGCTTGATATGGATGTCTCCTGAGAGGCTCGGCTAGAGGCTTATTGATACAGATGCAGATGCTTGTGTCCAACCATCGGACTGAGCACAGGGACCTCAACGGAGGAATTAGGGGAAGGACTGAAGGAGCTGAAGGGGTTTGTAACCCCATAGGAAGAACAACAATATCAACCAACCAGACCCTCCCAGAGCTCCCAGAGACTAAACCATCAACTGAAGAGTACACATGGAGGGACCCATTGCTCCAGCTGCATATGTAGTAGAGGATGGCCTTGTCTGGCATCAATGGGAGGGGAAGCCCTTGTGAAGGCTTGATGCCCTAGTGTAGGGGAATACTGGGGCGGGAGTGGGTGGGTGGGCCAGGGAGCAGCTTTGTGGAAGCAGGGGGAGGAGGGTGGGATGGGGAGTTTTCGAAGGGGATACTGGGAAGGGGGATAACATTTGAAATGTAAATAAATAAAATTATATATATATATATATATATATATATATATATATATATATATATATATATATATATATAGCTTTTGCCTTCTTAAAGAAAAAGGAAGAATAAAAGCAGGGTGAGCAAGCCATGGGGAGCAAGCCATGAGCAGCATTCTTCTATGGCTTCTGGTTTAGTCCCAGTCTCCAGGTTCTTACCTTGAAATTCTGCTCAGATTTCCTTAGATAATGGGCTATAATCTTTCAGCCAGCTTGACTTTCTTTCTCAAGTTGCTTTTGGTCCTGCTGTTTATAACAACAGCAAGAGCCTAACTGGAACACTTGGGGTAGGAAGCTAGTACGGAGCAGGGAAGCCTTCAAGATCAAGGGAGTGCAATTACAACTCCATGTTTTAAGGATTCTTTTCGTTTTGTTTGTCAGTCTTCTCATTTTTCTCAAACATCTCATTCCTAGCACATCCGCAAGGCAGACTCTTTGGAGAAGAAAACTCTGCTAATATTTTCCTTACAAATGAATGATTTCATAAAGGATTCGGCAGTGGGCATACTAATGCATACCATTCAATTCTTAATGCACATCATTCTGTTCTTAGTCTTACTTATATTTTCTGGGCATGATGGTTGATATCGAGCCCCAGCTTGGTAGGATTTAAAATCACCATGGAAACACATCTCTGGACAAATCTGGGATGGAATATCTAGATTGGGTTAACGAAGGTACAAAGACCTCTCTAAATGCGTCAGCATTTCTTGTGTTGGGGTTCTGGACTAAAGAAAGACGGAAATAGCCGGGCGGTGGTGGCGCACGCCTTTAATCCCAGCACTTGGGAGGCAGAGGCAGGCGGATTTCTGAGTTTGAGGCCAGCCTGGTCTACAGAGTGAGTTCCAGGACAGCCCGGGCTACGCAGAGAAACCCTGTATCGAAAAAAACCAAAAAAAAAAAAAAAAAAAAAAAAAAAGAAAGACGGAAATAAGGGAATAAGCAGAATGCACAGCTCTTCGTTTCTTGACACACAGACACAATGCAACCAGCTGCCTCAAGCTCCTCCTACCATGCTTCACAGCCATGATGAACTGACTGTGCCTTCTAACTTTGAGCTGAAATAAACATTTCCTTTCTTAGATTGCTTTTGTCAGGGACTTTTGTCTCAGCAAGACAACAAGAAACTAATATACTAGGACACATGGGGACCAAAATTCAATGGTATGGACATTTTCGCTTTTAGGATATGAAGTGGAATAATGGGTCTGCTAGATGTGAAGGTTTCCAACAATTGTTGGGAGGAAAGCTGGTAAATGGGACATGTTGTTAGCATTTTGCCCACTTAGGAAATAGATAAGAAAATCTTTTAAGTAAACATGATTTTGTCTTTATTCTAATGCATTTAACTATATGGAGGTCCTGTTTTTTTGATATTTTATTTATTTACATTTCAGTGTTATCCCCTTTCTTGGTTTCCCCTTTGCAAACCCTCTATCCCATTACCCTTACCCTGCTTCAATGAGGGTGCTCCGCTACTCACCACCCAGCCATTCCTGCCTCACCGCCCTAGCGTTCCTCTACACTGGTGCTTCAGGCCTTCACAGTACCAAGCCCTCCCATTGATGCCAGATAAGATCCCTTCAGCTCCTTTAGTCCTTCCCCTAACTCCTCCATTGGGGTCCCTGTGCTCATTCTGACTGTTGGCTGCGAGCATCTGCATCTGTATTGGTCAGGATCTGGCAGTGCCTCTGAGGAGACAACTGTATTAGGCTCCTGTCAGCAAGCACTTCTTGGTATCAGCAATAGTGTTTAGGTTTGGTGTCTGCATGTGAGATGGATCTCCAGGTGGGGCAGTTGCTGGACGGCCTTTCTTTCTTAGTCTCTGCTCTACTTTTTGTCCCTGTATTTCCTTTAGACAGGAGCAATTCTGGGTTAAAATTTTGGAGATGGGTAGGTGGCTGCATCCTTCAATGTGGGGGGGTGGGGCATGCCTAACCTCTGAATATGGTCTCAACAGGTTCTCCCTTCCCTTTGTGGGGTATTTCAGATAATGTCATCCCCGTGGGGTTCTGGGTTTTAGTGTGCTGTAATAGAAGTGACATGTGTTCTCATTGTTTCTACAGTGGTGGGGATTTAACAAGCCCTCACATCCAGGTGTGTTGGCTACATGCAATCTTACTCATGAACCACATGCAAGAGAGAAAACCTGGACGCCATTTTTGACACCATAGTAATATGATTCCTCAGGAGGAAAAGACCACACAGTTTCATTTTCTTTGACAAAACTTTAATTAGAAAACCAGACTCTTCTGATTATAAAAATTATACAAGCTGATAAATCTTGGTAAGTTATAGAGAGAATATTTGTATGAACATTTTATACCTAATAAAAAAGTTAAAATAATTAACAGCATTCATCAGATTTATTTTTCTTTTCACATATTTTTTTTCTAGTATAAAAAAAGCATAATAGTCATCAACCTTTATATAAATCCATATATACTTATAATAGCTTCTCATATTAGGAATATTCATGTTTAAATAGTGCTACCACTAAGTGGTAATGAATCCAAGCTGCCACAGCTGAAGCAAAATTTATGATCAAGGCTGCGTAGAGAAACTTTGAGTCTTTTAAGTCCAGCCAAAATTATCTTTTAGAGAAAACATAGGTATAACTCACACAATGGCATTCCACCTTAAATACTTTACTCATTCCACCTTAAAAACTTTACTCATTGTCACTGTTGCTTTAGAAGATTCCAGAAGGACACCAGTTTCTTTCTCCCAACAGTTTTGTACCAGAGGAGTGCTGTGTACTTGTATGCTGTACTGTCTATGAAAATAATCTTGGACCAGTAGAAAAAAAGGACATTTTATTTTATTTTGCTTTTCTTTCTAGACTAGTAAGAATCGATAGGCATTCACTATATAGAGCTTTAATGCCACCTAGAAGATCACCACATCATTTAAAAATACCTTGCCTCTGAAAACTTCTGCCTTGGATGGAGTTAGCTTCATACTGTTTGACAGTCACAAGATGCAATAATAGCTTGTATACCCATTAATAAATGAGGATCTGGGTAGCATGAAGTAGTCATCTGTAATATCTACATTTCTTTATTGCATTCCAATGTTTTTCAGTATTGCCTGGCATACCACCTTAACACATAATGTTTCCTAGAGTTAAATGTGCTGAATGAGTTAACAGTTCTGTCCTTCCATCTGGGAGGCAGCAATGACAAAGCTGTGAGGCAAATAACATGATGACAATGGCCCCAGACTGAACACATACATGTATTGAACACCGTAATATATGCCATTAAGCATTCTTTACAAGCCACTAAAGTTTATGTCATTTATAATAGTTTTTGAGCAACCTGCAATTATGTGCATTTGGTATTGGTACCTTGAGGAATGAGGACAGAATATTAAAGATTACAGTATCATGTCTCAGACTCAAATCCATCAGAAACGAACGTTTGTCAAGGCATTTCAATTGGGTTTGCCTGTAAGTGGAACAGTTTCGGGGTTAGCTCATTTCCAGATATAATGAATCATGTATTGTCCACTGCATCTCCTGGATGTTCCCTAGAAGCTGTTGCCTGGAACTGTATCTGTTCCAAAGAAAAGGAGAGCCCAGACTGCAAACCCCATGTATACAGGAGGAGAAAGGTTCTCAGGTAGAAACATACTCAGTTGGGTATCAGGCACCCCTCAGTTTTAGATGCAGAGGCAGATGGAAGAAGAAAATGATTGTAGCCTGTCATATTCATGGCTCTCCACAAGCCAATTTCCTTATGTAGGACACACAGTATGTATGAAAGACAACTCAGCTAATTCAGAATCACCTCAGCTTCAAAACTCAAGCATGTAAAAAGGCAAATAGCAATTTCAGCGGACAGCAAGGCGGAAGCAAACACAGTAGAAATGAATGTTATCACATATCCCAAGACACTGTTACCTGTAATCATTTGTTCATGGGACTTCCCAGACGCTGGAAACATGCATGATGAATAATGCATTTAAAAATGATAATTCAATGCTGTTTCATCAACATATACACTTGTTGTTTGGCAAGACCCTCATAACTAAGACACAGGACAAAAAGCTATAAGAACCAGAATGAAAAACAAAGGTATGCTCTAACAGAATTCCTCTGGAATTTAACAATAAATTTGCTAAGGGAAAGGGGAATGAAATAGGTTCACATGACAGAACACTTATAAGAAGAGAAATTTCTCTATGAGAGCAAAAAACAAAACCGGTACAATTTGTACAGAAAATATCTATTCATTCCTACATCTGAGGATTTAAACCACCCACTTTCACTTTAATTCTTCCAAGCATCAGAGGACTCCTTAATGATCTTATAGAACCTGTGCTTTAGTTATGAGCATCTGTTTTTAAGACCAAGAAATAAATCATTAATGTGCACTTGGAAACAGCAGGTACAATACCAATAAATTATTCATTCAGAGGGCGGAAGAGAATACCCCAAGCATTGGATGGCATATCTTCCTCATCCATATGCCAGGCTGGCTTCATGTGCTTGTCTTCATATTCCAAAAATTCTAGAAGAAAATGGCTTAGAGTAGACCCTTACCTCCTTGTTCAGGAGGAGAGCAATTACCTACATTTTACTATTGTGGATGCAAGCTAATATTTCCCTGCTTCAAATGTATTTCTTTTTTTCCCCCATTGACAAGCTAGGATGCGAATACAATCCCCGTGCTGCCAAAGGAGACAATGGCTTTTGTTAATATTTAAGCTACTGATAAATATTTAAGGGATGCTTGAATATAAGCTAATATTACTAGGAAGGAATACACAGGCAAGGGAACTTTCAAATTCATTGTGCAGTTGACCACACAAGTACTTTCTGCACTCTGGAAGCAGAGCCTTTCTAAGGGGTGTTTATCTGATACTTAGGATAATTTCAAGAGAGACAGGAAGTGAGAAGATGGGAGGCAGATTTGAGCGATGTCTCACCTTATTCATGAGTTCTTCACTTGGAGTTCAAGTCTGCAGATGCTGGGTGGATCCAACACCTTCTTCAAGGCACCTAATGTGCACTTCCTTTACAAGGTGGCAATCTAGTCAGGCAAATTATCACAAACCACCTTTTGTGTTTTATCACTATAACCAGTTTCCCTGTGAGCATCTTCCAAAAGATTCCAGGAGACTTAATGGTAGAGGCAATACCCTAGAGTAATTCTCCATTCCCCACAAGACTTAATCCAAGCTTAGCATAGTCATATGATATAAATGCATAAATTTCTCTATTAAGAGAAATAAAGAACAACTCAGTTAAAAATAATTGAGGAATTTCAAGAACTTTAGACAGGAAAACATACATTAACTTGGAAAACAATAGACCAGACACAATTTATATCATTGCTTATCCTAATTTAGAGATTATAGCCATGTGTTTGCAGACTTTGTCATCCTACCCTGAAGGAAATGGAGGCATCACTTCTGGAACATTGCTTCTTTTATTAGCACTTCTACACAATTGCTCAATGTTTCCCTTAATATCTGATCTTTTCTCCCTAAACTTGTATTTTCAAATTCCCAGAATAGGTCAGGAGCTATTAGTTAAACACAGGTTATAAATACACTCAGACAGATAAATGACAGGGTTAAGAACTTACTAGTTGATCTAATCCATTTGCTTGAGGTGAATCCAAGTGGATAATTTCATTACAGATAAACAGTGGCAATTAAAATTTTGTTCACAGAGTTAGTCATAATGCATCAATAGCAAATAAACAAAACACTATAAGAACATTTGCAGGGGATTGCTGACACGCCCTGTAATAATTCTTTATTATTTTTGATATGTCCTCTTTGACCCTTGGCGATCTACAAACTAAAATTTCTAAGTGTTGCTTTTACTAGAAGATTTAAAATGTTTATGTACTGGTCAAAGGCAACTTCAACACACACAAATCTCACTTGTAGACAAGTCTCTTCTTTTCTTTGTTAAAGTTCTCAAAGAAATAACCATTTCAAGTACATTGAGACAAAGACTTCCCAAGCAGTATAACATTATACTGCTATAATGCTTTTCAGAAATATGAAAATATCCATTTATATTTTTGGCCACTTGGTAATTTTTGTTCACACAATATCCTTTTTGGTCTGGTCCAACTTGGTTTCGATTTCTTTCTTCATCCTGAACTTGTACAGGAAGAAAAGGAAAGTCAGATTGGATTTGTCTTTGTTGAAGCCCAGACTCCTCTTATGATTACTCAAGCCGATGACTTATTTCTATTCCTCTGTATGGGTAATATCTAGGAAGCAGCAATGTTTCTTAGGAAATAAGTGATTTTCACACTGACCTGGAGATACCTCTTCCTTTGAATTTCTAATATATACTTATCAATAGTCTAGTGACAAAGATGAACTTTTCTAATAAAAGTATAACACCATGTTTGTTGAACACATGGACACTTAGTCTATGAAAATGCTCTGTGGTCAAATCTATTTGAGAAATGGAATATTTTCTGCTGCTACAATGCTTCAGAGGGGACCACCTTTTGGCAGTATTGAGCACATTTAGACTTTTGATGTCAATTCTTGATGAAGCTACAGCAGAAAGATTGTCAGTCTTCCGGGGTTTATTTACTTAGCATTCCTGCTTAGGTGTATGAATATATTTTTGTGTGCTTCATTTGATACTTAGTGTTCCATATATAGGTAAAGACTGAATTTTGTTTTGAAACCTAGAGTATATGTCTGGAGTCTGGAATAGTTAATACTGGCTGTCAGTTCGACTGAATTGAGAGATGGCTTCTCCATATAAATGGCTTCCTTGTATGTGTTCTTTGAAAAATAACACAAGAATGTCTTACCTTTGCAAACTTCATATAGCACTGCTATGGACCCTTCAGCACCTTGGAAAGATTTATGCAAACAAAAGTACTTTACATTAAAGCTACTATGTTCTCAATTTCCTCCATCCCACTTGAAAAATAGCATTTTGTTTATTTAGCCGAATAATATTTTTTCCTCTTCATTTTTTTCTGGTCCAACCACCCTCTACTAGAAGTCATCTCTTTACCTTTGGGTATGCTCTTTGGAATTTAAATTTTTGATATTTATTAAAATAATGGATACCACCCATTTGCTGATTTTGTTTGTTTATTTTTTTGTAACAGGGTCTGGCTATGTCACCAAGAATGGTTTTGAGAAATTTGCAATTATCCTGCCTCAGAATCCTAAATGCTGGGATTATAGATATGTATCATGATTTTTAGTTTGTGACCTTAAAAAGATTTTTTTGCTTAGTGTAACTTCATAAATTACTTCATCAATGTTCACTGAATTGATGTCTTTGATCTGTGGTCTAAGCCACTAGTTTTGGAATTCAGCTCCATATTGGACTCACTAGGGGACTTACAAAAAGACTGAAGCTCCACTGGAGCTACTGACTTCATTGGTTTGATATCCAGTCAGGGCACGAAGGACTTTGAGACATTTCTCTAGGTCATACTGATTGCTACTTGACTTTGAAAATAATTAGCTGTGTTAATTCAGACATTATTCAAATCATCCCTTGGAGTGTATTTGCTGACTTCCATTTTCTCAGACTACTTGGTTGGTGGCTTTTGTGTCTATCCCAGTTATGTAAACTAAGGGCCTTTTTAAAAAATTCTGAAAGATAGCCAGCTGCAGTCATAGCTATAACTCTAACTGACATCATTGGCAAAGGCTTCTTTCAGATATAAAGGTTAAAACGTCCTCCTCATAACTTCCTTTATTATAGCAACAAGAAATAATTTGGGTTGCTACTTTACTCGGAATACCAATTATTATGACAAATACTCTCCAAGTATAAAAAAGAAGTTATTAATATTCAAATGAGTTATTTATACACTTAAGAATTATGTACATATATTACATTTTACCATGATTTTCAAAACAATGTAAAAGTGAATCATACGCAAGTGATTTTAAGAAATGATTGAGGGTTGGTGAGATGGTTCAGCAGATAACAGTGTTTGCAACAAGCTTGATGACCTGAACTCAAGTCCGAGGACACCCATGATGAAGGGAAAGAAGAAACTTCTAAACATTGCCCTCTAACCTCCATCTTCTCAGGTGACATGAATATGCTCCTATATGCAAAATAAATAGATGAATGCAGTCAAAATTATAAATATGGTTTGAAGCATTTAAGCCAATGCATGGTCTTAAATTTTACATTGAGGAGAGGGTGTAAATTGTGCAGTGATTTCTCATGACATGTCATTAGCATTTCGATTTCTTTGTACAGACAACTGTTACGTATGTTCCTGTTGAAAAGATGAATCATCGTACCATAGAAACAGTGCTGGTTACAATGGACTATCTGCAGAATCGGGATCATTATCCCTACTCTGTTAGATGATTAATTTGTGTGTAATGTTTGAGTTGCTTTTCGTGGAGGATTTGGGACCTAGTTTATCTAGGTTTATCTCTCTGGGCTGCACTTTGAGGGCCCTCTGATGCATATGATGTGACCAGATAGCTTCTGGAACCTCAACCTCCCTGCCATACACTGGCTCCACTTGTCACCACTGCATACTAAGTAACAGAAATTTAAAATTATGGGACATTGCTGAGGTTTTGAGTTATGGACTTTATCAGCAAATACAAAAATACAGACATACAGAAATGAAGAAATGAAGTGTTTAAATTATGTAAGGAAATAACTTAAATAAGCCTAGAAGTGTCTCTTTTAAATGGTCTTCTTAAATCCTGATAATCACAAACAACATCCTCACAGTAGATTCCCATTTTCCATTGCACCTGTCCCCACTCTGAGGAGTGGTGCTAGAGGACCACATGTTTCGGGTCCCCACCGGTGGACACTCTGTGTTCTCCCTCTTCTGGCTCCACAGGTTAGCCTCATACTCAGTATAGACGTTCACAATTCCTTCCTCTGCTTCCTTAAATATCACAGAAAGAAATTTCTTCTACCCACCCAATTGGGAGAGCCAATTTGGTATTTTTCTGTGTTTTTTTTCTTTAGATGTCAATGCAGGTACCCCTAATATTTGTTGAGTAAATAAACAAGATAGAAGTCATGAGGAGAGTTAAAGAATATCATCCTAGCCATGAGAAGTGAATAGGAACTTGATTTCCCTTAGAGATTTATATATGTCAAGTTTTTTTCCCTAATCTCTTACAATCCTTTTATTTCCAAAAATTATAAAGTAAACAAATATGCAGATACCAAGCCAAATCCTTTTTTTCAGATTTTTAAAACTTTTACAGTTCTTTTAATTTATGTCCAGATTTTTAAAATTTATATTTATCTATCTCACTGTAAGGCTCTAGGAGGCTAAGTTTCAACTTATCAGAAATGAAAATTGAACAAACATAAAATTGGGTTCTTTATTTGAAGCCTTTTTCCCTGAATAATTGGATGTATGATAGAATAATCCAGAAAATAAGAAATAAAAATATATTTAAAGCATAGTACTTGATAGGTTGAGTTTGCTTTAAAAAAAAAATCACTTTTCACATTGGGTCACAAATGAGAAACTACAGGGTTCTTTCTTTTAAAAAATCTCTCTCTCTCTTTCTCTCTCTCTCTCTCTCTCTCTCTCTCTCTCTCTCTCTCTCTCCATATATATATATGGAGATATATATATATATCTCCATATATATATATGTCTTTCACACACAGATACACACACACACACACACACACACACACACACACACACACAATTATTGAATGGTCTCTAAGAAGAATGTCCTGTGTGCAACAGCTTCTAAGACTTAAACATGTGGGGAATTTCTCCTTAATGCACACATGGTAACAATGAGCAGAATTTCTCTAAATCGTGTGCTTGCAAGCATTCTTACATATCCATCTTATATTTTGCTAAAACCTGACTTCACTTCTTGCAAACATAGTTATTCTTAACCAAAGGAAATGCATTCTAGTTTTTATGAGAAAAGTAATTTTACCCCAAAAGAAAAAGAAAAAGAAAAAGAAAAAAAAAGAAAAAGAAAGTAAATTAGAAATTCAAATATTAAATATAGGTGGGAAAACAGCTAAATGAATAAATTAAAACGTTTTCATCAAAGAAACAAAAGCCTCCTTGGTTTTTTTTAAATGTTAGAAATTGTCCAAAATAAGACTTTCCAAGGCACATGACTCTATGGAAATGCTGTTATCAAAGAAAAAGAGGTTCAGCACCAAGAGCCTTTGATGTGTGCTCTAACTTTGTGATTGGTTCACTTAAATCTTGTGGCTTCATAATACCACGGTCACGTGAATCTCCAAAACCCAATAGACTTGGAAACTCAAAAATTCAGTCTTGATTTGACTGACTTAGACGTGATTGCCGGCAGCTCATAATTTCACCCAGATGTAGAGCTGAATCCTGTGAGGCTTAGTGGGCCTCCTTTTCTAAGCCTGCACGCTGCCTCGGGACAACTCTCTTATTTATTGTTGTGTTCTCAGGTGGTGAGAAAAGGGATGAGTTCAAGCAGTTTTAGACTT
This sequence comes from Mastomys natalensis, assembly GCA_021653895.1. NCBI lineage: Eukaryota > Metazoa > Chordata > Mammalia > Rodentia > Muridae > Mastomys > Mastomys natalensis. The sequence goes on along the minus strand of JAJTUV010000839.1, from coordinate 422,007 downwards.
TGTGTCGCCCCAGGGATTTAGTGCAATGCAATAAACTTCAGAAAGAATTGGCCCAGATAATGCACTACATTTTGGGTAGAATTTATTTGAGCCAGCTACACATTACTTCAGATTTGAAATTAGTATAATGACTGAGGCTATTTCAGTAATAGATTCCTAATTTACATGTTGTAGAGCTATTTATGGACTTAGGGTTTTGTAAAAATGTTTTGTAACACGGCCAAGACATGCTAATTTGCTTTGGATAGTGAATTATCTTAACTATGTAGGGCAAGCTGATGTAAACTATAGAGTCATATTTTAATAAATAATAGCCTTAAAAAATTAAACAATAATAGAAACAGAAAACAAGATTTATGGTGCACACCTGTAATCCAAGGATCTGGGAAGGAGGAAGAGATGGAGGCAGGGTAATTATGAGTTCCAGGCTCACAGGCTAGGATACACAATGATCATTTGGGGATACTCCATGTCACCTGGAGCCAAATAGAAAGAACTTATCTCAAATTATATAAACGAGCAATCAAAGATAAGAAACAACACAAATCTCCAGTAAGGATAAAAATCTTGGCTAGGTCTACGAATCCCGGTACTTTGTAGCTAGAGATAGGCAATCTCTATGAGTTCAAGGCCAGTCAGGGCTACACAATGAAACCCTGCCTCAACAAAACAAAATAAAACAAAATCACAAAATAAAAGCAGACATATACATATGTATTTATATACATATATATGTATTTATAAATATGCATTTAAAATGCATAGGTTATGTGATATCACACTGTGAAGTCGAGAGGAGTTATGTTTGGGAAATTTAACACTTGCTTATGAGAGAACCTTTTCTAAAAGACAAGATGTTGAATGGACTTTCTGAGGTTAGATGAGTAAGTTGGGCATTATGTCATTTAGAATTAGCAACAAGAGGTGAAAGACAGTGCAGTAAATCTAGAAATGACTTGACTTTTATAGCACTTGGCATGATTAAAAAAATTCAGCAAGAGTAATTAACACTAGGAATTTCATGGTGTTAATATCTTGTATACGATATGACTTTTAAAATACGCCAACTGCTCTTGCTACATACAAGGGAAGTAGTTATTTGTTGTTGAAGTCAAAGATGAAAATAGTAACTCCATAAATCTTTGTCTAGTGGTCCTACAGTTAAAGTAAGCTTGAAGAATTTTCACAAATAGTGAAGACTTCCTTATTATTTTCCTTAAGACTTTTATCTTTAGGCCTCAGGCATAGGTTTCTTAAGTCATATGATCCTGAGAAGTTTCACTAAAATGATTGTATAGATACACATCTAAAACCTGAAAATAATAATAAAATAAATATTTGACATACAATTTCTATCCATGGAGATACGAGAGCCATTCAATTAGGAGAATCACAATCATTTATTGCTGTGATAGTTACAAAAAACCTCATTCTCAAATTATTTTATTTTGCTTATTGAGAATGGAAATACATATAAATGTTGGCCATGAGCCAAAATTTGGAAAATTAAAAACATTGAAATAACTTTTAAATGTCATGCTAGTAATATCTATTAGAATATTTGATGCTCAGTATGACCTAAGGTGTGTATTTGGGCAGTCTGTTACTTGGGAAAAGACATTTTGATGTGAAATACAACTTAAGTCACACTTTTTTTTGGCACATATTTTCCTTTAAGCTTCTGTTGATAAGATAGCTTTAGGGTTAGAACCCTATGGAACTTGGGAGTGATATAGGCTATTTTTACAAAAAGAATGCAAAGAACTTAAACATAAAAGAAATATTATTTTAAAAAGCCATTTTTACCACAAAGGCAACTGGCAATGGTGTATTGCCACGGGGTTTGTATTGTTAGGATGCCAGGACTTTATAATTTCATATGTGTTATCTTTCTTCTTCATTTTTCTGTAGAGATTAGCCTCTCACTGCGCCAGGACTGGGAACCTGTGGGCATTTCTTTTGAAAAGGAAAGGAAATAAAACGCTCAGTTTCTATGGTCACGCCCTTGGTTTATTGACTTATGAGGGGACAGTGATCCTTCCTAGCTGTCTACCCCTCACTAACTTGAAGCATCCAGTGGTTTATAATCCTAGTGGAGGGGAGAACAGTGGTTTTTCACTGTGTGTGGGGGGACTTAGGACACAATTCTAGTATTTTTATTGTTTCATATCTGCCTAACATAAGTAAAGACACAAATTGATGTTTTTCCATCCTCTGAAAAGAAGGGCACATGGACTCTTCATTGAAGTTAGTCACAGACTATTTGATGACACATCTTGCTGATGAGCCACTGTCTCTAAGTTAACCCTAGGCAATACTGTTTCTGAACTAATACTCTTTTTGCACTAATTTTCATGCTCTGGGATGTCCATGAAGAGATAACTGAACAACTTTCCCAAGGGATGCTGCATTGGTGAATATTTATAGTAAATGGCACATACACAGATAAAACTACACACAAGGGTGCTCATTTTACAACTATCTGGGTACGAATTTACTAAGTGAAAGAGCAATAAATAATAGTTTATTACCATTTAGTCAAAGGTTGTATGGTGTTTTATCTTTAAATATCCCTGTGAGGTAGCTTAGCAAGATCTCTGTCCTTTTCAAACAGTGACAGATTTTTTTTTTTTTTTACTTAAGAACAAGGAAGTCTATTGCTGAAAGGATATGCATAATTAATGGGAACACGTGATAAGCTTGCCGCATAAGCTCTGCAGATAAGATTGGAATATTCACACTGGGGAGCAGAAGGAAGAATGTTTTCAGTATCTCGGACTTTTATGTCAGAGAAAGAATGATGCTGGGATATCCTGACTCCTATAGACATGAATGCTGCAGATTGTACCGAAACCACAGCAGCCCATTCTTTTCCTTTTCAAGGTCTCTCAGTATGGCTGCAAATAAAGAGTCAGCAATCCACTGACTTTGGTGATGAAAGTGATTTTCATTTCCAGTGGGAGATTCTACTCCCTTCTTACATTTAGATAATGGAATGTTTCTCACAGTGTGCCATGAACAATCTCTTCCAAGAATCCAAGCTAAATCTATTCAGGACTGGAAAGCAACACAATGATAATAAACTCCGCTTATCTTTTATTCATGGTTGGTCACTCCTAATACTTTCCAGGAAACTCTTCAATGAAATCTTCCCAAAACATTAAAACTCTTACTTCTCCATTGGTTTGAAAGAGCCCTGGAGATAATGTAGTGGCTTTTGTAACTGTAAAAACAGAGGGGAAGGAAACTATACCAGGCATGCCATGGGCCATGCAACAAACTGGAACACAATTACGAATGACTAATGCCAAGCCCGGCTTGGCTGGAACAGGAGCCCAAGAAACGGAGCAAGAATCACCAAGAGCCCGTGAATTGCTCTTACTCCCATGTCATCAAGGTTTCCTTTGATTTTTAGGATGTTATAAACGGTGTGACCTATGAGAGCTTTCTTTGGGAAAGTTCAACTCAGTGAGGGAACAGAGACTGGAGTCCTATAGTTTATAAAAGTGCAAAATTGTCAATGATCTCATTTCTAAATACCTCATTGTATTAAAAATGCCTTGGTGACAGAGGTTCCAGTGTAGTCTCAGCTCATTTATCTTGACAATCCCTTTAAGGATGTAAAAGAGCTAAGAAATCGGCCGTACAATCGCTGTGGATACTGCAAATACTGGTTGCATATATTTCTCTCTTTGAACTGTTTTCCTCTTTACAAGAAGTGTAAATGTGAGCCAATGGATATACTCCCTCATTAAGTCCATAAAAAATGTTCAAAATTATCATGTGTATTACAGCATCCTGAGAAGGAATACTTTCCTGGGTGTTTATTTGAAGTCTCTTTTCAGAGTCCTTCAGCTTCTCGCTTTCCCTCACAAAATGGATCCGGTCATGTTTAGAAATCCAGAAGCGGGATCAGTGTCTGAATCTTACAAACAAGAACACCATCTTCAAGTGGGATAGATATAGTTACATGTAGCTAGGTTTGCTAGCAGGTAGAACCTCTAGTTTTGAGGCACCAATTGATTCTCTGTGCTAATTTTTAACCTATAAAGTCTAGTGTGTAAGGACTTCAATGATGTCATTCTTCCTACCACACCCACATGCTGATATCTTGATTTTTTTGATGGAGCCTTATTTGTCTTTTGGTATTGTCCAATCTCGTCCAAATATCATCTAACAAAACCTCAAAGCTCTTGGAGCACAGAGCATTTTTCTCTTGCCATCCTATCTACAACATCAGAAGAACATTGGCCATCTGATATAGAAACAAAAGAATGGCTACATTTACAGGCAGCACCTATGTGCTGAATGTCCTATAAAGAGGCCTTGCTGCTTTTGCTTTGGTCACTGTCACTACAGTCATATCAAAGGGAAGGCTGTAAGAACAAAAATGTAATTCCTTCTTGTGCAGTGTATCTGCAGATCATTGTAGACAAAAGTTAGCATAAGAGCCTATGCCACAGAGATGATTCAGAGTTATGTATTTAAATCTGAGATGAGGAGACTTTAAGGACATACTGGTTCAGCCTTGGATGTTTTGACTTGATGCTGTAGAACTTTGTCAAAACTGTTATTTTGGCTACCAAAAAAAGGAGAATTTTGTTGTTTTTAAAGAGAATGAAAGTGATCTTGAAATTCTTTTGAAATAAATGAAAGCGTTTGGGATCATCTTTGAAAGAATTAGCAGAGAGCCCTCAACAAACAGCAACAACACTGGTTGAACATAGACTTCTCTCTGTGAGCATGAGTAAATCATAGAATTCTCCAGTCTCAGGAGACAACATCACAGGTCCATTTTTAAGGTACTGTAACTTCTGGCTTGCCTTAGTACACCCAGGGCATATTTAATTACTGCCTAATGCAGATTCGGCCTAGTACATTACCCAGAGACTTGGCTTAGTCCCTGGCTTTTCCCATTGGCCATCTTAGAGTAGGTGGCTGTGGTTGAAACTATGAGAAAGCAATTTTCTGATTGCTTCCCTTAGCATGAAGTTTTTTATGGACTTTAGGCCTTTGCAACTAAAACCCCATGAGGCATTTATGATAGAGAATATGAGAATTTTAATAAAAGTATAATAACCCTGAAAATAGTGTCTTTAATCATCTACATACTAGTAATCATGCGTGCATTGTGCCATGCATTTATAAATATTTGGTCGTAAAAATATTTGACTGTAACGACAATATTTACAGTCAACATATAAAAATACACACAATTCTGAATGGCGATAGTTAATCCCCAGCTCGAATCACAGGTCTAGAAGGATTAGCTTGTTATGGTAAAGTGCAATGAGTAATTACAGAATGGACATAGATCTTACACTCAAGTTCAACATACAAGAATGGCTATTATAGCATCGTAGGAGCTACGGGTATCACACTTCTTTCTTTCACAATACAAGATAAAACATGTACATTTATTTCTGTGGAAATGAATAGAAATCAATTGGAGGAAAGACATATCATGTGATATAAACTTCATTGAGAATAGCTCTGTCACAGAGTACTCATGCATGGCCTTCAAAGAAGTTCATGGTCACTGCAAGAACTCACCAGAAAACATGTAAATATACATTCTTTCAACAGACTTCCACATGATGTAGGTTGGCTCATGGAATTTTTACACAAATCTTGCTGGTAATTTAGGTGAGTTCCTCACTAAAGAGAGTGGAACATAAAACAATGCTTTTGGTTTCACTTTCTGATGGGAGACACAGTCCAGTTTAAATAGGAAAAGGTGTGGGGTTCACAAGTTTTTAAAAATCTCCCATTTCAAGAGAAAAACACATTACAGCAAATAAAATACTCCAGAATTCTAAGCTTTCTCACCGATTTCTTCTGGGTTTGAATGGCCTTCTGTTTGATAGTCGACAGTGTCCTAACTTGAATGCCATTAATACTTCCCAATGGACAAAGCAAGCAAAAACTTGAGAAACTAGAATGGAGTGCACACAAATAAACAGAAAAGGCTGAACTTGGATGGTTACCTGCAAATCATGATCTCATATTTTAGTAGTTGGTACTCAGAGAAGGAAATCTTGGAAATGGTTGCTTCAAAGTGAGGTTGGAAGGTTTCTGTGATGCTTGGTGAGATTCTTCTGGTCTTACATACTCCCTAAGACAAAGACAAGGCATTTTGGGCGTTCTATTAACTCTTCCAGAACATGGAGTTTCATTTCAGTAAATTATTGCTACACATCCTTAAGAGAGGATCACATGTTCTGGAGAAGATAACATCTTTTCTAAAATGCCACTTCTTTCGACAGTTGGGTAATGTGAAATTCCTGTTTGTCCTACAAGTCTGATCCTTGAAGACAGTATCTAATACATAAACATGTCTTTCCCCATCCAAGTGCCTTGGGAGAGACCGAAATTGGTGCTTTGGCAGGATATGCAGCAGTACTTCCCTGTATTTGGCAATTTGCAAGCTTGTCAATTAGCTTGTCAATCTTTGTGTTGTTGTTGTTTATTTTTTGTATCTGAAATGGTCTATGGCAATTATAAAACTCAAGAAAGTTATCTTTAAATAAAAAATAGGTGATACAATGGAGTTTCACTGAATATGGGCAGATATGGAGCAACACGGAATCCTTGGCTTCTTAGTAGCTGTTTTTACAAACAGGTGCAAGAGTGATAGGAATCTTCAGAAGCGAAGAGTAACTTTGAAAGAGGAGTTCTGTTCTCCAACTGCAAAAACTGCTCAGAAAATTCAACTTCAAATATGAGATCATGGCCTGGAGGTCAACTGTCCAAACATCTGTTATCTCTAGCACAGAAGTTCTTGAGATGAAAGGCTGGCATTACTTGTCACATGACTTTACAGATACAGTGAAAACATCAAGTGTGGTAATGGGACGTTATGGTCCCTCCTTAATTCTATAGCTATTGTACCCCCAGCAGGGGAGACATTGAAACACAGTGGCTTTAAGGTAGAATAGAACAAATGCCATTCGATAAACTGAAATTTTATTTAAATGATGTCCATTTAAAATTTTGCATCCTTTACAAGAGCAGTCTTATCTAGCAACATCATTTCCTAACACTGAAACAGGAATGGAATTTTCTAAGAGTTCTAGTTGTGTTTTTCCTTTTAAATCCATTAGCGTTGTTAATGCATTGAAATTATACATTCCAAATTGGTGGGAAATATAAATGTTTTTCAGGAAAAAGAGCTTGTTAGCAGGATGTGTAATCATTGGGCATTTGTTTTATTCTACCCCCAAATCAATTGTTCCTTAGATTCCCTATTTGTCATGGAAAAGGAATTTTCTAGTAACATTCTCCAACACGAATAGCAGCCTTAGTCCTTGAAAGTACCCAGCAGACCAAGTACCTGCCTAGGGCACAGTTTTAAACACTAACTCAATGGAAACATTTACCTCAATACTATTTTTTTTTTTAAATGTAAAGAGTCCAGGCGCAATTACACACAGTTGGTATGGCACCCGATGAGATCTGTGCTTGCCATACAACTTACTTTCTAGTTAATGAAGACAATAATACTCCAAAAGCTACAAAATGATGCTGCAGGGGTTACAGTGACCATCATCATAGTGGTCATGGTCTGGATGAATGCTCCCAAACTTATACCAAGGAACACACTAGAGTCTATAGAGTTAGCAAGTTTTTCTTATGCTACAGACTGTTTGATGTTGAGATGGCAAATGGTAGATCACTCATTTTACTTGCTATGTTACACAGACATTTTCTTTTGCCTGTGTTAACTGCTATATGCGCCACAGCAGTAGATTTTCATCATCTAACATAGGAATGCTTAACTATGAAATGGTATCTCATTATTTCTTTCCATCTCCCACATACACTGTGTACCCTTACATATGTATGCAAAAACTCTGCTTAAAGTCCTCATTTTCAGGTGGGTGAGATATCCAAAAGCAGCCATGCTGGCCTTCCAAATACACAGAAATGTTAAAAGTTCATGACAAGCTATCTCAACTATTTTAGATTTTAAACATTTGTTCACATGCTAATTAACTCAAACACCTTTTGGGGTTTTGTGAAGTCATCCCAAAAATAGGATCTCAGTGACCAATAACATGATATGTAGAATTTAATGGACTCAAATTTCTGTTTCTTTTGTTATCACACAGTTGATAATACTTTTGCTATCTAGTCAGTTGAATTGATTTCAAGTGGCCAATTATATATTTTGTATCATCCCTAATGAGGTTATATATTTGGCCAAAGCTGATTTGACTTTTAGAGAAAGGCAGCCTATCTGCAAATGGACACCTTCTTTCACCCAAACACCAATGCACACAAAAGACAAATATAAGTATATGTATACTTATATGTACACACAAAGTGGATTGAGTGGTCCAGTCCTTTGGTTTAGACATGTACTTCCCATGTGCATAGGTTTCCTTGGATTGACCTGTTCAAAAAGCAAACATGAAGTGACATGACAATTTAGACATTTCCTCTGTCTTTCCCCTATCTGGAGACCATCTATTCTCTCTTCTCCATTTCTTCAAAGAATCTGTAGATCTTTCAGCCTTCTATCTTAACACACTAATCCATCCAATCCTCAGAAAAGCTCTAAGATCAATGTTTGGAAAATTATCTCTCATGGAGCACAAGGTTATAAGGAACTTCAACACCTTTTATTATACACTCTTGATCTGACTTGCCTTGTTACCCCTGGCCAGCCCAAGCAGCTAGTAAGGTCTGAGCCTTACTAGCCCTGCATCATTGTGCAACACTGGAAAAGAAAAAAATCTCCACCCTCAGACTGTGGTGACGTGATCAGGGTTCTCTTGGATTTCTATGCATTCAATTTCCTCTCTCTCCTTTCGTTTGGCACGTTTCTTTTTCTTGTGGTGCTTTTTGGAAGGAGGAAAAAAGGTTAGAAACACAGGTAAGATAACAAAACAGTGCAGAAGCGTGCAACCCCCGGTCAGCAGCAAGCATTTGAACAGTGTGAAGGTCAGGTTTGAAGGCACAAAGAGGAGGGGGACCAACCCAATAAGAAAAGAAGTAATGTTTTGCAAAATGGCTGTCCCATGCTCTTGCAGGGAGCTTTTTATACATTGTGTTCTGGTGTGCTCAGTTGCTAATACAAATGTGTAAAGCAGTGGTGCACAGTGGTCAATGGCAAAATTTAAAGTGTAGATAAGGCACAAGATAGAAATGCAATCCATGTCGACATTCCACAAGGTCATTAAGCCCAGAACGCCCAGCTCAATTGAGGTGACGCTAAGAATTAGCCAGAAGTTTCCCAGAGGATGGATCACTAGGAAGAAAGTCAGGATTAACACCAGGAGGACTCCAAAGCCTGCAATCAGAACAGGCACAGTGACTGACAAACTGTAATGGTCTGTGAAAACAAAGGAAGGGTTAAACACGATGAACCGGATACTCTTTGAGAGAGACAGGGGCCTCAACTTGTCCAGAACTTCTATGACTTCTTTCTGCTTGTCCCTGCTAGTCCTGGCCACCAGATATAAGCGAGAAGCGATGATATTGTTTTCATCCCCAGCTCTGGAGAAAATGATATCATTCCGAAAGTGTTGGAATTCTGGCTTTTTTAAAAACGAGCTTTGTAGGACACTGATGAAGTCGGTCTTGTTATTGGCACTGATGTTGCTCGCTTTCAGAAACTGATAATACTGTTCCACCCAGGACACTGCAGTGAATCCACTACAGAGCCTCTGCAGATCCTCTTGGACACTGCTGTTCCAGTACTCTAGGGGTTCATAGACGTAGAATCCTATTACAGGGCTATAGTTGCTGAAATATTTTTGCTGAACCATGGCATAAGAAACACTCGGGGAGTCACTGGCTAGTAGGTTGATGATGCTGGCTCCATCACTGATCTGCAAGCACCCCATGAAGGAGAAAGAGGCGTAAATGAGATACAGGATGACCACAAATGGCTTCACATAGATATTGGTAATCCACTCATTGTAATGTTCTCGGAGGAAGTGCTGAATGAAATGGTGCTGGTAGGGGTTTGTCTCATGATGGGATGTCTGTTGGTGCCCATCACTCATTACTGTCTGGAACCACACAGGCTTGCGGTCCAGGTATTCTGCAGAAGGGATCTTACAGCAAAAGATGCTGTGGTATCGATTTTGCTCAAGTTGTCCAGCAAAGACCAGGCAAGAGCCAAAGAAAGAGAAAATGTAGAAGTAGTTCAATAGAATAGAGACACACATATTCTGACAGAAGATCTTCACTGCCTCTATGTTTGTGAAGGGGCTGGCACCCATACCAAACGTGATGAAGTACAGGGAACTGGTCATGGTGTAGGTGACCATCACATCAGAATAGGCATCTGCTACCCTGTCTTTGAAGGGTAAATTCTCTTTGGTTCTCCGCCATCCAGACAGAAGCTCAAATACTCCTTTAGTTCCATGACCTAATGTTAAGAGAAAGAAAAAGAACAGTTGCTTTTATTTCCTCCTATGATTCAAGTGGATTTCATATAGATTATTGATACTAAATATACATATTCTACTCTTCAGAGTAGTGTGTTTCTTTTATTAGCAACTCAGAGAAAATAAATATTCGGTCCTTGTTTACACTCGAGTAAAGACTAGATTTATTGATACTCTATGTGAAATTAAATATTTATTAGCTATTATTTTTTTACCTGAAAAGTTGTAAACATAATGCAGTATCCATATGATATTTTCTCCCTGCATGTACAGTCTTCCTAAATTAACCATAAGCACTCCAGAATAGAAGCTGTCACCTGCATCTTAAACAGCAATGCACATGTGTGGCTAACTCCTCCACAGTCCTTTTAAATGAATTCATGTGTTGATTTATAGAATTACAGGATGATATTAAATAGTCGATGACTGTTAGATAGTTGTGATAGCACGGTCATCACTGATTCGTAAAGATTCTTTAGGTCACTTTTCTCTTTGTTGTGGGTGCAGGTACACGTGCAAGCTTAAGGATGACATCAGGGATCCTCTTTGATAGTTCTTTTAACCTTATTCTTTCGAGGCAGGATCTCTTAATCAAACCCAGAGCTCACCAGTGAGGCATGTCTTGCTAGCCAGTCTATCCTAGAGATCCCCTCTATACCTTCCACTGCAAGGTCATAGGTGTGCTGCTGTGCTCACCTGGCCTTTAAGAAGGTTCTGAGAATCTTCTTGCTTGAGCATCAGGTACTTCATCCACTGAGCCATCTTCTGAGACCCCTCTTAAGAATTTAAATGTAAATGTAAATTAAAAAATTAAGTGTGTGCATGTGTGTTTGTGGTGAACAGAGTCATTGTATGCCCCGCAACTGGAGTTACAAGTGGTTGTGAGCCACATTATGTGGGTCCTTGGAATTAAACTTGAGTCCTCTGCAAGAGCCTTATGTTCTTTTAACTGCAGAGCCATCTTTCCAGCCTCAGGACTTTTATTAGTAGACACTGGATGCAAGTGAAAAATGCTTTCCTAGGTCACATAAAAGACCTCCAGGCCTAGAGATCACCCAGAGATCATGCAAATACTTCTTGACTCCTTAGAAGCTTTTGTTTCCATGGCAACTGAACAAAAACCTTTGTTTCATGTATGTGGATGAAGAATTATTTTCTCTAACAAAGTTTTGTGCACCATTTTAAATATATATGTATATATTATACATATGTATATTGTATATAAGGATAAATAGGCAAAGAGTTTAGTCCACAAGCATTTCTTGAAAATATGGTATGTGCTCTCAGCTCTTTCTGGTTATTTTCAAGAAACTGATAGGTTTTAAAAAACAATCACTTCCTTACTGGCAAAAGAAGAAAGCAAATATATTAGACTATGTTTATAACTTTCCCCTTTTCCTCCACTTCCTTGAATTTGATCTGTCAATGATCTCAGAGAATATATGAACTATTCACTTTATAAGTGGGTAGAAATCTTCATAAATTAGTTTTTTCTTGTTATAGGCATAGAAATCCCAAACATGAACTGTTCTTATAAGCAGATACAAGCTGTGCTTGGGTTGTTCTCTAAGAAATGCATTAGACAACAATCAGATTTAAGGACACAGAATGACCTAGTTCACAAAAATCTGGACAAGGGACCTTGTATGTTATCTAGATACTGGAGTTAATTAAGAGCTCCATACACAATTCAGCTCATAGTGCTTTAATGAAGACACTGCAATTGCTGTAGTCTTTTCTAAGTGCTCTGGGTTTGTATTGATGGTAGATTTTGTGACTTGATCCCCAGCATTCGTTTCCTTCCTTCCTTTTATTTGAGCCTTATTTTCCAACTAGGGTATTTTTATTTTATGGCACAGAGCCAGAACTTGAGTGTAACTGGAAATCACCCAAGGGGCCAATTGGAAAATCAAAAGGTGTTTTATTCTAAACAGCCTTATGGGTTCACCTGGAAGAGCCATAGGTTACCTCCTTAAGCCATGTGTGAGTTTGTTAGATGTAGTTTAACTCTCTCCCCAAAACAGTAGTGCTTTGTGGCAGACTGAGCATGTACAACTTTTAAAATGACAAGCTAATGAGTCATGTTTCATGAATATATTTAATGATTAGCGTGTATAATGTAAGTAGATATGATGTTAATCTTTCATTTTTCAAAGCACATTGGTTCTCTTTGGGGAACTGTTATTAATTATTGGCTACTACTAAAAGAGATTAATCAACAGAGTTCTTACCTCAAATATAAAGCCTTTGGTGTCTTTTCTGAGTCTCCTGTCAGGAAAGATGCTACCCTAACAAGTAGAAAGGGCTATGAAAACTGCAGATGTGTAAAAGGCAGGCTTAAAAATATTTTTGAGGCAATTATCTATTACTTCACACATATAATTATAAGCTGAACACTGGTGTTGTTGAAAAAAATGTAATGAAACAAACAACAATGATTGTTCATTCATATCTTCTATAAGATTCATTGACCAAGAAGAAGTCTTTCTTACTCTCTTGACAGTATAATCTATTATGATAGTGGTTAGGGTCATTGAAATAAGACTTTAATTAGAGCACCTCTCTTTGGAAATGAGGACATTAGTTTTCTTTGTAGTCACTAGGGAGGGAAAAGCCACAGAGTGCTGAGGCTAAATTTGGCTTGCCTTTGCTAATGGTCATTTTAATGGAGCATAAGGTATCCTATGTAGGACAGGGTTTTGCTGTATGTAGTACAAAAGCCTCTTTGTGTGGCCCAATGCTGATGGTTCTCTTAGGTTTATGTATTCATTTTAAATGTATTAGAGCATGAAAATATGATCTCTGGACACGGCATGCTTTATTTAATTCATAGGCATTGTGTAGATATTTTACAGGGTATTTATATGAAACTCACTCTTCTGATTCTCAAACAATTTTGGTCACTTCTTAGCAGCTCCAATTAATTGGCTGCCCCGGCATCAGCTGCTTGTTCATGGGTTCACAAATGTGGCCATGACCAATCTCTTCTCAGTTTTGTCCATCCTCTTTTCTGCATCTCTCACTGCTTCCTGTGTTCATTAGTCTGTTCAAGGTCAGCTCAGTCCTCTTTGTCTCAGAGCCATATCTGAAGGTCCTAGTTATACTGACACTTTTCTGTTTCCTAAAATCTTATCTGACGAATTATTCTCTTATTTAAGTCCTTAGCCACAAACCAATTTACTGTGGAAGAAAAATTTCTCATGGTAAATTCTATTCTGGTGATTGTGCATATTATTTAAAGTTAGGGGATGAATTGTATGTTACTTTGATTCAGAAAAAAATATTATTTTTATACAGAATATATTTGATTATTAAAGATATCTAGAATATACCCATTAACATCTTTTATTTTTGAGACAGGGTCTTATGTATCAAATGCTGGCCACAACTCTCTATATGGCCAAGGATGACCTTGAACTCTAAGATTCCTATTACCACTATTCTATAGTGCTGTAACTTGCCACATGAATCACTATTTAGTGCTGAGATTCAAACCCAGTGCCTCATTAATGTTAAACAGGAACTACCCACTGAGTTATAACTCCAGCCCATTTAACTCTTACCAAATGAATCAACTGAATTCTTGACAATAGATAAGCCCTCAAACATATTTTTATCATAAATTCTAAAAAGTAATGTATATTATTATACCAGTATAAATTCTATCCAGAAGAAATGCAAACTGTTTAATGCTATACAATCCAACATCCATCTACTTAGGGCTTTTAAATAAGCCAGCATAAATGATATAAAGGGAAACAACAATAATCTTTCTCAAAATGTAAGTTGGCTAAGGCCATTTTGAGCTACATGATTGATGCTCAGAGGGACATCACAGATTCTAAATACCTGTTTTAAAAGTAGGAAACTATATATGCAAAGAAATAGTGTCACTATGATGAAACCATTAAGTGTTTCTGTAAAAAACAAAGATGCAGGAACAAAATCAAGAAGACAATTATTCAAATTGATATAGGGGTAGATACTATTCCTAGTGTAAATCCTTGAGAAAATATAATATGTGGAAACAGCCTGAATACATTGGGACTTTGGAGAAACACACACACACACACACGTATGTATGTGTATGTACATATGTGTGTGTGTATTATGTAGAATGTGTTATCATAAAGATATGTGTGTGCATGTGCATGTGTGTATTATCCTTATGACAACTCAAGAACCCATCCAGTTTTTATGTTTAAAATAAATTGTTTAAATTAACAGGTAGCTGCACATATGAACTCACAGAAGATGTGACAGCATGCACAAGACCTGTACAAGCCCAAACTGGTCCAAAAATCCCAGAATGTAGAAGGAAGCTGGACATCTATGTCTGTCCCTAGTTTTCTGCTAAGAGAGGGTCAGTTTCCCTAAGAGTCCTTGGTGAGTTGACTGTGCTCCAAAGGAAGACCACACACTCACTTTGGTGGTGGAAAATGACACACAGCTGAGTGGGAAGAGAGGGGATATGAATCTTGAAAAAACTGGGGGACTGAGAAGGAATATGACCAAAACACACTGTATTAAACTTTCAATGAAGTATTAAATAATGTAAGTAGAACTTATTACAAGGAGACCTGAGTACTTTGTAAAGATTTTGTTTGTTTCGTGTTAGGATTTACTAGTTCTGAAACTATTAACACTTCTGTCTGTGTAATACTTTGTTTTGGAGACTGTCATAAACATTGTAGGAAGTCTAGTCTCATTCCTTTACCCAGCTGTTCTCAATAGTATACCCAGAGTCATGGTAATAATTTCCCCAGACATTAATAAATATGCTCTCGGAACAA
Organism: Mastomys natalensis; assembly: GCA_021653895.1. Classification (NCBI taxonomy): domain Eukaryota; kingdom Metazoa; phylum Chordata; class Mammalia; order Rodentia; family Muridae; genus Mastomys; species Mastomys natalensis. The sequence continues at coordinate 406,814 of JAJTUV010000839.1, read as the reverse complement.
AACTGCCCTTGATTGAGAATTACTGGTTTATATTGAGAATTACAGAAAGAAAAGTATGCACACACATACCTGCTTATGAATCACCCTTTCTAGATCATAAAATAGGACACATTTCCAGTGAAAATTTCTAAAGACATAATAATGGTTTATAATGTATTTTGTACCCTACAACACAGAATACTTCTATTAACAATTTAGAATATTTATTTGTGCCTCATAACTATTTGTTTTTTTTTTAATCTATTTTTACATCTTTAACTCTGTAACCTATTCATCTACATAGAACTGGTGTCTTATAAAAGTTAAATTAGGATTTGATATTATTTATTCTTGCTGACCTCTTGATCTGTCTAGCAGGTCTGTTAACCACAGACATCCCATTTCTTTAAAACCCTGATACGTTTTGTTTCTTGCTCTCCATTAGTCTCTACTTCAGTGCTACAATATTTCTTTAAAAACTTCCAACTTCCTCTTCTGCTTATATAATCATTTCTCATTCCTTATCATTCTATCTTTACTTTGAAAGTCCTCACATTTCAAATGTTACCCCAACGACCAAGGCACTATAATCTCAGATGAAGATCTATGGATAAAGTATAGATATGACTTGCCTCATTACATGATGGCCTGAACTTTGAATAATTTTTTTTTTTTTTTTGCTACTCCAGTCCTGAGTAGAAGTAGGTTTGTCTTACTTTCCCAGTAAAATCATCATCTTTATCTAAGGCCATAGTTAATTTTAGGAATAACTTCAATGAAAGTTCTGACTAATTAGAAAACACACATTATGCAGTATGTGTGTGTAAAAGAAAGGAGAGGGGCAGAGACAGAGGCAGAGAATAGGAGAGAGAGACAGAGAGACAGGAGACAGATACATGCACACACACACACACACACACACACACACTATACACACACACAGGAGAGAGATACACAGAGATATAGTAGAAGTAATTATTTAAATCAGTCCCACGAGAGACAGATACATAGAGGGGGGAGGAGAGGGAGAGAGAGGGATGGGGAGGGAGAGGGAGAGAGAGAAGAGAGGGAAAGGAGAGGGATATGGAAAAAGAGGGAGGAGAGAGAAAGGGAGAGGGAGATGGACAGAGAGGGGAGAGGGAGAGAGATTGTTATTAAGTTGATATGATCTTCACCTGGTAATAAAGTCTTAAGGAGGAATTGTCTATGTCAAATTGGCCTGTGAAGGATTATTTTCTGGATCATTTTCATATTATTCTCATTATGTCAATTGATGTAGAAGGACCTTCCAACTACAGGAAGCAACAATCCTTGGGCTTGGGGTCCTGTGCTGTGTGAGTAGAAAAAGTGAGGTAAGCACAAGCTTGCATGCATTTATTCTCTCTCCACTCCTGACGGTGGATATAATCTAAGACCTTCAAGTTCCTGCCTTGACTTTCACACAGTGATGGATTGGATGTGACTTGAAACTGTAGACCAATAACCCTTTTTGTTCTTAAAGTTGCTTTTGCCTGGGTGTTTATCACAGCAACAGGAAACAAAACTAAGATAATACATGTGCATAAAATGTTTTTCTTGTAATCCCAGGTGTGGGATATGGGGCTTCAGATTGTCCACAGCAGCAGACTATGATTTGCTTCGTGCTCTAGCAGGGGCATGATTTTGCCAGCCTCAAATTGTCTCTATAAGTGTGTGTCCTTTGGAATTCTGGGTCCTCTTCAGAGGGTATGTAAATGTGAGAGCACCTAGAGTGGCTGTGGCTGCTGCTGCCCCTCCTGCTGTTGCTGTTTGCTGGCTGTTGGTTGGTTGGAGATAACTTAATGATGAAGACCAAACGTGCCCCAAGGAACTCAATGTCCCTAATCAGTAGGAAGTAGTCTAACAATATTGATGCACCCCCTTTCCCCTTTATCTGAGAGACCAAATTTTATGGGTTCAGACTCCATTTTAGAAAACCTGAACTAAATTTAAACTCATGTAATCTAACAGACTGGTATCTAGCTTCAGTTTTCAAGTTATCTCCCAACCCCCAACAAAACCTGAGCCTAGCTTCAGCTACCCCCAACAAGACCCATGTTTCCAGGCTATTCTTCCCCAAACAAATGTAGCAATTTCCAGTTAACCAGCAAATTCCAATTAACCAGCAAATTTCCAGTTAACCAGCAAATTCCAATTAACCAGTTTCCAGGTTAATTCCCAACAAATCTGCACCTCCAGGTTACAAGCCCACCCCCTGCATAACAACCAACAACTAGGAAGAAAGCAGACCTTTGACTCCCAGCACCAGCCAATTATGCTAAAGGACACAGTAGCATCCAAATTAGATGCTTGTTAGGCTAGAAACACTCACCCCTCACTTGCTGCTTTCTATAAAACCTTGTCCTGATGAATGTTTGGCACTTTTTCTCTACCAGAATCATCTTGCAGGGCCAGCAGTGAGTTAAGCCAGAGCTAGGTTTAATAAAGACCCTGGTATGATTCCATCAGATTGGCTCCTGACTAGTCTTTGGGGTTTACAAACACTTCCTTGGTAGTACATATTCTTTCTCCCCTATGCAGTATTGGGAGGCTGGAAAGGTCAAGGGTGGAGTGGTGTGGTAGAAAAAGGGAACCCCTAAAGTAGCCAAAATCCAGCTATAACTCCCTGCCCTTGCAACCTCCCCAACCCTGCCCCACGATAAAATAGAACAAAACAAAGCATAGAGAACATCTGGTCATGGAAGCTGTATCACAGTGTGTCCCACAGAATACCCTTGTTGTCCCCACATCTTTACTTGCAAATGTTTCATTTCAATGAGTCATTGGTCTGGCTCAAAGCCTCTGACTTCTGCTACACCATCAATACTGGATCCTCAGAAGGACTCCTCTTGGATATCCTGTTGTTGCCCTGTGTCATAGATCCTGAAGCGTTGGACCAGAACGGACCCATTCCCATGTTCTAGCAGTTCATAGAAGAGTTGGATTTTGGGATGGGCCAACTTAGAGACCTGGATCTGGGCCTTGGTGGTAGCTGAGTTGGTCAGTCTTCTAACTCTCTTGCACTGTCATGACCAGGGCAAGCTCTCTAGCACTACCCAGCTAGGTCAGACCAGGATCAGCCAGCAATGGGTAGGGGCAGCTTTCCCATTCTCATGCCCTCAGGGCTGACTCACCTGCCCCAACAGCACCAGAGCCAGCTCTACTGTGCTTTGGCTAGTGGAGGTACAGGACCCACTCTGCAGGCAGTGAAGGGCTGGGCCAGTTTTCCTGGTCTTATGTCCTTGAGGCCTGCTCTCCCATACCTTTGCCATGAGGGCCAGCTCTACTGGGCTGCACAGGTGAGGTGCAGAGCCTTCTCTCCCAAGTGCTGAAGCCAATGAAGGGTAGGGTCAACTCTGCACAGCCCTTGAACATCTATGTACATGGTCTCAGGAGGCTGCTCAGACCAGGGAAATCCACAAGATCTTTAGTGGTAATATAAGCCACAGACATTGACGCAGACCCCTGTTGCTGCATGTCCATGACCCATACATGGCCCTTAGTGGCAGCACAGGCTGAGACTTCACTATGACCTTAGGTGGTAGGTGTAGTTACTCACAATAGGTTGTTCCCCTCCACCCTTGAGTTTCCAGTTCCATCTCTTTTCCTGATGTTCAACTGTTCATCTGTCCACCACATACTTGCACATTGTAGTGGCTCCCACCTACCCAGATTGGGACTTCAACACCGCTAAAGATAAAGAGAGACTCTAAGTCTTACCACCAGTCTCTGTTAATAGGTCTCAAAGTAGTTGTAAGACAGCCCACCAATTTGGCTGAAGATAAATAAGATATTAGTCATAGAAATAAAAAAAGTTCTACAGCTTTCTTAGAAAGGATTATAGAGACATTCCAAAGTAAATCAGCATTAGCTCCAGCTTTTGTCAATCAGGCAGCACCAGATATTAAGAAAAGGCTGCAGAGGGTATTGAGGTTGAGAGAAAAGGGTCTGAAAGACTTAATGATAATGGCAGAAAAATGTTTAACAAAAGAGAAAGTGCAGGAAAGACAGGTGAAAGAGCGGAGGCAACAAACTCGTGACCTGGCAAAGATCCTGTTGGCACCCATAGCCAAACCAGAGGATTGTAGGAGACGTCTGAAACAAACGGCTTCTAGAAACTAATGTGCTTACTCAGGTCCTGGAGCCAGGCCAGGGGCCTACCTTCGTAGGAGATGTCTAAAACAAATGGCTTCTACCAAAAGAGGTAAGGGAGGCTCTAAGGACCAAGAACGCCCCTGCTTAGAAAAGAACTAACGTGCTTGTCATAAGAAAGAGGGCCACTGGGCCAGAGACTACTCCAAGGGGTGGGAGGAAACCTATTCACACCAGGGACTTAAAAAGATGCCCAAGGTGACCTGTTCATAATAGAGCTTAACATTCTGTCTTGGTAAAACCTGAAGATAAAGTATCTTCAGGAGTATATAAATGACCTCCTGGTGGCAGCAGAAGCCAAACAACAATGCCCAGAAAAGACCCAGAACCTCTTGGAGACTCTGGAGAAATTTGGACTATTGAACCTCATAAGAAGGCCCTAGTCTGCCAACCACAAGTCACCTCCCTAGATCCAGGTGATACATATTAAGAGAAAGTCAGTGGTGGTTCTCTGAGGTTAGAAAAAAATTTTCTACACACAACTTTTGGCGTTGCCAGAAGTGACTAAACCTTTCCATCTCTTCATGAATGAGAGATCTGAGACACAGTTGTCAGAGGCTGGCCCTTCTATTTGTACATCCTCATAGATGCTGACAAACTATCATCGGGTCAAAGCCTGACCATTACCAATGCCAGAATGACTCATTACTAGTCTCTTCTCTTAAATGCCTCCTGGACAACTTTTTAGGCCCCAGCTGCCTTAAGCCCAGATACCCTTCCTGACTCAGACCTCAATGGGCCTCTGTATGACTGCTCAGACATTTTGGCCCACATCCATGGGACCAGACCAGATTTTCAGGATACCTCCTTGATAGATGCAGTTTACCAATGACAACAGCTTCATTCAGGATGGACAGAGGTACCTGGGGCAGCGATGGTTTCAAACACTGAGATCATATGGGTGGAACCACTTCTGGCATGAATGTTAGCCTTGAAAGCTGAACTGGTAGCTCTAACCAAGGTGTCAGAGCTGGGAAAAGACAAAATGCCTTTTCTACCGCTCGTGTGCATGGGCCTATATATGGGGAGAGAGGCCTTCTGATGGCAGAAGGAAAGACTATCAAAAAATAAGGAGAAAATTCTCTCCCTACTAAGGGTTTTATGGGGGCTTAAAATGGTAGCCACCATCCACCACTAGGGACACCAGAGGAAAGGACTCAGTTTCAGGGGGAACAATCTCTCTTGCCCTTGACTTCCCTACATCCAGGGGATCCTATGCTCCCTGGCTACCCTAAGTATGGGTAGTAGAAGACAGCAGGCAACAAACTCATTGTGCCAGAAGCAACGAGACTGCACATACTTCAGAAGATCTACCATTCTTCCCACATGACTGAGAGACAGACTTCACAGATGTAAAACCAGAAAAATTTAGATATAAATATTTACTGATGTTTATAGATACCTTTTCAGGGTAGACTGAGGCTTTCCCCACCAAGCATAAAACTACATCCATGGTACCAAAGAATGTCTTAGAGGACATACTGCCAAGGTATGGGCTTTCTCAGATGGCAGGGTTAGACAATGGACCAGCTTTTGTGTCCCAGGTGAGAGATTGATTGAAAACTTTATTGTACATATAGACCCCAGAGTTCAGAACAGGTAGAGAGAATGAACAAAACCCTAAAAGAGACCTTAAACTAAATTGACTGGCAATGACTAAGTTAATTCTCCTTCCCTTCACTCCTATGGGTATGAAACTCCCCTTACAGATGGACTCACCCCTTTTAAAATCTTGCTTGGGGACACCTCCCTTCACCCATTGTTCTTAACGTACAGGTACAGTCATCACTGAGTTTGAGGATTGCCAATTGCTAGATGATTTCAAAGGTGTCCAATGGATTCATAAACTTTTTTTGGCCTAAACTTTGTGCTCCTGTGAAACAGGCACCTCTCTAGCCCGGGATCTTTAGAGTCTTGTTAAAACGTCCTAGCTATCATCTTGACCACACTCATTGTCCTGAAGGTCGATGAGATTACAAGGTGGATCCACCACACACCCATTTGCAGTGAAAATGACCCTGTCCAACAGAAAGAAACTCAGCCTCAGGACAATCCCCCATCTCCCACTGTTGGGGGCCCTACATAAGCCCCAAGGACACCACAAAGACTGGAGAATGACAACTCTGACCCCCTCTAAAATACAATAATAACTCCAGGAAGGCCCATGATTGGGCTTTCTAGTCACCAGGGGGAATGAACCCAAATCTTTTGGGTTCAGACTCTATCGTAGAGAACCTGATGTAAGGCTGAACTCAAGTTAACTAACAGGCCAGTACCTAGCACCACTTTCCAGGCTACCCCGAACAAGACTTATGTCTAGCACCAGTTTTCAGGTTATTCCCCAAACAAATCTGCACCCCCAGGTTACACCTTGACACTTCACTTTCTAACAACCACCAATCAGGAAGAAAGCACAAGTTAAGTTTATGTTTTGGCTCCCAACACCAGCCAATTATGCTAAAGGTCATAATGGCCCTCCCAATTAGATGTATACCGGGCTAGATACCCCTTTCTTGCATCTATAAATGCTGGCCTAAAACTTGGCTTGGGACTTCTCCCCTACCCCCGTTCTCCTGTGTCAGAGACGGTGGCGTGGCACAAACTTGAGCTATTACATCGGATTTGGTTCCTTGGTGGTCTTTTTTGGGTTCATGAACATTTCCTGGCACAACAGTGCTGATGCTAGTGATGATGCTGGTCCTGATGCTGGCCTTGATGCTGGTCCTGATGGTGGCCTTGATGCTGGTCCTGATCCTGGCCTTGATGCTGGTCCTGATGCTTGCCATCACGAATGTTCCAAAACTTTGGAGTTGGAATGCCAGGGTGTCTTTATCTGTCTTGGGTATGGGTAGCTATACTGTCCCAGCTAAGCTGGCTGGGAGCTCTGGAACTCTCTTCAGCTTTCCTTTACTCTGGAAACAGCTTCCACGAAGACTCCATTCTTCCTGCTTAGGAAAATGTTGTGAAACTTTTCCTTTCTTCTCTATACCTCTGTACCTTCCATGTTGTACAAAATTAGTACACATCGTTGTTCTGAGTGGAAAATAGAAGGTCTGACAAGTGGGTCTGATGACCAGGCTTTGGTCCTCCTATGAGCTGGTCTGGTGCTCAAAACTGGACTTGGGGATATTTTCTTGACCATAATCTCACAAAGCAGCCATAGGTATGACTGTATGACTATCAGCTACTGTATGACTTGATAGGCTGAACTAAAGTAAATCCCTTGATGATCAGAGATGAATATAAACAAGAGAGTATTTCTAAAGTTTAAAAATGTCTAAACAACCCCTACAAAGGGGGTTGCTTCATTCCTAACCACAGCTTAGCATTGCTCTGCTGTTCTCCTCTTCCATGTATAAGAACTATCAAGATAACAGCAGAGACTTCCTCCTCCTCTCCATAGTAACAAACTCCTTCAATTGCCTTTTCAAATCCTATAATACTTGCAAAAATAGTGAAGTGACTCTATTCAAATACCTTCTTTCTCAAAAGTTCCCATGTCTCAGTGATGTGAGGTTTTCCTCACTACCATCATCCGATCAACTTAGATTTGTAAAATTATCCCAACACATTTGATGGTATTTGGCTAGAGGACATTGATACTTTGTCATTTTGAGGAAATAAAATATATTAAAGATTTATTTTTTTATAAGCTGGTTTCTTTGAGTGTAGGAGTTATAGCTAGGAATACCAGGAGAGAGGCAAGCCCAGGAAGCCTGATATATGCAAACCATACCATAGGGAAGAGGCAGGGCTTGCCCAGGGATGTTTTAGTTTTGTTTTCTTTGAAAAGAGAACCTATGAGAAGCAGGAAGATCTTTTGGGAGGAATATCACATGGGCATTATCATGGAAGGACACAGGGAATCAACTGGAACCAAAGACTCAATGCTTCAGGAAAAAGAGGCCAGCTGATGGAGGAATTGAAAGTGGTGCAGAAAACTGAAAATCATACAGTGGCTAAGAAGGACATATTATATTGGCAGGCTAGACACAAACATGCATTTTAAAAAACCCAAGACCCTGAGTAAAGGATCATTTTCCACAGGAAATAAAAAAGAACAGAGAAATGAGAAATTAAAGCAATGTTATCATTTATTGAGCTAATGACATTTAAAGTACAGAAATTGATCTAAGTTATTCATTTGAAGGTTATTTCCTGAGTGCCTCCCACTAAGACGACACACGAAAATGCCATCACTTTGAAGTTTAATAACCGCTATTTGTCCCATTTGAAAATCATATCACATCCATATGTCTGAATTTAACAGTTCATTAATTGCTGGCTTTGGGGATCTTTTATCATATAAAGAGTAAAATTGATGATGGCTTAGGATTCCTGTAACACCAAGTGCTACAGAGTGCTTAAAAAAAGTCTGATCTAATAATTAGAAAATGTATTTGAAATGAAAGGCAAATTTAAATTATGCACCCATTTCAGTTTCTATTATATATTATTCAAGAGAAAAAAATTTCAGAGTTGCACATGGATTCTCCATAAAAGCATGAGGATATGTGTGTTGGGGACATTCCAGAGGGATCTTTCTTTCTTTCTTCTTCTTTCTTTCTTTCTTTCTTTCTTCTCTCTCTCTCTCTCTCTCTCTCTCTCTCTCTCTCTCTCTCTCTTTCTCTTCTTCTCTTTCTTCTCTTTCCCTCCTCTTCCCTTCCTCCTCCCTCTCTTTATTGCCCTTTCTTTCTTTCTTTCTTTCTTTCTTTCTTTCTTTCTTTCTTTCTTTTTCTTTCTTTTCTTTCTTTCTTTCTTTTTCTTTCTTTCTTCTTTCCTTCCTCCCTCCCTCCTTTCCTTCCTTCCTTCCTTCCTTCCTTCCTTCCTTCCTTCCTTCCTTCCTTCCTTCCTTCCTTCCTTCCTTCCTTTTTAACATTTCTCCCCAGTGAAGAAAGAGTACATGGTGCAATCTCCTCTGCATAGAATGGCCTAATCCCATGGAAATTTATTTAACCAGGAAGCTCATGCCTGACATTGCTCCGGTCATTTGAACAGTCATTAAATTAATGAACCAAAACTTCCCTTTTGGTTTTTCCTTTTATGGATGAATTAACTTTATTGGAGAAGATCTTTCTAAAGTACACTACACCCATATCCTCTCCTTTTGTATGCAGCCCTAAAAAGGAAAAGGATACAAATCAAAAAATACGATCCTGGCTTCATCACTATATATGTTAGTTCAACTTCTCAATGCCTCAGTTTCCTCCTCTGGAAAAGTGTAAGAGTTGATGTTAATATGAAATGAGTAATGGCTTCAATGTCTCTAGGATATTTCCTGGAGCATGGGAGCCGTAGCTGTCAGTACTTATTAAGTAATTCATAGAAGAGTCCTCATTTTTAATGCATCAACAATCAGGAGGTAATACAATGTTCGAGTGTTAAGAATGAATCTAACGTGCAACTCAGTAAAAATATCTGGCACATAGCTAGTGGTCATAAATGTTAGCAGTTGCTCATAAAGGTACAGAGCTGTGGTAGCATCTCAGCTAATTACAAGTGTAAATGTAACTGTTATTTGACTGGGTGATTGTCATTGTGGAGGGTTATTGCCTTTATCTGCTAACTTGAGACTAGTCCTGGAAGCTTCTAGTCTTCATACAATCTTATCAAGGCCCTGAATGTTTTCAGCCTCTGAGAATTACTGCTGAATAAGCCCATCTCTTCCTAGTTCTTTCTGAACTCCAGGTCACTGGTCAACTCTTCTCTTCTGGATCAAACTCCTCTCCAAGCTAAGTCCATTTGACTTCTCTCAGCTTCTCCTGAATTACTCTGCTTGACCTCATACTAACTTAGTCTTCTGGCTCCTTCTCATGCTCTGGCTTGTTCTGTATTCATCTGTGTCTAATTTGTTCTCTCTGCAACCTCTCTCTGTACAACTGTCCGGGGAAAACTGCTTTCTTCTTCTTTCTCTCTCTGTGCTCTCTTAAGTAACTTCCCTTTCTTCTCTTCTCATGAGAGTTGGTCAGATCCTATTCTTTTAAATCTTTCTCTGATTTGTCACTTTGTTTGCCACTCAATTATATATCACTTTCCAACATGGCTGCTTCCTTCCACAAACTGACTTTTCCTTCATTGTTAGGTATTAAAGGTGTGTACTACAGGCATGTCTGTAGTCTAGCCAGAGGGATTAAAGATTTGTGCTAAGGGCTGAGCTACACCACAACTAGAAACAGGTATTTTCAGTAAGTAACAGAATCTATTAAATGGAAAAGGTCTCGTTCTGCCAGCTTCTTCTGGTCTGTTCTTTCTATATGTCTGCTGCTTAAGTATGCTTTACTGCAACATTAGTTTATCAGCAGACGTATCAGAACATACTGGGCACTAATATCCAAAGAAAGAAGGTTGAATTTGAATCAGGTCTAAAGTATGTTTAGATTTAAATATATATATTTGTCTACCGAAGTTAGTTGTGGAGAAAATAATGGTAAATAATGGGGTTTTGTTGGATGCATTCAACTAATTGAGGTATTTCCATGTGAGCTGCTGTTGATGATAGGCCCATAGAGTTGGTCTCCTCTGGCAGGAGGCAAGCTGTAACAGAGCCTTCTGAACTTGGAGCAATTGTTTGCCTCACGGAGCAAACCATCTTTTCTCCTAGAGTGGGTACCTGCAGAAGTGATAGCGTATTGGCATCTGCATGTGTCTCTGCCAAGTACAGGTTTCATTGTCCACTGAAAAGGCACTTTTATCACTGAAGTTTTTTCAAGTATGCCACCATGGTCTGCAGCTAAGTCCACTGATTATCTTGGCTTTATTGTAATATAAGATTATAGGCAGAAGATGTGCAAGAAAATAATTTGATGCTAATTCTCCAAGGTAGAGACAAGAAATAAAGGGTGGGGGCAGAAAGCAGTGTAGTAAAGGGGTATCAAGTTCAAATTAGAGTGTTGAAACCCAGATTCTAGTCCTATTTGTCTTTCTTCATAACTTGAAGATGACCTTCAGAAAGAATGTACTATGTGTTGTTTCTTTCATGTGAAGAAACAGGTCAAAGCATCTATTTCAGTGCTGTTAAGAACAATTAAGAACAGTTATATAACACTTTTGTTATAGTCCTTAGTACATTGTAAACAGCTACTCAACTCATGCTAGCTGGCATTTTTATTGGCCGGTGAGTATTCATTTGGGAGCTGTTAGCTACATGTTTACAGGGTACTAATCTATACTTTTGACATTCACCCTTGAACATATCCATAGACGTGATAGTTAATTATACTAACGTGTCAGAATACTTATTAAGCTCTCAGAGTGAACTTTCTTAAATATGTAATATTTTATTATTTTTTGAGACTTGCATAATGTATACAATGTATTTCAAGCTTATTTATTTCATGTCAACTCCTCCTAGATTCTCTGTGGTATTTCTCCCTTCTGATTTGATAATCCTTGTGAACTGTGTCCCACCAATTTCTGTTAGGTGAGATTCATTAAAACAAACAAACAAACAAACAAACAAACAGTAATAAGAAAGAGTCAGATGACAACCTTCCCAGTAAGGTGCTACAAGACTGCAAACTGGACTTCAGGGAAGAATGAAATCAGCCACGTGACCATAATAAAGCTTAGGAAAATGATCTAAAGATTCCCTTGAGAATTATGTGCAAGCTGCAGGACTTTCAGCAATTACAGAATAAAACAAACCAAGCCCATGTTTTCACCTATGATTGACTGGAAACACCACAGAGCCTCCAAATGTTATATAAAGGCCATCGGCAGATAATAATATTTTCTGTTTGACCCTTTCTGAGATTCCTTATGAATGCTGGCATGGGAATATTCAATCAAATATCTCACCTCTGAGAGAAACCAGGGAATGAATGGACACTTAAGAACTAAGAACTTACTATATGAAACTCATGGTACTATCTGACAATACATTCAACCTTCTCCTCATGAGCATGTGCATCTTTTATGTCCTCCCAGATGGTATGTCATGACCTAGTAATGTCTAAAATTTGGAATACTCTTTGGTGGTTAGAGCAGAAATGGGTCACCCTGATGTTTCCAATATTTGCTCACAATCGGATGTTTGTGTGTGTGCAAACTGTTCTGCTCCATGTGTATCCTTCAGATGTTGGGGCTTAGTATCTTCTCCAGATCCCTTATGTCTTACTTCGCAGTAACTCAGATGACACTCGCCTAACATTCTATCTGTAGCCATATACAACAGTGAAGCTGAGACTATGTCTTGATTTGTGCTTTGCCCCTAGTACCTGGGAGTGTTGCTGGTGCATCAGGTAGAAAAGGAGCAGTTGTGGATTGTAGTCTGATAGAATGGTTTATGGGTAAATTTAAATGTGCTAAGTATGCAAGGTAGATTAAATTTATTTCCCACTTTTCAGTGTGTTGTTGTTGTTATTATTATTTCCAAGATGCATTGCTGTTTGTCTGTCTGTCTCTATCATTTATCTGGTAGAAATTAAATGCAGGACATTGTACATACTAAATAGATTCTCTATCATTGAGCTATAAAATCACTTTGGATTAAAACATATCCCATCATATAAATTCTCTGTAAATATGTTCTCATATTATTTTATCTATCTTGGTTGGAACTTTTGAAATATAAGATTTTTTTTGACCTTGATAAATCCAATTTGCCTGTCTTTTTTTTTTTTTAAATAGGATCTAAGAACACTTTGTCCAGCCAAGGTCCTTATGAGTTGCTTTTACTCTGCTCCACTGGTTTTATTGTATAAGCTGTTGCATATATGTTTATAATAGATTTTTGGGTTTTGAGACAGGGTTTCATGACACATCCCTGGGAAGTCTTGAACTCACTATATAAAACAGGCTGTACTTGATCTTGCAATACTCCTCCTTCCTTTACCTTCCAATGGTTGGGATTACAGATGCACAACAGTGTTCTCTATAATCTATTTTCATTTTGATGTTTTTTAGAGTTGGAGCAAGGGAGCCATTTTAGATTTTCTGTATGTGGATATCCAATTGTTTCAGCCACATTGGTTGAAGAACTACTCTCCCATATTGGACTATCTATGTTTTTCCTTTCTTTCTTCTATTTTTGTTTTCTTTTTGTTTTAAATAAAAAAAAATCAACTGACAATAAATGGAAGGACTTATTATTAGAACCTCCCTTCAATTCTATTGTTTTATATATCGGTCTTTGTGCCAGTACTATCACATTTCAATGACTTTAATTTACAGTATTCTTTTTTAAATGTTAGGTTTATTTTGTAATTAGGTTCGTGTGTAGGGGTGTGATAGCTAATCGTGGACACACGTAGGAAGAGGAAACATCAGCTGAAGAGCTTCCCCCATCTGACTGGTCTGTGGTAGATGCTTTTGAGTTATTTTCTTAACAGCTATTTGATATAGGCATGCTCAGCCCACTCTATGTGATGCCACCCTGGGCTGTGTAAGAGAGGTGGCTGAATATGAACTTGAGAACAAGGCAAGCCAGTAAGTAACACTCCTCTGTGGATTCTGCTTTAAACTTGAGTTCCTGCCTCGGCATCTCTCTATGAGGAATTGTAACTCATAAGATGAAATAAACCTTTCCCTCCCAAGTTTATCTTGGTTGGTATTGTATCATAGTAATAGAGAAACAATCTAGGACAACGGTTATTTGCATGTGGGTACTTGTGACTGAGGAGGCCTGAAGAGGGCATCAGTCTCCTGGAGCTGTAATCACAGGGTGTTGATACCCACCTAACTTGTATGCTAGGAATCAAACTTGCCTCCTCTGGAAAAGCATCAAAACATAACCACTGATCTATCTATCTCTGATTACTTTGATTTTGATAGTAAAATTTGAAATCTAGAAGCATGATTTCTCTAATTTGCTTCCTTCATTCAAGATGGTTTTGGCTAGCTTGAGACACTTGGGTTTCTATAAGGACTTTAAGATGGCCTTGTCTGGTAAGGACTGCACTGAACTCATAGAGCAGTTACCATATCAACAATATTACCTTCTGGTCTATAAACATGGAACAATCTTTCTACTTATATTTTAATTTCATTCAGCAAGGTTCTTTCTTTCTTTTGTTTTTAGTTTGTAGAGAAGATGTTGTATACTTCTTTTGCTGAATTCATTCTGGCACAGTTTATTCTTTTTAATATCACAATAAGTGGAATTATTTTCTTATTCTCATTTGGTATTATATATTGTTATCATATAACATACCTGTTCATGTATTGATATTATATCCTGAAAACTTATGATGAGCTTTTCTATGAATTCCAAAGACTTTTCAGCATATTGTTTAAAAGTTTACGCAAAAATGTATGTCACAGTAACATAAAGATAGTTTCAATTCACCTTTTTGATAAAGATGCTCTTTATTTTCTTGCCTAATGATCCTGGCTAAAACCTGAAGGACCTTACATAAGGTAAGCTAAATATGGGGGTTCTGTAAATGTTGGTGAAAGTAAATTGTTTCTGAATGTGTAAGGATGAAAAAAAATAATACAACATTAAAGAGAATACAGTCAGGAAGAATCAAACTTACAAACAGAGGTGTGATGGCTTGAGGAGACTGTAGCATAGCTTCCCCAGTTTGCCATAGGATTTCACCACAGCTTCAGTTCTGAGCACAGCATGTGAACTTTGTGGCACATATGCCTGAGGGCGGTGCTAACAAATGCTGCCTAAAAGCAGTCAACCCTGTGTGTGAGGAGTGTTAGTACTTCTACTTACATTCTTACAGAAAAAAGAAGAATCTAATCTTGGGAAGCCAATACATTAAGAATTTCCCCATCATTATTCCTCAGCATATAAATAGCAAGGGAGTATCTATGAATTTAATTGTGTTAAAGTGTTTGTTTTGTATGTATGCATGTTTTCAGGGCTGGCTGTTTTGTACATACATACAAGTAAAGTTACGTTATTAGTGAAAAAAGAAGTTATAAATTTGGAGGAGATTGGGGAGGGGCAGATGAGAGGGTTAGAAGGAAGAAATGGGAGGGAAGAAATTTAATTAAATCATAATCTCAAAAATTTTAAAAAGTAATGCATGTTATTTATTTATTTACACATGATACTTTTTTAAATTTATTCTTTGGGAATTTTCTACAATGCACCCCAATCATATTTACCATTCCTCACAGTCTACCCTCCTAATCTTGTGCCTTCCCCTCAAAATGTGAAAACAAAGAAAAAATACACCAAGTCCATTTGGTATTTCCCATATTCTCACTGCAGCATGGCCAAATACTCAGTGCCCAGTCCCTTAACAATTCGTTCGTCCTTCCCCACACCATCCCACCAGAAGCCATCAACCATGAAGAGCTACACTTCAGCATCTTTATCACAGTTTCTAAGGACTGTCTTCAATAGCGTCCAGTCTAGACTGTTTCCTCCTCCTCCTTCTTTTTCTCTTCTTCCTCCTCTTCTTCCTCCTCCTCTCCTCCTCTTCTCTGTCATCCTCTTTTTCATCCTCCTCTTCTTTTCTTCCTCTTCTCTTCCTCCTTTTTTAATGTGGGGTTTAGGTTGTCAGAGAAGACTCTTAATTATGAGCCTTCAGTCATCAATGTTAATGCAAAATACTGACTTCCTTGCCCATAAAAGCCAATAGCAGCATGGTTCTAGTACTTGCACACAGTTTCTGGCAGCAGCACAGACCATGGACATCTACATGGGTCCCAGCCACAGCACTGACCACACCAACATGGACTGCAGTGAGTTGTTAGCTTGATAACCTGATTTTCATACAAAGTCATTAAATAAGTTTTGGGTTAATATTAAGGCAGAATTTCTGAAATGACCCTAAGTATACGTTTTCCATTTTTACTGCATTTATGAAAACTAGTATCTTCAACATTGGTGATTATAAAATCAAAATGTTGGTCATGTCCAATGAATGTTGACTAGACTGTGCCTTTTAGAATAAAAAATACGTAACAATCAAGATTTAATTGTTAAAAATCACACCCATCTTATTAGTTGTAAATTTATTTTTGTCTTTAATAGGTAATAAAATAGACACACCAATAAATTGTATTAAAATAAATTTCTTTCGGCTTTTTTCTGTTAGTAAATTTTTTTTTTTTTTTTTTTTTTTTTTTTTTTTTTTTTGGTTTTTCGAGACAGGGTTTCTCTGTGTAGCCCGGGCTATCCTGGAACTCACTCTGTAGACCAGGCTGGCCTCGAACTCAGAAATCCGTCTGCCTCTGCCTCCCAAGTGCTGGGATTAAAGGCGTGCGCCACCACCGCCCGGCTCTGTTAGTAAATTTTTGATTGGCAAACTCATTGTGAATCTCTCTGTACCCAGAATTACTAGAAAGTTTTGTGGGTGAAACACACCTATCCATGTTCTGGCCCTGACCTTTAAGGAACAGTCAGTATGCCTCTGGTTTTCATATAGATGGCTTTTATTGAATAATTGATGTTTTCTCTAAACCTTTGATTGCATTATCTATCTATCTATCTATCTATCTATCTATCTATCTATCTATCTATCTATCCATCCATCCACTGAGGAGAGACAGACAGACAGACAGATAGATATGCTTGCCATTAAACCATGTGGAAAAGAGAGAACAATTTATGGGAGCTGGTATTCCCTTTCCACAAGTGTGGAAGGTGAAAGTTTCGGGCTGAGTCATCTCACTGGCCTTGTAGTTCCTTTCTCTTCATAATATGTGGTCTATATGCTTTGTTTCATTTTTAAATTATGAATGGTGGCTGAAGTGTCCAGATGCCTTCAGTCTCTTTGTGGAGAAGGTCATGTGTATTTGGCCCTTATTCTATTGATATGGCATACAGATTAATTTAGATCTTAACATAATCCTCACTAGATACTGTTATGTATAGATAAACCTCTTTTGTCATGATAGATAATACTTTTATATATTGCTGGTTTTTCTTGGTGGGTACTTTGGCGAGGCTTTTTAGCTTTTTGCATAAATGATAGTGGCCTGTAGTCTTCATTCTTGCTGTGTCTTGTTTGTTTTTGGCATCCTGCTAATATTGGTCTCAGAAAATTATTTAAAAGTCTTCTCCTCAGGATGGAGAAAAAGTTGAGTGGTTCCGAGTGAAGGCTGCTATTTCAGAAGACCTGGGTTCCATTTCCAGCACCTATATGGTGACTCACAACCATCTGTAATGCCAGTTCCAAGAGATCTGATGCCCTCTTCTGGCCTCTGTGGACACTGTAGTGTACATGGTGTATAGACAAACACATGCAGGCAAACATTCCATACACATTCAGGGATATAAAAATAAAAAAATTTAAAGAGTCTTTTTCTCTTTAAAGATCTGAAACACAGAAACTCTACGTTCCAGATAACCTCCTTCATTTTGTTTATAAATTACAGCACATCCAAACTTCCTCATCAGTCAGCACTTAGTGAAGCACCTATGTGATTTGAACCAATTTATTCTCATCACTAAACAGTATTTATAATACTCCCACATGATTTAAGCCAATTTAGCTTTCCCATGAGAGGAGTCAGGTGAAAGAAAGAGAGAGTCTTCGTGGCAGATGTGCAGCAGGTAAGTGCAGGGAGAGAGGCCTGAAGGACACTCAGCATAATTGGAATCTTGGTATTTCAAAGATGGTGACAGCTATGTCATACTCTGCACCCTGCCGACATATTTTTTGACTCTTGCTAAGCAGTCTTCTGATCTGAATTTTCCATATTTGTCTTCTTTCTTCTCATCTTCTCTCTGCAATTTTAAATCTTTCCCTGTCCTTTAAAAACTAAGTGGAGATAAGCTATATTTTATTATTATTATTTTTATTTAATCTTCTTTTACAGTCCAGTCATTATCCCACTCCTGGTCTTCCCCTTGACTGTTCCTCATCCCATCCCTCCTCCCCATCTCCAAGAGGATGTCCCCACTCCCACCCCCTGACCCCCACCCTACTCCCTGGGGCTTCAGTCTTAACTGTTAATATCAGTATGAGGAAGGCAGTGAGATGACTTAGGGGATGAAGACATTTGCGGTGCCTGCTTGGTGATGTGAGTTCCATAGTGAGAACACATATAAGTGATAGGAGAGGACTGGTGTCACAGAGTTGTCTTCTAACCTCTACTCCATCACTCATGGCACATGTGCTCACTTGTGTACACACAAGACAACAACAATGACGACGACAACAGTGACAATGAGATGACTACAATGACAACGATGAAGATAATGACGAAGACGAAGAAACAATGACTATAAGATGATGACGACAACAACAACAACAACAACAACAACGAGGCAATTTGAACAAGGAGCATCTGAAGTTAGAGGAGTTGCTGCTTTTTTTTTTTTTCTAAACCCAACTGACATCTGTAACGTAGGGCAGTGATAACACATGGTATTCAATGCCTTTAGAACAAGAACAACTACAGAATAACTGTCCTCAGAATCCTCATCAAGGCAGGGTGCACAGAAGTTCTTCTTTTAATTACCATGAAAGTGAAAACCTTTCATTTACATGTTTGATGAACGCATTTTTAAAAATCAAGTTGAACAAGTATTAACTTGCGTGACTCACGTTCTGAGTACTGAATGCTAAGACAAGAAGTGTTATTTCTACTTTGAGAGGTTTATAGTCTAGTGAGCAGAAGACATCTAGTTAAGAAAGAAAGAAGCATTTAAAACATTTTAAAGACACATTAATCTGGGGACACAGGCTTCTGCTGTAATACACAGAGCACTGTGGGTCACTTAGAGGTGACATGGAAGCAAATGAGCTCACATGGCACAAGTAGCCTGAAAGAAAGGGTTCTAAAATTTGTAGGTGAAGCTGAGGTTGATAACGCCATGGCTAGGGTCACAGAGAGGGCTCAGTGAGACACAGCATTTTCTGCTCTTGCTAAGGAAGAGAGTTTATTCTTCCCAGCATTCACATCAGGCGGCTTATGCTTCCTTTAAGTTCAGCTCCTAGAGATCTGATGCCCTCTCCTGAATTCCACGGGCAACTGTGCTTCTGCATGTGCGTGTGTGTATGCGCATGCATACCTATACACACCTACACACACACACACCTATACATACCATTATACACCTATGCATGCCTATATACACCTATGCACACTTATACACACCTATACACACCTATACACACCTATGCACACTTATACACACCTACGCACACTTATACACACATATACACACCTATGCACACTTATACACACCTATACACAAAAATAAAATAAATATCTTAAAACAAAAAGTGGCAGATATTAGTGAAGAGTTCACCCTGAAGATTGGCCAGTGTTTTTCTTTTTCTTTCAAAGCAGCAAAATTTTAAAACAGCCACTTAAAAAAAAAAAAAAAGTAGAAATTTTAAGTTAACTTTTCTTATTCTGGGTTGATTCCACAGAAGTAAATGCATATTCTAATCTTCCTTTGTATTCATTTTTCCCCTGATGGGAATTGTAAATACGTCTTGAGCCAGTTTCCTCTGCTCAAAAGTAACCTCTGCACACTCGAGAATACTAAAGAAAAACAGTTGTTTTCCTTTGTTTCAAATTGCCAAAGAAGAAACACATTCATCGTTGAATTCCAATTAACATTACAAAATGAACTTTTGCCCCTGGGATTCACTAAAAAGAATTTTCTTGGCATCCTTGTAGCTCAGGGCAAGAGGTCTTGTCAGTACATTCACAAATACCCATAACATTTAAGCAAAATGTCCCCATACACAATTTCTGTGCATGTACTTGGGCAGAAAGCACATCTTTTTCAGCCCTGGAATTTGATTTTCTGCCCTCTTTATCAATATGGCCAGTAGAGACAGGATCAAGAGAGAAGAAACATTCCAAATGCAACTCCTAAGTATTTTGTTTCTGTAGTGCTGGGGACAGAACCTAGGGCCTCCCACGTGCTAGGTGTGAACTCTACCATTGAGCTAGACTGAACATACCCCACAAACCCAGCTCAGAAGATTTTTAAATAGAATAATCAGTAAATTGCTGTACTGGCTGGTTTTATTTGTCAACTTGACACAAGCTAGAGTTATCACAGAGGAAGGACCCTCAGTTGAGGAAATGCCTCCATGAGATCCAGCTGTAAGGCATTTTCTCAATTAATGATTCATGTGGAGGGGTCCAGCCCATGGTAGATGGTACCATTCCTAGGTTGGTACTCTTGGGTTCTCTAAGAAGACAGGCTGAAAGGACAAGGAAATGGGCTGCTTGGCAGGAATATGACATAGGCCAAGGACAAGAAAGTAGGCTTCAGGCAGAAAACTGACATTAGGCTAGAACAAAGAAGTAATTTCAAGCAGGAATCTAAATCTTAGGCTAGAACAAGGAAGTAGGCTTCAGACATGACAATGACTTTGGGCTAGGACAGGGAAGTTGGCTCAGATATTTTGGTCATTCTGATAAGCCCTTAGAAACAGTGATCATGGGAGTGTTCATGGAACTTTGTTTAGTGTCTTGCTGGTTCTTTGATGATTTGTGTTTATTGTCTTGCTTGTTTCTTGAGTATTTGCATCTATTGTATTGCTAGTTCCTCAACCTAGAACTGACCTTAATACTTGTATGTAATTAAAATGGTATAAAAGCAAAAAAAGGAGGAGGGGTGATGGAATAGAGGATTTCTAGGGAGGGGAAATGGGGAAAGGGGATGACATCTGTATTGTAAATAAATAAAATATCCAATAAAAAAGAAATAAAAAAAAAAAGTAAATGAAGGCAGGCTAAGCAAGCTAGGGGGAGCAAGCCAGTAAGTAGGATCTCTCAGGTTCCTACCATGTCTGAGTTCTTGTCCTGACTTCCTTTGGTGACCAACAGCAGTGAGTAACTATAGGGTGATTAAACACCTCCCCCCAAAAATTTGCATTTTGGCTAGGGTGTTTTGTCACAGCCATAAAACCCTAACGAAGACACCTGCTGTGAAGATTGTGTTTGAAAGATGGCTTACAATAAGTGAAGAAGTTGGTAAATGAGATGGAACAGGGACCTGCCTGAAATGTTCCAGGAGGTAAAAACGCCATAAGAAATAGTACATGGCATGCCAGGAGTTGCCTTTCAGAGTTCCTATACCTAGGAAAGTAAGTGGTGGTAAACTATAGGAGATCCTGGACTCCTCACCTTTAGGCGAAGCCAAGTTCTTTTCTTTATCAACTTGAGAGATGGAGAGAGTTTATATAAGCAGACATTTGATGATTCTTGCATGAATCTGATTGGAGTTAACGCTGCAAAGTAGTTACAAATGAAGAATAATGCCTGAGTTCTAGATAGGTCTTGGAGTAGCCCACAAGGTAAAGAAAATACCTGTGTAAACCAAGTTGTCATTGGAACCATATGTTGGCCAGGGCCTGCATGATGAGCTCCGAGAGGGACTCTCCTAGTTAAGGAGAGTGGAAACCAAGTTTTATGACATTCCTCAAGGGTCCAGTTACTATTATTGGAGTAAGTATTGGGCATACAACTCCTCATTACTAATTCTAATTTTACACCCCCATCCTTGTCCTCTAGCTGATGCCCATTTGCTTGAAGTTTGGCTTGGAGTCATGGTTTGGAGTTTGGGCTTGTGTACTTAGTAATTCAGCAAATGGGCTTGTTAACACTAGTGTAGTATCACCATAATTGGGGAAGAGCTTTCTGAATATCCATGTGTCAACAATGAAGGCAGAACTAGTCATTTTCCTTGATACCACTTTTACCAAACCATAGAAGTGAAATTATGCCATAGCTCATATAACTCATGCTATGGTGATCTCACCCTAGTTTCTGCCTCCATTCTCTTGAAGAAATGCCAGTGTTTTTACCCAAAGGGGCAAATTAAACTCATCAAGACTTCTGGTTAGATCTAATTATACCATGAGTCTGAATTCAAGCACTTCCGACTAATCTTTCTTACTGACTTCAATGTTGAAACCAATATATATTTTAATAACCCTCCTTTTTATTCCATGAGAGTGAATCTAAAATCTGAAACTGCAGGTGGCTAACGATCTGTTTGAGAAGATTACAACATGTGGATAATAACATAATAACAGTGATGTGTGTAGAAAAGACACAGTGGTTCCTTCAACTCAAAGCCTCCTCCTCAAAAAATACTGCACAAATTAAAAATGGAACACCTAGCAGGGTGCCCAGTATACAGTGGGTGTGAATGTATAGGTACCGAAATTAAAACCACTATTTATGTTTAGAATAACTTGTTCACAGTAACATACAGTCTTAATGCTACTTTAATAATGATGGTCAAAGGAAATCTGGAAATGAAGTGTAATCTTGAGATAGAAACCAGCACCATGATTTGAGGCAGTTGAAACTCCAGACATAATATACATAAATTACTTAGAGACAATGGACTCTACAAAGCCATGCATGCTGTATAATCTCAGGCAGAAACTTAAATATTTTGTTTGCCTCAGATGCAGTATGTTAGTAATATGTAGCACATGGTGAAACTGGAAAAAAAAAATCTCTGTATAAGTCATCTTAGACAAACTGTCTCTCTGTCTGCTTTACCAGCATCAGTCTTTACATTTGTAGCCTTAGCTGAACAATTCGGGTTTGGGAAAAGCTCAGCTTGCTACCATCCTGTCTGGGTCCTACAAACAGTTCTTCCTTGTCCTCTCTCCTGTGCAAGGCATTTGTATCTGTGATTCATTACTGTCCATCTGCAAATGAGCATTCATCTTGTTCTTTGGTCTTTTACATTTATTTTAAGTACATAGTTTTTTTTTTTTTTTTTGTTTGTTTGTTTGCATGTATGTTTGTGGACCACCATGTATATGCTGGTACTTAGGGAGGCCAGAAGAAGATGTCAGTCTCCCTAAAATTGGAGTTACAATTATGGACTGCCATATGAATACTGAGAATCGAATCCTGGTCTTCTGGAAGAGAAGCCAGAACTTTTAACTATTGAGTCATCTCTCTTGTTCCTTTCTTTGTTTCTTTGTTTCTATGTTTCTTTCTTTCCTCCCTCCCTCCTTCCCTCCCTCCCTCCTCCCTCCCTCCCCCTCCCTCCCTCCCTCCTTCCTTTCTTCTTCTCTCTTTCTTTCTTTATTCCTTTTTAAAAATATTTACAACAGTCATTATAGAAAAGTTAAAGTTTACATGTGAACTCATTTTGACAAAATGTCTGTAGATCTACCATGCTACATCAGTTGAAAATATAGGAAATTGGACTATATCTTACATCTATGAATAACATTCATTGTAGTGAAAAGTGCTTGCCCTAAATAGGTTGTCTTCCAGATCATAATATACACTTAAAAATGAATTCTTTTTTAGAAGTTGGGGCATTTTCCAACAGAATATAAACTCCGAATTTACTAGTAAAATTATTCTCCCAACATTCCCATAATTGCTGCCATTAGATCCAGCATGAATAAAGACTTCATTGTTAATTTGAATTTTGCCTCTGTCTACTCCTAGTTTGTTGAGCTTCCAGAAGGCTTATTTATATATCCTATCAATAGATTGAATGTTTGTCATTTGTCTTTTCTCTCAGTCCCCATTCTTTTGTACCTGGCTGTGTATTGTCTGAAGGTGACAGTTTTGAAGCTCTCTTTTTCGATGCTGTCATGCAGCTGGTTCCAGGTCATGTGCCATGGGAGAAGACAAAACAATTTAAGAATGGAAAACTGTAAAATAGGAAGAAGCACCTTTCTTCTTCCTTGACAATTTAGGTGGGGTTTTGCAACACACTACTGGCTATGGTCTTGATAGTTGTATGAACATTAGCCATGGCATTACCTAGAGTCATGGTCCCAAATCCAAAACCAGTTATGGCCATGTCCACAGCCATAGTATCAAGTATAAAACTGTGCCTCCTGTCCAGCAGAGACACAGCCTCTATCCTGTGGGTACCAACTTACTCACTTTGAGTTCCTCTGGACTTTCTTCTGCCTGTCATCTCTTAGATCCTACCATATTTTATACTTGATTCCCTGCATTAAGTTCCATATTGTGATATTTATATTGAGAGTTAAGAAAAGATGTGTATGGGAAGTGTCTCAAATGCAGTTACATGGTCCTGCAGTTAGGGATGTATTTTAGGACACAGTCTTTGACTGTATTTAATGTCGTGTATTGTATCGTCTATTGGCATAAGTTTGGAAGCCTCTGTCCTTAAAATATTCAAAAAAGTGGTTTTGTTCCCCCAGCAGTGAGCTAAATTTCAGAGTCAGCAAGCACACGAAAAGGTTTTCTTCAAAATAATAATTTAGTTAATAATTAACTCAGCTCTTGTCTGGGACTTCAGATTTCCTTCCTCCCACTTAGACTGAGTAGACTTTTCATTAATGGAGGATCCTGGTGGCATACGTTCTATGAGTTTCCATCATGCTACTTCCTACTGGGGTACTGTTTCTTCTCGACCAAGAAAATAGCTTACTCATTCCTTTAATGGGGCAGCCATCCCATTTTCATTTCTCCAAACCAAAGCAACGCTGTGCTCTTTTCTGTTACACCCTTTCCCACTCTATGGAGAGATCAAAGAATGACACACGGGGGATGAGAGCAAAGGCACTGCACTAGGGTGGTGAGTTGGTACTTGATCAGATGACAAGGGTACTTGATCCTCGACACTCTGTGGGGAAGAAAGTGTACATCTGGCCAGATTCTCACAGAAAAAAGGGAAGAAGCCTCTTTGAAAAATCATGTTACTGTGAGTAGTGGGCCTAATGTATAGAATTAAGAGAGCCTAAGTTCTTTCCTTACCACTAACTTTTTTTTTTGTACTTAAATTTTTATATAATTTGGCCTTTGGGTGCTTTCTTCAGCCCACTAGTTGCTTTCATTCTTCCTTTTTTTTTTTAATTGGATATTTTATTTATTTACATTTCATATGTCATCCTCTTTCCCCATTTCCCCTCCCTGCTTTCATTCTTCCTTAAAATAAAAATTTAATCTGATATTTTGAAGAGTTGATACAAGAACACTACATCTCATTACTCTCATTCTTCACTCCTTCTCTCTAACTTATATGTCTCTCTCTCTCCCAAATTTATGATCTTCTTTAATTATTCCGATTGCAGGCGCGCGCGCGTGCGCGCGCGTGCACACACACACACACACACAAAACACACCAGCACACACACGCACACACACACGTGTGCATTTATATACAGCCTACTGAATCCATTTGGCATTTTTCCTATATGCATATCCCAGTGCTGATCCCTTGGGATTGGACAACCAACATGGGAGCTCGTTCATAGAGGAAACTGATTCCCACTTTTCCACCAGCCATTGACTGCTTATAGCTTTTCATCTAGAGGTGAGATAATGTGAACTTTCATCTGTCCACATTGACATGACATTTGCTATTGTCCTTCAGCTGGTCTTGTTCAGGAAACCATATTTTTGAAATGCCCCATTTCTCTGGCTCTTTCAATGTTTTTGCCCCCTCTTTCGCAATTTCCCCTGAGTTAATAATAGTTTTTTTTGTTGTTGTTGAAAGTCTTTTTACATTTATACAATGCACATTGATCATATCCACCCACTTCTTTCTCCTTCCAACTCCTCCAGTTCTCCTCATGCCTTCCTGCTGCCAACTTCATGTCCTTTAAAAACTGCTATTAGTAACTCTCTGCAATTACTCATGAGTGCATAGCCATCCACAGCCATGTCCCCAAAGGAGAATAGCTCAGCAGCCACCAACTGCCAATAACTCATTTTAACTCTATAGCTTTTTAAAATTATTATAGAGGAAAAATTATTAGTAGATATTTTTAAACTATGGCAATCTTGAGGAGGATTGGAACTGCAGAAGTTATTCATTCTAACTTTTTGGTTAGATTGAGCTATAACTCTTAGACTTGTGTTTTTATCGAGTACTTGAGAAATTCTGATGCCAGCTGTTTCCTGACTCCATATTGAAATGCCCTTTATCTACACTGCTGCTCTGACTGTTTCTGAATATTTTTATTCACAAGTGCTCACATGCCACTGATCTCCCATCACTGTCCATAACACGTGGATACATTTGTTCCTGTCTAGGGTTCTGTCCATGCCATACCAAAATATGAATAATAATGGAGATATTTAGATAATACATTATATATTCAAATGTCTGAGTGTTTGATATTATGTCCACAGAATATTTTCTGGATGACAGATTTACTTTACTTATTCTTAACAGTGTATTATGTTTCTTTCAGTGGACATGTAAAATATTTTCTTAGCATCATGTGATGAGTAATTCTGTGTGTCAATGTAACTGGGCCACAGAGTACCCAGGTATTTGTTACACTTTTTCTTGAGTGTTTCGGAATGATATTATATCATCAGACTGAGTATGTTGTCTTCAGCATAGTTGGGCCTCATTCAATTTGGTTGAGCACTAAAATAAGAAAAGCTTAAAATAAGGAAAAATTTGCTCTCTGTCTAAACGTCAAGGTAGGACTACATTCAGACTAGCTTTCCTGGATCTACAATTTGTTGGAGACATATTAGAGACATCTCAGCTCTGCAATTGAACAGAAGACTTTCACATAGTAAGTACTTATCTCTTATGTAGCTTTCCTAATCGATGTGTTTAATGTTTGTATAGTGAATGCATGTAGCATCTTCCATATTGGTTTAGTTCTGTTTCTCTGGAGAATTCTCAGAAGGCAACAACATAGAAAACTTACTTAGGTGTAGGAAGACAGATCTGTTTACAATATGCTTGTAATATAAGCGTGATGACCTGAGTATAGGTCCTCAGCACCCACACAGAAGCCAGGTTTAGCATACACCTCTAATTTCAGAGTTGAAGAGGCAGAGACAAGGCTTCCTAAAATTTACTGGCTTGCCAACATGGTGAGGCTCAGGTTCAGGGAGAGAACTTGCCTCAAATTCTAAGGTGATGAAATAAGATGCACAATATCTCTGGCCTCCAAGTGCGTTATGCACACACATGTACACAAACCCACAGGTACACATTTACAGAAAGACATACACCCACATACACAGCACAGAACAAAAAGAAAAAAAGACATACTTCTTTAAGAGCAGTCTGCTGAGGATGTGGTTATGGTACACTATTTAAGTTTTGTGGTGGTTTGAATATGCTTAGCCCAGGGAGTGTCACTAGTAGAAGGTGTGGCTTTGTTTGAGTGAGTGTGGCCTACTTGGAGGAAGTGTGTCACTGTGGGGTGGGTTTTGAGGCTCTGATACTCAGGTTCTGTCCAATGCATAAGAGAGCCTCCTCCTGGCTGCCTGCAGGTGAGAGTCTCCTTGTGGCTGCCTTTGGATCAAGATGTAGAACTCTTGACCCCTCCAGCACCAAGTGAGCCTGCATGCTGCCATGCTTCCCACTATGATAATAATGGACTGAACCTTTGAAACTGTAAGACAGGACCAATTAAATGTTTGCCTTTATAAACGTTGCCTTGGTCATGGTGTTTCTTCACAGTAATAAAACTCAAACTAAGACAATTTTCTTTTTTCTGCTTACATTCATCAACTTTGTTAAAATTTCCAAAATATATGGCTTTGGATTTTATTAGAATTCAATTTAAATTTGAGACAAAAAAAAAAAAAACCCAAACATTTGCCTCAGGTGGTGATTAGCCACATTGAAAGGTCTACAATGGCTATTCCACAGAAAAGAAACATAAATTATATGTTATGGATGCCTTATTATCTCTCTGCTTAAAAAGTAAAGGCGGAAATTGGTTGCCCCAGACTCTAGATCTCTTGTCAATATGGATTTCAGAGGCTGATGTTAAATCATTAAGTACTTATTGAAGAACATGATACATTTGATCTATTTAGTCCTTTAGTATTCTTTACACTATTAAGTATGTTGATTTATAATAAGGATTATACTGAAAGAGTTACTAGTATTGAAGTATAGTCAGAATTTAAGTATATACTGAAGTGGAGAAAACATTTTTATGGAGGTCAACTGAGTGTGGGTGGAGAAATACGCACTGGCTTGAAAGTCTTAGGCAGATTTCATGGAGCAGTGACAGCTTCCTTATTTCTGAAGTCAAAGCGTGGGCATTTACAAAAGCTTCTGAGTTGGCTGAAGAGACTGGTATCCAAATCAAAGGAGATTATCTTGCATATAAGAAAACTGCATCAAAAAAGATGGAATCATAATGCTATTTGTAAATAATTTGACAGTAAATTGCAGGCTTGGCATTTTTAATTACTGTGTTGATTAAAATACCAACTGGGCTTTCTCTGTATCCTTAGGGTTGTCTTTTATTCAGGGAAAGAAGCACAAAGCATCAGGAGATTACCTACTGGCAAATGAATAGTACAGTCTGAAAGAAACCATTGAGTGTGAAACTATAGCAAAGAAGGTGAGAGATTTTGGAGTCAAGTGCCCAGTGATGCTCTCAACCCATCTGTGAACCTGCAAGGTTTCTGAGCTACAGAATCATAGGTTTATTCTAAGTACATGGTGAGCATGAAAGAGAGTGATGAGGATGTATGCTAGTGTTAGTTTTAGTGTGAGTAAACAGACCAGTGTTAGCTTCAGGTTTTCAAGCTCCAGGTAGCTGATATACCTGGCCGGACCAAACTCACGAGGGATTAAAGCATAGTGTAGGTGGAAGCATCCTCCTCTGGTTTCCTGTGTGTGCTGGCTACATTCAGGTCAAATTGACAGAAGCTAGAGTCATTTGGGAAGAGGCAATCTCAATTAAGAAAATTTCTCCACAAAATTTACCTGTGAGCAAGTCTCAAGAGCATTTTCTTCATTGGTGATTGATGGGAGAGAGCCTGTGTTACTGTGAGAGGTACCATGCCCTGGGATGGTGGTCCTGGGTGCTGTAGGAAAGCAGGCTTAGAAAACCGCCATCAGGAGCAAGCCAGAAGGCAGCATTCATCACTGGTCTCTGCTTCATTTCTTTCCTTTGGTTCTTATCTTGGGTTCCTGCCTTCACATCCCTGACCTTCACATGCCTTTATCCCTGATAAATTGTGATATGAAAGTATAAGATAGTATAAACCCACTCTCCACTGAGTTGCATTTTGATATTGGTGTTTTATCACAGCAACAGAAACCCAATTATGACACTGAGGTCTCTGAGTAGTCGGAAGAGGAGCATAGCAGGTTGTGCCTTTCTCCTGAAAGAACAAGTTGTGAACTAACAACGTGAGCTCTGGGAACTAAACTTCACTCCTTTGCAAGGACAGCATGTGCTCTTAACTGCTGAGCCATCTTTCCAGTTGTCTTAGGGTTCCCATCGCTGTGAAGAGACACTATAACCACAGCAACTATTATAAAAGACAACATTTAATTGGGTCTAGCTTACAGCTTCAGAGGTTTAGTCCGTTATCATCATGGCAGCCTGCAGGCATTCATTGAGCTAGAGGAGCCAAGAGTTCTACATCTTGATCTGAAGGTAGCAAGGAGGAAGCCCCAATCCCACACTGGGCAGAGCTTGAGCATAGGAGACCTCAAAGCCTGTCCCCACAGTGACACATTTCCGACAAGCCACACATACTCTAACAAGGCCACACCTCCTAATAGTGCCACTCCCTGTGGGTCAAGCATTCAAACACATGAGTCTATGGGAGCCACATCTATTCAAAATATTATAGCAGCCCTGGGAAGAAAGTTTTATTTTGGCTTAAAGTTTTGCAAGATTTTAGTTTATTATGAGGGGGACAATGTAACAGAACTCATGATTTGTGAGCATGTAGCTAAAGTTCCTCACATAGTGGTAGAACAGAGAGTGAGGTTGAGACTAGGGGTATGCCTCATCTGTAAGTGACCTACTTTTGCCAGCTGGGTGCTACCTCCTGAAGGTTCCACAACCTCTCAAATAGTGTGGCCAGCTGGTGCACAAACACTCAAAACATAAGTCTGTCAGGGGCACTTCAGATTCAAACTACAACACCATATGCTGGTAAGGCTGGAGGGATAGACTGTTGACCCTCTTTGGAGGAATTCTCACAAACCACCCTCAATTTCCATGTGGACACTGTGGATGTCTCTAGATAGTAGGTGGGTCTATTTTGAGTCAGAGCAAGAAAAAGCCTTCCTCTCCACCACCCACAGGTGGCATTTAAGGAGATAGGTCTCTTCTAATTGTTCTTTTGCATTTGCTATTATAGAAGAACAGATTTAAGGAGATATGTCTCTTCTAATTGTTCTTTTGCATTTGCTATTATAGAAGAACAGAAATAGGAAGCACTTGGGAAAATCTTCCACTCACCTCTTCTCTCCTCCCTTTCTCTAGAAAGCTAGGAGCACAGTAGTAGCCTGCTTCCTTGTTTAATAAGTCTATTTGATGGTGGCTAATGGGATAGAGGATTGAGGATTTATAGTGAAAATGACTGTTATACTGTCTGAAACTGACAAGAAATAGTATTTGTCCAAATTATAAGCTCTTATATTGAAGACAATAATTGGAAAGGCAATAAAATCCCTTTGTATTTATATTGCCCTTGATTGGAACTCCATAAATATTTTAGCAAAAAGCCTCAGTTGATCAAAACAAATCCTCAAATAAAGTTGTTGTTTTCTTTCATCTCGTAGAGATTTCTTCTATGATCTAAAGCCACAATACAAAGTAAGATTTACTACACATAAAATACATTTTCAATGACCCAGTTTATACTAATATTGTCTGTGGTGCCATTTTAAACAATAATATGTTATCAAAGGCTAACAATAAAAGATGTAGTTGTTTCTAGCCAAATTCTCATGACACAGAGAAGTTAAATACATTTCTCAAAGTCATATTTTGGCTCTAATTTCAAATCTAATGTATCATCAATAACCCTACACAGTCCAGGTAGCAAAAGTCAGACAGATGGAGAAATCTTGAGTGACTCTTACACACATAGTCCATGCACACAGTAAGTAGTCAGGTGCAGGATAGCAGAGGATGCTATAAGCTCCATCATGCTAGTCCTGAAGTATTTTAATCCATCTTCTTTTACTTATGTCGCCGTTCTTTTAGACAATCTTGAGTCTGCTAGCTATAGTGTTATAAATTTTGTCAAATACAAATAAAGCGAGACATTTGCTGGAGAAAGAAGTTTCAAAGGTCTGAATGTTTAAAAGAGGATACACAGTATGTTTGATTTATATGTAGCATTTTGGAAATCTAAAAGAGAATTCCATTTTAGTTTCTTGAAGATGGCCAGGCTTGGAGACATATCTGGGGAGAAGAAATCTGATTTAAGGAATTACTTTCATCATATTGAATTTTTGGCTGTGCCATTCTTGGGCAGGAGGTTATAGATTGTATATAAAAGCAGCCTGAGCAAATCATGAAAAGAAATATAGTAAGCAGCATTCCTCCATGGTCTCTGCTTCATTTCCTGCCTTTAGGTTCCTGTCTTGAGTTCCTACCCTGGCTTCCCTAAATGATAGACTGTAGTCTAAAAAGGGAAGAAAAACCTTTCCTCCCCAAGATGTTTTTAATAATAGTGTTTATCATAGCTGAAGAAAGCAAGCTATCACATGCTCTCCAGTAGAAGATGCAAAGGACATTCATGGGCTTTTAGAATTGAGAAACTTTATACATGCCTCAGAAACGCACTCTTTAATTTCTCTATGTGCACTTGTTAGTAGATTTTAAGGATGAACAAAAGAAAAACAGGAGTTAGTGAAAGCAACAGACAGACCATTGATAAAAATCCCCATAGTAAAGCCAGAATGAAGAATTGCTTTGTATTTTGATGTGTGAACCTGACATTGAAAGTTCTTTGCAATGACTTTCTCAGTTCTACCTTAGAAACAATGCAGATCAGCTTGAGGGAAAATGCTGTGCGAAAACTAAATATCAAAGATTGAATGAGAATTAGGACAGCCATTGCCCTAAACCATTAGTGCAAGGATGTTCTTAACAACTGCATGAAAAGGGACTGGGGGCAAGTTAATGTTGTAGTATTTGTGCAGTATTTGCTGTTGGCTAGCCATAGCTACATATAGGCGTGATATCTACAAGAGGAGTCACTCCACAGTGCAGGTTCAGTGTTTTATTTCGTGAAAGAGATTCTTCCCATTTAAAATTCTCAATGGAGAGAAAAAAAATCACTTGAATCTTCTTCTAGGAATTGCTATATTTCTTTAAGTATTTCCCTCTTTCTTTAGAAAATAACAGAAGCCTAGTTTTGATCTTGGCTCAATGGCTTATGTATTTTGTCCTGTCTTATGATTAGGTATGACCTTTGACCGATAAAATGTAAATGGTATGAGTACTGAGAAGCTTACATTTGATTTTTTTCGACCTTCTGTCTGGAACAAAGAGTGTGAGTCATAGAACTTTAGATTAGGGAGACCTAAGGAGTTGGAGAGAGCAACAAGGTCGAAAGGATCTTGGGTTTTGAAACCGTGAAGGCAGGGTAACAACCCTGAACTTCTTAAATCTAGGCTGTTTATACCAGAATCATTTAAACTTTGCTTATATTTATTCAGTAAATACTATTTTTATAACAGCTGGCCCCAACTCATATCCAACTGAAATATGTATTTATCCGTTCAAAAATTGCTACTTTATGCTCATACCTCCCTCCCACTGAAAGATTTTACAGTAAACAAAACATACAAGCTGCCTGCTCTTAATATTTTGCAATTTAAACATACAAGGTTGAGTAATAGTTCAGCAATCTGAGAATTGACTCACATACACATATACCTATACCTAAACCTACATACACACACACACACACACACACACACACACACACACACACACACACACATATATATATATACACACATACATACATATACATATATATCTTCTAAAATTGTACCTGAAAGTCTGAGACCCTTACATATAAATGCTATGCACACTCCTTTCTGAACAGTGTGTCTAGAAGCCTGTTAGTAACTGAGCACCTGACACACTGCATCCCTATGAATACACATCTGTCATTGACCAATGGAATAACATTCTCCTTCTCTTAACTTCTGTCAACCATAGATTCCATTCAGATGTGCTCCACCAATGTCTAGGTATGATGGTAAGAGGCCAATTTGACCTAGAATGATTTTGTATGCATCTGAAGTAAAGCAAAGTATGTCCTCTCAGTGAATTTTTATGGTAGTCTTCTATTTAGTACCTTATGCTTATACATAGTTGGGTATGTATATAGTTAACTGCAAACTTATCAAGGGAAGAATAATGGGTAATAAGCAAAGTCTTACATAAGCCAAGCCTGTCAATCAAAATAAAGAACCACCCTCCCTATGTCCCTTAGCAACTAAACTCCTTTTTAAAACCTATAGAAGGAATCCCCAAATAATAATTAGAACCCTCAATACATTCACCCCTGTGACCTGCTGTCAGTCTTGATCCTGTATTTCTTTTTGATGTGTATCATATGGATGCTACCACTAAGTCCTGCTGCCTCCTTGAGATGTCACCTTCAGCTATACTTGTAATGGTTTCTTCTCCTGATTGCACCTAGGAAAAATTCTCTAGTGGACTGTTCAGGGAATTCTTATGGTAGTTTTCTGAGTTCAGGATCTTTCCTTTTATGACAATTTGCGTTTTTACAGACTGGATCCTTTGATAGGTGAGGTCTTCCTCTCAGACTACCTGTTCCATTGTTCTACCCTAGAAAGCAAGGTTTCCTTTAATGATGCCTATCACTTCAGTAATCACACTCTTTACACCAGTCCTTTCCTCAGTTTTCTTTTTTCTGGGATCCAGCTCCTTATCCCACCAACTACAATCTGTTCACACCCCCTTCTTTACCAAACACAACAGGATTTTGAAAATGGCATTAGCTCTTTCTCACTGTAAGCTTGGTAAATTCAGTGAACAACAACTATGCCAATGCCCGAATGGTGCTCTGCCTTGAAATGTCTCCATCCAACAAATACACCAATTATTCTTAAATTCAGCCTCATTAAGTGCAAAGATGGAATGGTGTGGGATTCATTGCTTAGCATATAGCATGAATGGTCCCTAGTTCAACTCCTGATAAATGTTAATTATGAGCTTGGATGCATTGTCCATATTTGTCTTGTCATTCTGGTATTTTTTTTGTTTATTTTGATTTTTAAAAGATTTACTTATTTATTTTATGTATTCACAGTTGTTCTCTTCAGACACACCAGAGAGGGCATCAGACCCCATTGTAGATGTTTGTCAGCCACCATGTGGTTGTAGGGATTGAACTCATGACCTCTGGAAGAGCAGCCAGTGCTCTTAACCATTGAGCCATCTCTCCAGCCCATTCTGGTCTTTTATGTTCCACCAGAGCTCTTCTTAGAGAAGTTTAGAAATGTTATGGTCAAGAGTTCCAAATTCTTCTATATTCCTCCCCAAACCAGCTCCAGAGGCCTACAGAATACAAAGTCAAGTTGTTCACAGCAACACCACCACTTCTTGATACCAATTTTCTATACTAGCTACTTTTCTCATCACTGTGATCAAGTATCTGGCTAGAAATGATGGGAAAGTGGTTTATTTTGATGTATGACGTGAGGAGTTATAGTTTATCAACTAGGGTTACCATCTAGGCAGTACCAGGGTGGTTGATGGCTCAACAGTAGCTGAAGGATGTGACATGGTAAGAAGTTGCTCACATCTTGGGAGAGCGGGAGAGCAGAAGAGTGGGATGGGAGGGGTAAGGGAAGGGAGGGGAGAAGTAGAGGGAGAGGAAGAGGGAGAGGGAGGAGAGGGAGAGGGAGAGGGAGAGGGAGAGGGGGAGTCAGAGGGAGAGGGAGAGAGGAGAGGGAGAGGGAGAGGGGAGGGGGAGGGGGAGGAGAGGAGAGGGAGAGGGAGAGGAGAGGGAGAGGGAGAGGAGAGGGAGAGGGAGAGGGAGAGGGAGAGGGAGAGGGAGAGGGGGGACAGAGGGAGAGGGAGAGGGAGAGGGAGAGAGAGAGAGGAGAGAGAGAGAGAGAGAGAGAGAGAGATCAATAGGTATGGGCTATATACCTCAACTCCCTTCCACTTAGAAACCTACTCCTTCTAACTAGATTCTACTTTCCAAGAGTTCTAAAACATGCCAAAGATGTAGAAATTTGAACATTTGTTTATCCGTCTCCTAACTCTATTCATACATACAGTTAGTGTTGTAGTCTAAACAGAAATCATAGGTGCTCAGATTGAAGAAAACACGGAAGGTTACATAAAGTTATGGGATCTGAGTTAAGATTTGACTGTAGTAATCAGACTCACTGATGGATGGAGTGGGAGCCAATAAAAACTACTCTGGGATTTCCCCCCATTCTTTAGTGTGATCTGCAATTTCTTTAACTGTAGGGATGGTATTGAGGCTGAAGGCAGGGAAAAAGAAGTATACTGGGTGAGAAGAATTAATCATTATATTTTCTCAGTGACTGATCCTGAGCCTTTTAATTAGACATTAAAATGGAAAGGTTGGAAGCATGAATCTGTTCTTTGGAGGAGGATAGAAATTGAAAGTCATTATCCTACAGATGTTCTAGAGTCAATCAATGATTTCATTTAAAAGCTTCATCCAGGGCTGGTTTCTTAATTAGGGTTACTATTGCTGTGATGAAACACCATGACCAAAAGCTCTGCCCTTCGTAGTACACACATCTTGTCTTCTAGGCTCCAGCTGGCCTCATTCTGTTTCTGCTGCTGTTCTTGATGGTTACCTCTTAGCACTGGCGTTTGCAAAATTGCTTGCATCCCTTGTTACAACTGGCTTTCCCTAACACCAGTAGCCTCTCCTGGGCTCTCTTCAGGGACTCCAGCCCTGCCACACAGCATTAAATCTCAGCTGCTTTCTATGACTCCTTCACCCTTTCAAAACCAGATCCATCTGGGTGGCTTTTGTACTGCCACGTTCAGCTGCCAGCACAAGGTACAAACTTGGCTAAGTATGGAACACAGATTCGGTGTGCTAACTCTCAGGAATACTTTCCAGAATACTTAACCTTAGCAATGCTGATCTTTTCTTAACCACCACCGATTTCTCAGCTCTAGTTGACCAGCCCCAAGTATCCCAGTACAGCTAAGGTTTCACTTCAGTAGTTCTGGTATTTTGTTAGTCACATCTGACTCATCAGCCACAGAAAACCAGAACCACAGATATTTCGCAGAAATAAAAGGCTGGATACAGTCTTTGCTTCCCTTGGAAACTTCACAAGCCAGGCCAACGTCATCTGCACTGTTCTTAGCATTCTTATTTTCCAAGCCAGCACAATAGCTCATTGAGCTCTCAACACTCAATGACTTTTCAAGCCCACGTTCCAAAGTACTTCCACAGTCCACCCTAAAACAACATGGTCAGGTCTGTAACAGCATCGCCCTACTCCTGTTACCAACTTGTCTTCGGGTTACTATTGCTATGATGAATGACCATGGCCACAAGCAAACTGGGGAGGGTTTATCTTGCTCACAATTCCAGATAACACCTTATCACCAAATGTAGTGAGAACAGGAACTCAAGCAGAGCAGAAACCTGGAGGCAGGAGCTGAAACAGAGGCCATGGAAGAGTGCCTTGATCACTAATTAAGAAAGTGCTTTATAGCAGGATCTGATGGAGGAGTTTTTTGAGTCGAGGCTTCCTCCTCTCTGATGAGTCTATCTTGTGTCAAGTTGACATAATAGCAGTCATTATATCTGGAAAGATGGCTCAGTAGTTGAGAACATTTGCTATACAGTCATGAAGGTTAGAGTTCGGATCCCAACACTCATGGAACAAACAGTATATCCTGCAAACACTTATAACCAAAGCTCTGATAGTGGCAGAAGCAGGGCAATGACCAGGATTTTCTGGCTTCCAAGACAGGTGAGAAGACATGAGACATGGAGAGATATGCCTCAAAGAAATAAGCAAAAAGTGATAGAAGTAAAAAGTAAAATACCCAACACTCTTTTATGCCTTCTGCACTTGCCTTCACACCACACAACACACAACACACACACACACACACACACACACACACACACACACAAAGAGAGAGAGAGAGAGAGAAAGAGAGAGAGACAAAGAGACAGAGAGACAGAGACAGAGAGAGACACAGGCATACATGCATAAATAAATAGTAGCAAAACATTTTGAAGAAAACTTTGTCCACAGAATAAATTCTGCATACCTTTAGAAATTTTTTAGCTTGGGAAATAATACCCGTAAAGATTTCTGCCCTGAATCATATTAGAAAAAAATATTAGAATGACATGAGCCCAGACAAGCAAGTTAACCACTGTGAAGAATTAGCCCACAGATTGAGACACTGGCCTTTAGCTAAAACTGGATTCCTTTCAGAATGATGGCTACCACCCAAGAGTCAAAGGAAAGGAAAGACAAGAAGACAGGGACCTCCTAAGTACAGCTAAATGGTTTTAGCTGATTGTTCTTGAGATATAGGAAGAGGAAGGGAGAATAGATGATCACTGAAGGGTGATTCCATTCACCACACTGTTGCCTTTGGAGGCTGAGA
This sequence comes from Mastomys natalensis, assembly GCA_021653895.1. Lineage (NCBI taxonomy): Eukaryota > Metazoa > Chordata > Mammalia > Rodentia > Muridae > Mastomys > Mastomys natalensis. The sequence continues at coordinate 369,465 of JAJTUV010000839.1, read as the reverse complement.
TAAAGTCTAAAATTGTCTGCCAGAAATACTAAACAGGGACAGTGGTAAAAAGAACTATCCAAACTAAATATCATAGAAGATTTAAAGAAAATGCTATTGTTACCTCATAACAGGCATATACTAGATTTAAACCATGCTACTTTGAGACCACACTCTAGCTCCAGTACCCCAAGACAAAACTGGTGTTTATTATGTTATTAGGCAAATTAGCATTTTTCTCTGTGGGAGATATTAATAAGGTAAGACAAAACTGAATCTCTGCTTTAATTTAGATTGTTTCATCCACAAATGCATTTTGCCTCTTTTAGGACCCTTAATTTTTACCTACATTTAAGACTACATGTGCTATGGTAGCATTTCCAAATCTTCCTGAGAGCAAGATGAGATTCTACTACTATTTGTTACTACATCAACTAAAAAATAATTCTACAGATGTTGATAAGTTTATTTAATTGGTCATGACATGGAATTGTTCTAATTTTCTGTTTAAAACCTGAATGTGATGGCTGGCTCTTCGTTTGAGCCATTAGGAAAAGCACATTTCCGTGGTTGCCCATCTATAAACTACTTTCCAGATGTCAGAGGGCACCCTATCTCCACACCTAAAACTTGATGTGAGAGAGGAATAGATTTTGACCTCAATGAGGTTGTTAATTTGAAGCTATCTGTTACCCAAAGCCCAATCTTAATATAAATATTAGTTTAATTTTTAATTGCTCCCTCAAAGCTCATGTGTTTAAAAGCTTTATCCCCTGAACACTAGTTCAGAGGTGGGATCTTTAAAAGTTAATAGATCATTGAGTGCTATCTGCTCTGGTGAATACATTAATAGGTCCTTAACTTAATGGGTTATTGGGGGAGGACCTGGTGGACATGTACCATTCTAGAGGGCATATTTTGACCCTAGATGATCTGTCTGTCTCTCTGACTGTCTGTCTCTATGTTGGTCTCTCTCTCCTGCTGCTGCCTAAATCCATGAGATAACTAGCTCTTTATCTCCATGCTGTCATTGACATAATGATCTACTTTACCAGAGACCTGAGAATCATTGTACTAACTAAGCTCTGACATCCTGGAAAATATTAGCCAACACAAACCTTCTCCCTTTGTTCTTATTTCTGTCAGGCACTTTTCATCATGAAGGAAAGCTGAGTTAACAATCATTACTGAACTCAACTTTTTGTTTTCAAATGACTGTTGGTTTTGAGGTATTCCTTTCAGTTGAGATAGTTATCAAGAAGGAATCAGGAAATTTATTTATAAAAACAAAACAAAACAAAACAAAAAACAAAACAGAAACTTTCTTAATACCTTGCTTGAACTTGATGGTCTGACTTTTCCCTTCCAATTCTTTTCTATCTCTCCCCATTACTCTCTTCACTCGCTTCCATTCTAAATACCAGTCTTTGCTTTTCTTCACCAGTATCCCTGCCGGCACAATTGGCTCCTTTGGAGGAGTTAGAATGAGCATAGCCACGAGGTGGTTGAGGTTGCATTGGTTCATGGCTTGGCAAGAGGACTGATAGACTCAGCACTTTCTCAGGTGAATATAACCCCTCAGGGAACATATGGTTTGGCAGGCAGACCCTGGGTCGAGTTCCAATCCCCACTCATCCTCTTGGCTCTCTGCCCTCTACAATAAACTCTATGCACATCTTTTCAGCAGGCCAGTCCTTTACCTGCAGGGTTGGCTCCCCTACAATAGGACTGACTCAGGGAAGTGGATGAGAGTGCCCTTGCTCAGAGCACAGACATTTGGACTCATATCAAGTGTTAGTCTCATCACTGGGTTCATGCTTAAATATTGACAATCTTTGTTGATCTTATTCCCAGTTAACATGTAGGAATCCTATCATGGTCCCTTTGCCGATGCATATACCACTATTGCTGACATGCTTTGGTGATAGTTTCTACCACCAAACCTTGTCCATTTAGATATTTATTTTACATTACTGAGCCCTTGTGTGTATCTGATTCTTATAGGCCTTGTGCATATTTGATACTTATTATGTAAAGTTCATAGTCTTCTCTTAAGTCCCAAATCTTATGGATTGGTGCTGGACAGAGATGTAGGGGTGAGTAGATGAACATAATAACTTGGAAAATTAATCAAATTCAGAGCCATTAGTTAAGTATGTTCATTATAGAAACAAGCTTTAAAATATTATTGCACATTTCAATTTTAAAGGAGAAAATATTTGATAGGCTCCCTTGTGTGCTTTAATAAATACAGTTTTTCATTTTTATATTTTTTGATTTTAGATTGTGTATAAGTGTTTTGCCTGTATGTGTGTATTTGGATCATGTGAATGTAGAAGAGGGACCATGATACCTCTCTTACAACCATGTACAGATTATAAGAAATAAGGCAGGTGTTTTATGTTGCATAGTATATGGCCTATGACATGCACTCCATAACTGACAGCTCAGGAGAACTCTCTTTTAGGTTACTAAGGAATTTCCAGTGGATTTTTCCAAACCTTACCTAAAAGAAAATAGCAATATGTGTTAAAGTAAAGAACAGAAATACAACCCTTTGAGGCTAGGGATTGTTCCTCTTTGCCTACTACACAATTTATTCAAATATCTGTTCAAACATTGTCTCCTCAGAGACTTCCTAGACCTCTTCGTATGAAATAATATTTAGCATCAGTTTTGTGCCTCTTGTTTTAGCTCGATTTTTACCATTATGTTTGTAAAGAGTATTTCTATGTCTATCCATCCATCTACCTTCCACCAACCATCCATTCATTCATTCATCCATCCACCCATCATTTTATCCATCCTTCCATACTTTCTGTGTCTCTATTTCCCACTTCCTTTCTGTCTCTGTCTCTCTGTTTCTGTCTCTCTCTCCTCCCTGTCTTTTTCTCTACCAGCTTCTTTCTTGCTAATAGGGGTGTATCCTTTTGACAGTTAAAGCTGATTGAAAACAGACTTTATGTGGTTTCTGCTATATTGTAGTACTCAGAAAAATGCCAGGTAAAAAGGTGTCCACAAATATTTGCATAAAGAGGATCCTGATCTCCTACTTCAAGTTTATGAAAATACTGTTTACATAGCTCCATTTGTAGTTAAGGAATTTTTCCTGGTTATGCTTAGCTTTCTTGGTCATGAATGCTCCTTAATATATGCTCACCACCCATGCTGCTGAAGTGAAGTGTTTGTTCCTCATCTCTTTGCAGATCTCCTTTAGAGAGACCTGCATCTCTACAGAAGGCCAGAAGCATCACAGTGCCTTCATTTCCCACCTGTCTCACATCTCTGAATGCATGGCCTGTGGGGGCCATCAGAAAAGCAGCAGGGATTCGGGGAGTCCATAGCTATCTGCATTGGCTTGCTTTCAGCCAGTCTCCTTTTCCCAGAACATTCTCTCATTCTGACTCAGAGACAATTTATTAGTGCTTGTTTCCTGACTTGCTCCCAGTTGCACGTGACTTTCTTCTTTTTAATCTCATCATTCTTCGGCTCAGAAGAGAACAGTTTCTGGGGATTGATGGTGGAAGCATCGCAAACTAATGAGCACTCTGTTGTGCAGAGGCTGCAGCTTTACCTGGGGGCTGGCGGGAAAGGTTGCTGGGAATCATGTGTTGGATGCTCTCATCTATTTTTCTCATCCTGTCAAGCCTAATGAACACAAAATACCACTGTCTACAAAGGTGCTGGAGCTAACTCACCCTTGTTTTCAAAGGGCACTTGAAAGACATTCTGACCTCAATATTGCAAATGTAACTATAAAGAATCTTCCATAGGTTGTTATAGCACATTTATGTATATACAGGCATATACGTATAGACTCACACAATATCTGACTTTAAACTTGATTATTATGGATATCACTGCCTTTTATCTATTCTCTACATAGTTAGAGAATTCTTGAAACACTCCTTTTTCATTCAGAGTTACTTTTTGTGAGATGTGAATTTCCTCTCAATAGCCCACCCAGAGAGTCCCTTGGGACTGGAATCACCTCTTCAGGCAGAAGCCATGCCCACCTCAGCTTCTTTGGGGACCAGAGATTCAGGTGCTTCCAGGTGCTGGAAAACTCATTTCCAGGGACTTCCCTGAAGAGATAAATTCAGCTACTCACATCCCGAGCTCACTATAATTATGTATCCTTTCTTTTCTATGACATACTTTAGCTTGTTACAAAGGGGGGATGAGACAGGCTATTTATATGGCTGTTCCCTTTTTATTAGCTTGTTACACAGGGCAAATGTGCGAGACTAGGGGATAACACATTGGAAATGGTAGTTCCTTTGACCTTTGAGAAAGATGCTGAAATGACCAGGTGTATGTCTATCCTTGACTCTGTTACCACAAGTTCTAGTTTGTTCCAAATGATGCTCTTCATGTTGGCCAGATCCCCTCCCAGTAATACTATTGGGTAACAAATGAAAAGTTGATGTTGAAAATTTGTTTTTTATCCCATGTACACAGAAGTGACAGACTCCAAGGCTTGTTTAAAATTGTAGTAGATTTTTATCTTGGTGCTATGAACAACATCTCAAACCACTTTAATAGTGCTTGTTTCATTTCCTGTTCTTCATGCAAATAGCTTGTATCCCTCGTGAGGTTAGGAGGGATCACCTGTCCAGTGACTTTGGTTTTCTAACGAGTGAATTTCCCAAGCACCCAAATCCTTAAAGATTTCCAGTGTCTTGAGTTTTAAAGAAAGGATCCCATACCAGTAAAAAAGTCCATGTGAGTAACTTTGAAAGGAGTATTCTTTTTTAATTTTTTTTGAAAGGAGTGTCAGAGATGAATGAAAAAATTTTTCACCAACTTTAGGAAGGAATAGTTTGCTGACTGGTACTAAATCTATTTCTCTAAATAAGAATGTTAGAGAGAGAAATAAAAAAATAAAGTTCTTTCTAAACTTCCAAGGAAAGAAAACACTTCAAGTTGCTTTCAATGTTTTCTTTAGCCTTTTGTATCTGTATTAAATCAGACCAGTAGGAGCTTCAATGTGGTGGCCCAAGTCTATCGTTCTAAAACTGGGAGGCTGAGGCATAAGGACCATGAGTTCTAGGCACACTTCACAAGGGCAGCCTGTGAGTTCATAAAGAAGTCGTATGAAAAATGAAAACATTCTTCCTCCAACATTACCTTCCTGTATACCTCTACTCTGATGATGTATCCCCTTGTCTTTGCTTAGCTCTGCATAGCTGCACGTTATTGAACTACATGTAATTGTATAGGACGTTACTTCATATAGCCTAATATGCTATACTTTACACTTGTATTATTCCTCCTACCCCACCTGATTGTGAGTTCCACTGATCACCTTTGCCCTATCTTTGCCTGATGTAGGACTTGGTGATAATCTACACATATGTTGTTGATGCTGAATGAGTGAATTGAGCAATAGTACAAGCAAAGTATTACAGCAGTGTGGTAGATAGGTGAGGTATTATAACTCATCATGGGTTCACCACATGATAGTGGAAATTTCTAAGTTAAAACATGACTTGAGCGAAAGCTAGTTATGTTTGTGCTATACAGAAGATTTTAAAACAGCAGAGCTCTAATTCGGGCTGTATTTAGAATGAAGCATTGTTATTATTATTATTAAAGTTACAGTTTCGTACCTCATACTTAATTTTTAACAACTAGACAATTTTAAGCACGATTGCTTTATATAAGTACCCAATTATGGAAACTTTTTTTAAAAACAGGACAAACTGAAAAATTTTGTAGGGAATATAATCAGCACAGAGAAGACTGTTCACCTTCTACAGTGAAAATGTGCTTTTGAATGTAAGATTTAATCTCTGGAAGAAGATTTAGCAGAAGAGAAAAAAGATCTACTTATACAAATTAAAATGGATTACTGAATGTCAAATCTTTTCTACACCCAGGTGGAAAGTTATTATTTTTAATTTTATACAGTCATACTTAATGAAGTCATAAGAGGGAGGTGTGTCAGATAGGCCAAAAAGAATAATTCTGCCATAGTACATGATAATTCTTCCTCTTCAACTTTACAAGCATGTGAGTCCTTTCTGATTTTGAAGAGATACTATCTCAAACCAATTCATCTTGCAGCTTGTAAAAACACAAACTGAAAAAAAATCTTTGTATCGCCTATGTGTTTTAATTCATGACACTGGTTCCATACATGTCCACATATGTGAAATTGTGAATCTCCAGAGAGGAACTCCAGGCTGCCTCAAGAACTTTGAATCATTGCCTGGAAACAGAGTCTGCTATGCTATAATTTTGTTGTATGGATAATCTGTGCACACACACACAGCATGTGCTAACTGTATGTCAGTATAGGTCATGTGATAATCCTGCTCCCTGTCATGTATATTAGCTTGTGATTGCATGTTGCACATGACCCGCGTCTGCTTTTCATGTCCCCATGGAATGCTCTCCTCACTGCCCAGTCGGCCAGGGTTGGCAAAAGAAATGAACCTGCAGCTGGCTCCTCAGCTCACCTGCAACTCTTACTCTCATTTATGCAAAGCCAAACACACTCACTGCAAAGTAAGAAATGTGCTATGAGGTCTTCATACTGCACTTTGACTAATCTGCTGGTTGCTGTGACCTGTGTTTGAAACGGAGTCAATGCCTTAAGTGAGCTGTCAGAAAATGACAAGGTTTTTGTTCTTTGTTCTTGATTTTTGTTTTTGATTTTTAATTTTCAGAAAGAAAAGCAGGAGAAGAAGTTAAGTGGGAGAAGCTGTACATTAGGGTAAGCATGGAGGATTTTGAAACAGTAAAGGATAGATAGATAGCAGGTGATTAAAATGTGTCTCTGTGCAACATGGGAATTCACAACAAATCTTAAAGCAACTGTGTGCATAAGACTGTCGCATTTCTGGGCATCCTTGGCACATATCCCCATGGATTAATACATGAAAGCAAATACTTTAATTTTTAAGTTTTGCACAACAATGAAGCATTTGTGAGAGCTATGTATGCTTTGACAATACATAGACACCCACTGAAACATATCTTCCAGGTGCTACTTTGGCACCAGCTTAACATTTGAGCATAAACAAGTTCACATTACTAGGGCAATCCTAGAAATGTTTCTTTTTCATACTTTAGGTATCAGCCCCAAATAGAGCTAATATAATCAATGAAGTATGTATCAGATGTTCTTCTTCTTCTTTTTTTTAATAATGAAAAAAAATCATTTAATGGCTTAATGTTAAGGACAAAATCAACATATTTAAGAAAATAGCAACTGTTATGTTTATAATACTGACTGTCTTACAAAATTTGTATGACATATACACAAGTTAGAAATTAATCCTATTGGTCATTCCTGAGTATGTACATGTACTGCGCTTTACTAGATGACCTAGAAGTTAAGAGCACTTGACCTGAGTTTGATTTTAAGAAGGCATCTTTTAACCATGGAACTCCAGTTCCAGAGAATCACATACATTCTTTTGACATGTATGGGCCCCTGCCCTTATATGATGCATGGCACACCCACTTACACACCACCCACTTACACACATGATCTTTTAAAAATTTAATACAGATAATACTAACAATATTTGGGTAAAATTTTAGGCAATAGGCTTCAATTACTCAGCCTGCAAATAATTTGGAAGATTAAATTGCTAACAGATATCTCAAAGTATTACTATATCCTCTTGATCATTTCATACAATTTGATCATCAAACTACTAACAGAATCTGAATAAAGTTTACAATAGAAAGAAGTATATTCTAATAATTTCTATCATAACATCTTGTTTGTAACAATGAGGGTATTTCTATGTCATATTCAGTGGCTTAGTCAGTGATGTTCAGTATACCCCAAACTCTATGTAACAAATATCAGATGTTCTTCTAATGTTTATTTTTAGCTATGTGTAAGGGAAAGTTCCTGTCAGCTACAACTACCCTGAATTTTGGTTATAAATTTCTGTACTGGCTTTTTTTTTGGCTCCAATATTAAAAAATATGTAAATATTTAGGTAAACAGACAGCAATTAGTTGAGTAACTCAGGGTATCTTCTATACTGGATTCCACCAGTTGAGGAACTCAGGCAAAAGCAAATGCAATTTGATTTTCCCTCTGAATATAATGACATCTGTCTCCTCCTCTCTGTTTAATGAAGCATATTAACAGAGATAACCAGCAGTATTTAATGGCATCAAGTGGGGGACTTGGTAGCTATCCTAAAACTGTAAATTCCTTACAGAAAGGAGCTACAATTTTTGCCCATGTTGAGTCTCCCACATGGCTAGACAGAAATGCTCAAATAAATGTATCAAAGGAGATGTTTTTCTACGGTTTCTAGTGAGTAAGAAAGTACTATATGTAGGAACTCTCCTTAACATTCTTACAGTAGGCATATAGGAAATATGTATTTCCTATTATCAAAGAAAGGAATTTGGATCTAAAAAGTGCAATTAATAACATATTAAATATGCTTGTCTTAGTATGGTCATATCTATGACAGTATGCTGAGAGTCACAAGCATGAGATGGACTTCTGGTTAGGTGTGAGGAAGAAGGGGTCTTGGGAGGAGACATGGGTAAGGCAATGTCTCCTTTATGGAAGGTAGATTGAGCTCCCAAGAAGATATGATATTCTTCCCTATGGACAAGCAAATTATAGATCTTGATCTGTAAGCTAACTAGTGTCACTGGTAACCTTCATGGCAAGTTTCACTTAGTCTTCCTATGGGTCTCTACTGATTTCAGGATCTTCTCCACTGTGTCATGACATCTAGTATTTGTTCTTACCTAGGGAATGGTGACCTTTAGTGTATGTGTGTGTGTGTATAGGGATACAAGGATAGAGGATTTACTAGAGGATTTACACTGAGCCAAGATAGTTGTTCATTGTGAACTGATTTTAGTCACAATTTACTTTGGTCCATCATTGTAAGAATGTGCTTATTGGATCTTTCCATGTGGATGCTGGGAAGGTTTGGGGAAAGCACAAAGCATTATGCACTTTTTAAGCAGTAAATGATAAAGGGCTGGAAACAAGAGCTGGGGATGAGAACAAGAGGATGAGCAAGAATGCTCCAAGGATCTGATGAATTTGCATTGGGGGAATTCTTGTTAATTGATAGGAGAGAGCATTGTGGAACATTTAGACAAACATTCTGACTTCACATAATTTATGAAGTATAGTTTGATTTATTTGACAATGGCTTTATATAAGACAGTTCATTAGCCAACTCCCCATGTCATTAAGCAAGGGGTCTGAGTGCCCTGCCTTGCAGTCTCTGTTCATCACAGGCAAGGAGGGGTTACCAGTCTTGCTGTAATCTTCCCCACTGTTCCTGAGATAAGTGGTATTTTTTAAATTTAATTTAAAATTCTTATCACAGTTCATGCAAAAGTCATTATAGTCTAATGGGACATAAACATGAATGTGGTGCTTTTGGCAATGTTGTCTATTTTTGGAAGACTTTCGACATGAGCAAACATAGCATCAAGAATGTCCAGCAAATGTCAAGTATCCTGAATGATGACTGAAAGACTAAGAACTAATAACAGATAAAAGCACACTTCTAGTAATGATTTCAGGAGGAGAACCCTAATAATTATATAGTCATTACTGTTTGAAAAGTTATGAAATAGAACGTTTATTTGATTTTAAGATGCTTTGTACTTTTAGGTCATATTCTTTCAAGTGTGAACAAGTTTAAAAATGAAAAAAGAAAATAGATCCTCCTGCTAATTTATGCCGCGTGTTCTTTGAATAAACTTAGACATTCTTCCTTCAGTTTTAGCTTCTAATAGCATAATGCTGGAATGTCAACAGAATGATAATAATAACTCTCATGTTTTTGGGGCCAGGGAAGTGTTCCAGATATTATGCCATGAGTACTCTCAAATGTTTTGTAAAGGAGCTTTAAAATAAAAAACAAATAGTATCATAATTTGGGGAAATTGAGCTCTAAAGACACAGGTACCCATTCACTGAGAAGATTCTCGTGTACACATGGACAGTCTAGAACTCCATATAAGGGTGTCTGACACATAGACTTCCATTTACACACAGCATAGAAAAATGTTCCTTGTTAACATCTAATAATATAATAGTTGTAATATAACAATTTATGTATGTATGCATCTCTCTCATATAAAATGCTATATTGGTAATTTTATAACTAACATTGTCTCTCTATGTGTGTATACATATATACTTTAATTATAACATATTTCTGGCTAAAATGAAGCTAGGTCACTCCTGACACACATCTGTCATTGCCTTCCATTACTTTTTCTCTCAGCTTCCTCTTCGCTCTCAATCTTAGTTGACTTTTTTGAATGTTCTTTCTATTTCTATTTCTATATTTCTTTTTCTTTTTTTCTTTTCCTTTCTTCTTTACAATTTTTTTCTTTCTCTATTTCTATTCTGGGCCTTTTGTATTTCTATCCTGGGTCTTTGTTTTAGGTTCCTCTTTTTCCTTTTAAGAAAATGTTCTTTTACTTTCAGATATGTTCCTTCACTCCCATGATAGCAATTTGTGTGTGTGTGTGTGTGTGTGTGTGTGTGTGTGTGTGTGTGTATGCGCCTGTGTGCGCATGCACACATGTGCACACTGGTGTGTGTATGTTTACATGATTTTTTAGTTTTTCAGGTGTGTCCATATTTCAAAGTGGCATACTTGCCTCTTTGTGCATGTGAAGGTTCTGCAGACAGCTATGCCTTCCTCTCTTGCTCTACTTTATTTTGGAGACAGTATCTGTCACTGACCCTACATTCAGTAATTTCTCTAACTGGCTGGTTAGACAGTCTCTGAAATGCATGTCACTGTGTCCCCAGTTTAGCAATTAAGGATGTTTGTCATCATGCTTGGCTATTTATGAGAGCCATAGGCATCTGATCTTATGTCTTCATGTTGATATAGCAAGAATTTTAGCCACTGAACTACCTCCCCAGTCCTTGATTGCAAGTCTTAAACTGAATATTTCTAAGCCAATTTTCAGATTTTCTATGGTGTTTCCAGTCTACATGATCTATAGACTATCAGAGTCTCCTTATTCACATGTTTCAAGGCACCAAATGCCCAATGTGCCAGAATGGGGTTTAGTATCTTTTCCTCTGACTCAACCTTTCCAGTAAAACAGCCATTCACTGTAATGTTCCTCTGAGGAACTTCAAGACTACAATTCCTTTCGTAATCTTATTTATCCATTGTCTCACCAAATCCTAGTTCCTCAGCAAGGCTATACAAAAAGCTGACTGAATGGGTTGACAAGATAACATTTATTTCTCTTAGGAAAACTTGTTATTCCCAGTACATGTCTAATACTGGAATTCAGAGACACTTCTCTTAAATTATTAAATTCAGTTGTCTGCAGTAGGACCCATACTGGATGATTTGTTTAGGACTAATTAGTTTGTTAGAAAATTAGAGATGAGATTTTCATGCCTTTCTTCCCATTTTCAGAGTCCCTTCTGCTCTGTAGTTGTAAGAGTGACTGCATTTTGTCCCATTTAAAGGCCAGATAGATTTGATAGGTTTGAATCTCAATTTCTTCTACTTTTTTTAGTTCCAAAACAGAATCACAAGGCCCCTGGGCTTCTTGGGAAGAGGGGAAGCTGGAGTGGCTGTGACCTCAGGACTGGAACATGTCGAGATGTGCAACTACTTACAATGTCTTGATCCAGCAAAGCTTGCTGATGGAACACAAACATTATATCATATATAATATATAACATTTACTATTAACTTCACAAACATTCCAGCATTAAACAGCCACCTTGGGAGTACCAATTAAATAAACTTTTCAAACTTTGTGGGACTTATTAGCGATAGTTATAATTGGTTTGGTGCCTGTTTTTGAAACTTTTCTCAGAGGCTGTGTCATTCTCTTTCATGCCTGGATACAAGAAGAGAACCTGACTTGAAAAAATACTGCAAGAGCAGTATGACTTATTTTAGCTCATAGTTTCAGGGTTTTCAGTCCGTGTGGTCAGCTCAGTTTACTACTTTTAATGCCTTGGCAAGGCAGAAACATTGTAGAAAGGCCTAATAGAGGAAAGCAGTATACTGATAGTGCATGTATCAAGAAGAAAAGACAGATGAAGAGCCAGAAGCACCTGATGGAATACTAGACCTTTCAAGGGCATGGTGTACCACCTGTTTAAATAGCCCACCCTGGGTGGTGGGCAGTGAGGTGTGTTAGTGTGAGGTGGTGACACCCAGAGTGGAGCTTCCCCTTCTCAAAAGAGAAGGAGAAGGTGGAATGCAGCGAGGACTTTCATGAGGACACACTGGGAGGAGAGAGGGGCTGATATTCAGATGTAAAGTGAATAATAAAAATGTCTTCAAAATAAATAAAATATGGCTATATATTTTTGCATAAACAACAACAACAGCAGCCACAACAACAACAACTCAAACCAGCCAACCAAACAAACGAAGAACCTGGGCTCCATGGACAACCTGCTTGAATTTGAATCCTAATTCACTTCCTGGCTGTGTCATTTGATGGGTTACATCATCTGTCTGGCTTTATCTATAAAGTAGGAGGCACATCATCCAACATACAGGTTTCCATATGAAACAACGGAATATTATAGTGGAACAAAGTTTTCAAGAATAATCAATGCACAGAGCATCCATGACACATTCTCTATACACGTTCTAGGCCACAGTACAGGTAACATTTCTTCATTGCGTTCTTCACTATTTTATTATGGCAAGAGATTGAGATTATCCTTCCTGACAAGAGCCTCACCTGCTGAAACTTGGTGACTGAGCAAAGGAGGATCTGAATGTTGGAATAATAACCCAGGTGAGGTTGATGTCTGCAGTGATAGTTCAGGAGTCCAATTAAATACACAGAAAATGAAGGCATTTCCTTTCCATGAGCTCCAGAGATGCCATAAATAACTTCAGATGCATTTTTAAGAACAAGTATAGAAATATATTATACTTATTTTTAGATCTTATTTATAGTCCTCTTGTGTGTAATTAAACATTATCTCAAGTGAGTTTTGGGATTCACAAAGATTTTTGTAAGTGCTGCCTTAGATAATTTTAATCTGAGTTGTTTTCAAAGTGAGAATTGTATATTGAATGTACTTTATCCTGATTCTGAATGTCAATAGGGAATCAGAAATATGTGAAATGCAGCAAATGGCTAATAGATACTTTAGAAAGTTTGGATTCAATTAAGCCTCTGTGTAGCTGAGTTTTGACTTGCTAGGTATGCAGGGAAGACACAAGCTGACTAAGTACTGTCCTGAGAAACCATGGTTTATCATGAAGTTGACATAAATTTACGCTTTGTACAACTCATTGAAGCCAATAATCATTGATGATATAAAAATGCTTTATCTAAAATGACAAATATAATTTTACCTTTTTTCTTTTCAATTTTAAACAACAAACTTTTACACCATTTTTTTTCCCCTAAACTGCTAGCCATTTATTTTGGTTATCAGACACCAAAATCCAAATGACTTATGTGTGTGCCAACTGGTTAGCTGACTAATATCTCCAAAAATATAAGATGCTTTGCACAGTCTTCGTAAAGCAACAAGATCGTTGCCTCACTTAAAAATTAATGTATATTATGTGCATACATGCCCATGTTATCAAGTTTCTCCTAAAGGCACTGTATTTTGTTTGTATAAACTTTCTAGGTATCAAGTCAACAATGTTATATTTGATTTCCAGCACTTAACGTTACATATATAAACCTAGTGACTATGTTTGTACACACACAACACACACACACACACACACACACACACAGAGGTACATATCTACATGATTTACATGATTAACACAAGGAGATAAGCTTCCCTAGTATGTTTTTTGATTCCCCTTTGAAAATTCTTCTTAAATATCTTTCATAAACTCCCTTCATAAGTGTTTGGGATTGAATCGAAGTGCTGGGGCAGAGTTTCAGAAGCCTTTCCCTGCAGAATTCTAAATTTATACATTCATTCACTTCCTCGCCCACTCTGATTCTGTTATCTTCAGCTCCTGGTGAGGGATATTATTCATATTTGACGGTAAAACCTATGTCAACTTTGAGGAGAGAGGGAGTTTAAATAAAATTTCAAAGTTACAGGATTTTATAAAGCCCTTAAAGTTATTGGATATGTATTACATTATTAAATTGTTGAATGTTTCATTCCACTGATATATAAAATTAAATAATGTTATATTCACAATAGCAAAGCAAATTCAATTGAAAATATGTCATTTATTTATTTGATATTTTTGATTGAGTATTTCATTTCCTGTAAGTTGTTTAGTCACAGATCAAGAAATCAGATTTTTTTAAAAAGAATTTCATCAGAAAAATAAGCTAATATTTTTTTATATAGTTCCACATACCAAATATATCTATTTCCATTCTTAGGTTAAAAAAATGAAACTATCAAATCAGCTGGGAACTCTCTGGTCTCTGTATTGCTTCTTTTTAGCTTTCGGTTGTATTTGGAAAGCTTTCATGGTGAGTACAACTCAGGGAAGGAATTAATATGTTGGAGTCTTTTAAAATGAGAATATGCCACAGGGCACTAAATTGCTCAGACGCCTGCATGGACTCTAGAGGAGTGTCATCCTGTTGCTCACATTGTGCTTGCTGTCAGCTCTGGTTTAGATCATACCATGGCTAACTTACACATTCTTTTCAGCACATACTGAACTGCATCATGGGAAAGCCCAAACACTGGGACAGCACTGCTAGGAATTAATCAGAATCTATGCCCTTGCAAATCCTAGCTCAGTTGCCATGGCTTCAAACAAGTTCATTAGTATCTACCTGCTCCTCAGCTCTTTTCGTTCACTCATGTATTTGACAAATATTTTGATTGCTAATTGGGTGCCGGGTGTCATTTTAGATGCTATGAAACAGACAGCCATGGGGAAGAAAGCGTCTGAGCTAATAATTGATATTGTTTACTGCTAAGGTGTGAGGCCAGTAATTAATGAATATAGACAGGAAGTATTACATTAGGGGTGATAAGTGTGTGGAAAGAAAGAAAACCAATGAAGATGACGAAGATGCTCGAGTGTGCTTGTGGTGTGGGAGGGAGAAACTACTTCTTCTTCTTTTTTTTTTTTTTTATCAAATTACTTATTCTTTTTTTTATTGGAAATTTTATTTACATTTCAGATGTTTTCCCCTTACCCCATTTTCCCCCTCCCTTACTTCATAACTTGACAGGTGACATTTAAATAGGGAGGCCGGCAATGCTGAGACATGCAATTATGATAGGGAACAGATCTCACTAGTGAAAACAGTAAATCAAAACCCCCAAGTTAAAAACATGTTTGGGGTAACTAGAGAGACAGCTAGCAATATTGGCACAGAAGGCATGGAGCTGTCAAAAGAGAAGATTGATCTTGGACCTTATCTGCTATGCTGAGAAGCTGAGGTCTTTACGAGACCTCATAATGACTTTATGGTCTTTAGGAGAAGCTGAGTGACAGAAAAGTTCCTAAGGAAATTGAAGCATGGAACTAACCTGATTGGATTTATTTAAAATGGTCATTCAAGGAAGCTGCAGAGGACAGTGTGTAGGGAATATTAGAAGACAAGAAGATTTTGAATTAGAGTTTTGAAGGTATTTCTCATAGTACTTGGCACCTGTAGACAAACTATTTGCCCTGGATTTTATTGGATACCCTTAGTTATAATGCTTGAGAATTTACTTGTTTTTTTTTTTACATTTATTTATTTAATTGATTAATAATTAATTAAATTTTTAGACAAGGTCTTCCTGTGTTGCCTATGCTGGCCTGGGGCTGATGGTAATCATGCCTTGATATCCTAAGAGGTGGTACTGCAGATCTTCCACCATGTCTAGCTGGGAATGCCTTTGCTTAATATTAAAATGTTCAAGCTGAGAATGGTGACACACACCTTTAATTTCAGCGCTTTTTAGGTAGAATCAGGTCAAGGTTTGTGAGTTTGGGGACATCCTGGTCTACATAGTGAGTTTCAGATCAGCCATAACTACCTCATAGAGAGACTGTGTCTCTAAAACCTACCAATGAACCACACAAACACCACCAACAATATTCAGGTTATGATAGATAATGTGGTGCTAGGATCATAAGCTTTTAATCTTTTAAAGGTTCCCTCAAACACGCTTAACAATAAACTCTGTAAATAGAGCCTGATCATCCTTTGTGAGACACAGACTATGACGAAGAAAAGCTTTAGAGATTGCTAAAGACAGACAGTAATGGCAAATTCAGAATTTCAAAACAAGCCCACGAGCTTTTCATCCGACAGTCTTTTTCATAGCCCCAGTCAAGTTTTCTAAGTAGACACAAGTATTCCATAACTTCCTTCAATCATTCACTGTTCATTAAAAATATAGTGTTAGGCACCATGCACTGTGCAAAGTATCTGAGACACATTAAGTAGACAAGACCATGATTACTTTGCAGATTGTGATAAAAACAAGGAACAACCAACATAAGGAACTGATGTGATACAGAATATGTAACAACATGCTAATGGCCATCGAAATAATCATAACCTGAAAACAGATTGGACTAAAGAGCACTGCTCTATAAGCTATTAGGTTAACCTCCAAATTTAATATAGAGATGGTCCAAGCAGGTTTACAGATGTGACTGAATCAACAGGAGAACATTATAGGCATAGGAAATGTAAAAGCTTCTAAGTCTGATGTTTAACAAAAATCAAGAAACCTCATGTGAGATGGACAGATGGCTTGGTGGTTAAGAATGTGTGAGCTCTTGCCAACGTTTGACCCCAGCATCCATGTCAGGTGGCTCACAACTGCCTGTAATGTCATATACCCTAGAACTGGAAATTGTGATTATAAATATTTTCTGTAAAGGGTCCTTATTAAATAGCAGAAATTGATTTGTTCATAGATTTTCTGTTACCCTTTAATCTTAAAATCAGACATGTCCATGGAGAGCATACTAAACACCACCACTGGAGGGACACTTGGAGACATTTCTACTGCATCTTGAATGTCATTATAGTTTCACTGACCATGTAGTGATAGTAACTGACCTGAATATTGAGTTTAAATTACCCATATGTTCCCAGTGCTCTGTTCTATAATTTAAAAAGAAACATTAGGTTCAGCCAGCTTGGGCTTCCATTACTCATGCATTTCCTCCTACTGGATGACTTTCTAAAAAAGAATCATAAAGAAAGAGAGAAGCAATTTAACAAATGATTTTCCTTTAATTTCCAAAGGGAGTTCCCCAGAGTTGTTCAGATGAACATTTTTCAGGCTTTATACCACAAAGCATTAGCCTTTCTAGGTCACCGTATTGCATCTCAGCCTAAAATTAAAACCATAAATACTTAAAGCTTTACTTCTAAAGCCTTTAAAAAGTGGGTAAAATCGACATTTTTCCTTGGCTACTTTATTGTGCTCATTTGTTTGGGTATTTTGGAAGATATAGCTTCGAAGTAGAGACACTAGGAGAAAAAGCCAAAGAGGAAACAGTGTATGTAGATGCTATCTTTTCCCTGCTTATTCACTCCTGTTTAGTTTCAGGAATCATATGATCTTGTGGCTATCAAAGAAGGAAGGAAGAGGTCACTCCACACTAGCAGGCAAATCAATACTGCAGTATGGAAGAGGTTTTCAGGGCTAAAATCTCCTATAGCATCTTTTCCAGGACTAGTCCATAGCAGATCACTAATAAACCTTGACTCCCTGACACTGAGTCTAACATACATGTCTTCTACTATCTCACCTTCAGACACAGCCATAAAAACAGATTGTTTTGAAGCAAACCTTGCCTGACTCTTAGTGTACCCCATTGCCAGCCATTTAACCTCACTCGCCTTTCTGTGTGTTCCCTTTGCAGTTCCATGGCTGTACACAGGAGTCCTTGCTAGCAGGTTTGATGACCTAGTCGTCCAATTATGGACACCTTTGAGATTTGATGAGGGTGGAGAAAGACAGAAAAAAAATTACTTGTGACATTTCAGAAAGAGATGCTTGCATATTCACAGTGACAGGAGAGCAATTTGGAGTGGGGTAGCTGGGTCAAGCTGGCTTGTGTTCCTTATTTATGGAACCTCACTGGTGACCCTTCTTTTTGTCTTCCCAATGATTTCAAGCTTCTAATTTCCAATACCAAATGAATTTTGTCTTAATATACCTATTCTACTTGACAAAACCATAGGCACACAAAGGTTGGGTAGAATGCAATGACCTGGAAGCCATAGGTGGCTACTCGAACCCATCTTGTAAAAGGCTGGTCTATCAGAGACAAATCCATAAAGTTGCAAAAGCACATGCCAAAATATATCGATGCTTGGGAGTTTGAACAGAGTAGGAGGCAAGTCAAGTTAGCCTAGTAAAGTAAGATGTTTGGCCTTAGAGACTATTTGACCTTGGAGAAGTTATATGTCTTCACTTTGCTCATATGTAAAATTAAAACCAGAACCTACCTGGGATAATATCCAATCTATGGAATTAACATTTATAAAGTGTATAGTACAAGGTTGATGTAGGGTACTATTGAATGATTTTCTTTAACTGTTGGTTAATATATTAATTTAAGCATTGTATACATAATTCATATGTTGGGGTTCAGAGATGTCCATTAACAAAAGAATATGAACACCATAGATGCCCATTAACTAGAAAATGTGGTGTATTAACTTAATAGAATACTGTCCCACATTTGAAAAGAATGAAATCCTATCACTCACAATAACATGAGGCTGTAGATTATGACAGGAAATGAAATAAGCAAGCACAGAAAGGCTACATGCTTCCATTCATATGTCAACTCTGCAAAGCTAATCTCACAGGCACTGAGAAGTGAATGGTGTTACTGGGGACTTGGAAGAGCAAGAGGAGAAAGGGATGAGTGGGGGTGTCATTCAATGTACTTAGTTTCAAATAGATTTAAATAATAACTTCTGATATTCTAGGGCATGCTCTGAGGTTAATTTATATTTAGAAAACCAGAAAAAGAGCTTTTGAATGCTTTATACCATAAAGAAATGATAAATCTTTGAAGGAAATGGATATATAGACCCTGAGTGAACATTAGATAGTGATCAATATATTATATCAGTCAAAATAAGCTTAATATAGAAAAACAATAAAAATAAAACATACTATAAATATGTATAGTTCTATTGGTATTCTTGGACAACTAGACACTAATTGTAATATTTCACATTTCAGGATTGTAGACAGTTTGGAGTTGTTTTGATGTTCTAATCTAGCACTCACTCTATATTAATAATTGCAGTCTCGAGTTTCTTCTTTTTCAGGGTAGGAAGCTTCCTAGTCCAGGTTCTCTGCTAACAGCCTACCTCCTCTGAAGAGCAACGAACTGTTGTGTAACTTTGTCCATTCCTCTAGTTCATGGGCTCTGGCTCTGAATGACTCAGTACTGCTCATATAAAACCAGGCACACTCTCAAGGGATAGAGCATTTCCACCCTCAAAGATGTTCAAAATAGCATAGTTGAGAACGCAAAGGATTCCAACCGAGGAGCTGCCAGCACATCCCAAACAATAGCACCATCCCTGGCACCTACTGCTTGCCTCAGAATAGCTACCTTGAAAGGGACAGACAGAACTGTTTGGTTGATGAGATTTAAAAGAGAAATAAAAAATTACTGGTTGAGAATTTCATACATGTGTACAATGTGTTCTAATTAAAACCATCACTCATTCTCTTCCCTTAAACTCCATGTGATGTTTTAAAAATTTACTCAGTTCACTTAGTACTGCCTGGATGTACATGGGAATCATCCACTGGAACAAAGCTGGCTAGTCAGGGACTGCACTTTGAAAGAAAATTGACTGTGCCCTCAGCAGCTATCAACTGCTGATAAGCCATTATCCTAAGGTGAGACTTAGTGAGTCCCTTTCCCACAAATATTTTTTTAGGCTATAATAACCCTTAAGTTTGTTGAGTTGTCTTTTTACAATCTTAAGGATTTCAAGTAATAATAACAAAAGTAAACAGGATAAATATGCACATACAAAAACAAAAAACCACACACACACACACACACACACACACACACACACACAACACATGGTATGTACTAGTCCAGCTTCTAAAACAAAATTTGAGCTGCAGTTCTCTTTCTATGGCTCTTGTCACACTTGACAAGAAGTGAAAGTGTCACTGATGTTAGGCTTAGGCATCCACTTAGATCTGAAAGTTCAGGTCTACAAGAATTAGATAACACAGAAGCAGGGTTCTTAATTCCCCAGCAAACTAGAGTTTGATGCTGTTCATCTGTCCTCCCAGACATTGCTCAGTTTTTAAATAGGAGGCACACATTTTGTTAATAGAACAAGCCCTACAGGGGAAGGAGGAGGAAAACCATTTTTTTTTTGCCCATTTTTCCTCCTCTGACTGTTGAATTTCAGTAAACATTTGAGAAAGTCAGAGAGGAAGTTGGGTAAGCAGAAAAAAACCATGCATCTCCAGGTGTTATGTGAATGAACAGAAAACGCGCACACCAGAACACTGACTTTCCTGATTTACAGAGGTCCTTATTCGGGTGTGAGAACACTCATCTTCACGAATAAAAACTTCTTTATTGGATATTGTCATCCCTCCTGATATCAGTATAGCATTACATACTTTGGTATGGGTGTCATTTGTTGATGTGTAATTTTTATCATCTTACAATCATTTTTCCTCCTATCCTTGTGTTTAGTGTGTGTGGTGGTTTGAAAATGCTTAGCCCAGAGAGTGGCATTATTAGAGATGTGGCCTTGTTAGAGTAGGTGTGGCCTTATTGGAGGAAGTGTGTCACTTTGGGCGTGGGCTTTGAGACCCTCCTCCTAGCTTCCTAGAAGACAGTCTTCTCCTAGCTGCTTCTGAACAAGATATAGAACTCTCAGCTAGTCTAGAACCAGGCTGTCTGGATGCTGCCATGCTTCCTGCCATGATGATAATGGGCTGAACCTCAGAGCTAGTAAGCCAGCCCCAATTAAATGATGTCCTTTATAAGAATTGCCTTGGTCATGGTGTCTCTTTACGGTTGTGGAAACCATAACTAATACAGTGTGAGTGTTTTATAATGGTATATAGCACTCCTCCTTTCTCTCTCTTAATATGCACTATGCATTCTGATATATATATGTGTACCATGTCTGTGCAGGTGCCCTCAGCGGCCAGAAGAGGGTAACAGATTCAGATCCTCTGATGTTGTGATAGTTGTGAGCTCTCTTGTGGGTTCGAGGAACTGAACACAGGTCCTCAGCATAAGCAGCAAAAAACTCTTAGCCACTGGGCCAGCTCCTATAAATATATTTTAAAATGAAACAATAAGACAGTTTTACATGAATGGTCAGATAATCTACATTGTGATTGCTTACATATTTTAATTATTTGTATACTCCTACTGTAATCTAATTGTTGGGATTGCTTACATTTTAATTATTGTAACTCCTATGGTACATTAATTTTATTGTCCTTAAATTTTAATTGTATTTTGGCCTTATTTTTACTGTTCTCCTCAAAATCATATGCAAACAGCTATTAAAGACTAGTCTAGGAATGTTAATTTGAAGGTTTAATTCAAACGTGTCTAAAATTTATCAGTAATTTACTTTTCCTTCCATTAAAGAACATTTTATATTGATGATATTTCCCATTTTTATGTAAACACTTTCAAGACTTTTAGCTCAATCTTGAGCTCAGCAAGAACTTTTGTTATTGTTTCATATAGTCAATGTTTACTACTTTTCAATAAGTTCATGTAGTTTTCACACTCATATTTATTTTAATTCAGTAACAATACATTTGAGATCACTTCCTTCTTTTGAATTATCATTCATCAGCTATGTTTTGGTATTAATTCATTTTTATTAAACCTATTTCATCTGAAAAAGCTAATATTTTATCCATATAAGAGAGACCTTTCTTTCCCCTTGTTGGCTACTTAAATCCATGTGGGAACTTCTTCCTCAGTGCCCTAAAGATAATTCTATTCTACTGTCTGTTGTTCAAATATCAATTTAAATCTTGGTCCACTTTATGCCTTTGTCAACTCTATCTGATTTCAAAATGTCACCTCTGTCTTCTGGGCTTTGTAATTTCAAATACTCTTGTAAGTGTTGGCTTACAGGTGCCTTTGATTTACACTACTCAAGTGCTTTTGGAGTTGTTCTTTCTCTCACCAGTTGTGCCTTTGCCTGCAGTTCTGCATGTGTCAGACTGGTCTCTTATCTGTGTCAGAGAGAAACCTAGTTTCTCTCTGATGTGTTCTCTGACACTGCAGTCTCAGCCGTCTCCCAGCACAGTGTGCTCCTGTGTGAAATGGTGGACCTGACCCTTCTCAATGGCTTCACAGAAAAGTAACAGTGCCCCTGCATTCTTGAAAAATTCAAATCTTATTTTTAAAAAATAGATAATAAAGAGAATTAAGCAATGTGGTATAGATGACCAGAGCAATCACTTTGTTTCTAAGATGATTACAGGTGTGTGACGATGTCAGAAGTAGAGGACAGTAGTTTCTGTAGATGGGTTGACCTCTGGCTCATTTAAAGAAATTGTCAAGGTGGGACAATGCAGAAGACCTAGTGAAGAGGAAATTGGAATGATGGGAAGGGAGATTAAGGTTGAAAATAAAGAGAAGTATGAGTAGAAAGTAGTTAATGTGGTTAGCATTAAGATTTGATAAACACCTCTCAAGTCTCTGTGGCGCCGGGACACAGTAAGGTGAGGGTAGTAACAGATACGATCATAGATCATATAGGGGACTTTCTAGTCTCTATCAGTGTCCTCTGTACTCTCTGTGTGCCCTCCAGCTGCCTCCACTGCTCTCTGCCAGAAGGTTCATTGATGTGATTGCATCCACCGGTTCCCTGGCAGGACATGAAGAGTCACAAGCAGTGAGTCTATGGGAGGGCAAAGGTATCTGTGAAATTACTGTACTGACTGTGTTTGAGGAGTCAGTATGGATGACTGTGTCCTTTACTCAAGGCCACAATTCCTGACAGGCAGCAGGAATTCTGATCTCTGTGCAGTTCCCCTGCCCATTCCCAAATCCTTCCTTTGACCCCGCAGAGCCAGCAGTGCTTCAGACAGCCCAGGTAATGGCCCTGGTTGTCGATCAGTTGTGATTTCACACATTCTGCCAACATCTCCTTCATTAAAATCTACCTCCAAGCCCAGACTGAACAGTCTTTTCCTGAGAGATCTTAACCCATGCAGTAAATAACCTATAATGGTGATAATGATTTTGACAAGCCTCCCAAGGGCTTGAAGGCAGAAGTGTTACAATGTGTTATGTATTACAGCTTCATGATTACTGGCTCCCGCATGGAGAAGGAAAGGTGGGTGGGAACAAGACTTAGGACATTAGGTTCTGTCTCATGAATCTGGATTTTCAAGTGAATAATGACAGAAATATCACCAGCATAGAGAAATGTAAAGAAGTGGATAAAAACGTATTTTGTTAGATAGATATGTCTATATATGCCTAGGAATGGAGGTAAGAAACTAAGTTCTAAATGTGGGAGATGTCACAATATACTTGGACTGTAAAGGACTAGATGTCACCTAGGAACTGAGGAGGAAGAGGAAGGGCTGTTTTTTCAAAGCTACGAAGATAAAGAAAAACAACAAGAAGAGAACGTAGCAGTCTGGGTTGGAGGAAAACACTCAGAGACTGTGGGTCCCAAAGGTAAATACATAAAGGAATGTTCAACACATCAGTTGATTGGATCTGGCAAGGTAGGGCTCATTGTTGACCTTGTCAATATTGTCAGTGGGATGACGGAAGCAAACTTCCAATCAAACTAAGTTGAAAAGAGAAACTTCCAAGTAGTTCTGGTAAAAATGGGAGTGAATAATAGAGTGTGGCACTGCAGAGGGATGGGGTCAGGCACAGTATCCTTTGTTTGATTTTTCAAGTAAGAGCTAAAAGTGGCTGGACCATAGGGAAATCAAAGTTTAGTTTGTAGCAACCATAGTCCCTAGGCTTAAAGGGCTGCTGACAAGAGGAAGTATGGATTCTGGTTGGTGTTTTACATCATGGTGACTTTATAGAACTTTTATGTATATCATACAGAGAGTTACAACGCACAGCATTGAGTTTATATGACCAGTACTGGACACTAATTTTAGGTTCTATATTAGACTTAGTTACTCTATCAGAGAACAGAAATATGTTGGTGCAGCTGTGTGTGCACTAGAGCCTTCCTTTTTCTTTCTACTCTCCCCTTCTTCAACTTGCTTTAATATTTTTTTCTGTGCTGTCCTCACTTTTCTTTTGGACACTTTTCAATATAAGTTTCCTGGATCAAAGGGATAGAGGAGAAAGCTCTCTGGGAAAGCCACAGTCAGTAGATTGATTTTTATTAAAAGGGCTAAGAGATAATATCTTTTCAAGAGGAAATATCCCAAAGGTATGGAAAGTAGAAAGAGAGGAAAGAGTTATTAGAAATAAGTTTTGAAGGATCAGTGTTAAGTTTGAAGGGATTCTGGGGGTTTTTGTATCCTGAGATTTTGGGGGTACGAGCAATAAAACAGATGGCTTACTGAGATCTCACGTTGCATGGAATACTAAAATTAAAGTAAAACAATTTTTTTTTTTAGTGTTTTTCCATGCAATCTCCTTTGGCACTTTGGTGGCATTTCAATATACATCTAAAACTGTTTTTCAGGTGGCAGATTAATAGCTCCATTGATTGGGAGATTGTTAAGTCTGGATTCACAAGTTCTAAATTACTATGAATGCAATGCTCTGTTTTCCATTTCTCTCATCCACAAGATGGTGATGCCTTCTTAATTTGCTTGGTGGTCTCAACACTCACTCATGACTAGCACAGAGAACACATGCAAAGCCAGAATCATATCCACATGGAGCTGTTCAAGTTTCTACTGTCCAAGAGTTCCTGCATTTATTTCTGATAGAAAAGTATTCAGTATTTGATTAAGAAGCTGCTAGCCCCACAAACTTTTACTTGGGGATAAATTATATAAATTATGATTTAGTTTTCACTCAGGAATTATTTATTGAGTAACTAAAAGAAGTCCTATCCCAAACAAAGAATGGTAAATTATTTTCCCTTTTGATCTAATCTGAATCTTTCTTCATCTCTCTAGAGATACTTATTTACATTCTGGCAGAGTATTTGATCAGATACTAGTCTGCCAGGACACTGAAGAATAGAAGAGTCTTTTGATGATGGACAATGGACTATGAACCTGCACATTATAACAATCTTGGGAAAGATGCATAAGATGAAAAGGGGGAAAGGAATCTAGAATATTACATAGCAACAAAAAACAAATACCAACATATAATGTTATCAGAAAGTTCCTAGCTAGAAAATGGCACTGAGTGTGAAAGAAAGATGTTTAGAATAGGGACAAAGCGAGATGTCTGTTATGCCATAGTCTCATTACTGAAGAGTGAGGTACAATAGATCTAGGAGGCTAATCATGAGCATGGATTGAAAAAACAAATCGAATGAATTAGACAGAAAATCTTCTAAGAATGGGCTAATGAAATTGAATGGTTGTGGTGGTTAAGTAATTTGTATTTAGTTTGTTGACAAAACAATTGTGTGTGCACCTATGTGTACCTGTGTGCACCTGTTTGCGGGGCAAGGGGCAGAGTTTAACCTAGTGTCTTAGTTAGGGTTTTACAGTTGTGAAGAGACACCATGACCAAGGCAACTCTTATAAGGGCAACATGTAATTGGCTTACAGGTTCAGAGGTTCTGTTCATTATCATCAAGTGAGAGCATGGTAGTGTCTAGGCAGGCATGGTGCAGGAGGAGCTGAGAGTTCTACATCTTCATGTGAAGGTTGCTAGGAGAAGACTGTCTCTGAGAGAGGAGGGTCTCATAGCACACCCCCATAGTGACATACTTTCTCCAACAAGGCCACACCTATTCTAAAAGAAAACACCTCTTAATAGTGTCACTCCATAGGAACTGCACAGGAAGATCAACGAGTAACCAACCTGAACCTTGGAGCTTCAGAGACTGAATCACCAACCGTGGAGCATACCTAGTCTACACAGATCTACCTCCATGGCTGGACCTAGGCCTCCCTGCACATATGTTGTAAATGTGCAGCTTGGTTTTCATGTAGGTCTCAACATCTGGAGTGGGGGCTATCCCAAAACATGCGCCTGTATATGGAGTATGGTCTTCTAGCTGGGTTGCCTCATCTGGCCTCAATGGAGAGGTAGCACCTTAGCCTCTCAGAGACTCTTAAAGTGGCAGGGTGGGGGATACAGGAGGAGGGGTACTCAGAAAACAGAGATAGGGAAGGATTGTGGAGGGGGTGACTGGGACGGGTTTTTAAAGTGAATAAGCAAAAATAAAATTAAAAAGGAAAAAAAGTGTCACTCCCACTACACCTAGGGTTTCTTTCTTTCTTCTTCTCTCTCTTTCTTTTCTTTCTCTTTCTCTCTCCCTTTCTCTCTCTTTCCCTTCCTTCTTCCTTTCTTCCTTTCTTCCTTTCTTCCTTTCTTCCTTTCTTCCTTTCTTTCTTCTTTCTTTCTTTCTTTCTTTCTTTCTTTCTTTCTTTCTTTCTTTCTTTCTCTCTCTTCCTTTCTTCCTTTCTTTTCTCTCTTCTCTCTCCCTTTCTTTTCTTTTCTTTCTTTCTTTCTTTCTTTCTTTCTTTCTTCTTTCTTTCTTTCTTTCTTTCTTTCTTTTCTTTCCTCTTTGAAGAAAGGATTTCTCAGTAGCCTGAAACTCAACAACTAGGCTAAGCTGACTGGCAAATGATCATCATAGATCCACCTACATTTCCTTTGCTAGTGCTGGGAGTTCAAGCACAGACCATTATAGCCAACACATTAACACAACTTCTGGAGATAGAAATTGGATTTCTAAGCACTTTACTGGATCAGCTACCGTCTTTCTACCCACATTTATAAGAACATTGATATTCCATATCTGTTTGAATGTAAGCATCCACAGTGAATTTCCAACAAAGGACAATTAATTGTCTCCTAGCCTGCCATCCTACAGCAGTGTCTTATTGATCTCTCTTGGCTTAGGGATCCAATCTCTCTGTAATTATTTGCTGTGAATCCATCAATATGAAAGATGTATTACTCCAGGAGATGCTCATTCTTTTTATTCATAGTGTCTATAAACGTACCTGGCACAGATAGATGCTTAGATCATATATATTCAAGTTACATTATAGGGACTGAGATTATATCTATACATATTCCACATATATTTACACATATATGCACACATAAGTGTGTGTGTGTGTGTGTGTGTGTGTGTGTGATAACAATAAAAACAGTCATAAATGTGAAAGAGAGCAGTGGGGTCTACACAGGAGGAGTTGGAGGAGAAAGTAAAAGGTTTTAACTTCAAAAGATGAAAAATAAAAAACTGTAGAATAAATATGCACATATACATATGAAAACACACACACACACACACACACACACACACACCAGAACTTTAAAATTGAGTACCATAGATTTACTTCATATATTAGTGTAGAAAGAACATACAACAGTTTTAGTGATAAAATGGGAGTGTTTTAAATGATAGACTTAAAGTATTCTGCCCAGAACAAAGGACTCCCCAGAATGGCTTCAATTGGTAGAAAACAGTGCTTTTGAGTTTGTAGCAACTTCAATAATTGCATGAAAACCAAACAAAGTGATTGTGAGCTATGTCCATATTATGTCTTTTAATCTATGTGTGTGGTCTTGTTCTGTAAGTTCATAAAGGTCAGGGTATTTCCCAAAAGCTAACAATTCTACTTTTCAGATAAAACTGTATCGAAAGATCTAAGTACACACAAGTGCTGGATCCATCTTGAACTGGAATGAACTTTTAGCAAAGAAGCAACCATTTTCCACTCCAGAGTTTACACTTCTTATTCTAGTAAGGTAAAACGAAACCATCCCTTCATTAAGGCACCCCGGACATACAGGATTTCCTTTTGCACTAGATGCTCAAGACATTCTTAAAAGAAGAATTCTAGAATGAATGCAAAGACTGTACTATGTTGATTTAGATTAGAATTGGGCTAGTCCCTGAGACATTAGAATGAGAGGGTACAAAACAGAGGACATGACAGGAAATGTTGATAATAAGCAAGGCCACGATTATTTTATCCACAGTGATTTGTATGTATTCCATTGAAAGAATTTGGTAATGCTCTGTTGTGACTTATAGCTGAAGTAACTTCCCAGGAAAACACTGACTGCTTAGCTTACTAGTTACATAAACTTATCTATTCCAAGCTGGAAACTTCATGTAAGTTTGAAAGCTGTCTGACAAAATGAAGAGCTGGAGATCCAGGCAGCTGAATGAGCTCAACATTGAGACACCTTTTAAATGTGTATTCCTCCCTCCCCAGCCCCTGCCAAAATCTGTGTACAAATTTACATCTTAATTCAACATTTAGGAGAAGCTAGAACTCACCCCAATAACCCTTTCAATTTTGATATAATCTGTTTTATTTTATAGTCAAAAACTACTTAGAACTTAGCAGTTTACTAATAAATTGGAATTAGTTGAGAAAACATATACAGCTTTTACTTGTTGTGTTTTGAGTTGGAATAAGTCTCAGTTTTCATTCGTGCTAACGGTGTTATTAGCCTGTTCTGTGCAAACTTATTGCTATGGTCTTGAAACCAAATGAATGACTAAGGTATAAATTATGCTTTCAGAGAATCTGTGTCCTATGAAAGAGGTGGACGTGAATACCAAGAAGGATACTGTCTTAGGGTTTAATTGTTGTGAAGAGACACCATGACCAAGGCAACTCTTATGAAGACAACATTTAATTGGGACTGGTTTACAGGTTCAAAGTTTCAGCCCATTATCATCAAGTCAGAAGCATGGCAGCATCCAGGCAGCCATGGTGCCGGAGGAATGAGAATTCTACATCTTTATCTGAAGGCTGCTAGGAGAAGACTGACTTCTAGGCAGTTAGCATGAGGGTCTTAAAGTCTATACTTACAGTGACACACTTTCTCCAACAAGGACACACTTCCAAATAGAGCCACTCCTTGGGCATGCATATTCAAACCGTATCTCAAATGTTAAAGGGAGGAAGACATTCCCAGAAAGGGCATTTGTATTGGTACTGCAACTTTAATACATGGCATTCCTAAGTATCTGAAAGATCATTAGTACTATCAGTATTATCAATATTAATGTGGTAGATTGAATTTTCCCAAAATTGCCATAGTGACAATGTCCTGACACTTCCTGCTAGAACGTTGCTACTCCTTTCTCTACATGTAGATTGTGTCTTTTGTTTTTGACTTTGGATAGGCTGTTGTGATGACTTTAAAATACAAAATGGATAGCTAGGTGTAGTAGTGCACACTTTTAACCAGCACTTACTTAAGCAGGGGCAGGCAGATCTTTGAATCTGAGGCCAGCCTCTTCTACAGAGTGAGTTCCAGGACAGACTGGGCTATAGATAGAAACCCTGTCTCAAAAATCCCAAACCCATACCAAAGCAAATAAACAAATAAAACAACAAATAAGCAACCCCTAATAAACAAACAACAAAAAGAATAACAACCAACCAACTATACAACAAACAAAAACAAACAAAACAAAACAACAAAACAAACAAACTAGGAGAAGCAACAGTGTGTAATACTTTATGCCAGATTATTATAAAATGTAATAGAGATTCCATCTGGCTTTTTCTCTCTTGGGTTACATTTGGACAAGCTATCATGCTGTGGCAAGGTCCAAGCTCCACGGAATGGGGCCGTGCTCTGCCTGCATGCCTTGGCCATAATCTCAATAACAATTGCCCAACATGTGAGAATGTCTTCCCTTGATTTTCACACGTGGTTTTTGAGCTTGACAGTTGATCCAAAGGTAATTTGAATTTTCCTACTTTCTTGGGTGCAAGAATGAGTAGATTTCTGCCATTTAGATTTAGAACTAGTCTGAGCCCGTCAATTCTGAACAGACCTGCCCATTGTGGGCTGAAAAGAACCAATTCCACAATAATGTTCAAAATCATACCACATGAAATAATCTTTCTCTTAGGTTTAGATCATCTTCTCTCTAAATTTTAATAGAAAATCTATTATTTTCTTGTAACAAGAAACTACAGGGTATAAATTAATTTTTTTCTTAAGACACTTTGTGGTATCCTTACTATAGGCAGATGTACTAGGTATACATTAATCAAGCTGAAGCGGCTTATACTTAGTAACAAATCTAAAGTTCACAGTGATTTGGACATCTATGTCTGTCCAAGACAGTAACAAGGGATAACATTTGATCCCTCTTCATCTGAAACAGACCCCACCATGAAACAACCCCACACTAGAAAACTGTAGAAAAATTGTTCTCAGTATTGAGACATCAGAAAATTCTAGATAATGAATGATTCTTGAGGGTAAACAGAGTGTGAATCCTATTATTTGCAGCCTACTACCCTGCGAGAAATCCCGGACCACAGTACCGAGAGGAAAAACCCAGGGAAAGCTGTGCATACTCTTTCAGTTGAGGGGTTGCTTAGAGTATGAGGGTGTCATGCTGGCTAGCATTTGCAAAAATACTGGAGGAATTAAATAACTATTCAGAATGGAGTCTGAGAATCTACAGGGTATTAACAAATACATGTAAGGAAGTCACCTTAAGTTGGGGGATGGGGAGCATTCAAAAGGAATAGAGGGGACTGAACCTGTGTTCAAGGCTCATGGATAGTGTCTGTTAACCATGCTGGGAAACTGTATTTGATGAGCCAAGGTTTAAAGGTTATACATCATAGTGAGAAATGGTGAGCTCTAATGGGGTTATACTGTCTTTTTAGATTTTTGACATAATTATGTTAATGACAAATGTGCTGCTGGGCAACATTCATAGATATCCTGAAGCACCTGTGGTCTATAGCATTATGTCTGATTTCACCTAATATTACTAGTGCAAAATCAAAAGAATGAAAGAATTATGGCAAATAAGTGTTGTCTTCAGAGTAATCTGCCTTTAATAATTCTGCATCGCTAGGTCTGTCAGATGATCCTGGCCGAAGGCTGAAGATTGGATGCTCCAACGTTTTGTAGTATAGGGCCTGCCCAGGTGTTCAGTGGTCTCTATAAATTGGCTAAGTTTTAGAAGCTATGCTTTGTGTTTCCCATAGTTTCAGTTAATTCAGTCATTCTGAATTTCTGATGGGGTTGAAGACTTATAGTCTCATAGCCAATCCCGGATATTTACTTTGAGGGAAAAGATTTGAGAGAATGGCTTTCAGCTGACATTCATTCTGAAGCCAAGAAAAAAGCCAGGTTCAGAACTAAGTCTTTTAGTTAGGAGAGATGACAGAGGTTCTGGTTAGTCAACAAAATGATAGACTGGGTATTAGGTCTATCTTGTACCTTACTGATACAAATTGGTATAGTCATGCTCTAATTGTATTTTGAGAGAAAAGTTTTATTTTAACAGGAAGGGTGATATGTAGGAGGAGCTAAGATGGGCGGAGTAAGTAGAGGAGGAGCTAGGAGACGGGGGGCGGGGGGGAGGGAGGGGAACATGGAGGCAGATGTTCAAGTGTCTCTGCCAGTCAAAGATAGTTGGTATATTTAGGTTGGGTATTGGGTTACACTTCTGATTGTATGGGCATCTTGTTATTGAGCATTACAAAACTTATTCAGCCTTTGATTAACATTTAAAAAAAGTTACTAATAAAAAATAAAATAAAATAAAAGAATAAAAAATAAGTGTCTTCATATAAAGTATCTGCAATAGTTATGGTAATACTAAGATAATCCTTGGCATCCACTAAAATATTGCCAGACATTAAAAGAAGTAGAAAAAAGGTTTTCCATAATGAGCTAAACCCTGCTGAAAATGATGGTTTATTCCTGTCATCTCAATTTCCAGGAGACTGAAGTGTAAGAAGTCAAGGTCAACCTGAGCTATGCAAGGAGACACTATCTCAAAAGAAATTAAAAGTAAAGTTAAAATGTAGTAGATGTGGGGTGCTTGTATTAGTTAACAATCACATGTGTGTCATTGTCCATGAGTAGTGATTCAGTTGAATACAACCTGAATTATATAGTATGCTATTAGGGTCCCAGGATAGGAAAGCAAAGAAGAAAAGTATTTGAAGACACAGTGGCCAAAATTTGATGAAAATATAAGTTATGAATCAAATGTTCCAATATACTCAAATGCAGGAACCATCAAAAATCTACACAAAGGTACATTCTTGTTAAAGTAGTCTAGTCAGAACTAGTAACAATGAAAATAGCTTAAAAGAAATGGGGGTATATTTCAAACAGAAGAGAAAAATTAAAATGACAGACAATAATTATTAGAAAAATGGAAAGACAGTGAAAAAAATCATTGATCCAGGATTGAGGAATAGGAGTTATATGGACAAATACTGAAGAGTGTTTTTCTTACATAAATACCTTTCAAAGATAATTGTCTATGAAACATGATAGCATGAAGTAGGATTCTTAACAAGTAAAGTGCAGGACCAACACAATAACAAGCCCAAGATTGCCCAAAGTGGAGCATTCTGTGTATGGTTAGACTGTATGTGAGATAGTATAAGCACCCCTGTGGGTAGTAGACTGTAGTAGTTTAAGATATGCTGTGAATTCTAAATTTCTAAAGTAGGAAAATGACTATTAATGAGCCCAGCAAGGAAATAAGACAAGACCATAAAAGCATTCACCATGCACGAAGGTAGATAGTAAGAATGTGTTCATGGGTATGTGAAGAACACGAAGCATTGTAAACTATTAGTGGGAATATAAAATGCAGAGAGAACATGGTACAGCTGCTCATATGCTCTTATGGGAAACTTAGAAGTAGAACTTTCATGTTATTAGCAATCTCAGCTGCACTAACAAAAGGAAGATTAGTATTCAAGAGATATCTACACTTTTCTGTTCATATCAGCTTTGTTTTTAGGTATCAAGTGGGGACAGAAATCTAATCGTCTGTGGATAGATGTATAAACCTGGTGTACATAGGCAGTTGGATATTATTCATCCTAGAAACCTAATGTATGGAATACTTACACATTTGACTGCATGGATGAACCTGGAGACCTTCTTTAAATAAAGCCAAGTCATCAAAAGAAATAATGCAGGAATCTCCTAACAGGCATCTAAAATAGTCAAATTTACAGACACAAAGATGAATGTAGTGGTGAACTAGAAATATGGACCAGAGGGGCATAGGCTTTTGCCCTTTGGTAGATTCATCCATGAAAGATAGAATAGGTTGAGAGATTAGGTTCTAGATATTTGTTGTACAGTATCATGCTTTTGACTTGAAATATCTTATAGCGCACTTGAAAGCATGTAAGGGGATAAACCTCATGTGTCTTATTTGAAGAATAAATAATTAAAGGAAGATGCTTTTAGTTATGGAGGACTTTGTCTGCTGTAGCATAGTAGCATAGTAGGGCAGGGTCACTTATGGCCTCCCATAGCTTTGTCTGTAAGTAACATACACACCACACTTGCTTAAATGCACTGGTTAGATCTAATCACATGGATATGATATACTATGACTATTAAAGGGCTGGGGATTCATGGTGGACATAAAAGTGGTTACCATGGACTAAAGATAATACTGTATCCCTTTTCTTGGGTGGGATTATTTGTTTATGTTGGAGAAGAAATATGATAGACAGTTCTAAGTATCTGAAATATACACAAATGATCTAATTTTCAGAACCCAGAATAGCACTTTTATACAAAGCAGTTTTATGTTGGAAAAAGATAACCGAGTGGTTTAATCACGCTGTAGTTATGTCAACACCAAAAGCTCTGCACTCCACCGAATAGTTTATTTGATTGCTTGAGAGCAGCAGTAACTTTTCCGTAATTAGCAGAACACACTCTACTCCAAGTTCAATCAAAATCGCATTTTACTTCGCGTGCAGGATGTTAGTGCTGTGTCAGGCAGCCTTGTGAGGAATTATCAACAGTACGCTCACATATCTCTATTTGTTCCAATGAAATACTTTCCAGAAGGTTGGTAACTGTGACTAAGTGATTACAAATGCACTCCTGTCTGTCATTCCCTGGTAAACAATTTCCTTTCATTGCTGTTCAGGTTTTCCCGATAGAGCACTAATAGCTAAGCTTATTTTAAATAAATAAATAAATAAATAAATAAATAAATAAATAAATAAATAAAACACAAGGGCTTTGGAATAATGTTTATCAATCTGGGTGCTTCAGTAACCAACGCTCAGTATTCTGAGCATGTGTTAGAGTGAGTTTCTAATTGCAACCTGTCAGAACACATCTGAACGTAGATTCCATTTTCTGTGAAAATCATCTGCAAAGCAAAGACATCTTTTGTGGCTGTATAGGCTTGATTATTGATTATAACTCTTGTATTTTTATTTATGAGACAACTATTTACCTTTAAAGAGACTTGGGAAAATAAACACTTTATGCCATTTTTTAAATTGTCTGTTAAATTTTGTAGTTTTTTTTGTTTTGTTTTTTATTTTTTGGGTTCTTCTTCTTCTTCTTCTTCTTCTTCTTCTTCTTCTTCTTCTTCTTCTCCTTCTTTTTTTGATTCTTTGAGGCAGGGTTTCTCTTTGTAGCCCTGGCTGTCTGAGAACTGGCTCTGTAGACCAGGCCAATCTTGAACTCAGAGATACACCTACCTCTGCCTCCCAAGTGCTGGGATTAAAGGGGTGCACCACTACTGCCCAGCTGCCCAGTCATTTTTTAAAAAAAGATTTATTTTTATTATTTTTAGTTATGAGTGTGTATGTGTGGGTGGGGTTTATCTATATAAGTGCAGGTACTTGTGCAGGTTAAAGTGTGTGGTTGTTTTTTGTCAATTTGATACAAGCTTGTGGGAGCTAGAAAGAGGGAGCCTCAACTGTAAAAATGTCTCCATAAGAGTAGCCTGTAGGAAAGTCTGTGGGACAATTTTCTTCAGTAATGATTCCACCAAAGAGTCAATATTCAGTATTAGGACTTTGGTTAGCAATATAGTGTAGCACATAGTAGAGGTCATGGCGCAGTTTTACTCAAATAGTAATGAACCAAAGGTAGGTAGTTTAAAGCATGGAGGATTCCACATCTACAGCAAGAGCAGGTACACATGTGGGCTTTGATAACCTAGCTTATTCCACTGTGGGCGATGTTACCCCACTGTGAGCGGTGCTACCCCTCTGTGGGTGGTGCTACCCCACTGTGGGCGGTGCTGTTCCTGGGCGGGTGCTCCTAGGAGGTAAAAGATAGGTAGCCGAGGGGCTAGAGTTGACTCAGTGGCTAAGAATACTTGTTGCTCTTCAGAGCGCTGAGATTTAATGACCAGAATCTTCACGATGGCTCACAATCATTTGTAACTCTACTTCCGGGGGATCCGATGCTTTCTGATGCCGATTTGCATGTGACACACAAATATGCATAGAGGCACAACGTTCATACACATTAAAGAAATAAATCTAAAACAAGTTAAGCGAAAGAAGTGTAGCTGAACGTAAACTTAGAGAGTAAGCCAGTCAGGAGCATTCGTCCATCGTCTCTGTTTCAGTTCCTGCCTCCAAGTTTCTGCCCTGCACACGTTCTTGCCTTGGGTTCTCTCAGTGATGGACTGTGATCTGGATGGGTAAGCTAAATAAAATCCAATTCTTCCCAAATTGCTTTTGGTCAGAGTTTTGGTTTGTTTATTGGCTTTGTTTTTAAATCATACCAGTAGAAAGCAAAACAACACAGGACAGCCATAAGTCCCCAAAGGAATTGACGTATAGGCAGTTATGAGCTGTCCAGCTTGGGGGTGCTGAGAACTGAGCTCTCATCTGAAGGAGCAGTGTCTTCCCTTAACCACTGAGTTGTTTATCCAGTCCCTCATACGAATCTTAGAAGCAGGGTATATCTTTCTTTAACATTATTTACTGATTTTAAAATATTGATCAAGAGTACATGCATAAACTTAACAACAATCCAGAATTGCTCATTTCTCATGGTCTGAGTTATACTTCAAATTGGTAGACAAGTGTTTAGAATTTCATTGTATCATGATGAAAATAACATAGAGGAAAAACTATGAATGAAATTTATGCAAACAAAACTAGGTGTGTTCCACCACTAAAGTTCCAGATTTTAGGGGTACAGAGGCTGTCTTTTCATGGGATCCTGTTGTCCCCTTTCACATTGCTACTGGTACCTGTTCACAGTGACACCTACAAAAGTGGTCTTGGTCTCTGTGAGTACTGATGACACAATAAAATTTGGTTTTAAATTCAATGATTCAGATTATACCATTGGACATCTAATACTTAGAGGCATCCACCAGTAAACGTTCAAACAAAATTCTTAGGTGATTAGGGACCTATCCTGAAGAGTTAGGCTTTTCCTCTTTCCATTAAATTGAACCAGGTATGGATTGAGCTCATATACTAACCCAGGTGCTGGAGTAGCTGAGGCTCTGAGTTCAAGGCCAGCTTGAGCAAATGAACAATTGCTAGGCCTGTCAGAACACTTGGAGTTGTCTCAAAACAATAGAAAACAAGCTAACAATACAGTCACAACTTGTCATAGACATATGCCAACAAGATATGTGTTAAGTTTCAATAATTAGTAAAGTTGGGGAAATTACACAAGGTCTCACCATATGTGAAGAGCCATAGGCAATTAGTGGTTGCTGGGAGATAAAGAATCAGGTGTTTTTAGGGTTTAGTTTCCTGATAGGTTATGCAGTCCCAGTCAGCTCAGGGCATGTACACATGGACAATACGAATGGATTTAGCAGGATAGACTAGTTATGTAGAGACAAGCTCATATGTAACTATATAATTAAAGAAGAAGAGGTCATGAGCTTGAGACAGACTGGGGGAGGACATGGAGGAGAATTAGAAGAGAGAAGAGAGGAATATGGAAATGATGTAAATATAGCATTCATACGGAAATTCTCAAAAATTTAAATGAAAATGTTAGTAGACTTGAATCCTAAGGTAATTACATTAAATATATATTGAATGTCACCAACATGAAACTTCAAAAAATAGAAAAAGAAATTAAATAGGATTATATAGGTACTAGGGAGTTTCTTTTTTTCAGAGAGCTGGAGGAATTTCCAAATGGATAATTATCATTTTACTTCAAGCCAGTATAAATAAAAATCCTGTAAACTTAAAACCCTTAGAATGGGAAGCTCCAATTAAAGTTGGCACAGTGCAATTTTCTACTCTAATCTCCTTTGAAATTAGCAATATTAAGAACAAATTAATGACAAAGAACTTATCCTCAACGGAATAGGAACAATTTCACAACCCAAACAATACACTAGGAATAAAATACTGTCAAGTAGAGACCAAAGTAAAGGAAAGTGAGAAAATTAACCCAAATCACTTTCTGAAACCTCCAGTTGCCCATACTGTTTCCTCAAAGAAAGAGCACTGTCTCAAACAGCGGGCTCAGTGCTGGAAGAGGGAAGGGCTCCCATGTGTCCACAGTTATGTCTACTGCCTGTGAGTTGGTTTTCTTCTGGCTTAAGGAAGCCAACAGAAGGCAGGGAAAAGTACGAAAGGAGGCTGATTTCAAAGAAAGCAGACTGGACCTATGTATTCATGTTGTTCTCCCACTGTAGCCTCAAGAAAACTGCAAAGATTATTTTATTATATTAAATCTATAAGCAAAGAAATTGGAGCGACACTACTGGCTGACTTGTTAGCAAAGAGGAGTGTGTAAAGTAGGGGAAACAGTAATTGAGGGCATAAGAGAATGGGTATTTTCAAGACAACTGCTTCTTAACCTGTACCTCTACCCTAGCAACACATAAAAACTGAATGTACAAATTCTCAGCCGTGAGTCCTGACTCAAGTTTTGTTTTTAACAAACCTTCAAGTGACCCAAAGCATTGAAGTTTCCAATCCCAAATCAAGCTCAAATAGCAGTGCCCTAGAGAAACTGACTGGCCCAAGTCATACAACAATAGCAAACAGATGACTCCAACATGAAGCCTGCTACCTAAACTTGGGTCTGTGCACAGAACTTAAGACGTAATATGTGCTAGTTCAAAAATATTTTTGCAGTGGAGAAGAATTAAGGATGGTCTAGAGGAGAAAACATTTGCTTTGAAAAAAATCTCTCTTTTCTTAATATTTTTGCCCAGCCTTTTTTTTTCTCTTGTCCATAAAAATTTTAGAAATTATTTAACTAAGTGTTCTGGGATTTGTAGTAGAATATTTTTGTTCCAATGTTTTATCTTTTGAAACATACAGTAAAACAAATATGCCCAAATATCCAAAATTCAGTTTGTCATCTCTCAAATATTTTATTAAAATATTCATCCATCCATCCATCCATCCATCCATCCATCCATCATCCCATCATCTATCCATATAACCATGATATTTGCATAAAAAATAAGTGAGAAATGTTGAGAATAAAGTTCATTACATGGTGATGATACTTATTCTATGAGGTGAGACTTGGAATTGTTTTCAGCAATTTTTGTGTTTATCAGAGTTTCATATTATAATGATCTCAGTTCTAAAGCATCTGTAGAAACTTGAAATTAAAAGAATGTCTTCTAAGAGATTTGGTTGCTTGAATTTGAGTGACGCATCTCAGAATCAGGAATCCGGGTGATGATTTCATTACAGGCTTTAGAACTCTTCTAATCATGCCTCTTGTTGTATGTTGCTCATCTCCTCATTTTTACCCATGTATACATTATACTTTTTATCCTGATGAGATGTGTTTAAATTGTACAGTTATTTTTAACACTGTATTTGTAGTGTGCATTTGAAATGGACACTTAAAGAATGACAGTATATTTTCAACAGTTTTTTTACTATAACTAATTTTTCTCAATTAGATGGATCTATATTTATTACTGATTAATCAATATGATTAATTAACTTTTAGACCTTTTGTAAGGATTACTGTGTGTGGTGGGGGGATTAAATTTAAGGATGACATTTGGAATTTTCTGTGTTTCTTGAAAAACAAACAAGTACAGAATTCTTAAGGAGAATCTCTCGCTCACACTTAATTATTAGGACCCATGAAGATGCTCCACTTCCACTAACAG
Organism: Mastomys natalensis; assembly: GCA_021653895.1. Taxonomy (NCBI): domain Eukaryota; kingdom Metazoa; phylum Chordata; class Mammalia; order Rodentia; family Muridae; genus Mastomys; species Mastomys natalensis. Next base: position 330,567 of record JAJTUV010000839.1, on the reverse strand, counting down.
TTTGGCAGTAAGTGTAGGGGCAATAGTTGTGGCTGGGATATCACTGAAACACTATCAGAACTATTAAACTGCAGAGGTAAGGAAGGGGGATGCACTAGTGGGTCCAGGTACTAACATCGTGGTAGACAATTGAGGGATTTGGGACAGGATCTAAACTAAGGCCAGGTTTTTTAGGGTAAATGTATATATATATAGAAAGGCACTCATGTGTGAATTAGTGTGACAATACCTTAGGAGTTCATTGATGTACGGCCAAGGGCTAACTCTAGCTAATGGTGAATACCAATCCTGGCAACAATACTTGTAACATTTAACAAGAACACATGGGATTTGTACACAGGGCTACCAACACAGGATGGTTACTATGAGTTAGTTAATGCCAACCCAATATAAAAATACAGACCAAATCAGGGTAGACTTTGACTGGCCCTTGCTTAATTCTCAGCACCATCCATCACTTACTTTGGGTTAAGCATTTTCATTTTTTAAAAACAATGTCATGCAACAATAACACTAAAGCTATGACACTAACTGTAGATATTTTTCTGGGCTTTCTCAAGTGGCTATTGAGAATAAGACATGGAAAACTTAAAGAATGTGGAGGATATTGAAGAAAATAAAATTAATGGGAGTGCTTATTGATGAGAAAACGGAAGTGGAATAAAGGGACATCAAAAATAAGAGATCACTTAGGAGATATGCTAGGGACAACCATTTTGCATTTGTTACTTTTAACTAGCCCCATTCTGAAGAAAATCAAAGAAAATGTTTGTTCAGTATTTCCTCTTGTTCTAGCAGCAGGCAATGCCTAATGCTTCTGGTGCCCTTGTTTCCAGGACTAGGCTCTGTTTTCCTCTCTGTGCTTCCTATGATATTTTGTTCTTTCAAGGAATCAAATATATTCTTGATAATTAAACATGGACTCTGGGATCTATATGAGTCTAAGATTTCAAAGGTAAGATCATATTTTGATTCTGTGCCAATAGGCAGAGACCTTGCTTCTGAAAAAAAAAAAAAAAAAAAAAACAGGTTTTCTCAATCTAACATATGGGCATTTGGGGATGGGTATTTCTTTGCTGGGGCTCTTGGATGCATTCAAAGCTGTTTTTCTGCTTACCCACCAGTACCAGTCTTCCTTCCACAGCAATCAGAACTGTTTTAAAATATTGTTGGATATTTCATGTGGGGATAAACTACCTCTAGTTAAGAACACTATAATAATCTATTACAACACTCCATCTCAGAAGGCATAATATCAATTTCCATGCAGATTTTTTCTCAATAATTATGTTTAATGTGGGCCAATATTAATGTTGATTGTTATTTGCTGACCCAAAATTATTGGCCAGGAGGGAAGTTGGCTGATAGATATAAAAGTATTAGCCAAAAACTCACCCAAAATTTGATGTATTTATACTTAGCACACTGTTACAAGGAGGCTATGGTATTTAAATTTTTAGATACCATTCAAGATACTGTCCACTCAATAGTTTAAAATAAAGAGAATTGGCTCATCTTGTCCAGGAGGCCTTCACCTCTTACAATCCTAGCTAAGGAACACTTTTAAAATTCTCTTCTAACAACCTTTGTAGTTCCTCTTCCAAAATAAAGTTAGTAAAAGTCAAGGGTAATAGCTGTCTAATGAGAATTTGCTGGGAATGATGAGCCAGTTACATGAACTGGCTGGGACTGAATGCAGAGAACATGTAGAATATCAAAGCCAGCCAAAAGTCTTAGCATGTATGGAGCAAAGGTTCATGAAACCCCAACCTAACTGAGGAGCTCTTGGTAACTGATGGCTACTGTGGGAGAGAGTCAGTTTTCTTCAGAGATTTGATCCCTGAGAGGCTAACCATGATCCTATAGATGGTCCTACATCTGTGTCCATACAGCCACATTAAGTGGACTCTGTGGATTTATAAAACAAGCACGTGAATTTCCGAGGGGAAAGTCGTGTGAAGGAAAGGGATGGAATTAAGGGCGAGATACTAGGGATGGATTTGATCAAAACATGTTATATATACATATGAAATTATCAAATGATAAAAAAAGATTTAAAATATCAGTTCATCATACACACATAGATACAAAACAGGCAAACAAACAATTCTACAACTCTCTTACTGCACCATTGCTTTTATTCTATACTCCATTTTTTGAAATTATTAGGTATACATTGTTTCCATCATATGCACACTGGAATAGTACATGTTTTGTCCCAGATTGTGGGCTCATTATATAGTTATTGACTAAGTAAGTGAATGACTAATCCACTTGGGAAATGTTTTCCATTAAGGCTTCAAACACCAATGCTTTATCCTTCCATGGGCAGGTGTTTATACAAATGCTACCGTTTTCCTTACGTTTGTATTTATAGCATGCTTGCTCCATGGTGGAGCAACATCTCCTGGTGGTTTCCTAGCTACTTATCTCACTTGGTTTTGGAGCTATCACTTTTGTTTAGCGAATCTGCCTTTAGCGCTTCACTCCGATGAAGGGCATCTTCATATATGTATCCAAGCAAACCTCACTGCTGCATCAGTATGTACCTGTTCTTATTGTGTTACTCCTCTCATCCTTTAGTTAAACCAGAGGTCGTCTTGAGCCAGGCTAATGAACTGTTCTTAGCACAGGGATGCCTCTTCCTTTGAAATTTCACAGTGTGCCATATGCTTCAACTTCACCTGCCATCGCAAGGCAAAGGTCAGGAGAGATGGGCAACGCTGCTGAAATCAGCCTTAAAGGAAGTCTTCCAAACTCTTTCTTTTGCTTGTGGCTTTTAGGGCATTGTGAGACTAGGGTGCTTCACTTGGCCTAGCCTTCAGGTTGGCAATGTAATTTAGAGACTGTTCTAAAGCACACCACTCTAAAATTCCTTAGAGTATTTCCTGTGGGCAAGTGCTTCCTGTGACACCACTTTGATGCCCTTTGCTCAAGTTGTGAATGGAGATAATAAACTCCTGGGAACCTTTCCTTAAGCAAAGGTCAGCTAGGAAACAAGTTCACTTCTATTTCCTTCTCATGTGTAAGGCCAAGGGTACAAATCTACCTTTTCTGGAGCAAAGCATGAATTCCTCATGGCCTTCACAGATCTCCACTCCCACTGGGAAATGGGAAATAAATTCTCCCATCTGGCTGGTAGTCTGTTAAAATATCACTTCATCAATACATTCAGAGATGTTCACCTTATCTTTTTTTCAAAGCTGAGGATCGAACCCAAGGCTTTGTGCTTGCTAGGCAAGCACTCTACCACTGAGCGAAATATAAGGAGATTATTACAAATTGACAATTTAAAGAACATACGCAACATAAACAGGAAAGAATACAAACTGGTAAGTTACAAAAAATGTTTGTATTTCCATTAAGAATTTAAAAGCTCAGTTATAAAAATTTCTAATAACAATAGCATTTCCTGTTAAAGCAAAATTCTCAATAATGTTTAAAAACCCAAACACATAATAGGGAAATGATTCTATTTTTATATACAGAAATATTAAACCAGACAAAAAGATTCCCAAGGTCTGCACATAGAGCAAAGCTAAATCTATGACTTTTAGTCTTAAACATACACACACATACAACACATACACCACATACCACACATACACACACAACCTCTAATCCCCCCCCCCCCCGCACCAAACCAGACATAATCATGTTTTGTAAGCACGTCCATATGCTACCGGGTTTATCTTATTATGGAAAAGATGCCTCTTGTTGGTATCTAGAGAGGTTAATGCATTGTTTCCCCTCAGTTTTAGTTCTGTTCTCCGACCATTTAACTTCTTTTCTCCACAACTGCCCATCTTGCTTAAAGCCCCACCCCTGTTCTTTCACAAAGGAATTCTCCCAAAGAAAATGAATATGGTAACATGACTTTTCCAAATAGTTTTGAATGTTTTTGTCTACTGTCAGTGCTGATTACTAAATTCCCTTGGAATGGTAAATTTGTTGTCATGTTCTTTAAATAAAGTTTCTCAAAACAAATTACTAAAGTTCTCATATAATTCTACTTAAGACTATAAGGGTTCTAAGTGAAAACTCAAGGTAAAAATGATAAACTTATGAAAAATCAAAAGAATGAAATATCATTTTAACTTCATATTTCAATTTAAACCAATATCTACCTATTCTTTCCCATAAAAGAATGAAAGGTATGCAGGTCTCACTGCCTCTTCCTCCTCAATTTTGCTAGTTATTTGTGCATGTATGTATATATATATTTGTATACGCATAGATACAAATGTATACATACCTATGTGTGCACCCAAATGTGCACGTACACACACATGCACACACACAAACACACAACACACATATTCACTCACACTTTTAACAAGCATAACAACAATTCTGTTCTAAATCTCAGCACTGGTGACTTTGGTTCTGTGTCTAAGGCAGTTTTACCATAGCTTCTCATTGGAGTTTTATTTTGATTCTTCTTTTTATAGCTGCACTTAAAAAAAATGTTTCCTATTTAGCAGAATGTGCTCCATTCTGAGATGTCTCAGGTACATCACATACCTTAATTCCTAATGCCTGCAAGAAACTTAGGGGTGAGGTGGCACTTTGATTTCCTGTTTTCCTCCTTTCTTCGAACCACATTTTGTTGTGCCAATGTGTTTGTCTCCGTCCTAACAGTCATGTCTCCAGTTCCTTTCCCATTTTGTCTTTCTCATGTGATTTTCTTGTCAGTCGTCCTACTTCTGAATATATTTCCACTCAAACTCATACATTTTGTTGCTTCCGAAGTAGCTCATTTTCCTGATAATGCTATATTTCTTCTTCTCGTTGTTCTGTGTGCTCTGCCAGCTTTCATTTTGCTATCTCCGCAGTTCCCCTGATTTTCCTTCCGTCTATTCTTTCTGTTTCTGTAATCGTGGGGCCATGGTGTTTCTATTATTTCTGAAATAGGCTTTGGCATTTTCTGTTTCTGGGGGCAGACAGCTCACTTGGTAGAGTTTCATCACTTGCATGTTGCTTGTGTTAGTTTCTTATATTTTGTGTTCTATTGTTTCTTTGCTTATTATATGAATGCAGTTTTGTCTCCAATGACTATTTGTTAAAATCAGGATGTTTCCAGGGGAAAGGTGGGCTTGCCTTCAAGCTTGAATTTGGTCTGGCTCACTTAAAATCTCCTGCAACGAACCTACTGTAGTCTCTCATGATTTTACATCTCCACACACACAGCTTTTTGTAGTAGGGAGGCATCATGACTTCAGGAGGCTGCCCTTGGCTGAGTTCTTGCCCAGGCTCACCTTGGTTAGTGAAGACTACTTCCTTTTCCCTCCAAGTTTCCAAACACTTCAAATTTTATTATGCCCTCTCTCTCAAGGTATGTCTTGGTTCCTACATCTCATGCCTCTGTTAAAAAGATGGCTAGCCAACCATTGGACTGAGCACAGGGTCACCAATGAAGGAGTTAGCGGAAGGACTGAAGGAGCTGAAGGGGTTTGCAACCCTATAGGAAGAACAACAATATCAACCAACCAGAGCCCCCAGAGCTCCCAGGGACTAAACCACCAACCAAAGAGTACACATGGAGGCACATATAACTCCAGCCACATATCTAGCAGAGGATGGCCTTGATGGACATCAGTGGGAGAAGAGGCCCTTGATCCTCCTGTGAAGGCTTGGATGCCCCAATGTAGGGGAAAGTGAGGGTGGGGGAGTGGGTGGGTGGGGAAATACTCTCATAGAAGCTGTGGGAGGGGAGATGGCATAGGGGGTTTCCTGGAGGGGAGGAACTGGGAAAGCGGATAACATTTGAAATGTAAATAAAGAAAATATCCAATAAGAAAAAGATGACTTTGTGTACATCTCAGTACCATAACATTCTGTTGTCAGGAAATCTCCAGTCAGACCCAAATCCAAGGAGATGGATGAGAGTTGATTTCTTTCACTCTTGTTCATTTTAATCCAGCATAGCAGATACTCCTTGTTGAGTTTCACTTACTGGACAAGCGGCTGAGGTGCCTGTTTAACATATCAAAATGGACCTGGTCTCCAGGTTCTCCCAGTATCCTTCAGTCCCTACCTGTTACAAGCTATGGCTGATGTACCCAGCCTCGTACCCTGAACTTTGTAGCCCAAGTGTAGGACTTCCCTTCCCCCAGAGGTTCTGGTTATTCCTCATATAATCCATATTCTCTCTCTCTCTCTCTCTCTCTCTCTCTCTCTCTCTCTCTCTCTCTCTCTCTCTCTCTCTCCTTCCCTGTCTCTCTCTCTCTCTGCATTTCTCTCTCCCTGTATTCATGCCCTCTGTGAGGATTTAAGACAGGGATTTAGGATCTAGGAAGGTGTTTTAAGGATGGTAAATGAAGGTTATGAAGGTTGGAGGACGTGGAAACTTAAATGGTGATAAAGAGGTGATTCAAGGCATAGAAAAGGAATAAAAATGCTTCAGATTCCTTTTCTTCACTATGCTACTGTTGTATTCAGATTTCAAAGTTCAGAGCTTTATCATTAATCAATGGAGTTTTGATAAATTATTAGTTCAACTCTAGCAAAACCTTCCAGTATAAAATTCTCTATTGTCATAGTCACAAGCTCAAGATTTTGTTTCCTTTAAGTATAGACTTAAAGGTGCTTCTCACTGTGCTAAATTTATATACATTTAGTCTACTGGATAGAGGAAAGAAGCCCTTCTTTCACAGTTTGCAGTCATACTGAAAATCAAGATTAAATGATCTTTTGCCCCTTCTTCATGGAAGGTTTCTGTCTTCCCTGAGGTTGCCTTAACAAGTGTTCATGCTTTTAACTCAAAATCTGTTTTGAAGCTTTTACTATGACACAAACAAGTGAGTCTATTGTTTTCTCTATCATGTTGAGTTGTAGTACAGGTTACAAACAATCGTAATGCTAATATGTCTAAAACTTATCTCTTTTGGAAACTTTAAAAAAGGTTCTCGTAAGCTTCAAGGAATTGACTTGAATCCAATGCTCATGAGTCAAACTCCACATAAGTACCTCTGTCAATAAACAGTCTGAGGTTCTCCACCTATTGGCTATTACAGAGGGTGGTATTCCTCCCCTTTTCCCTGGTTTTGGGACTTCCCCAACAACCAAGACCATGGGCTTAAAGGTTTCAAATGTATACCCCCCAAAATACTTTCTCCCTAAATCTTAACTTTATCTTCTGTCCGAAATCTGTTCCAGCATCCCGCCAAGTCCAGGTGTTTCCTCAAAATCTGTATCCAGGAACCCTCCAAAACAGCTAACCCCAGGTGGTCCAGCCTAACAGACTGCTTCAACTGGGCCTGACCTCTCCTAGCCCCAGAAGGATCCACAGAGTTTGAACAGCCAGCCAGTGAAAAAGCCTGCTTTTTCTGAACTTGGTGTACATTCTAGCTTTTTAGACTCCAATAACAACTCCTCAATGTCAGCAGGAAGTAACCATAGAAGATTATGTCACCCCTTATTCAATTATTATCAACAAAAACCAGGGATGAGTGGTTGAGGTGCCTATTTAACATATCAAAGCAGACTTGGTCTCCAGGTTCTTCCAGCATCCCTCAGTCTCTATCTATTACAAGGTGGTTTACCCAGCTGTCTGCCCTGAACTTTCCAGCTGGTGCTAGACTTCCTCCTCTTCCCCAGAGGCTCCTCATTATATAATCCAGACTCTCTCTCTCCCTCCATTTCTCTTTGTGTGCATATATTCTCTCTTTCACCCCCATCCTCCACCCCCTTAAGTATCGTCCTAAGTCACTCTACACCTTGCTTTATAAATAGGTATCAGTGATCTAGAGGTCACTAGTTTGGCTAGATTGATTGGCCAGAAAGCTACAGGAAACAATCTTTGCTGCTATTGCAGTGGGATTAGAAGTGTATGTATTGCACTGAATGTTTTTAGTGAGTGCTAGGGAAAGAACTCAAATCTTCATGTTTGCATGACAAATGTTTTACCAAGAGCTCTCTCTCCAGCCCTCATTTACTCCAAGAAATGACTTTTGTTCAACAATCATAATGTATCACTTCCTATGAGTCTTTGGAATTATCTCAAGAAGCCAACTTGCTAGGGTCAGACTCCTGCCTCCTCTCTGTGTAGCTCCTTCTCTTATTGTTCCTATTAGCTGAAGGAACTAAAAAAGCCACTATACTGAGGATTGGCTCTCAATACCATGAATAAATACTGAAAGGGGGATCACAGCACAAAGGAAAGAACATGCTAAAGTCTATAAATGCTATGAAGACAGATGTTAAGACACAGATGGAGATTCATGTAGTAACGAGCTAGAATGTTCTAGTATTTCCAGCTGGTAATAAACTATTTGCAGGAGTAAAGCATATGCATGAGTAGCAAGTCACTGTATGAAAACCGTTTATTTAGTCCTAAAATATTTTAACATGATTAGTTAAAAATAATGAAAAGAACAGTTCATAACATAAATATCCACATTTAATTTTCCCACTTGAGTAAATCTTTTGGTGGAAGGTGAAAAAACTCATTTTAATTAAATGAAGATCATGCTGATATAGTTATTTACATTGGATATACCATCCTCAGATGAGTTTCCCTTGCTATGCCCTGTTTTTCCTTTTTAATTTAAAGAAACAAAAGCTGTCATTTTAACTGGAATGATTTTCATGTAAAAGATGTCACTTTTGTAGATGCCATGTCCATAGAGTGGACATTATGAGGAAAACTTGTGTTACCGTCATCTCATGTTGAGATGAATTTTCTTTTTCCTTTTCAGCTTGTTAGATTTTCAGCATTTAGTTTATTTCTTTTATCTTTACATTTTATTTTTCATGTGTAGGAGTGTTTCTGTCTGCATAAATATATGTCCAGCTTGTGTGGGTGAACCCTAAAGGCCTGAAGAGAATAGTGGGTCCCTTGGAGCTGAAGTTACAGGAGGTCTAAGCACCTGGCATGGGTGATGAGAACTGGATCCATGTCTTTCCATGAGCAGCAAGTGCTCTTAATTGCTGAATCATGTCTCCAGCCCCTAAATTATTTCTTAAAGAAAGTAAACAGACATCATGGTAACTTTCAGCATATATTGAACTTAGTAATTGCATGTATATCGGTATACTAGTGTGGCTTGTTATTAACACATAACACTGTTAATACAAATTGTATGTTATCTTTTTCTGTTTTAAACAGAGCCGTATCTGAGCTTTCAAAGTATGTGGCAGATGGTAAGAGTTGTTTATTAGTGAACTTTAATCATTCTAAGTAATTAGCTACTTTTAATGATGCGACGAGACAATGTGCTGAGGACATACAATGTAGATGGAACCAGAGCTGTGTAATTTGGATCCAGCTGCCACACGCTCTCATATGTTAAATCCTTCTGTAGTCATTAACTTTTTTTGATATATCATTGTCTTGAGTCCTGACAATTTTCGTGAATTACTTTTGCGAGAAATAATTTGATTAACGCAGGTAAAAAATTCATCCTTGGTACCTTGTTAACACTCTGATTCCCTGGCCACAAAATCTGGTTTGCAGAAGTGTTCGATTTGTGCTGTGTTTAGGAAGGAAAATCTGAATTTCAGACAGTATGTATATTCTTCTGCAAACAGATCCCTACCAGCCATTACTGTCCTGTGAGAATATCTAATTCATATCAGTTAGCAGTCCTGAGCCTGATACACTGGAATTCAGAGCCCTTTGAATGGATTAGTATGTCATGCTTCCTACCTGTCTGGATCTGCTTTACAAGATACTGTATATTTTACTGCTATGAACGCACTGGGCTTCTTTTCCCTAGTGGAGCTATATGTGGTTTCTATAGATCGGGCTTATTAGATTCTACTACAGAGTAAATCAAATCATTGTGTTCTTGAAATGAAAGTTGTTTAGAGGGAGGGTACAGAGAGAAAAAGGGGGAGAGGAGAGATAAATAACACTAAAGATGTTAGAAAAAGTCATAGGGAATCATATTATTTTGTTTTTACTTAAAATTACATATATGTATAATATATACATATATAAATATAACATAATATATTAATACTAATATTATATATTAATTGAGTTATATATAATGTATATTTTGAGTTATATATGAGTTATATACAAGTGAATTATATATAATATATATATATATAATATAATATGGTTATGCCACTTGGGGTGATAATACTCCACCAAAGAGGTATAGAATAAAAAAAAACAACCAATGTTAGGCATGAGAAACCTTTTGAATTGCTTGTTTGTCAGAGGAATCTAAAAGATTCCCCCCTCAAATACTACAAAGTATTGGTATAACCGTTTTTGCCTCTCAGAAATCAAAGTTAAGCCTACATTCCTGAAGATACTATACACTTCAGAAAGAAGACTTGGGGGGATCAAACTTGCATTGAACTGGAGGCCACTACCTTGAAGATTCTCTCTCAGTATCAGAAGCTGCGAAGGGAGTAAAGCTATCAACAGTCCTATTCAACTTTGTAATGTCGATGAACCACAACAATGACAAGAGATTCTGAGAGATGCAAACAATAGTGGCACTCATATCCAGGGTGAGCCCAGCCATCTACTCAGACATAAGCACAGCTCAGTTGGTGGGCACTCATGTCCAGCACCGCTACATCACTAACCTGGTGAAGCCACAGATGAGAACTTCCTACTGCTATTTCCCTAAACCAATATAGCTTCTAACTGCATTACAAATAACCTCCTTATCTCAGGTGAATGTAGTTCTCAATTGTCATCAAAGATGTTTCTTTTTGCAGCAGACAGGGACTATTACAGAAAGCCACAACTGGTCAAAATACCATTGGTCATTGGTGCCCAAACCCAATGGACTCACATACAACTACACTCAAGCACCGAAAACATCACTGGAGATGGGCATAAACACTGCAAAGGGCATAAGATAGTTTGTCTGCTATGAGATCATGTTTCTATATGTGACAGGGAAGGTGAACCTATAAAATCTCAACAATATTATCACAAAACAAGACCTGAAAAATTCAACCAGAGCTCCCAGGATCTAAACCTCCAGCCTGAGAACAGACAGGGGCAAGCTGTCCTCTGAGAGGCTCTAACCAGCAGCTGACTCAGACAGATACAGACATCCAGAGCCAAACAGTGGATGGAGCTTGAGGACTCTTATAGAAGAATAGGGGGAAGGATTGTGGGCCCTAAGGAGATAGGAACTGCACAGAAGATCAACAGAGTAAACCAACCTGAACCCTTGGAGCTCTCAGAGACTGAATCACCAACCGTGACTAACCTAGTTTACCACAGATCAAACCTCCATGGCTGACCTAGCCTCCCTGACCATAGTTGCTAACGGGCACTTGTTTACCTTAGTCTCAACATCAGGTGTGGCTATTCCAAACAACAGAGCCTTATATGGAGTATGGCCTTAGCAGAGTGCCTCATCTGGCCAAATGCGATGGAAGCACTGCCTCTCAAGACTTAAAGTGCAGGGTGGGGATACAGGAGGAGGGGGTACCATCAACAAGAGATGGGAAAGGATTGGAGAGGGGTGACTGACGGGTTACAATGAATAAGCAAAAAAATAAAATTAAAAGGAAAAAAGAAAGAAAAAAATGACACCTAATTGACATACCAATGTGGATTGGAAAAATACACCGAATGACATCCATATGAGATTGGCTAAAATATTAAGGCTACTTAAGAAGAGGAGTAGTATTGCTCCAAGACGAGCCCAATGATAGGTTACTTAATCTGAGTGCTCAATCTTAAATCCATTACACTTTGAACAACACTAAATGAACAATCAGCTAAATTAAAGATTCCTATTATTTATAATTCTAATATATTTAGTTCATAAAATGATATTAATATCATATATTGATATTTATGAAGAGGCCATGAATTGAGGAGGAGTGAGGGAGGCAAGAGAGAGGAATAAAAATGAATGGAATACTTATTATGTATGAAGTCTCTTTTTTTTTTTTTTAACAACATAGTTTGAAACCCGAGTGACCACTAGTAATGGTAACTGAGGACTCTGAATAAGAACAAATCTTTGGGGGCTAGTGAATTGATAAACATGTAAGGAGTGTACAAACTGAGATAGCATGTCCATTCACATGATAGATTGAAAACCATTCATCAGGTATAAACTATTATGGATTTGGTTTATTATACATTTAATATATCGTGTTTAATTTGAGTTCCAAATTAATTGAGTTCAAATTACATGGATTAATGATGACAGATGCCCTGCTCTAGACTCTAGTGATAAATAAGTTGCCAATGACAATGGCAATGGCAATGGTTGTTGATTTTCTGGGATTTAGATCTCTGGAAGAGTTACTTACAGGAAGATTTACGAATTGCCAAACAGAAAACAGAAAGTCAAGCCTTAGGACTGCAGAGAGAACATTAGAACAGAAGAATCAGGAAGAGCAGCCCCAAGGGCACTCTCTGATTCGGCGGAGCAGAGATGAAATTAGATTTTAGTAAGTAATAATCCAGGAATATTGGAGGGAGGAATTGGCAACATGGAAGTTTGGAGTGGCCCAGACATTTAGCTGCTTAGGGCATATTAAAAGTAAGGCTGAGTGTGTGTGTCTTTCATTTTGAATCCAAAACATTTGGGCTGGTAGTGGGGAGTGTGCAGCCACCCTCTAGGGAGTTTAGAGCAGATTAACAAATTACCGCTTCAGTGAACACCTAGGCTGATTCTCTAATTCACCTATTATGGAAGGTGTCAGAATATACAACAGAGATAATACTGTGCAGTTATGTATATATAATAAGGTAAAGATATAGTGAAGATAGAAAAAAAAGTGTAGGTGGCATCTGCAAAAGCCAGCACACCAATAATTGCCAGGAGCAGATTTGCCTAGAACACCTTCAAGAGGCTGCTATAGCACTCATAATATCTTATTTCTTCCACTGAGCGGGCATCTCACATATTAATCTTATGACATATAATCATCTGACATATTAATCTTATCAAAGGTAGGATGAAGATTTTGTACTTTTCTACATGCTTAGAAATTCTTGATTTATCATTAAATGGGAAAGCAGCATAAAATAGTACATATGAAGACTCATATCAGTTTTCTTTTGTATTATCTCTATGTTTGTATAGTTATCTAAGCACCAACTGACATGGGCCAAGGCTATATTCTTCACTACTCTTTCCTATGGTGTTTCTCCGTCATCCAATACCAAAAATGCACTATTTTTTTAAATAAGGTAAAAATGAATTTAAAAACTTACCATAGCAACAAATAACATTACACAGCCTTAGCAGGATGCACATACATATTTAGGAATATATATTTGTATGTAACAGAAATTAGTGCAAAAATTAATGCATGACTTTGAAAGAAGGCAAGAAGGGGTATATGGGAATGTTTGGATGGAGAAAAGGGAAGGGGAAAATGATGTAATTATAATCTCAAAACTAAGATAATTAAAGAAGAAAATTAAAAATTAAAGCCTTCTCTCTAGGGAAGGAAAACAGCATTATGGGAATGCAAGGGTTGGTGGGAGGGTTTGTGTCAACCTCAGGAAGGCAGAATGAGTGGCTTTGTGTAGAGTGAAGCACAGATACTCAATAGGAAAGAAATACTTGGAAAGCAGCGACACTGGGAGGCCTTCAGGACGAGGGTGGACAACACATTAGAGAGAAGCTCCCAGAGCTGAGGGCCAGGAGTGAGTGCCAGCGCTATTTTTATCTGCGGAAGCACAGGAATCATGGCATAAAACAAGGACAGACAGCTTCTTTTATATATAACTGGAAACTCTGACTTTAAAGGGAACATTTTTATACCCATCTACTTTTAGCTTAAACTAGGTATAAGGAAGATAATAGCCACCACGATCTAAAAGTGACCCCCGGGACCCAGTGTTCTCCGAAGGATCGTCCCCCATCCTTACTTCTTAGAGAAGATAGTCGCTATTAATGACGGCCTCAACTTTTACCAAGATTGATGATAAAAACACAAGCAGATTAAACTTTTTTATTTTTCATGCTTTTCCCTCAAAGAACACAGTTATCACAGTAGCGGAGACAGATTTAAAAATTAAAAGGTCTGCACCGAAGCTTTGGTATGGAAATCTCAACTTATTAGGCAAAGCGTATCCCAGGAACTGTGAAGGTGGATGAAGTGAATCATGACTGAATTCTGGTCTCTGAAAAGAAATACCAATGTGCCATGAATAAGGGGTTGTGAACCTGAGATGGACAAAGGTGTGTGCTCACATGCTGGATGATAGCCACAGTCAGGCTTCTGTTAGAACTACTGATGATCAGGATGTGATTTGGTCATGAGTGGCATCCCTTGCCCTTGACATTTGCTTGACAACAGCTAATATAGTGTATGGGCTTCTGGGAAATACTTCAAATCTAATAGAATACTTAAAGGAACCCTAGCCAGCTCATGCATGGCAAACATGGCTCTCTTGCAGGCCTTGCCCTTCTCCCTGAATCCCTCTGCCATGCTAAAAACCATTAGATTACATTCGTAAAGCTAACCCCCAACTCTATTCCCTTATTTGTCCATATCCTCCTCCTCAGGTTGACGAAAAAGGTCTGGCTATCAAAGTATTGAAGTTCAGCAATCAAGAGCCCCCTTTGACTCATCTAATTAACATGCCCAATTAAAATTAAACACCTCATCCTAACATGGGGTTTTCCATTTTACCTTTATAAACTGCCATTTTCCTATGGGCCACATCTATCTCCTCTCTATCCAGAAGCAATCCTTTGCTCTTCCCTCCCCTAATATCCCTGCCACTTCTCTCTTCCTCTATTTTCTTTGTCTCTTACTCCTCTGTCCCCATTGTGCTGAGAACTTGGTCTTGGGATATCCTGGGCTAATACCTATCCTTTCAATACTGGGATCCTCTATCATAGCCAGACAAATTTTACAAAGCTTGGCAGGACATAGAAGTCCTTATATGGTCTGATTATACCATTGCGTAATAAGGAACTACTTATGTTATGGTCAGAGCCAATGGAAAACAGAAGAAACGAAGGATGATGGCATCTTAATATTACCAAGAGGAAGAAGTTATTAGGAGTATTAAGTCCTATAGAATAAATGCTCTGAACAGTGTGACCAAGGATCAGTGGAAGCTGGGGATAAGATAGAGAGTCTGCCTTCCTCTTCAGGGTCAGTGTCAATGAAACAGGCGCAGCAAGGCAGGCAGGAACTGGACAGAGAGCTCTTTGTCTCTCTTTGCCTTTATCTTGTGTGCACTATTGACAAAACCAAAAGAAAAGCCAGCGGTGGAAGGAGAGAGGGTCTATTGTACTGTACCTAGAAGTAAATCACTATTCTAGAATAAGAATCACGAAAAACAAAAGATAAAGTTATGGCTGATATTTTAAACAGAACCAATGCTACTGTTCTGGGAACTCCAGGCTGAGGCCCAAGATACACAGTGGGTCAAATGGTGGAGCAGCCCTCCATTCAGGCAGTGCAGAATAACTTTAAAATACCTCCCACACAATGCTCAGCCTGCTTCTCCTGGCTGGGATACAAAAATAGTCTCTATCCCTTAATGTAGGCTTTGAAACTCAGCAGGAGAGTTAGAAATAGACATGTAAACAAGCATGCAGAGAAAGCAGAAAAGGAAACCAATAGCCATTTCTGAGTTGGAGGAATATATATATATATAATATATTTATATAAACCTGAAAATTAGAATAAATAAAATGTACAGTGAATTTCCTGAAAAAAAAAAAAGAATATTATTAGACAGGAATGTCTATGGGGACATAAACGTTTTCATTTGATCATAGCAGTGAATGTAAAGGTGCTTGAAGTTAGAAGCTATACAGAGGCAAACAGAACTCATCAGCCTCCTTGGATGAACCACTACCCCTGGGCCAGGCAGCTATTAGAACACAGTGGGCTGAGCTGTGTAATTACGGCTCTTGCTAACAGTGTTGAAATAGGGTCAGAGGGAGTTAGCAAGATTTGCAACATGTGCTATGATTTTGGGTATTCGTTTTTTCTTTCTTCAGGATAACATTCACAATTAGAGTGACAAACACAATAAACCAACTGAAATAACATAACTCAGAGAAAACTGTACTGGAAGATTATGGGAAGAACTCCAAACCTTCTCAAACAAGGAAGGAGTCATGCAATGAAGACTGGACACATTTGATCAGTATAGGAAGAGTAAAGAAAGTTTGTCTCCTAGGTGCAACAGAAATGTTAGTTCATAGCAAGCTCTGCTGATTCAGTTAAGACATTGATGAGGCACCCATAGACTGGGAGAATCCAGCAAGCTGGACAGATCTCAGCATGGACAGATTTCCCAGGAGGAATAAGAATGAATCTGGAAGACAAAGAAGAAGGGATTTTGACAGTATTTTTGAGACCCAGGATATTTATAAGATGTTCCTTTGCTGTGGTTTTATGGCATGACAAAGCTTTCTGAGTAATAACTAGTATTTTACATGTTGTGAGCAAAACCAAAGCCTTTTTAGGAGTTCTATGTAGCCAAATGTTTAGAGGGATTACCGGAAAGCAAGTTCCGGCTAACATTTTTATCTCTTGTCAACTTGGTGAATGGCACTATAACACTGACAATTTTGCCACTGTATCATTATTCTGATCTATAAGACATACACTGGGAAAGAGTAGAACTGAAGATTATGTCATAATCAAATTTCTTGGCACTTTCTCCTTCCATCTTTCTTGGCAATCATGAGCCCGTATCTCCTGCAATCCTTTAAATGAAGCTAATTTGTGTATGAGAGAGAAGTTACATCTGTGAAATAAACATCATACCTGTAGAAATAAATAAAGACAACAGAAAGTATGTCAAGTAGAGCACTCTGGCTAGAAGTACATTTATTTTAAGTGTCTACAGTCCATTATTATATAAAGGAGGTAGTGTGAAATGGGAAATAAATCACGTTCCGGTGTGTATAGTTTTCTCCTTTCTTCTCTCATCCTTCCCTTCCACTTCCATTTTCTTTTTTCTTTCCTCCTCCTCTCTCTTTTCCCTCCTCTGTCTCATTTCTTTTTGAGAACTATCATTCAGTATGGTGATAGTTTCCAAACAAAAGCAACCTGCAATCACTTTCCCTTAAACAGAATGTTTGCAGAAATGAGACTATGTAAAGAACATTAACAGAAGCAAAGGGTAAGGACTAGGAGTCCTGCTATCTTAGCTCTTCCCAGAACCGCAGAACCCTTAAAAGCTCTGTGGAGAAGAAAGAGAGAGAGAGAGAGAGAGAGAGAGAGAGAGAGAGAGAGAGAGAGAGAATCTGAGAGACGAGTGGAGAGATATCGGTTCTGACTCTAGACAACAGAATGCAGAAAAGACTTGACAGGTTCACTTCCCTATAGGATAGAAATGCCAGTCCTTACTCATATCTAAGCAAATGAAAGAACAACCACTTTTCAGTGCCAAAAAAGCACCAGACAAAGAAAAAGATAAAACTGTTCCACAAAACTCTCATATTTAGAATCTAGAATCACCTTGACACTTTGAAAACCTTTTCAACTAAATTAAAATTTTTGATTGAGTTTCCAGTTTCATTCTCCGATTTACATCCCTGCCTAAAGCAGCCCACACCTGTGATCTAGTATAAAAATAAAACATCCACTCAAGTAACAGTTACCTAATTGTACTTAAAGTCCTTTGTGCCTGGTACTCGAATCTCATCTGCCTGTGGTTGGTGGAATCCTGCACTCCAGAAGTCACTACTGCCAACTTTCTTAAACCAGTGTCATTCCCAACTCTACCCTCATGGACACAGGTAAGTATAGTTCTCAGACCTCATCAAAAAAGAAGCATATCTTTGCAGCAGACAAAGACCATCACAGAAGTCTACAACTGGACAAAATAAGCAGAGAAAAATTGGTTATGGGGGTCCTTGCCCCAACTCATTCACCTATAATAGAAAACTGACATGCAAGTCTCAGGGAACTTATGGAGGAGGGTGTAGCCGAGGGACCTATTGCAGTAGGGTGTGGCTTAGGGAAATCATGGAGAAGGGTGTGGCTAAGGGACTTCATGGAGGAGGGTGTGGCTAAGGGACCTTAAGGAAGAGGGTGTGGTTAAAGGAACTCATGGAAGAGGGTATGTCAGGTGTGAAAGTGGCAGAAGATCAGTACTTGAGCTGTGAGATTGTGTCATCTTTATATGACAGGGTGTTAAACCCATGAGATCTTAACAAAACAGTTTCTTAAACAAAGCGACTTGCCAACCTAGATGGGGGGACACCTCACAAGGCCTCACCTCACCTTGAGTAGCTACAAGCAATTAATAGCTGCTGAGAGACGGAGGACCAGTCGTGTTTGGGGATGAGGCTGCTAATTGGTAATCCAATCCCAACTGGTCATCTCTAAACACTAGATGTACTCAGTTCAGGAGATTGTATTATAGTTGTTTACAATAATAATTAAAGCCGGAATCAAGAGAGAGAGAGAGAGAGAGAGAGAGAGAGAGAGAGAGAGAGAGAGAGAGAGAGTAAGAGAGGGAGGGGAGGAGAGGAGAGAATGGGGGAATGAAAAGAGTTGGATGGGGAGTGTAGAGTGGAAATGGTGTAAATAAATTACTCATATATAACATTCTCAAGTATAATAAATTAAACATTAAAAACAGATGTTAATTGTTAAGGACACCCATTATAACCCAAGCATCGTAACAGCATTAACATACACAAACTCAGAATGTCCTCTGAGCCCAGAGAGGAACCGAGGGGAGATGTGATAGAAGTTTAGAGGGTGCATCCACCAATTCAGTCAAACTGTAGTAATGAGTCCTCACCACACTCATCATCTCAGTCTCCAAATGAGACAGGAGAGGAGCCGGTCTGTACTCCCTGTCTCCCGTTTTGCATTCTTATTTACTTTCATTCCATGAACTGAGTCATTCCTTTTGTTTCTCCCAAACCCCACCTTTTTGTTACTAAAAATAGCTTACTCTAATGTTAATCTGTTCTTTCTGGTAAAAATGCCACCATTTCCTTCATTCATTTTTGCCACTCACTAATATGTCTAATCTTGCTTGTTTTTCATTGTCATCTCAAAGGATGTCTTTCAATATTGAGCTAATATGACACAGATTTTCATGTTATGCTGATTTATACTGTTAACTATGATATTGTTTCGAATTTTGACTTCAAATGGGATGAGTCCCTGGATGAATCACTCATCTGTGCCTATTCTTATTGCCAGTTATGCCAGGTCAATCATGGCCAAGAGAAATAACATCTTCTTTACAGTAAATCTAAACTGAGGGATGTTCTCAGATTTAACCTCTAAGGGGAGATGCTGATATCTAGTCAGCCTGGTCTACAGCCAAGACTTGAATATTAGAGTTTTTTCTTGGCCTAGATAAAAAAAAAAAAAAAAAACTCATTAAGAAAAGAATCTAGGGATAAAGAATAGAATGAAGGCTGGGGGGTTTGGAGATGAGGGATGGGGGATGGGGAGTGGGGGAAGAGTGGAAAGCATGGAAGGGAACACAACCAATGTACAATATGTACTTGTATTAAAAAGTCCTCATATGGCACAGTATCATGTATAGAATGTATACATGTATACAATAAAAAAATTTTTAAATGAAAAGGGCTGAAAAGATGTCTCAGTAATGATAAAAACACTTGTATGTAAGCAGAAAGTTCTGGGTTTGAGCCCCTCGAACCCACTTAAAATAGCAGTGTGATAGTCTATAGTCCTTTTATTCTGGGGAACGATGTGAGGAAGGAGTGGTAGACTCCCTGGAATCTAGCATGCCAGAGAGCTTGACATGCAGAGTGGACAAGAACACCAAAACTCAAAGGATAAAGACACTGTTTCAAGCAAAGTGGAAGACAAGACCACCAAAAACATTGTACAGATGTACACATTACATAAAGAATGTGTGTACACAGGCAACACAGCACTAAATGCACATACGAGACACAGATACAAGGGATAGCAAGCACTGACAAACATAGACACACCACAATATGAGAGAAAGAGGAGAAAGGGAGGGGGAGAGGGGGGAGGGAGGGGGAGGGGAGGGGGGGGAGGGGGAGGGAGGGGGAGGGGGAGGGGGAGAGGAGAGGGAGAGGGAGAGGAAAGGAAGAGGGATAGGGAATAAAAAAGTAAAAGTACTAAGTAATCAACAAATCTGATACACAGATATTTGATAATGTAGAAGTTAAGATATTTCAGAAAATCAGATGGCATCACTGCTCAAAGGTGCCTCAATTCCTAGGAGGTAGTCCTTTAGGACCCCAAATAAACATATGGTATACTTCTTTTTGTCTATGCCAAATTTTTCTTGTATTAGATGAAAAGGCATGAAAACTATGGCTTAAGACTTAATTTTATATAGGTTCTAAAACTTCATTTTTAGAGAAAATGTTACCCGCTAAGGGCTTTATTTTTTTCATTGGAAAAGCAATGACATCAGCTTGACTGTATTCTCAGCTCGCAGTTTCCAGAGTGTGAATCGCGGTGAGTACTCTGAAGCATCTCTGCAGAAAATCACGTTCTGCTTGACAATTACAGCTGCCCCAGGTCAGAAATATTTCTCTTAGAACGTTCTGACTTGACATCCAACCAACTATAATTAACGAGGATCGTTGAGGCTGTGTTTGATGGGCATGTATTTGAGGACTGCTCAGATGTCCAAGTTGAGAGACTTGAGACTCTCTGGCACATCTGTCATTCTACAATGTAAATAAATTGCTGCTCTACTCATTTCCCTATCTGCTTACTCTCCAATCCTGAGTTGCCATCTAATCCAAGAACTAAAAATGGAAACACCGCACATTGGGCAGTGAGAGGAATATTTACACTTATTTCCATTTAAAGAGTCTAACCTAACATATCAACTGCCCTCAGATTAACTTCTTCAGAAGTAGTCTACTTGGTTCTTACTCTGAAGACAATTGTGTTATTATTTAACAGTATTCTTAAATTCCATTCAGTATTTGAACAACTACTTTAGTGAAAAACATATGCAAAAATTGAGTATGTATTCAGAACAATGGTTTTCAATCTGTGGGTCATGGCCCCTTTGGGGGCTCAAATGATCCTTTCACAGGGCTCATATAGCAAATACCTGCATATCAGACACTTACATTATGATTCATAACAGTTATAAAGTAATAGCTAAATAATTTTATGATTAGAGGTCACCACAAAATGAGGAACTATGTTACAGAGTCATAGCCTTAGGAGGATGAGAGCCACTGCTATAGAGTATATAAAACCTTAAGAAATCAGGAGCAAGCCTATAATGGTAATAAATTTTGGATGGTGTTATACACTCTGAGTACATACTATTCAATGCTACCTCCAATATTTGATGTAAGCTCCAATGACTTATTATGCTAAGATCTCTTTCTCCTTCAAGGGGTCTAACAAAATAAGTAAGTGAATGTGATCAGTAGCTTTAACTGTCAGCCTTACACAACCTGGAGTCAGCTGGGAAGAGAGTCTCAAAAAGGGATTATCTACATTGGGTCAACATGAAGGCATGGCTGTGAGAAACTGCTCAATGTGGAAAGACCCGATTCACAGTAGGTGGCACCAATCCCTAGGAGGTAGGTGGGGGTCTTGTATCAGAAACTGAGCTGAGAATAAGCAAGCAATTCAGCATGTTTGCACTCATCTATTTCTAGTATTCAGTGTGGGTTCATTATGACTGGCAGTCTCAAGTTCCTACTGCTGTGACTTTCTCTCAGTAATGGACTATAACCTGGAATTGTGAACTAAAATAACTAAAATAAACCCTTTCTCCTGTAAGTTGGCTTTTGTCAATGTATCTAATTATAGCAAATAGAAAGAAAACAATGATTGTGTATTTACTTATTAAAATGGACTCACGGGGGCCATGCCAAAGCTAGAAAAGAACAGAGAACAATGTAAGAAAATTGAAATTAAATAATAGCATGTAGGACACACTAAGGCATATAATTCAAGAAACAAATAAAACTTTCAAAGTCTTATTCTGAGACATCGAAGAATTAAAAAAAAAAAACCAATAAGTCAATTCTGGTTCAGCATGGCTTCATAAGGGGAGGAGTGACACAGTTCCTGCCCCTGGAACATTGCCAGGTCATTGATCGCCACATGTGCTGATGGTTGCTTGCTGCCTTTTAGCTGATCTATGTGTTTTACATTCAATCTCTCTGGGGAATATACTTCCCTCATTACTGAGAGCTATTCAGTCCGTTATAAATGAAACCGATGCAGTTGTCAGGAATGAGGAATGATGGTGATGATGAGGCTGTGGAGGATGAGGATGAAGCCGTCTCTTGGCCTTTGGAGCCATGGAAAGGACCTAGACAAAAACCACAGAGGCCATAAAAGCTTACATGGTCCTTTGTAGAAACAGTTCATTGCCAGACTTGGCCTTGAACTTGGAATTATGAGGAGATACATGTACCATCCAGTCCAATGACTGCTGCATTAATTAGCCAGGGTGAGCTTGGGGACACCAATGACAGAGAGTTAAAGTGGTCTGAAGGAAAAAAAGCATGGATAGGAAAAGGAGGAATCTATGAAAAACAAGCAAATGGTAGATTTTTTTTTCCTCTAGGAGGAAGGCTTGTATCTGATCTAGAAACAAACAGTATTAGAAGGAGAGTACATGAGGCCATGGAATGGCTAGGACAAGAAAACCAAGACTAGAGAATTAAATTTTATATACTTGATGTACAAGTATATAAAAGTTAGTAGTTTGTTCTCTTAGCTACGTGAAGGATTGGAGATGATAATGCCTAGAGAGATATTAGAGAGAGCTAGCTGCTTTACTTGCATAAATTTTAAAACTCTGTAAGAAATTATTTTAACCACAGTAATCTCTCATCTTTCTGTTCTTATATGAAAGTAATTACTAAAGACTACGGCTGTCTGCCGTACCAGGAGCTACGCTGAGTTAACCCTGAAGAACAGGCTGCCAAAAAACTATAAGGGAATGTGCTTTTGCTTTGTGCTTAGTTTCTGTTTTAAGGAAACAGGGGTTGGGAATAATGCTCCGGGATTCATAAAACTTATGTAAATTTAAGAATTTCTAAAAAAACCTTAACAATGTTCAAGGCCTTGATGATGTAACTTTAGTAAATAAATGACTTGGATTAGGCTGAGAGGGAAATGGCAAAGGAATGAAAAGAAGGTATAAATAGAAAGAAAGGGAAAGAAGAAAGAATGATGAGACTCCTCGGGTACAGAGAGAGCAGTTGAATTGACAACCTGTATCCATTACAGACTT
The DNA here is from genome assembly GCA_021653895.1 of Mastomys natalensis. Classification (NCBI taxonomy): domain Eukaryota; kingdom Metazoa; phylum Chordata; class Mammalia; order Rodentia; family Muridae; genus Mastomys; species Mastomys natalensis. Next base: position 307,445 of record JAJTUV010000839.1, on the reverse strand, counting down.
TGAGTCATTATTGAATCGGTGCCACTTCCGTACCCCCCTTTCTCAGGATTGTCCTCATGCTGAGGCTGGATCTTGGCAACTCAGTTTACAAATCCCACTGTGAGTCCTTTAGACAAGGTAATGATGTCAAGTAGTCACGGTTGCATGCCCCAGAGCGAAAATTCTAAGTCAGATGCCATGTAGCATATGACACAAACATGACCAAGGTAAAACAGTCCTCTCTTAAGTCTCCTCCCAACAAGACCAGGTGCTACTCACACCTCTGATGAGTTCTTCAAGCTGTCTCCTTTACCAATATCACTCCCCAAGCACTACACTGTCTTTTAAGAAAATATTCACAGTAGACATGTTATGAAATTCATTTTACATCATGATCTTTTGCATACATGTATATGAAACTGAAGAAAATATGTCACTGAAGCACTATAGGTAGCAGTTTTTTTACATTTCCCATCCCTTTGTATTCTCTTTTCTTCTCAATGAAATATAAATGGTGTACATGACACATTACATTGGTTTAATGATTCTCTCATACATCACAACCTATTTGAAAACACTGACAGGCTATTTGATCATTAATTCTATGTCTTTTTATCAAGTCTATTCTACACCAGATGCTGTTTATCATCATAGAAAGTAACAGAATAGAACAAGGTAAATGCATATTTTGCAGGAATTTGCATTCTGGTGAGGGGAAGTTGATAAGGAATAAGTTAAACAGTATATAATTAGACAATGATAAATTCCAAAAAATATTGAGGCAGGAGGTGATCGGAAATGCTCATGGTCTTACGTAGAGGGGCCAGGAACAACTCAACTACAAATGTTATGTATGGAAAATGTCTTATAGGATATAGAAAGCAGGAAAACAAAGAAGAGAGGAGAAAGGAAAATGGGAAGGAAGGATGTATTATCAAATGGAGGAGAGGAAGAAGTTGAAAAAGGAGGAAGAAAATGGGGAGGATGAGAAAGAGGAGATGAGAAAAGATAAGGAGATGGTGGGAAAGAGAAGGATAGAGAGGAGGAAAAAGTGGAGGGAAAGAAAGGATGAGAATGAGGAAGAACAAGAAGGAAAAGAGAAGAAAGAGGGAGAGAGTTCTGGAGCTTGAAGATCTTTTTATTAATTAGATAGGAAGCTGTTATGAGGCCATTATTATTATTGCCATACAGGTCTCCTAATTGAATACTGAATATGGTGCAAGAGACTCAGTACTCTTCTTGGGAGTCATAGTCCCATAGAATTCTGCATATTTTCTGCTCTGACCATTTTTCTCATTACTCCCACTCTCCAAAATATGCTTGTGAATACATAAATCTACCACCAAGATCCCCTTTTTCTAGATATGGCTAGCGTCTCATTTTAATGAAAACTGGCCGTTCTGTGTGTATGTACACTGCTTCTAAGAATTGTTTTCTGAAGAAGGTTCTATTCTTTCTCCTCTATTTCTTTGCTACTGGGACTGAAGTTATTACAAGTATCTTTGTTCACCCTCATAGGTGGTCACAGATTATTTTCCTCTGTCCTTTCTGAAAACAATATACTTCTGAAATGCATATTACATATTGTACAAATCACCTGTAGAATGTTTGGAGTTATTTACAGTTCCCAGAGACTGTTTCTACTTTTTGTTAATGGTTTGTTAGTAATTCAGCTAATAATTTCAGAATGATCTATCCTGAAAAACTTCGCATCCTGCATCTCTAGATTCTACTTTATGTTTCTCGCTTGACATTTCCCAAAGATGGCCAGAATAGTAACTCCTGTTCCACACACCTCCTGAAATGTTATTCTACCCAGGATCTCCTCAACACATGAAGTCCTACTGTTCCATTCTTGAACCCTGCCTGGACATAGTAATTGGATGCAGAAAGAGGATATTACAATTATGATGTGATGGAAATTCGGTATGCAGACTAGACTTGTGCCTTCTGAGTAGCTTCCCTGAAATACATTTTCTAGGAGTCTGTTGATCTCTTGTAAGAAGTCAAACTATTTGAAGAACATCATACTGGTAAGAACATATTTAGATACTCAGTTCAACAGTCCAAGATGACATAATCCTTCAGAGATCCAAGATTTGGTACCAGTCATGTGAACAAGATCAACACTGCTTTCACCAAGCTCTGTTCAATGTGTGCACATACTCAAAGCTATGAGTGTGGACCAAAAAAAAAATGTAAACATTGACCTTTTATTTTTATTAATTTTTTGTAACCCAACTGTGTTTTTCTCAAACATGAATTTTGCAGATGACAATATAATGCCACAATATCGCAAGGTTTTATGCTTTCCTTTTTTTCTGATCAAATTCAACTTCTTCCTCCAGCTATTTTTGTGGCTGGGGGCTTACAAGTTCAGCATACTCACTCACTGATTAGTTTACTATGATTATGAACATTAATGTGAGTGAGTTCCTAGCACTCCCTAGTAATTCCCAAAACTTAAAATTCAGCCTCAACATTTCTAAGTGACTATTTCACATTTTGTTTATTTTCAAAAACAATCAAAACCCACTTCCAATGGTGATTCTCAGCTGCTGATTTCCATAATGATTTACTGACAAAGTTAAAGCCACAGGGGGGAGAAAACTTCCACATGCAAGCTGCCACTCATCCCTCAGCCAACCATCTGTATCTGTTCCTATATTCCTTTCTTTTTCCATGGACTGGCTATAATCTTATATAAAGCTAGTGACACTCCTGTGCTCTAGATGCAGAACCTTCACTGTTCAATTCCATTCTTTCGATAATTTCTGTTTTTCTTTATTTTCACTATAAAGTTTTCTGTCTTTTGACTGTGTCCTGGCATACATAAATGTCTTTACTTTCCAATCAAAACAAATAATCCCGATATAACTGGCACTATTCTTACTCTTTGTATTTATCTGTTTTGTTTTCAACCCCACTGACCATCTTTAAATGACCCTCTCACCCACAACATTCCTCAAAGCAGTTCTTGTCACCGTCATCCAGGCCTGGCCTTCAGACTGATGAATCAAAGGCCACTTCTCAGTTCGCACTGGATATAAAGCGTTAGAATTATATGATTAGTATCCTGCTCCTTTATGAACATCTTTATTTTGCTTCCAGGCCACTGTTCTTTTTGGTTCGCAGTCCTTTTCCATTGTCTAATCATTTTTATTGTTCCTTTTTTAGATCAATCCCATCTTCCCTGTTGGAAAGTATTGGAGTACTCCAGGCTTGAGCCAAAGACATTTATTTTCATCTATGATCATCTTTATAGTTGAACTTAGCTGATTTTCATACTACTTAATCTTGTTAATGCAATGACAACTCCAATAGCTCCAACCTCTGAACCTGATTTCCACACGAATTAACACACCTAGTCCAATCCACATTTCCAAAGTTGGATGCCTAATGGATGGCTTTGACTTTGCAGATACGAACCTAAACTTTTGACTGCTTTCCCCTCAACACATGACTCATTTCTCTCAAGACCATCTAAGCACAGTCAACTGCAACTCCAATCTATTAATTATTCACTGTGCAAGGTATCCTTGACAACCCTTTCTCCTATAGAGCATACCTAGTCCTTCAGCAAATTCTGTCATTTTGACTTGTAGGTATATATTCTGAGTTGAATCTGTTTTTTCTGCTGCTACTGTTCTTAAGCTATGTTAGGTTATCCCTGTATAGCAAGACTGGCTTTGTGATAACCTTTTCCCATATTCTTGCTCTACTGCAGAGTGATTTATACAACTATTAGCCCACACCCCTTTGACTCAGAATGCTTCACATAGTATCCTATCTTCTTTAATTAAAATTTGAAGTACTAGCTGTTCAGTGCCCCATAGAATCTCTCTGTACCCTTTCTGGCCCTTCTCCTTAGTCTGTTGCCCATTATACTCCAGCTATCCCCTCTTACTTCTCAATTCCCATTCTCATTTCTAGAAGCACATTTCTCAATTTCTTTTTTTATTGGATATTTTATTTATTTACATTTCAGATGCCATCCCATTTCCCCTCCCTAGACACCCCCGACCCCAGCCTCCTTCCTCATTTTTGTTTTTATACCATTTTAATTACATGCAAGTATTAAGATCAGTTCTAGGTTGAGAAAATAGCAATATACTAGATGCAAATCGTCAAGGAACATGCAAGACAATAAACACAAAGTCAAAGAACAAGCAAGGCAATAAACAAAATTTCGTGAACCCTCAGGTGATCACTGTTTCTAAGGGCTTATCAGGATGACCAAAATATTTGAGCCAACTTCCCTGTCCTAACCCGAAGTCATTTCCATGTCTGAAGCCTACTTCCTTGTTCTAGCCTAAGATTTAGATTCCTGGCTGAAATTACTTCTTTGTTCTAGCTAGCCTAATGTCAGATTCCTGCCTGAAGCCCACTTCCTTGTCTTTGGTTAGTACTCTGGTTTCTCTTCAGATCATATAAATCTTTTGCCTTTTACATTTCTCAATTTCTATATTTCTTTTTTTTGAAACCTCACCTAACTTCCCACTGTAATGTTAGCTTTTAGTAATATTTCTCTGCGCCCACTGACCACCCATGTTCTTTACCCAGCATGCCATTCCACTTTTATATTTGGCTTTATTTCTCAACAATATGGCAAATTTTTACACTTTTTCATTTTCTTGTCCCATCACTCCCTTCACTTGGACCTATGTATAAAATTCACGGGCTAAGGAATGGATTTACTTTAACTTAATTCAAAGCCTTTGAGATATAATTCTAAATATCTTAAGTAGTATAGTAGTCAATAATATCAACTGACAAGGTGGTCTTTGAGACACATATAAGCTTATATCTGTAAACCTTGAGCCTACCTGCAAACACAAAATTCTCTATACGTGACCAGTCTGTGAAGATGATTAATGTTAGACGCAGCTCAAATTCCAAGTGAGGAGAAAATCAACAGTGAACCAAGGTTATGTACACCCTGCCAATTGTCTATGAATAACCAGCAAGACAGAGAATGGGCTAGCTTGAGAAGTTTTTGTGTTATTAGGTGAAATTCCCCTTACATAAAGAGAGAATACATAGATGGTAAGCAAATGAAAACCTTTAAAATGAAGAGGTCAACACTGAGTTTTAATTTTATCTGGTGGAATCCTCACTGGTTTATTCTTGAGTAGAGAAAGAGTATTAGGCTTGAATCACTTCAGGCAGTCAAAAAATGCATTCTAAATCTGGATTTCTTGAGTGTTGATAGACTATGTACCTATAATCATCTTCACTAAAGCCAAGTATGGAACATATAACTTGACAAATAAAACTTTGCTCAAGGGAGACTCAGGAAAAAGCATAAAAAACAGAAACTGCCTTTGAAAAGGAAGGCTATTTAGGTACATATTATGTGCCTCTAAAATGACACTAGGTCCATCAAATGGATCAAAAATATATAGTGAGTACAGAAGAAAGACACAAGATTTAAGTTATGCCATATATGTGCCTCTTTGGTTTATAGAACAGACACCATAATTGACATATACAGCTTTGGGAATCAGCTTTGATAAGGGTGAAGGGTTTTGAGTCTTGGCACATAAAATCTTTCCAGGAAGATAGAAAAAAATTGTCTATACACATTTTTTCTATATAAAATAGAATAAATGATAAACTATATAAAATAGATAAACAGTATTTTTGCTTGTTTGATTCCTTTCTCTTTTGTCAACTTGACACAAACTTGTGTTATTGGGAAAGATAGAACCTCAATCAAGAGCATTCTGCTTCAGATTGTTATGTAGGCAAGTCTCTGGCAGGTACTTTTAAGTTAATGATTGATATTGGAGCACCCAGGCTGTGGTTTGGGGTACCCTTAGGCATGTAGTCCTGGGAGGTATAAGCAAGGTAGCTGAATGTAAGTCTAGAGAGCAAAGGAGTAAGCAGCACTTCTCCATGGTCTCTGCTTCAGTTCCTGCCTCCAGATTTCTGCCTTGACTTCTCTCATGATGGATTATGTTGTGAAAGTGTTAGTCAAATAAATCTTTCCTCCCCAAGTTGCTTTTGTTCATGTTTTATCACAGCAAAAGAAAGTAGACTAGGACAGAAATAGAGGTTTACAAGAAATGTTGGCAGGACTTCCTCCCATATACTATTGATTTTAGAGTCTGTACATTCATGAACAATAATTCAGCAAAGGGTTTGCATCAACTAATGTTGTGCACGCCACAGGCAAATATGTATTTGACAAACCGTATTTATATTTATATTTAACATCACAATCTCCTTTGACACCTTTTCAACCATGTGTTTTCTGTGATTCATAGCTTCACTTGTTTGATGCTCTGTATGCAAGGGCTCTGTATGTAAGGCTATGTGGTTTTCCTAACCATTCATCAGTCAGCCTCTCTCTGTCTGTCTCCCTGCCTCTCTTTCTATTTAGAGGTTGGAGGCTAATACAAACCTTGCAATTTTAAAAGGGATGACAAAATTCTACATTCAATGAATGATGAAATGAATAATGCTGTAGCATCTTCAAATTTAGTATAAATTGCCCCAATTCTTCATTTGAATATGAAGAACCAGAACAAATAGATGCTCCTGAGTACTCAATATCACATATAACATAAGCAGAAAACTGGGATAAAAATGGGATCTTGATGAAGCAAAATTTTTAAACACACGTTTGCGGGTCTTTCATCGCTTTACCTTCCTACAACAGTGGACACAATCCTCTCAGAGCTACAGCAGCGCCATGAGTACCCCGATCTGTCTTCTTACAGTCCATGCCCACAATGTCTGGAGTTGATTTGTGATTGCAAAGGTTACCAGATAGTCACACAGTGTGTGTTATAAGTCTCAACTTTTTCAACACTATGGTTTTTGGTGTTTGTGCTATTAGGAATGTAAATACCATTCTGCACTTGTAGAGAGGTGACACTACAGTCTAGCATCAGTGGAGGTAGTTTAATTTTTTCCTTATTTGTATAGAATGTATAATCTTATCCTTTCTTGAAAAATATGTTTCTATCTCATAATTAAGATGCCACTGGTTTTGAGTAGGCTTGAGAAAGTCTTGTTTTATTTGTTAGTCTTATTGTATGATTTTTAGAAATCTTGTGTCATTTCAAGTCAAGAAAAAACTTGAATATTTAGAAAAGAATAAAATGTATAAATGATCCAGTCACTGATTTACCATTATCACTAATGGTAAAAGGTTTTACATGGTTTTTGGAAAGATTATTTTTTTATTAGCTAATGAGTGTACATTTGTGATGCTATGCAAAAAATTTAAGACTCAATTGCATGAAGCCAAAGGTTTTATCCTTATTATTGTAGAATCCACTGAGTTGTCACACAATATTACCTACTAAAACTTGTAGATATTTGTTGAGCATTTACATTCAACTATTTTTTAATTATATTATATTAAAAACAATCATTTGAAGACCTATTGGTATTTTATGCAAGAGTTATAGGTTTAGATAGATGAGATTACTCATTCAACTATAATGGAGTTGGCTTCTCAATATGACATCTGATGTCAGCTTGTACAATTTGCATGCCTTCTGTTATTTACAAACATGCTTGTGAAGGTAAAAAAAAAAATAGGTGCTTGAGCTATGTAGAAAGCTTTTTGTATAAATGCCTGCGTATTTAGCATTTGAATAATGAAATTTATTTACAACTCGTTTTAAGCTAGTCCATCAAAAGTTGTTCTTTATAGCTTAAGAATACCTTGCTTATGTCAGTTCAGTCCCTGGAGGTTCAGTTTATGAATTGTTACACATGATTACAGCACATAGAATAGAACCTTGTGAATACCACAAATATTACCATCACAAGCAATAAGACATATTCACTCCACTCTGTCATTGAGTCCTTGCTCATGTGTGTTGCCAGTAAATATCCATATACATCACACACACATGCATGCATACATACACCATTTTAATACTTAGGACATCATTTATGTCTGGCTCGGAAAAAATTAATAATCTTAAAGATGATACTTCCATCAGAGATAAACATATAAATTGGATAATATATCTAAGTGGCATTAGGTAGTTTAATTTAAAAAATTTTTTACACAGGTAAAATTATAGAGTAGGTTCTGTGCAATGCTATTAACTGATTTTGAGTTTACTTTAGAGGATATCTGAGATTAAGACATATCAGTTGTTCTTAGACTATTTGTTCATCACATTAACTGTCCTGTCACTATCCCTTAGGATGGCTATGATTGGGGCACAAAATTATGTTTGCAACAAGTACAAACTCTCCTTAATTTTATATCAGATACTTCCAATCTACCAGCAATGAAGAAACTGAGTAAAGAATTCCCATATTGTGTAATCTAAAGACTTTTGACATCCTTTGGTTATTCTATCATATCCTTTGAAGTCTCAAAAACGCAAAACAAACACAAACATCCGAGGAAAATAATATAAAACCACACACAGACACACCAAAGCAAAACTAAAACATATCCACCTGAGAAGCCAAGAAATGTACTACCTTGCCCCAAACTGGCAAGAATCCGATTACCACAAGGATGGATAGTTACCCATGGCGAAGAAAGGGATTCCCAGCAGAGTGGAGTTGTACTTCCCATCAGTGATGAAGAAGATCCCGGCTGCTGTGGCGATGGAAATGCATACCGTGAGCACCCCCAGGAGACCCAGGAAGGGCTTACTGCGCAAACAGTCCTTCATGGAGCTGGACAGGGTGGCCGTGGTCAGGATCAGCACAAGGCTCACCAGGACCTTGCTTCTGGTCAGGATGCTGGTCTTATGAAAGTCTCTCCAGAGGCTAAAAGATGCCAGAGAGTACAGTTGGAGGTCTTGGTGCTCATCCTGGAGCTTCCTCATAAGCTTACAGAACTCATTCTCCCACTTCTCCCCTATGAGGTCTTGAGTGGCAGAACCATAGGTCTGGAGGTAGTAGGTGATTTGAATGGCTCTGGCTGACTTGACCCGCTGGTCTTTGCTGTTTGCCACTTCCACTACCCCGCCCAGCTGGTGTCCAATAAAACTGTTCCTCCCATCCTTGAAAACAGAAAGAGGGGAGACTTCAGTTACCAGAAGGATGCACATTCCAAGGGACAGTTTCTTATTCTAAGTGAAGAAGCACAAGGAAGGCTGGTGATTGTGGAACTGATGTGGGTGGAGAGGAAAGTCAGGCTCTTAGTCTCAACCTCTTGGAGCTACCTGGGAGACCCTGCATGATGAACGGGAATAAAGATGATGGAGAGGGTGTTACAAAGCTACATCCGAGTTGCCACATGTATAGGAAAGGGACTCATAAATTTGGATTCCCAAATGTTCTCATTCCTAACATTTTATTCTATACCAATGTAGTCACATTCCTTAACGGCAGATCAAGTTTATGATTCATGTTTAGTTGTAAGTAGAAAGCGTGGCAAGGCTCACCTTAGGCCATGTTAAAGACATAGAATAAAATTTCCTTCAATAAGACACTGCACTTTCTCTCCCCAGGGCTCCTGGCCCCAGCCCTGTCCTTGTGAGACACCATGAGGGTCTGCTTGTCCCCATCCTCCTGTGGCATGAGTCAGAAAGGCACTGTGTATTCTTTTTCCCTTTTGTGCCTATTTCTTTCAGGTCTGGCCAGAACCTAGGTAAGCTTTTTTCCCTGATACTTTGGAATTCATTACTTTCTCTAAAGCCTTTTCCCCTGCCATGTGCCTGCTTCTCCACCATATGTCTGTCCTATGTGCTGGCTTCAATGGTGTGCTTTGTTTTATTCTTCCTCCACTTTTCCAGTCTCTTCCTTCAGCAGTTTCTGAGTTTTACAGTTTGCTGCCCCAGGTGTTTTTCTTTTAAATTCTAAAAAAATAGTCTTCAAGCATGAAAAATTAGAATAATCACCCTACATATAAATATGCTAAGCATTCCAGAATTAAGATATGCACCAACATACAGATAAGAAAGACCCTTACTTCCTTATACTACTGTGGTTAAATGAGCAGTTCCAAATAGGATAAATACCTTTGTAACAGCTAATGTGGTATTGAGACACTCCACGCATGTGATACAGGCACTTACTGTGCCCGTACAGTCTCCCCACCCAGATCTGATTCCATATCATATTTGTCTTTTCCTGGAGAAAACTTCCCAAATGAGGCTGATAAGATTTTCAGGTAGTGTCACCAAATGGTGTCTCAGCTTCAAAGTTGAACTTGATGGACTGTGGATAAGATCATCATTCTAGGAATTGGGCAAACAAAGTGGTCATTTCTCCTTCAAGCACACATTGGATGGACACAGAATTACTAGGTATTCCATTCAGTGAGGGTGCTCTTTGGTCATTGCAAAATTTTATCTATTTGGAAATTTCATTTTTGCCACAGCCATCTCCATACATCAATGATAGTGGTTGACAAAATGTTGAGCTCAAAAGCAGACTCCAGAATGACTTATAGGGCTTAAAATATGCTGTAAGTAGTTCGTATCTGAATGGAATCAGAAGAGATGATCTCACAAGGGTATAAAAGAATTGATTCTTAACAGAGAACGTTTCTCTCCAAAGACCAGGAACAGCACACTGACCAATGTGCTGACCATAAGAGGTTACACAGAATTGCTGGGCCTCTAGCTAGCATATGAGATAATTATCATGGGTTTCTTTAATCCAAACACCTAGATGTGTAACACTTGTGTTTTGCTTTTAACATGCACAAAAGTAACCCTAGCGTGTATTGCAAACATGAAAAGTTTAGATGTTCAGAGAATACAAATGCAACTTGAAGAATGATCAAACATTGAAAAGAAACAATATCACCATACTGTGTACCTGTCCGTCCCTACATGAACTATTACAATAGCTATAGCATGCTAAGAAACTTGAACAAACCCAAATGAACAACTTACTTCTTAACAAAAATTTAATTTGAGGATTCTCCCTTGGTGCATCAACAGCTTCCATGGGATCTTTGTAATCATGTTATTTCTTTTCTTTATAAAACCAAATGGGAGCTGGTGAGAGGGCTCAGTGGTTAAGAGCACTGACCGTTCTTCCAGAGGACCCTGGTTCAATTTCTACAACACAGAAGGCAGCTTATGACCATCTGTAACTCCAGTCCAGGGGATCTGCCTTTTAATCTGGACTCTCTGGGCATCAGACGCTTGCTGCACAAACTTACATGCAGGGCAAACACCTATACACATAAAATAATGAGTGAAAAATAATCAAGCTACAAGTTTAGTTGTAAGTTTCCTTGTTTAAACATGTTGGGTCTTTCAAAGAGGGTTGGCAAGCTTTGAAAAAGGAGATGTGAATTAGGCCCCAGAACCGAGTGGTGTGGATTTAGTTTGTGTTTGTCCACTGTACAAAAATTGCTTATTTATTTGGTGTACTTTTATCTAAAAATTGACATAATGTTTTGATTTGATTTTTTTTATTAAATTCTGTCTTTATTTAAACTTGTGTGTCTGATCATCTGAGAGAGCCCTTATCTCCAAAGTTCTGTTTTGTTTTAAGAATGTGCTGCTATGTGTACCTTAGCTCATTTCTGCCATTGAAGAAACCCCTGGAGAACTTTATCATTAGCACAGAAAGTTATGTGTCTCTCAGGTCTCACTTGGGATTATAGTGGGCAAGGAAAGTGCTCATTGTATGACTGAAAAAAGTCAAACATTTAAAGATGTGTAGATTTTTAAATAGCCCAACTGTTCTGAGTTTGACCAGCTGCTAACCTTCCTTTTGAAGTTGCCTAATTTCCATTTTTAAATAATAAGTACCTTATAAAAGATACATCTTCATTGCATCTTCCCCTCTTCATTGTATTTAAGTAAATAAGAATGAATTTCTGGTCCATGTTTAAATCTATCTACCTGCACAATATAAATGAAGTGTTTTCCCATCTTGGATCAAAATTCCATTCGATGGTTAGAACATGTGCATGCAGGTGGCTCAGCCAACGTATCCCACTGCAGTCCTTAGAAACTTAATCAAATATATTATTGGCATGCGAACATCCTATTATTGGATAAGAGTAGCAAAGAGTTTCTCTTCTCAAACTAATCAATCATTAGATACTTATAAGTAGGAGAAACTAAGATTGAATGCAGCAAATATTTATGTCTTGTAGAGGACTTCCTTGGAGTGGTAATACATCCAGTAATGCAAAGAATTGCTCAGAATATTGTTTAACTTTAGTTGTAGCATACAACAAATTCTAATTGGGGAAAACATGTCCTTTGTCTGTGTCATCTTCAGTTTTCTTATCTTTAATAGGAGGAGATATGAGTACATGGAGTGATGATTATAGGATATAGAAGTTAAGTTTTCAACTCTCTTGCTCTTTGGAAAAGAAATTACTTATATGAAGACTTTGAAGAGACTCGAATTTCAGAAATGATTTTCTTACAACTATTAGAGCAATGGATTGGCTGTTTCAGCACTGGATTAAGATCTAACTAGTCATAGGTAGAGCTGCTTTATTTGCTAGATAAGTGAACCCAGACATGTAGAAAACGCATGTTAGGTCCTACTGAGATCCTCAGATGCCAAATCTAATTCTTTCTAGACCTTACTAGAGTCAGAGCAGAGAAACCCCCCTGACTCTTGTATCAAAACTTTATTTCACCTGTAGTTCCCCTTTCCAGCTTTTTCCTCTTCATATAAGGCACCCTGCCAGATAAAGTATTGCCTGTCATTTAACTCAGTCTCTTCATGTATCATAGTAATTTCTCTTACATATTTTGAAATTTTTGTGGGTATAGAAATTACTCTTATGTTATCATAGGGATATATCTTAAATTTTTAAATGGCAGAATGCAGGCAGCGTGCTGACTTCAGTGTTGCCATATCTACAACACAAGATGATGTCAGGTCTCTGGCTGTATCATGGTCTGGTTCTGCGCTTCCTCTGTCTACTCTCCACATCGTAGGAGAGCCTATTCATTCAACTGCAAATGATATGACATCACTTCTATGCCTACACCCCTCCAGTAGCTTGCACTCGCACTAGGTCTTCAACAGTGGCTCTTTACCAAGCCTGTAGAGCAATGTGTGGCCACAGGTAGATATGTCTTCTAACCTTGCCTACTGTTCTTCTGTGTCTTTTGCCCCTTCTGCTCTCTTCCCCATGCTCCTCTTCCTCCTTGAACACATCAAGTTAATTTCCATCTCATGATGTTTGTGTCTGGTGTGCTCCTTGCTTTGAATAGTCTCCTATATTCTTCTTAAAGCCAAGACTACTCCCAGTTATGGAGGTCTAAGCTACAAAAAATTTATATAAATCATATAATTCAAATTGGACACCCTGTTCCCCAAAGACAGGTCATTTCAGACCATTGCACTGTCCTGTTTTATGAGCTTCCTGCTAAGGATTTCTCTCTGAGATGATTGTATATAGTCATTCAATTGTTCCTTTTCTGTCTCTTCAGTGAGAACACACAAAAGTGGAAAGTTAGAACCTTTCCTTGTTTGCTTACTGATAACTTCCTGGAGCTTCACACAAGCCCATTCTCTGCATAAGATTTCTTAACTGAAGGAACACACCTCCAGGTGTAAATTGCTAATCACATTGCATTTTAGAGACTGTTTTGCTAAAATCAGACAATTTGAAACAATATTTTCCCCTTTTCATTTTTTGTTGGTTGTTCTATTTATTTACATTTCAAATGTTGGTCCTCTTTACTATCCACTTTTCAATCTCCTTCATTTCCCCAGCAGCTTTCCCTGTGCTTGAGGCACATGCAGAACAATAAGTCACTAGTCAGCAGACAGGGGCCTCAGTGAGTGCAAGACAGCCAGGAAAGGAGAATTTGCATACATCAGGACGTGATGATAAAGGACATAGGATGCTCAAAGAACAGAAGGGAGGGGTGAAATATTAGGCTAGAGAGACAGTGGGGCTCCTTCTGCATTGTCTCATCAAGGGGATAGATTGGTAGCTGAGTGTGAAAACATTGGCTGGTTTATTCAGGTGAAAGACTGAATGCACTTTTTTTGAATTCTTATACTCAGGCACTATGGAGAAAGAGTTTGGGGGTCAAGATGACTCTGAAGCAAGACAGTCAGTTAGGAAATTCTACAGCATTTCAGATTCCGAGTGCAGCATAAGGAAAATGCCAGTTTAAGTTATCTCCTGTAGGTAAATTGTTGCAAGGTGAATCAATAAAATTACCGGTCAGAGCGCTGTCTCAGAGCCATCAGAGTCTGTTCAATAACAGCAATGCAGTAATATCCCTAGATCTCTCAGCTTGTATTGAAACCTACTACTTTGTAGCTCTTAAATCATTTCCAGCCAGTCCACACCTCTACAATAAAGAAGAAATTAAACTTAGAGTTAAAATCAGAGAATATGTCTTCAGAGAGATAGGATAATGTGGAGATAGTCATATTGTAGACAACTCGACAGGGCAAAATTACTCAATGGTGCTTTGAAATTATAAAGAAGCAAGCCAGGCATTTGCTTCATTGGATGCTAGGTTAACATTCAGATAATTCTGTGACCATAAAATAATTTGTCAGCATGGCTCCTGGCCAAGGCAATTGTAATACAGATTGCATTGATTTTTAGTGAGCCAGATTCTGTAAGGATATTGTCAACCTTTAGATGGTCAACTGCCTTTTATTACTGAAAAGAAAGATTTCCTGAGTATGAAGGAGCTAGTGGCATTTAAAAAAGAATGATGAGATTTTGTTTATTTATATGAACAATACCTCTGTATTTATTTCCTAACGTATTTCTTTTTTTTTTTTTTTCATTCCCCCTTGTAAAAATGTAAATACAAAATAGGATTAAATGAAACCATTATTTATTTTGGTTTTCCATCACACAGTTTCATATTTGGAAGCGATAAGCGAATAATAAGAAAACAACTTCCCCTACAAGGTATTTGATTAAAGAATAATAAAAAAAATCATTTTCTAGATGAGGTCTCTAAAGCATTAAAATGCCCCTAAGAGAGAGAAAGCTGAGAAAAAGGTAGTATTTTGTATTGTTTTTCAGAGAGGGAAGTTAAAAAAAAAATCAAGCACAGGATTTCTGTACTGCTGAAATAAAACAAAAATGTTAATCAACCAGGACATGAAATAATTTCCACAGAGTGTGCCAGCATAGTCGGCGAACTGAGTTTGGTAGAATTGATTTAATTCAAGTGACAGAGACTTAAGATCTTGATTTGTGCTGGCCTAGGCAACTCTTCCACTAGTCTATGAGGACCGGTTATATTGCTATGGCTTCAAGGCATGGAGGAGAGCTGGAGTCAGAAAGAGAGTAAGCAAGTAAAATGAAGATGCACAGCTACCTGTCAGTAGCACTGGCAATGGCTTCATCCTTCTTTCTGGCTCTAACACTTATATTCATGACACATGTGCATATTTTGGGATAATTACTAAATGTACTTCGAAGACAGAATGTGCAAGATAGTGGTTATATGAAAAGACTTGAGAGGCTACCCGTGATGCTTAGGGTCCCTGCCACAACCCTGTCAAAGATTACAGGTGTCTTAAGCTCCTGGGCATTAGATTTATTAGTGTTTAAAATGACAATGGAAGACTATGCATTCAGGGATAATTTCTTTTTTTCTTTTCTTTTTTTTTCCTTTTGGTTTTTCGAGACAGGGTTTCTCTGTATAGCCCAGGCTGTCCTGGAACTCACTCTGTAGACCAGGTTGGCCTCGAACTCAGAAATCCACCTGCCTCTGCCTCCCAAGTGCTGGGATTAAAGGCCTGTGCCACAACTGCCCGGCAGGGATACTTTCTATAGCTCATAAAATCAGAATTTTAAGGTCTAGTGAGGGTCAAATATGTTAATATAAGATATGATTAGAGCTCAGAGAGGGTTGGGGATTGTGCTTATTAATATGCAACCCATGAGGTATTTACATAATACTGTTTATTCACTTAGTCATTTAAAATTATTTCTACCTCCCAGCAGGTGTCTGAAATATACTGTCAAGAACACACACACAGGATCAAGTCATAGGGATTTAATTTCTACTTTTGCTACAATAAGACAGGAACTGACTACATTCTCTGACTTCTCTCTCCTTCAAGTGAGGCAAAAAGTTTGGCTTACATTATCTCTGAAGTTCTGAGTAATGCTCCATTTTTAGTTTTGTTCCCCGCCCCCCCACACTTGACACAAGCTAGGGTCCTTTGACAAGATGAACCTCAATTGAGAAAACTGCCACCATCAGATTGGTGCATTTTCTTGTATGCAAATTGTATGCAAATCTGCAGGCCATTTTCTTGATATTGATGGATGTGGGAGGACCCAAATCACTAGGAAGTAATGCCACTCTTGGACTAGTGGTTTTATAAGAAGAGGATTTATAAGAAAGTAGCTGAATAAGCCAGTAAATAGTACTCCTTCATAACCTTTGCATCAGCTCCTGCCTCCAGCTTCCTGCCTTGAATTTGGCCCTGACTGCCTTTCATGATGGCCTATAACTAAAGCTGAAATAATCTTCTTTCCAAGTGACTTTTGGTCATGGCATTTATGACAGCAACGGAAACCAAAGGATTCCTTACTGGTGAAGCCATCAAACACTACCATGCAAGCTAGATCAGTCTGCCTTATTGTGATAAGAGGAAAATAGGAAGAATGGTTGAACAACACAACCTGTGCTCATTTCCATAGCAACAAGAGGTTATTATCCCTTTCTAAATCTGAGGAACATCATTGCTTTCTTTTCTCTTGAGTAATCTCCAGAGAGACGCCTTAAATAACAACATAAAGAAATCTGTCCTTTTTCCCTAGGATGTACATCTCCAGTAACATAAATGAAACTAATAAACTTCTCAGGTAGTAAAAGTCATCTGTTCTTCATATCCTTATCAAATCATCTCTACCGTATTTGTTTGCTTAATACACAATAGCATATACATGTTGAATTTTCCCTGTTTGTGAAAAATGTTTCCATAAATTTATGAACTGAATAGAAATAGAATTATCACCTGTATTATTGGTAAGGACAGGATACAGATATAGGGAGGAGAGGGGCCCCAAAAAAGATCAGTTTCATTTTTGTCCTAGATAAAAAGCTAAATTTCATTTTAGTTCTGTCTTGGATGAAGAGTCAAGGTGTCAGAAGAGCTCCCATTGTGTGTGTGTGTGTGTGTGTGTGTGTGTGTGTGTGTGTGTGTGTGTGTAGTGATCATTAGATTATGGTCTTACATATGCTAGACAAGTGTTTATCACTGAGCTATATTCCCAGCCCCATCTGATATGTTATCATTCTTCTCCTAAATATCACTACCTACCAGAAGGCCATAAGTCAATCTGTGATTAAAATTCTAGTCTAGATGCTAATTCCTTCTGATGAACAGCTTTGGAACTGCAGCTTTTGGTTTTCATACTGGAAATTGACTGGTGATGACTATTTTCTAATTTCAACTCATTTTTAAGGACTCAGCCCTTTATGGGCAAACTCTACAGTAGCGTTGAAGGGAGCTGATGATGAATATCAGAGTTCTGTTGAGTCCCATTGAGAAAAAGCTATCTTCTGCTGATCCAAAGAATAAAAATGTGTATCATGTCCTGGGTAGAAACATGTTCCAAAGATTAAAACATTATATACCACTGTCTCCTGTCTTAACAGTTTTTCCAGTTGGGCCTGTCAATTACCCGGACTTGCAAGACACCACCCCTAGGGAAATTCAATTCAACTAAATCCATGCTAAGATGGTGGGAAGAATAATTATCCCTTTATTGAGATAATGTGCTTATCTTTCCTGGAACACCCTTACCCCATGTGATGCAGTAACTTGCAGCCTTCCTTTACCAGCATTAGGACATCTGAGCTTTTCTGTGTTATTCTTTTGCTTTTCTCTATCTCTTTTCCTTTTGGATACTGGCCAAAGCCTGATCATGCTCTTGAGACACTCTGGGCTTTTTGACTCCCTTGTCTCTAGAGGTTTCCTCACTTGCCGTTCAAATCTGATCCATCTTGTTTGCTGTTCCATAATTAAATCTTCTTGTCTTCTCTCTTCCTCTCTTCATATCTCTCCTCCTGGCAACTGTCATATTTGCATCATTCCAGCTCGATATTTTCAAACTCTAATAATATTGTTTTTCAAAACCATTTATAAATTCTTTATCAAGGAAACTAAGAACCCAAGGAGAAAAATCCCAACTTTATCCATAATGCTATGAAACTTAATATGTTGTTTCTCTATAGCTCATATTAGTTATCTTATCACCCAATTTTCCATCAAAAGGGATATTATTATTTGTAGGTTAAGTTGTTAACAAGGGAATTGAAATGGCTACTAAAAGACAAGTATTTGGCATCACACAGTACAAAGCTGTGGTGCTGACCTGCAATAAGGAAGTTGTCTGCCAGTTAAATGAATTCTTGAGGAATACTACAAGTCCCTATGTGGAGTTACCTCTTTTTGTAGAAGTATTGAAAATCTCACCATCATAAACTTTCTTTGGATTAAGAATCTTTCCCCTTCAAAGGCTCTGTTTATAACCACAGGCCTTATGTTGAATGTGGCACGTAGGCTATCAGCACCTGAATTGAAAATCAGGCCATACTGCCAACCTATAGGGGAAAACCTCAGTGTAGAGTTAAGAATATTGTCTACATGGGATGAAGATAAGCCCCTGTGGCTGAAAACACTATGCACTTTAAATAAATCGTTTGAGCTTCACCTTCCCTGGAAGCCGGGCAAGGACTCACATTTGTATTTCCGGAAGTTGCCGTATAAGCTGATAAAAGAGGGAATTAACAAATAGTCTTACCTAGTCTGAGTCATGATATTGACCAGTATGGCAAGGTATTCCTGATGGTTCAATAGTGGCACTAGTGTCATGGTGGTAACCAATAACTGCTTAATTTGATTTAATACTCCCTTCACAGGAGAGAATCCATGCCTGGTACTAGAAATGTATCCAACAACAAAAGTCTAGTGTGTTCATAGGTCTCAGAGGTGAACTTATAGCCCCCAATTCATGATGTCAGCATAATTCCTAACTGTACTCTAAATACTTATCCTGTAACTCACAGATAAATGTAGCTCCTACTCCTCATCAAAGAAGCTTCTCTTCTCAATGAACAAAGACCGACACAAGAAAAACACAATTGGTCAAAATTCAGAGAACAGTTGATCACGGGTTATCCATTTCAATACATACCTCTGTAATTCAACTTCTACATGTAAGACAGAGAAAATATCACAGAAAAGGAGGGGGCAGAAATATCATAAGAATCAAAGTATCAGGAAGTCAGCTGTGAGACTATGGCTATTAGAAATGACAGGGAATATTCACCCATGATACCTCAACAATATGGCTGCCTGAACAAGACCTGAGCAAGGATAACACTAACAGACATGCTAACAGAATGGGGCAATCTCATGGAGCTCCACTTTTAAACAAGAAGCTATAGGCAATTAAGGAATTCTGATTGTAGGAGAACTTCTCTTCCAAAGGGATGAGACCCTTAATTGATTATTCAACACCTAGTGGTCAGCAATGATTATATACATATACAAACAACTCATTAAATGGGCTTAATAAGGATTCTGTATGTGTGTGTGTATGTATGTATGTATGTATGTATGTATGTATGTACATATGTATATATAGGTATTAATTAATGAAAAAGAGTCCATGAGTTTGAAGGGAAGCAAGAGGGAACATAAGACTAGCTGGAGGCAGGAAAGGGAAGGTGGGAGACAGTGTTATATTTTCATAAAAAGATTTAAATAAAAAGCATTGCGTAAGCAACAGGAAAGTTAGGGAAAGCAGACAAAGTCAAGCATTGGAGACATTTACAATAGGTCTGAGTGTAGTGAAGAGATCTGGGTATATAAGGATGTTACACAGGAGTGGAAACAGATAATAAGGCAGACTTTTTGTTCAGATATCCAGTGGGCCCAGGATAGAATGGTAAATAGTACATTTAGTTACTTCAGAGATTGTGGCTATGGGCTGGAATAGAAGAATGAAATAGGAGTGATATGTAAGTAGGATTATCTATTATCTATCTATCTATCTATCTATCTATCTATCTATCTATCTATCTATCATGTATGTATGTGTTTATGTATGTATCTATTATCTTTTATCTATCTCTATCATCTATGTATCTATCATATGTCAGTCTATTTATCTATCTAATCTATCATCTATCATCTCTCATCTACCTATCTGATATAATTTAACATAAAGTGCTTAGGGAATGTTAAGAAAGAATCCTATAGCCTGTGAGGCAGTAAGAAGGCTTTTCAGAGAAGGTGGCATTTTAGCAAAACTGTGAAGTCAGAGTAGTGGATGAGATTCTTCCTGGCTTTTGCACATAGAGAGCAACAGTGTGCATGAGGCTTGCACAGGAGTGTAAGTACATTGTATTTCTGGAACTTTCAGAATGACTGCAGTGTGGGGACTGAGGTAACATTGAGATTGTATTTGTAGTGAATAAGGCAGTTCTGACCTCCAAAGTTTTCTTTGATTGGAATATAAGAAAACAACTTCTGGAGTACATGAGAGGTGGGGTTTTGTACTAGGGAGGACAGATGACATACATTCTATACATCTGTACATATGCACATTTTATCTTCCTCACAGCTTCCTCTAAAGCACATTACCTAACATTTGTGAGCTTTAGAAAGATATTTTAAACATCTTCTGGAATACACAGTATTCTGAAAATAAATGTCTCCACACCTGTGTTTTTTCCAAAGAACCCCTTATGGAGTGTTAAGGGTGGTTTAGAAAATTTTTGCCACTTAGAGGTGTAGGAGTTGTTGGAAGTTATATAGATTTCCCTCCACTCCAACATATTAAACATACCTGTATTAAGTATCTGGGATGATAGATTATTAGGTATAAAAACAAGATAGAGACAAATAGAAGGAAAACGTGTTTTCTTTCTTAGCAGAGTTCATGCTTTTGATAACTATGTAAAGCCCATAAATACAATCGCAAAAGAATAAAACATAAGGAACATACGGGTACAGAAAAGAGTGTTAAGGAACCAAAGTAAGTATGCCTGCTGCAAAACCACAAATAGTCAGCAGGACTCATTTAAAGTGTGCGCACACATATCAGCATTCTAAAGAGAAGCACTGGCTGTATCAAGTGATTCAGGCTTCCAGGTCACTTTTGCATTCGTAGGATATTTTATATTATCTTGAAAACTAACCCCTATCAAGTCATCTACAAAAGTAACAGAGATAAATGAGCTGTTGAAACAGAGCCACGGATGGGGTAGACTGGAATGAGAAGGATAAAGTGGGAGTGACACTCCATCAAGTTTCATGTAGAAGAGAATGGCAGTGGAGGAGCATCAGCACTTCCTCATCCCTAGGATCAAGTTATAAGCAATGAACTCATGGGTATATCCGTCTTCTTCACAATGGACTGTGTGGGTTTGCCTATCGAGGCATTAGTAACGCAAGATGTTTAAAGCTACAGGTGAATGTCAATAGTCTCCTAGTATTAAGGGTACGATAAAATCTTAATATACTTAATCCCTGAGCTGAACTGCCCTTGCATTTGACCAAACAGTGCTTTCTCAACAAAGAAAAATCTCATGAGTTTGATGGCTCAATATCACCTTTGTATTGAGTTTGAGTTATGAATAGATCCTCATATGGCTCTTTACTTGTCTTTTTAGTTCCTTTGGTCTAATGATATTTATCTTTTGAGCAGTTCCTATATCTAAAGCATCCTGCAGGAAATGTGGTTTATATATTTTCTCGGATTATCTCAATTACTATAAGAATCTAGTATTATGAAATTAAATAAGATTACTAGCCAATATGACATAGGTTTATGTAATCTAAAAGCAATGTTAGCGTTTTGGAAAGAAAATGCAGTTTTCTAACTTTTATTTCCACTTCATTTTCAAATGTATCAAATATACATCCAATGAGACCTTTTTGGATACTTAGTATATATCTCTACGTCACATCTGAGTTTAATTGAGATAGGGAGTGCAGACTGTACCTTTCTTTAGGTCAAAGAAATAAACAAGTGTATGAGAGAACGTGAAGTCAAGAGTACAGCTTTTTATCACCGCTGTGCTTGAGGCTAGCTATGCCTTTTCCTCCTAATGAACAAACGTACCACTCTTGGATCTTCACCAACTCAGTTCAGACCTCAATGTTCTATTGTTTTTCTATCAGTGCGCTTCACATCTCTTCCTTGTTTCATCACTTACTGATCTTTTCTCCTCTCCCCCTCTCTCTTTGTCCTCTCTCTAACTAGCTCAGAACCTTCCTCCCCGTGTTCTTATATTTCCCCCTTTGAGTCTATTCTTTTGCTATCTGAAAGTCAACTCCCTTAAACACACAATGAAGGATAAGCATTGAGCTCTGTCGGCAAAATGCCAGAGAAAGGGTGTGAGAGGGCGCGACACTTGCTTAAGTCCAATTTATCCCACTGAATTACCTTTTCTTTGTAATCCCCCAGAGGACAGGCATGCTTTGAAAATATGGTCTGTGTTACACATCCTAATGAGATCCTTACAATTGATCATTACTATGACCAACATTTCCTGCCTCAATTATGAAAATAATTGAATGTCATTTGATAAAGGCAAGAAGGAAAGTATTCTCTTATCTTGCAGCTCCATGAGGGAGCTAAATAATATTTTTCTCAGCATGAGGAATGAGACTGTAATGGCTTAGCTTTGCAACGTTGTTAACATTTCCTGGGCTGGTGAGGTATGTTTTAAAGGCACCTTCATAGAAACAGGGGAAGGGTGGATGCGAAAGAGGGTTTGCAGAGGGAAACCAGAAAAGGGGAAAACATTTGAAATGTAAATAAATGTGATAACCAATAAAAAATTGCAAACAAAGAGGAAAGTAGTCTTAAATGTTATTGAAACGGGGAATACCTCAGGAAAATAAACATTAAAAACATCAAAATATTTGAAAAAAAAAACCACTCTAGAGCAAAGTGCATGTGGGTTTAAAAAAATGATATATTGTTTCATTGCAAAAGATTAACCCAAACTTAATAAAGATTTAAGAAATAATTACTTTTTTTATTTCTTTGTGGATAAATCAAATGTCTTTCTGGACATTTTTATTTCAGGTTAACACTAAAATTAGTTTATATTCTCCTTGTAGTCACTTGTCTGATGTAGTAAACCAAGTTAAGTGTGTTGGAAGCTGGGAACTATGTCAGAAATACACTAAGTTATGTGTAATAACAGCTTACTAGCTTTAGTGAAGAGTGACAAAGTTTCATGTAATTTTCCCCAAATGAGACTAGTTCACAAAACAATCCCCCCTTTTTGTTTTGTTGTATATCCTTTTGAGGTTTTTTCAGTGAATAATATCCACAAATTACATCCTTCCTTTTGATTATATATACATAGACAGTTACTTAGAAAATATTTTAGCTTTAAAAATCCAAGTGGTTGGGGGGTAAAAAAAAAAAAAAATCCAAGTGGTTGTAACAGATGAAAAAAAGCATAAGGAGTTGGATAACCTTAAAGCTTTAATACTGAATTTATTTAGATGTCTATGCAAGAGGTGGAAATACTAAGCTAGGCAGTTGCATCAGAGTGAAACCAGGTCTTGTGAAATAACCTAAACAAGGCAGATATTGAGCAGCCCAACTGCACGGTAGCCTTGGGGGCTTTATTGCCCTCACTGCAAACACCTGCACTGCTTTTCTTTCTAGTAGCACAAAAATATCCTTCCTTGCTGAGTTGTTCTGATGAAACCCCCATCCTAGCTCACAAGAGTTGGCACCAACGCTTTGATCAATGAAGCCTCTTTCTGTTTGCTTTTAAGTTCTAGTGGCTTAATTTCTCATAGTATGACAATCAATACTTCTTTTTAACAAATCATCACTGTTCTTTTGTGAAAGATAAAACTGCAGTGTAAAGAGTTCTTGATGGCCTCCTTGGGAGAGGACACACTTAGTCCTGCAGTAACTTGTGTAAGTCTGGGTTGTTACCCAGGGGAAATTTCCCCATTCTCAGAGGTGAAGGGGAATGGGAAAGGTGAGACAGACTACGTGTGTGGGGGGGGGTGGGGGGGTGGGGAGGTGGAACTTGGAGGAGAAGGGGCTGTGATTGAGATGTAAAGTGAATAAATAGATAAATTAACTAATAAAAAATTCTTCCAAACCTGCTTTTATAAAGTGCTAGGAAATGGACTAAGCTCTCTTCTCTGTTCCTTAGAAGGAGGACCCCAGTGTATATCATAGAGGTCCCCAGACCTGGTTGTAATGATGAAGGCAGGTCACTTTGGCTTCACAGGCAATGTCACTAGAAATAGTGATGTGATTTTAAGATTCAAGCTATTTTGGCTAAAATGCTCATTTGGCCATGTGTTATTTACTTACTACTCTGGCTTGTCCAACTTCATTCACATGCTCTGGTACTTCATCTGTAAGCTGGGGCTATCATGCTCATAAGATTCCTTATCTTACTCAAGTTTTAGATTTGAAGATGGTGGGGATCCTGTGTGTTATTTTGTGAAAGCTATATCAACAATTACTGTCTAATTAAAAACTTGTGGTTGAGTGATTCTTTTCTAGTCTTAATAAAATAAATTAAAACAAACCATGGCCCTTGACACCAAAATCCTTCCATCAGCGCCGGCTTGTAATACAAACAAAAAACGTTCTACTTTAAGAAGAGTATATTCAGCTAAACGGGCAATAAAAGATCCAGACCTTTCCTGACTCTGTCCTGGAGATGTGCTTTTCATACCACACAGAGCTTGCTTCTAGGTCAGTGAAAGTCTGTAGGACAGACAGTATGTTTCAGGTATTTTTTCTTTTCAGAGAAACACAAAGAAGACAGCTCAAACGTCCCTGTAAAGTTCTTTGGGTGACCACTTGGACAGGGGCTTTCTCAAACCTGGAAGATAATTTATCAGAGCTGATGCAACTGAACTCAGAAAACTGAGGAATTTCCCTTCCTTCATGGCAGGGATCCCAGGATCCCTTGGGACTTAGCTTCAGAGCTACCTGTCAGGGTTGCCATCTGCTTTCTTCCAGGAGCTAAGCAGATGGGACTTCAGGATGTGACAGGTTCCACAGGGAGGCAGTGTCTGCAGTCTGTGGTAGGCTCTGGAAGCCTGAAGGCAGGATGGAAAATCCAAACTTGACTCTACGGTTGTAAGAAAGTCCCTCTATTGGAGCGTTCTATAACTAAAAGTCCCCCTACCCACCACTAGGGGATACTATAACTGTGTCTTCCTATTGGAAGGTCCTATAACTAAAAGTCCTCCTTTAGCTGAGGCATAAAGGAGTTTCTCATGGTTTTCTTTACACACACACACACACACACACACACACACACACGTTCTGTTTATCTATCTGTCTGTCTATCTATCTAGCATGGTGGCGCAAACCTTTAATACAAGCTGGGGATTTTAACTGAGGCAGGGATCATAGTGAATTCAAGGCTGTCTGGTCTGTATAGTAAGTTCCGGGCCATCCAGGACTGTGTAGAGCAGTGGTTCTCAGCCTTCCTAACGCTGCAGTTCCTCCTGTTGTGGTGCTCCCCAACCATGACATTATATTTTGTTGCTATTTCATAACTGCAATTTTGCTACTGTTATGAATCCTAATGTAAATATCTGACATGCAGGAGATCTGATATGTGACCCCTGTGAAAGGGCCATTCAACTCACAAGAGGGTTGTGACCCACTGGTGTAGAGAGATCCTGTCTCAAAAAAAAAAAAATAATTATCTTTAATTTCATATATAAGATGCAGTATGTTGAAGTCAAGAAGTGATCCGAATGTTCCACCTTGTGTTTGGAACTCCATGATTTGAGCACTGTACCGGAATATTCAGAAGAATACATTTCATCAAGGCACTATGCAGCAAACTTCAATATTAACGTACATGTTTCAGCACAATATTTTATTGCTGAACATATTAAATGCTCTCTCTTATATTCTGTGACATGATACAGACATTGAGTATTTGAATGCCAGTCACAGAGTGTGTACTGTATTGTATAAATTCAATGTGTGGCATCATGTCCATTTTTAGTAGATATACTAATTGGACTGACTTGTTTAGAGTACAGTGGGGCTGCCAAAAAGTACATAGTAACAACTGGAAATACAAAAGACTTTGTTCTCAACATATCTGATGAAGAAGTGCTTTTTTCAAAGCAGTTGCTACAGCACAGCTCTTTGACAGGCACGGAAGTATCTGATGTGGCCCATCGTTCCTAAATACATTATCTGTTACTCTGAGTACAGGATAAGTAATTCCCTTAGATGTTTCAAGAACTCAGACAATTCAAGGTGACAGTGTTACCTTTAGGAATAGGGTGAGAGGTTCTCCTCTTTAGAGAGATTATATAAAGAAAACAATTTAACATTCTTCATTTACACAGAGGTACTTTCACTCTGTAAGTGGGTGTTTGCTTTGACTGAAAGCTCAGGGCTATTTGAAGCCACTGTAATTAGTTACATAAGCAGGTATTTAGAAGGAGGCCTTTTGAATTCTTATTGCTATGTCAATGCATTGTTAAAAATACCAGTGATAGCATGTACCCCAAACAACACTCCCCAGAACTGGATCTGGCAGCTGCCTGGATCTTATCAGAACTGCTTACATTGGAACACTGAGTATCGCTTCCTAAGAATGGAATAGCATGTAAGACACTTGATGCTGACCAGCAGTGAGATCCTTTATGCCTTCTATCAGCCACTGACACTTCTGCACCATACTAAGTAATGGTTGCCTCTGAAAATCTTTTGCCGTCTAATGAGATGCATGTGTAAGAAGTTCTCCTGGAAGCAGCGTAAACAGTAGTCTGCAGTGTACATGCAGATGTCTCTGTGAAATCATGTTGAAATTTTTGCACTAATAGTAATAATAAGAACATGGATGAGTTGCTCACAGCAGATATCCTGCTTGAGAGATAGGCCCTAATTTAGGCAAGTACCAAGAGACAAATGAGAAAATGAGTTAGTAAATGGATATTTAAGAAGTACAGTGGATAGAAATTGGTGAGAAACCAGAGGAACAAATAAAACAGGGCTGTGAGCATAGCTCAGCAGTAGAGCCCTTGCTTAGCACCCATGAGCACCAGCTTCAACTCTTAGTATACTACAAAAATGGTAGAAGTTGAATGGTCCCACTTCTATTTCTCAGAAACCTGGTAGTCACTCAGGGGAAGGGAAGTTTGATATATTCTGTATCATTTTATCATTTATACTTCTAGCTATTACTTCAAACATTGCATTCCACACAAATAAATAAATGTTTTAGTTATATGATCTTCCCTCTCAACCATTCTAAGTCTCTACTTACATAGTGATGTTTGTTTGTTTGTTTCTCCTCTGGATTCCCTGACAAGAACTCTGAGCCATAAGAGACTCATGGGAAATACTCTGACATGTAACCTGAAAAGCAAGAATCTAAGAACTGTAAAATGAGCAGAGTTGTTAGGATTACAGGAGATACAAGAATAACTGATGGATTTGTAAAAATGTTTGCTGAGATTCAAGCAAAACAGTTAATCATTCCTAACCATGACGATTAAAGCTTGGGCAGCTTCACTGCTTGAGGGGTGGCTGTTTCTTGGATGATTTACAGTCTAAGAAACAAACACAGACAGACACACACAAACCCAACTAACCCAAAACAACATTTTTCTCTTGTCCTTTACTTTTGTATAATTTGGTCAAGAATATATTTGTGAATAAAGCTAAAACATGGTCCCTACAGAATTAGGAAACTCTATGTGAGTGCTTTTGTTTTCATAGAAAGATAGCTATTCAATAATTAAATAATAACCTGTTCATCTAACAGTAGAAAATTGGAAACCTTGGTTATATTAGCCAAGGCTTTACTAAAATGTCATATTTGAAAATCAAAGCTAAATCAGAACTGACTGAACAATTTAAAGAACTAGGATTGACTTTCCAGAGAATTTCACTCTTGTTTGTCAATCTTTCCCTTCTCTCCCTATCCTCATCCTCTTTCTCTTCTTCCACCACCACTTTCTCCCTCTTTGTCTTTCTTTTTTCCCCTTCCTTTCCTGTATTTTGTCTTTTGAGACAGAATATCATTTGTTGGCTCACTCAGATCTTAGACTTTGCTTGTAGCCTCCTAAGCAGCTTGAGCCCTGTTGTCCCCCAAGCCTCAGCCTTCTAAGCAGCTGGAATTATAAATCTGAACCACCAAGCTACTCTGGTGGCTTCACTTATAAATTATAGCAGATTCTTGCCAGTAAGAAACCATAGTACTATTCATCTCCTTAAGGTTTTGTTTACCCATTATTGGAGCACGTTTAAATTCTAGTTTCCTATAGTGATATAATTTTTAAAAAAGTTTTCATTTTCCTTATATATTTTTAACTTGGGTTAACAACAACAAGAAATTTAAAATTTCCCACTTTTCAAAGTCCCAAAAGCTAAAGTTGGATGACTTGATATAAAATCCAAGAGCACTCTCATAACAAATCATTTACAGGTAGCTTTCAAATCTGCTGCTGTATGATATGTGAAAAGTGTTTATCAGAACTACCAATGACATCATCATCATCATCTACAAACCAGAGAATGTCTCAGATTATCTCTGTGTGGTGGTTTGAATGAGAACAGCCCTATAGGTTTATGTATCTGGATGCCTGGTCTGCAGCTGATGGAAGTGTTTGGGAAGGATTAGGAGGTGTGGTTTTATTGGGGGAGATGTGTCAGCTGGGGTGGGTTTGGAGGTTTCAAAAACCCATGCCAGGTCTGTCCTCTCTCTCTCTCTCTCTCTGATTCATGATTGTTGTGCTCAACATGTAAATTGGTCTAGCACTATGCCTGCCCTCCTGCTGTTGTGGATAGCCTCAGCCTTGTATTTTGATCCTAGTTCCACCCTCCTGGGAGGGGCTGCAGAGGATGATTGGATCTGTACACAAGTGACGTCTTGTAAACCTTCTGTCCAATTAAAACCTGTAAAATAAAGGCTAGAGCCAGAGATTGGGCAGTAGAAGGGGAGGCGGAGAAAAAGGCTTAGGGGAGGAGAGAGTGAGAGGAATTTGATATAAAAAGCAGAGCTGAAGCAGAGGAGAAGGAAGTCGATGGGAGAAGTAGAAGCAGAAGCAGAAGCAGGGCAGAGGAGAAACAGAGAGGCAGGAGGAAGCAGGCAGAAGGAAGCCGGTAGTGGAAAGAAGCCGACTATAGAGGACAAGCATGTGGCCTGGGATAACTGCAAGTTATAAGGGATATCATAGCCGAGGATTAGAGTAGTGTAGTGGTAAACCTGCCCAATCTAGGCATGCTATTTATACCATAATTATTGAGTTGTGTCTTCCTTTACTGGTCTCCTTCGGTAGGAGAATTACAGCGACAACTTTGGAGGCTTAAATAATAATTTCTACTACATCCTGCTACCATGCTCATCACTGTGGTTATGGACTCATCTTCAGAAACTGCAAAGCAAATCCTCAATTAAAGGATTTTTTTTTTTTTTTAATGCAAAAGTTGCCTTGGTCATGGTGTCTCTTTACAGCAACTGAAAAATAGCTAAGACACATTGCCAGTTCTTACTGCTCCATATGTTCACAATGCTTCCAACCTAGAATCTCCATATCTCAACTAATCACCTCTGGACTCAGACATTTGGAAACAGTGTTTTTTTTTTGTTATTTATCTTTGGATTACCTGATGACTCATTTGATCCTTATAAACAAAAGGTAATTGAATTCAAAAGGGGAAACCTGCATAGATTCTTGACTTTAACAAATTTTGATCCAGTCTTGGATCTTCTTTTGGGACCTTCTGCGCATTTCCTTATAAAGCCTGTTTTAGCAAGATTTAGCTAGAACCACTGGCCCTCAAAATGGTATCGGGTTCTTCATTCTGCATCATCCCTGGGTAATGTCTTATCACTGTCTTGTCATCATAGATCCTGTGAGTTCGGTTGAGGCAGAATTCCCATCTGTTGTTAATTTTTCCCCTAATAACCTTTCACCCGCTAACCTGCATCCTGATTATAGACATAACCCCACAGTTTCCTCATCCTATGTATAGCTAATTTAACCTCCCTTCCTTACTACAAAATGCCATTGTAGTGGTCCTTATGCCTATTGTAACAGACCCCTTGAGAGTGTCTTCCTGTCTTTAGTAGGTGTTAAAAATAATTATTTTATTTTTATAAATGTTTGGTATTTAACTCAAGTCCTCACATATGATTGACAGGTACTCTGTCATTGAGCTACATTGCAAGCCCAACATTTTACTTTGCTCCTGCGATAAGTCTCACAAAGTAGCTCACATGGGCTCAAACTTGGGTTCCTTTTTCCTCAGTCTTCCAACTCTTATCCTTACTAGCATTCATCACTGTACCCGACCTCAGTGAATAATTTTTTAAGTAAAAACTGTGAATGTATCTGCGGATGTATTTATCCAGGGGTAGTGCTAATACTGAGAAAGTTCATAACAAAATAATGTTGTAACTTAGCATTGACTCAGAGATTCTCCATTAATGAATACTTTCATCCATAAACACACTAAGCAAAGGATGGGAAAAAGATTAAATAAAGAGGAAATGCAGATTGATGTCAGCCCATTGGCTGACATGTTATGAGCTATCTCAGAATAATTTTTTCTTGGCTCCGTACTAGAAAATGCACTCACATTTTCTAATTCATTAAAGTGAAAGTAACTTGGATCCTACATTGTCTCCAATTGGAACACTCTTTCAGGGCTCTTCATAAGGAATTCAAACCAGTCAAGTTTAAGTTGTATCCTGTACAACCTTTTGAGAGGAAGGAGTTGCCTTTTAATGAGAAATTTACATTTCATTAGAAAGATGTAATTCTGTCCTTGACTGGACTATTCTTTACAGAAGAAAGGACTTCTCACAGTCATGTGCTCAGTATATAGTAACAACGGATACTGAAAAAGTTATCTGAGATAGTAAAAAATAATTAAAAGGAAATGAATATTCAAAAATAGCATATTTTCCTGGGTACAATATAAAGAATGTTGATAGAAGTGATTTCACAGATTTCTTTTTTCATGGCAATGAATCTAGAAAGATGGAGCTTTTGTTGAAAAAAGAATGGTGTTAGATTAGGTGTGGGATGTGTAAAAATTACGTGCAAATGGGTAGCTTGTTTATTCATGGCCATTTGAGTCTATGGTAGATTTTCAGTGAGAATTGGCAATCTCCCTGTCTCTGGACCTTTCACTGTGTGTACATGTGTGCATGTGTGTTTGTGGTGAGAGGGAATACTTGGAAAATCTGTACTTCATGACATGAAAACAATTTGAATAGACAGAAGTAAAATTAAGCTCTAAGGAATTTTTTTAAAAAGAGCTCCTGTTTACAAAATAGTGTATTGTGCAGGGAACGATTTGACAACTTAATACATTTGCTGATGAGAATAAAACAGATTATCAAGTTGGATGAATATCAGCATTAACACTCTGGCACTTTTGCAAAACACAATGATATTTAAGTCATTTCTTTTTGCCAGAGAATTTCCTGTGTGGGACAGTAAAAAAAGTTAGAAATAACCTACATTTTTGGTAAACTTGAGCTGAAATAAATCTATTTCCTCTGAAGTTTCAGGCTGTTTTCTGCGTCATTTCTATGATGTTTCTATTTACTACATGCCATTTTAAAGACTTTTGTGCCTCTTTAATGGGAAGCTCCTGAAAGCAGAAAAAAGGAGTGATACTAGGTTTTTTTATAATTGTATACCATAGAGTATTCCCTAAAGAGTTATTAAACAGAGAGACATGATGATTCACTAGCTGAAAGTATTTTCTTTTTCGTGTTGTATGTGTTTTTAAGAATAGAAAAGGTAAGTTTCAGAAACATAAAGAAATGAAGAAACGAGTTAGTTTTCCAGTTAGCATATGGATTTTCAAAATCTGAAATCTTGGGAAGCTCCAAGCTCACCTCAGAAAGTACTTTACAAAACTTCTTCCATTGTTATGCAAATCCCACCAACCTGAACTTGTGGGTCTGGAATGATATCATGTAGGGTATCTGTCCTCTTTAGTGTGGAGAGATCTCAGGAAGCTAGGGCAGTACTAGGGGTTTTGGGGCAGGGGAATACAATATTTTGTGTTCTTTCCACCCTGCGTGGTCATGCACAGCCCAGTGCTGTTTTGTATTTCTGACTTTCAAGATCAGCTATGTGAGTATCTGCCTCCGTTCAATTCCAGCAACAAATGTCTCCAGGAATACCACAGTGGCTATTCCTCTTCATTGAGTGGTGCAAATTTCCATCACCTTCATCAGAGTTATTGTAGGTTGTGTGGACTCCTATTGCAAACCACAATGTAGCTCTCAGTCCTGAGCTTCTTCACAGACTGTGTCAATGAATGTAGGCCTTAAGACAAATGGACTTATTGAGAAGTTTACATGCAGACATGTGGAGACTTACAATGCCAGATCAGATTGCACTAACAGATAAACGCAAAGCATGAAAGTTTCCAGAAGACAGATGGGATCCACGTAATTAATACTTTATACCAAATTGAATGACTTCAGGCATATTTACATGTCTTCTCTAAAATACACTTTTGCACTGATATCTGTAGTTTTGCCTTCATTTATTACTTGTCCCTGAAAGTTTTATGATTATGTGCTTTCCTTTTTGTAAACAAGGTAGGTTAATAACATTCCCTGAGAGATCACTGTTAAAAATGTTGTTGGACAGGAATAATTAGCTTGGATGATATATCTTCCCCATGATCAAGATTGCCTGCAGAAGACTATTTTATTGGAGGTGGTTACCCACTAAATAGACAGGTTTTGAAAAGTCAGACATGATGTGTGCTTTGAAGCACAATGGGCGCTGACTTTTTAAGGAAACACTAAAAGCCAAAAGGAACTTGAGAATGTTGTAGAGTTCTGACTAAAAGTAGCTGTGCTATTTGCCATTTCAATTACATGACTGACATCTGTTTATTTCATACAACCTGGTGCACTTAGCTTACCAAAGAAGACTGTAACTCTGTAGGTTCCTACCTCACTAATAACATGTGTAGATAAAGAGAGATGAGTAAGAATAGTCATTGCCAGGTAACTACATGTAGTTGCCAAAGTTGGGATATTGGACTTCATTATGAGAGATCAAAATAAGAGCCCAGATGTAAAGATTAATAATTAACAATTACTGAAAGGGGAGGCTCTGATGCTAAGGTCCTGTTTCCTACTTGGTTATTGATTTGTCAATAAAGAAAGCCAGGGGCCAATTGCTGTGTGGAAGGTACAGGTGTGACTTCTGGGTCCCAAGAGGAAAAGGAGACATAAGTAAGGAGGGAGGAGTTTTCTGCTATGCTTTGGAGGAAGAAGAACACAGCAACCATCTTGGGGGGGAGCTGGGTCCTGTGGCTGCTACAGGTGGGTGGCTGTGGATGTTTGGCAGGGGCTAGGTGGGACTAGCCACTGAAGTTTAGGGCAGGTGGAGAGATGGAGATAATAAATTAGTAAGGGGATGCTTTTCCAGGCAGGAGACAATAATGGCCAGCAATTGTGTGAAGGTCAGTTGTAAAGGAACAAACTGTGTGTGTGTCTTTAATCAGTGGATTCAAGGGAACCTGGGAGGGGCTGGTAGCAAAAGGCAGTAGAATAAAACTACACACAACAGATTTCTACTACATGCTTCTTTCTATGGAAAAGCGAAGGTAATGTGGGAACAATTTGGGTAATGCTTCTATGAAACACAACTGATTGGTAGGGAAATATTCAAATACTGTTCGTGCTTTAGGATTCTGTGGATTTAAAGTGTTAATATTTAAATAGAATTTTTCATTCAACATTTCAGAAATACAACAGAGTACTGTTGTAGAAGCGATGTTCTCAGAGTTACAGTCTTTCTGTTTTGGTAGGGTTTTGTTCATCCATGCCTGAATCACATTGCAACTTTTCTGCATCTGTCAGCAGCTCCATTACACCAGACCTGATTGCCACAGGCGACATCCCTTATCAGAACCAATTCTTTTTGCAGTTGATGAAAGTGTTGCATTTACTTCTTAACCACTTCACTCTTCACACAATGATTAAGAGATGAAATGTCTTGAACAGTGCATAATAATAGAATTCTGGTTGATGGTATCTGATATATGGGAGTGAACTTCCTTAACAGGGAAAGCCAAGCATTGTTCTTTTCAGAACCCTTTGGCCTTACAAGGAATCTGCATTTATAGATCACTCCAAGAAAAAAAAAGGAGGAGATGGATTTCTAAAGAAATTCTAACTCCTTCACCAGAATGTTCTATGACTCTACCTGAATTTCAAGTACAAATGTAAAGTATTTGACTTTCCTCCCTTAGGTCATATTGTTTTACTACATGATCTCTATGGTAGGTGAGTAAGATCTTCATTATGTTGCAGAGAAATGCATTCGGTCATCTTGCCTCATACATAGAATAGGCCATAAAAATGTTTGCTTGCATGGTGATAGTGCACAAATCTACATCAGTTTAAACTCCTTCCTTTACAATGGAAATATATAAGGATGGGCTTCCTATGAACTGGGAATGTGAATATTCTATAGAATGTAGATATTTACAATGTAGTGGTCTTCAGATGGTACCCTGTAGGATAGAGTTTAGCTCAGTGGCAAAGGCTTATCTAGCATGAGCAAAATCTTGTATTTAATCCACTGCATAACAAAGTGTGTTCTCTGGATTAACAGCTTTAATGTGTCCTGAAAACCTAATACAATATTAAATTTGCTAACTTTCAATGCTCTGAATCAGAAATTCAGGGGATGAGATTCAGTGAGAAGTGGTTTATTACACTGTCAGATGAGTTTGAGATGGCAAAGATCCTCTCCTTGACAAAACTGTATTCCAACTTCTGTTCTGAGCAGAAGACCATGCTTTTTGGTCATCTATGCTAATGCATACAATGGTCAGAGTTTTAGAAATGTTCTGCATGAAAGTTTTAAAGAATGTGTCAATGTCAATTGATCCAGAATGCCCTCTTCTCAACGTATGATCATCCTGAATCTCTGGTTGGGCTCCTCATTCTCCATCATCTCTTGTGGTGATGTCTGATTGGCAAGAATTTGACCAGGTCAGTTTAGTTAGGACCCTGACATTCCCTCTTTGTAGTTTTTACCCCAAAAAGCTTTTTCCTACTCCTTGGATTATAAATCACCACCTTCCTATGTAATACTTGGAATTGATTTCAGTCTTTCTTCTGTTACTGTTCACCATTGTACTGGGGTCCCAATACCTGTTCATGACATGCTGCCTGAAACAGTCTGCCTTACCATCCTTTCGCAGCGTTATTGAATTATTGTGTCTTTAGCAGATATACACTCAAGTTTGAGGATCACTGCCCTAGGATATCTTTCTCCAATGCTTGAAATGTCAGCTTAGTGTTAATGGGTCAAAATTGATATGAGAAACATGACACAATAATTGGTTTTGGTTCCTGAGACATTAAAACTTCATAGATGAGGAAAGAGATGGCTAAGGCAACATAATGAAAGAAACACAATTGGTAGGAGGAAGAGATTATACAAAGGAGTCACACTGAGGGTTATGGCAGTGTGATAGTTTTGTCAACTTGACACAATGTGAAAATTTCAATGACACCCAGAAAGAGCATTTATGGGGAGATAGCCTAGATTAGGTTAGCCTGTGGTCATTCCAGTAGGGGATTGTTTTGATTACATTAATTAAAGTGGGAAGATCCAGCCAACATAAATAATATCTGGGATTGGGTCCAGGACTATGGAAGAGGCGAGAAATTGAATTGATGGATAGGCATGACTGGATTCATTTATCTCTGCTCTTGACTCTGGATGTGACTAGCTGGGCCAGGTTCTTGCCATGTCTTTCCTGCAGTTAGACTGTTACCTGGAATTTTGATACAAATTAAACATGTACTCCTCTAAGCTACTTTTGCCAGGGTATTTTGCCAGAGCAAAAGGAGATAGAAGTAGGACAGTAAGGTGGGTGAAAATGGGTAGTGAATGAAGCTGAGGGCCAGTTAAATACTGAGCAAGACTCCAGAAGCCAAGGGTCCTTTCATTCATTAAAAAAAAAAAAAGTATATACAGATAGTTGTCTTCAACTCTTTTTAAAAATCTCATTGTCATCAAGTTTTGGCTTAGACCAAACACTGTGGCCTTTACAATGAGAAATTTAGGACATTTAAAAAGAAAATGTTGTCATGAAATTGTATGACCGAAAATAGAAGGCCAAAGGTTAGACATGTCCTGAGAACATTGTTCACACTGTGCAAACAACAAGGAGTTCCACTGAGGGGGAGAGAGCAGGACCACCTTAGAACCTATTGACCACAGAGTCTCCAGTGATCTTGATACTTAACAAAATGAAGTCCAAAGGACAAAACAGGCATTTAAAGGACAAAGTGAATCTATGAGAATAGTGTTCAAAGGCTAAACTTAAAACAAACGGCTGTGTGCTAAAAGTATCGTAAATTGCTCTTTGTTGCTCAGACTTGTTTTGTGCTGTTTATTCTTCGCTTGGATCAAGATTAGAGATGAAATTATCTCAGTTGTTTGACTAGCAGTATAACTCCTGGTGGCTGAGCAAATGCAAAACTAAAGACGAAGAGTATGGTTAGGTCTTTTTTCTCTTCCCTCTGTCAATAATGATAAAGGTGTGAGGGCAGAGAGTAGTTCAGCTGGTAGAGTTCTTACCATGCAAGCATGAGGACCCACATTCAATGCCTTCCCTGCCAAAACACATATAAAAGGACAGGTATGATGGCATATGTTTACAGTCCAGAAGCTGAGGAAAAAGAAGCAAGCAGATCCGGGGGCAGGGGGGCACTGCCCAACCATCTCAGCTTACTTGGCAAATGAGAGACCCTGTCTCAAAAAGCAAGATGAATAGTTCCTTAATAATTATACCTGAGGCTGACTTCTGACCTCAACATGCATGCTCACACACGTTAGCACATTTATGCACCCCATATATACATGCACACACCAAAACTATGAGAGGTGAAGAATGTACGGGTTGAAGCTGAGAATAGATCAGAAGGTGATAAAATCATTGCTAAATAGTGACTTTAAATTGTAGACATCTTCTAATCTGGATTAATTGGCCACATGATATTCTAAAAAGACCCCAAAGAAACATTGACTTATCCACAGTGATATTAACGGACCCACAGAGAACAAACAGCAGATCAGAATCTTGGAGATAATAAGGTATAGTTTCAGCTTTATGAAAAAAGGAACATGAGCTTTTTATATAGGTCTAAAAAGATTGATTTTATTTTAATTTTGGAATATCAGGGAAGGGTTGGTTAGTAACTTAAAGTGAGAAATAAGCGTAAATGAAAATAGTGCTTGAACTGTGATTTTTTTACTTTGCTTTCCTTTTAAATAAGAAGAAAGGTTGATAGAATTCTGGAGGGCCCAGAATGTCTGGGCTTCTTCAAGCCACACCTGAAAATGCTCTTATGGAGAGTGACAGAACTTTCATTTCTCACACAAGAATATAACCTGGGAGACCGACTGTCCTGGTTGGTTTTTATTATCAACTTGATATAACCTGGAGTCACCTGGGAAGAAGGAACTTCAGTTAAAAAATTGGCCAGATCAGATTGTCTCACAGGCATGCTGGGGGCAGAGTCTTGGTTGGTAATTCATGTAGAAAGCCACAGGTTACTATTCGTAATCCCAACCTTAAACGGGTTCTCCTGGGTTGCATAGCATAAGAAAGTTAGGTAGAAAATATAGAGACAGAGACAGACAGACACACATGCATACACACACATGTGCATTCACAAAGATGAAAGATGATGGGGTCCCAAAGACTGTTTTTGCTCCCTTGCATTGGAAATATGATTACAAAAAATGCCTTTTCAAAATAACTTTTAAAAGCAGAGAAAGAGAGAGAGAGAGAGAAGAGAGAGAGAGAGAGAGAGAGAGAGAGAGAGAGCCGTAAACACCAAGCCACTGGCAGCAGCTCAGCATCCATCTGCATTTGTCACATTGTGACACATTTCCTTCTAATAGTGATAACAAAATATGCCTTGCATGATAACCTCTTTCTCTTGTTTTCCTTCATGCCTTTTCCCTACTAATCATACATCTCTAAATAATATGATTTCACCTGTGCATTCTTGATCAATTGCATAAATGGAGTTCTGTGATATGCCCTTCTTGCTGTGTCGGTGACTCAACTATGTGTTTTGAGTCAACCATATTCTTCCTTTTAGCTTTAATTGATGCTTCTGCTTTGATGCAGTACTTTTGGCATTCAGTTATAACTTCACAATTATTCATTCTAATGTTAACGAGCCTTTATATTTCTTATTCTTTGGATATCTCCTCCCTCCTCAACCCACCCTCTCTGTTTTTGTGTGCATCGGTGTGTGTCTGTCTGTCTGTCCCTTGTTTCTTCATCTTCTGCCTAACTTTCTTATGCTATACAACCCAGGAGAACCTGTTTAAGGATGTCATTAATAATAGTAGCCTGTGCCTTTCGACATCAATTAACAACTAAGACTATGCTCCCAGCATTCCTGTAGGGTAATCTGATCTGGCCACTTTTTCATTGAAGTTCCTTTTTCCCTTTTCCTGCCCCTCTGCCTGTGTCATTTACCACATCCTTAGTATTATCCCTGTCCTACATTTAAATCCCTAACGCTCGCTCTCTTTCCCCTTCCTATCACCTGTGTTTTACTATCCTTCCCTTGATGTGTGTCTCAGCTTCTCCACCAATTGTTTCTTTCTTGTTTCCTACATTTTACAAGTTCTCTATGATAAACATAAAAATCTAAAGATTTAACATTAAGATCCATATATGAATGAGAACATGGGACATTTGTCTCTCTGGTCTGGGTTTTCTCAGTCACTATGTTTTATAGTTCCATCTATTTACCTGCAAATTTCATATTTCATTTTCCTTACAGTTGAGTAAAATTCCATTGTACCATATTCTTTTTATTATCTACCCACCAGTTAATGGGCATCTAGGCAATCTCCATGTCCTAACTATTGTGAACATAGTAGCTATGAATGTGGATGAGCCTGTGTCTCTATAGTAGAATGTAGAGTTCTTGGATATACTCCCAGGACTGGTACAGTTGAGTCATACGATAGATCTTTTTCTAGTTTTTGGAGGAAGTTTCACATTGACTTCCATAGTGGCTGTACCAGTTTGCATTCCTATCCACAGTACACGAGGGTGCCATTTTCCCCACATCCTTGTCCGCGTTTATTGTCTTTTGATTTTTTTTTTTTTCATCTTAGCCATTCTGACTGTGGTAAGATGAAATCCCAATGTATTTTTAATTTACATTTTCTTGATAGGTAAGGATGATGAACTCCATCAAAAATATTTATTATTATTGTACCTCTTCTTCTGAGACTTCTTAGTTAAGTTGCTTAACCTATTTTTTAATTGGGGTATTTGCTTTCTTGGTGTTTAGTTTTTGAATTCTTTGTATATTCCAGGCACCAATCCTCTGTCAGGCGAATAGCTGGCAAAGATCTACCCCTCTCCCCATTCTTTAGGCTCTCTCTTCATTAATTTTTAAAATTTCTTTCATAGTCTAGAAGCTTTATAATTTTATGAAATCCAATTTTATGGCTCTTAGTTATATTTTGTGGGTAACTGGGGTTCTTTTGGAAAGGCTGGTTTATAGAGGATGGCCATTTTCTTAGTTGACATTCTTTTTTCCCAAATGACTTTATCTTATGCTAAGTTGACATAAAATTAAAAACATTGAGCGTATAGATTCTCATAAAACCTGATATTTATAGTTAATATCAAATTTATATATCAAGGAGGTAATGTTGATGTTTTGTGGTATATAAATGCCTGTGAGGCATTTTCTCCACTTAAAGATTAATATAGGAGGCCTCTACTCACTGTGAGCCTTGCTGCCCTTGCCTGTTGTTTCTGGCTACTGTAAGAAAGTAGGCTGAGTAGGCCGTGAGAAGCAAGCTAGTAAGGGATGCTCTTCCATGGCCTCCCAGTTCCTACCTCCACTGTTCTGCCTTGAGTTCCTGTGTGGATTTTTCTGAATGACTGACTGCGAGATTAAGATCTCCTTTGATGAGTTAGTTTTGGTTGCAGTATGTTTTCTTTTATAGTAATAGAATAAATATGACCGTTTATTTACTTACCAATTACAAATTTCTACAGATTATGGTGAGACGGGTTCTGTTTTATAACTAATACCTATGAATTATAGCGGTAGCAGTTCAACTTAATGAAAAACTGATTCACAGCATAGCATGGGATAGATAAACTAAGCAGGTGTCCATGCAGCAAGAACCGAATCAGATTCACAGCATTTATAATGGTGTCTCAATAGTGTCACTGTCTTTTCTGATTTTTCTCCACTCCCACGTTTACCTCCTATGATGTGAGGGTTTATTTTCTTGTCATCTTGACTAGAGTTTAAATCACCATGGCAATAAACTTCGAATGTGAATATGAAGGTGTTTCAAGAAAGCATTAACAGAGAAGAGAGGACTCACTTTGAATGTGAGCAGCACCATTCCATAAGCCGGGTCCCAGGTTGAGTAAAAGGAAGAAGGCAAGCTGAGCCCTTTCAGTGCTCAGTGACTGTAGATACAACTGCCTCAACTCCTGCTACCCATGTTAGTTACCATAATGGACTGTACCCCCAACCTTAGTACAACTCATAGTACAAGAGCCCACTCCTTCCCAGACGTTGCGGTGACTCTGCTATTTTGTCACAGCAACAAGAAATGTGGCCAATACATCTATCAGCAATATAGGACATTAGCTCTTAAGTTGTATCAGAGAATTCACTTCAAACATCTTGAAATCTAAGTCTTACCAAG
Source organism: Mastomys natalensis (assembly GCA_021653895.1). NCBI lineage: Eukaryota > Metazoa > Chordata > Mammalia > Rodentia > Muridae > Mastomys > Mastomys natalensis. The sequence goes on along the minus strand of JAJTUV010000839.1, from coordinate 266,834 downwards.
TGTCAGCTAAATAAAGTAACCGTGGTAAGGCTATCAAAGGATGTGTTGCACACCCACTCTATGGGATATGCTAAAATCTCTCTCCAGCACCAATTTAAACATAAGTATCCATAACAAGTATCCATATCAGCTTACTGCTCTCAGAACACCCCAGTTAAATTGTTTTACTGATACTCTCTTCATCTTTATCATAGATTAATGACAGCAAAAGCTGCATATCATTTACCTCTGTGCTTTTAAAAATGTCCCCGGCATTTTTTGATTATTATATCAATCATTTGTGATTCTGTGATGGGAGAAAAACTTATTTCTAATGAAAAGCCTGTGTTTTTTCTTAATCTTATAAAGAATCCAGGAAAGGTAACTGAATTTGAAGTTGAAGTATAAATCGCAACCTCCAAATAGTGGACGTCTACATGAGAATAATAGTGTCTCCATTACACCTTCACCATGCAGAGTATATGAGGGAGAAGTTCATAGACATGGAGTCAGATTTGGGCTAATTTCCTCCTTCCTTGTTTGTGCCCTTTAAGAAACAACTCTCTGAAATCGTTGTTACTACAAAAGGATACTACAGCAACATGATGCATGTGACAGAGTACTGAATAGTACAGTGCCCTTCTGTGCAAAATGAACAGAAATTTAAAATCCAACTTGTGGTTGGTGAAAGATATTCCCCACTCCGCAATTCTCCTAAGTGAGTCCTTTAGACAGGCTGAAAGATGTTACAGAATAACAGCTCAGCACTCTGGACAGAGAAATGGGCCACAATGATCCCAGTGCCCTTTCCAACCAATTCTGTGACCTAATTTATTTTTCTAGAGGGTGCTTCCTGGACTGATCCTTGGAGACATCCTATGCAGAAACTGCACTTCAGTTTCTTCCTTTGCTGACCTGCAAACGTATTCTGTGTTTTCTAGGTCTTGTTTAATTCAAAACATTGTGTAGACATCTGATACTGTGGGAACTTAATAAATATATCCATCAACAAAGTGCTTAATTAGCAACAATTGACAGGAAAATCCATCACTTCAGTCAGATGCCTGACTTTCCTCATTGGCTTAATTTTTACCATAAATCGGTAGTCAGAAAGAAGTAGAGCCAGTCAGATGGCTAGAATGATGCCAGTCAGTGGTTGTGGGTCTAGCTTTCCAGCAGATATGCCAAACACATTTGTTGATTTTCTACAATATACAGGACAGAAAGTGTGTTGATGAAAGTTAGAATCATTTCAGAAGATGGAGGCTCTCCTGAGAAAAATATCTCTACCATATTTTGGGAAGCTTGTAGGCAATCCTGTAGTAGATTTTCTTAATTGATGATTGATATGGGAGAGCCCAGATCTCTCTCTCTCTCTGTCTCTCTCTCTCTCTCTGTGTGTGTGTGTGTGTGTGTAGTGCTATCCCAAGGCTGGTGGTCCTTGGTGCCATATGAAAGCAGACTGAGCAAACCATGAAGGAGCAAGCCAGTTAGCAGCATCCCTCAATGGCTTCTTTAGTTCTTGCCTTCAGGTTTCTGCTTTGAGTCCCTGCTCTAACTTCTCTGGATAATGTACTGTAAGTTGCAAGATGAAACAAACCCTTCCTGCCATAGGTTATAGGTTTTATCATAGTCATATAAACTCTAAGGCAGTGGCTAAGTTGATATTACTGGGAAACAAATACTAAAGTAGGACGAGAGAAATACAGTCTTTTTAGAAAAGATCTAGAGACATAAACATATTGAAGGCATCCATTTCTAGGAAGGTATGAATGAAACTTTAACAGAGATGGACACACAGAGGCCTTTCCAAATTTCTCTGCGTTCATCCTACAGCTTCCCATAGTACTTATCCTAAAATTTAAATTTCCTGGAGTGAACTGTTCTTTTTATTTTTTTATTTTTTTTAACAGTCACAATATTAGTAGTGTCCTAATGCTAACCTTAGAGGAAAACCCATACGATTAACATCAATCCTGTGTGTTACATACAATTATTTAATTATCCATTATATGATGACAGATGGAATCTTTTTACTTTCATATTCAGATGATGAGGTCTTGGAACATTAACGGTCCACTTGCTCACTCATCTGATTCCTGAGTGACCCCTCACACACACACACACCTTCTCTGTATGTGTATTTCCTTAGTCAGACTATGTCATTAATGGAACAGCTCACACCACGAGTTTCACATGGTGTTCATCTGAACGGCCAGTTGGAGATAGAATCTCAAACCTGAGAATATCATCACTCTTAGTTCAAATGCTTGTGGTTGCTGGTTTATGTACAGCAACTCTAAGAAATGTCACCCAAAATAGGTTCCTAGCTCATAACGAAATTCAGAAATGTAAACATGTTTCCAGATGCTGGCTATTTATAAAGGTGAGACTGTCTGCCTTCTGGTGGGGTGGGTGGGACTTAAGCCTATCGGGAAGTAGTAGTTATATAGGGCTCCATAGGATCTAAGGAAGACGTGTCACTGGACCCAGAGGCAGAAACAGACTTCTTAGGCTTACACCCTAGATCCAAAATCCACTGTAAAATTGGCTTCAGTAGACGAGACGTGTGGTGAGAAGCTGAAGGGTTTGTGATGGGAATAGAGTAGGGACCCCGTTTTTCCTCCTTGTGTCTTCTTACAGGGACCAGGAAAACTCTTGTACATTATTTTCCCATGGTAGCTGAATGCTTGTATTTTATGTAATTCATTAATGTTTAATTTTTTTTTTGCTTGTATCCCTAGGCAGTTGAAAGAAAAGACCTTTTTATATATAAAGCAAGAAAAAATTGGCATTTTCTTTTAGGACATTTCAACACATCACCACGAGGGTATTTTCAGGTTATTATAAAGTGTTTCTCTTCATACTAATCCTTTATGACACACAAATGACTTCTCAACTGGAAACATACATGGAATAATAGCCACAATTTGCCAAATGTTTTGTAGAATAGGAATTTTCTTTTAAAATTAACCTTTTTACATTTATAAATAAAATATAATTATATTATCTTTCCAATTCACAGTTTTTCTCTCCAGCCCCTTCCTATGCCCCTCTTCATTCTCAAATTAATAGCTTTTTTATTTGATTAGTATATTACATGTATGACTGCTGAGAATGGAGAATAAGTCTCTCCCAGGAATAAGCATCCTTACCCCCACCCTACCCATGCTGGCTGATTATCTAATATAAAGTGGTCAGCTCTACAAAGGTTGGTTTTTCGTTGTTGTTAAAGTTTAGTTATAGAGTGTGCATTCTGAGACTAGAAAGAAAACCTAGATAGACACAGAAACCAAATTAGTGGCTGATAATATATAATACCCAGTAGAAGTATATAAGAATTATTCATCAGAATCAACAGAAATTTTATACTCTTTAAAAACAAAAGAATCATTCAACATTTTGTAAACAATACTTATTTTCTTCTTTTAAAAATATAAAGCAGGTGCCAACAAACTACAGCTTATCTATAAACTCAGCCCCTCCTCCATTTATAAGAATAAAGTCATGCTTACAGATTTGCTTTGTATTATACTACAAACTTTGTATTATACCTACAGTATCTGATCAAACTAAATCGTGTTAGCTACTATGTCAATGGACTTCACCATAATAGTATTGTAAGAATAAAGAGTTGTGGTTTATTAGTAGAGTTTTTGAACAAATTTTGTATCTTCATGTTCCCACATTAAACCTTTAAAATACTACACAACTTCACATATTACAGGATATATGCCATTTCTCACAGATGAATTGCTGTATTTCCCTTGACCTGTTAATATGCCCTTATTGTCTTAGCCACAGTGCTATATTATAAGTTGTCAACTCTGCATACCCTTCCTGTATCCATCACATAAGAAGAGGAAGATTCTAAAGATTTCAACCCCTGGCTAGAGCCCTGTGTCAGCCCCACAGGGACAGGTATATGTTGTATTTCTAAAAATATCTTTTGCGGAGGTGATAAATTTTACTAACAACATCTACAGTTAGAACATTTTCCTTAGGCCATTGCCTTACCACTGTACGAATCCATTCCCTCCTCTAATCCAGAAGAAGTGACCCCCACTGAAACTGTAATAATTCTAAAGCATCATCAGGTTTTCAGTGGTAGGTCACTAGGAATACACCCTTCAATGATGTATCTAGTTTCTAAGTCTTTTACCACTATCCCAAGGTCTTGCAATCTTTGGTCAATGTGATTGCACAGGTAAGGATTTTGTCCATCAATTACTGAAGTTCAAAGAGTGGTGGTTGGGTTAACTGCACTTTAATTTCCTTCAGGGTTTGTGCTGGTTAGATTTTTCCCAGAGTCACTTGGAAAAAAGGAAACTAACCCAAAAGAATGCACTCACCCGATTGCCTGTATGCAATTCCATAAGATATTCCATTGATTAGTAGTGATATGGGAGGATCCAGCCCACTGTGGGTAGTGAGTGCTATGTCTGGACTGGTAGTGCTGGGCTGTCTAGAAAATCAAGCTGAATAAGTCATGGGCTTCAAGCTATTAAGCAGCATCCTTTCACAGTCTCTGGTTGGCTCCTGCTCCTGTGTTTCTTCCTTGAGTTCCTGCTCTGACTTGTGTGCATGATATGCTGTGACTCTAAAATAAAACAACCCTTTTGTTCACTAAGTTAATTTTGGCCATAGTGTTTACATAGTAGATTGAAATCTCATGAGAGAGGGTCTTTAATAGGCTTTGGTAAAGAGGACATTATCACTATAGTGTATATTGGATGAATGTGTAAATGTATTAAGATGTTTAATGTCTATATTAGATGTTAGCTGTAGAGTAAGAGTTAGGCAGAGTAGTGCATGCTTGCAATTGTAGCACATGCTTTAAGTTTGAAGCTAGTCTATTGGTCAGTAAGGAATACCAGACAGTCCAAGACTACATAGCAAGACCTCATTTCAAACAACAACAACAACACAACAGTAACAACAACAACAACAGCTATATCCTTAGTGGTTGATATGTTCTGATTGAGTATCATAACTTACTATTTGTTTGAATAATGATACATTTAAAAAAAACATTAAAAATGAAACTTGAAGAGATATGTAGTAACTTTCCAAAATAAAATAGTTTTAGGAAACAAATATATTATTAGAAAACTAGAAAAATTCTAAAGTTGACCTTCTTTGACCTAACTTAGTTTAGAATGCCATAAACTATCCTTTCTTTCTGATTAGTATTTTTCATTTTGTCTTCTTGAGTCAATACCACCCAGACATTTATCTAGCTTTAAATCTCAATTCCCAGATCATTTCTTTTGGAGCTGATTCTCTGCAGACTAATTTTATTTATTTATTTTATGTGTGAGAGTATTTTACCTTTATATGTGTCTGTGCACCCTTTGGGTGCAGTGCTCATGGAGGCCAGAAGAGGGCACTGAACTCCCTGTAATTGAAGTTACAGACAGTTATGAGCCTCAGTGTGAGTGCTGGGAATTGAACAGGGTCTTCTGGAAGAGCAGAGGACCAATCTAAGTAGCAGAGGGATCTCTGCAGTCCTTTGTTACTGATCAAATTTACTCAAGATGAGAACTTTGTTTGGAAGTTTTATTCCTACAAAACTGGGACTCTGCTCCCAGTCTCCTTTGAATGGGATTCTGACAGATATGAAAGCACTGACATATCTGACAGATATGAAAGCACTAAGTAATGTTCTGAACTCTTGATATCACTTGAAATCAAGGAAACATACATGTAAGTAATAGTATGAAGTTATTTTTTTAACCTTTTATTATTAGCTATAGTGCTCAATATTGTCATATGTTTAACTGTTCTGACTACAGTTTCTCTAGGGACATTTATTTCAGTCTTCTCCAGAAATTTCTATTTTTATTCCATTGTGTATTTCTAAATTTATCATACATTTCTCAATTATTCTGACATTTGAAAGTCCTGGAACTTATCAGTTACACATAACATATGCAAGGCAATATCTGGTGTATGATACAACCTGTCAACTTTTCAAATGAAATAAAATCCAAAGATGTTTTCAGAGGAAGCATACTAAAATGGATTAAATGTTCTTCTTTGGGGCATGTTAAAGGCAGCTGTGTATTTGAGAAGCTACACTTTCACAGATTAGATCCCTAACCTCTAAAGGAGAGAATCGTGTGGATGCTCATAAACCCCCTGAGCACCAATACCAGACGCTGAATATTGCTTGCAGTGTCGGGGATTCATTATCAGAGCCTGAATATTGAGCTGAATGGCTCATGGGTCCCATCACCAGAGTTCTTTTCATTCTTTGTTCTTCTAATTGAAAAAAGAGTTTAACAATTGAACTGAAATTGAAGATTTTGTTTGCTTGAATGCTCCCTCTTTCTGTCCTGCTCAAATGACTACAATGCTTTTTATTTTCCTGATAGACTGTATTTGTACAAACTACACCTGGATAGTTTCCAGGTGAGAATTTAGTATTTTGGTTAGTGTATCCATATAGATGTTCTGAGAGGGGGAAAAATCCCCTAGATAAAGAACGTAATCATCACATAGAAGCTTAAATTGCCTTGATAGCAGATTGCCTTGATTGTGTGGAGAAGTTTGTTACCTTTTTTTCTTCATTTACTCCCATTATAGCTAAACACACAAACAAAAAGCCTGGCCATCAGAAATGCTTGCTTTGATTGTTGTATCATATAGAATCGCCTGTTCAAATAAGTTTGTTACAAAGCATACATTTTTTTTTTAAGCTTACTTATGATGAAAGCAACAGACCTTGCTTAGACTGAGCTACAGTAGACTGAATGTTTTGCTCTGCCCAAGAGTATGTTGAAATTCTAATGTGATGTTTGTGGAGGTGATTCCCTGGGAGAGAATTAGATCACAGGAGGTTGTTTTCACCCTTTCTACTGTGTGAGGGGACACACACACACACACACACACACACCACATACACACACACAGAGACAGACAGAGACACCACACACAGAGAGAGAGAGTAGTCTAAGGACCAAAAAGTGGGTCATCAAGAGATGAGGATCTCTCATTACATTGATCTTGGACTTGTCAATGTCCAGAATTGTAAGAGATAAATTGTGCTTATTTAAAACACCATTCTCTCTCTCTCTCTCTCTCTCTCTCTCCTCTCTCTCTCTCTCTCTCTCTCTCTCCTGATTTTATTATAGCACCTTTAGGAAACTAATACAGGAGTGTACATATATTAGCACACATAAGGACCTGGTCATGTGTGGAGGATATAACTCATTATTATGGAAAAATGGGCATTCTGATGAGAATAGAACCACTTTTCAAAGCGTAAAAATAGACATTGTAAGATTACTAGTTACCTAAAAACATGATAATGAACATCCAAACCAGGCTGCCAGTGAAACTGAAGAGTTTACAGAGTCACATGAAACCCTAGACAAGCTTAAAAGAGACACAGGGTGATTTGGACTGAAATGGATTATGCAATAAAAAGCCAAATGTGAAAACAGAAACTCCAAGGAGAAATATCTGTCACCCAGCAGCCAATCAAATGCCATGCTTCCTACAGACTATGTTTGGACAGATGGTTGTTTCCCTCTTCCACATTCACCTTCTGGTTCCCAGAGAAAAGTGTTTTTTAGAGAGGTCAAAATATTTCATTTGAAAAAAAATGAAGAAACTAGATTCCAGACCATCAAATAACCCTATTAAAAAATGGGGTAGAGAGTTGAACAAAGAACTCTCAACTGAGGAAACTCGAATGATTGAGAAACATCTAAAGAAGTGCTCAGCATCCCTAGTCATCAGGGAAATGCAAATGAAAACTACACTGAGATTCCACCTCACACCAGTCAGATTGGCTAAGATCCAAAACACAAGTGACAGCAGATGTTGGCGAGGATGTGGAGAAAGAGGAACACTCCTCCATTGTTGGTGGGATTGCAAGCTGGTACAACCACTATGGAAAGCAGTCTGGCGATACCTCAGAAAATTGAACATGGTGTTACCTGAGGACCCAGCTATACCCCTCCTGGGTATATACCCAGAAGATATTTCAACATGCAACAGGGCCACATGCTCCACTATGTTTATAGCGGCCTTATTTATAATAGCCAGAAGCTGGAAAGAACCCAGATGTCCTTCAACAGAAGAATGGATACAGAAAATGTGGTACATTTACACAATGGAGTACTACTCAGCCATTAAAAATAATGAGCTCATGAAATTCTTAGACAAATGGATGGAGCTAGAAAATATCATCCTGAGTGAGATGACCCAATCACAAAAGAACACACATGGTATGCACTCACTGATAAGTGGATATTAGCCCCAAAACACACAATACCTAAGATGCAACGCATAAACCTCATGAAACTCAAGAAGAAGGAGGAAGACCAAAGTGAGGGTGCTTTTGTCCTTTTTAGAACGAGTATCAAAAGATTCAACCAGAGCTCCCAGGATCTAAACCTCCAGCCTGAGAACAGACTGGGGCAAGCTGTCCTCTGAGAGGCTCTAACCAGCAGCTGACTCAGACAGATACAGACATCCAGAGCCAAACAGTGGATGGAGCTTGAGGACTCTTAAAGAAGAATAGGCGGAAGGATTGTGGGCCCTAAGGAGATAGGAACTGCACAGGAAGATCAACAGAGTAAACGAACCTGAACCCTTGGAGCTCTCAGAGACTGAATCACCAACCGTGGAGCATACCTAGTCTACACAGATCTACCTCCATGGGCTGAACCTAGGCCTCCCTGCACATATGTTGTAAATGTGCAACTTGGTTTTCATGCAGGTCTCAAACATCCGGAGTGGGGGCTATCCCAAAACATGCAGCCTGTATATGGAGTATGGTCTTCTAAAAAAAACAGTTGTTCAGTTATTCATGGAATATTATTTTTTTATATCTCTAGTATTCAGTTTGCAACTACTTCATTGAGAATTTTTGTATGTATATTCATGAGGGATACTGGACTATAACTTATATATTTTTGTTGGGTTTACACTTGATTTCACTATTTCAATATTATTTGCTTTGTGAAGGAGCTTATTGTGGTTCTGAATTTTTTTAAACATAACTCAAAAAGTATTGCTTGTTTGAAGGCTCTATAGAATTCTTGTATAAGTATATCTGACCCTTGGTATTTTGCTTGTTTGTTTCTTTTCATTTTATTCTGTTTGAATGCTTTTTAAATTTTTTTGATTTGCTGAAAATAAAAATTAAAAAAAAAAAAAAAAAAAAAAAAGAAAAAAAATGAACCACAATGCACAAGTGACACAAGTCTGACAACATCTAAAACGTGTATGAAGGATGTCTTCTGCTTAGCTGGCTTTTATAGACTCTCCAGGACGACCTGCCTTGCTCATGCTACCAAATTGGGAAAATCAAGTTAGTTAACAGCAGTCTTTTTATGGCTTCTCTAGGCTGTGGGAGGCCTCGTGATTTAGTACACCTTTCATCTTTAACTGCCATGCTAGTTGCAATTTACCTTGTGGATTTAATATGATTTGTTTTGACTCTCAAAGTTAGGAAATTGATTATTTACACCCAGGAAGCCTTCTGCCTCCTGGGTGCTCTCCTCCACCCCAGTTGGATTTCACAATTGAGAACGTTTCAATAAACAGGGTTTAACAACATTGGACAACATTGAACCTAGATAAAGGTCTACTGCAGGTGCAAAAGACATATTGTGAATATTTTAATGGCTTTCACTGGACATCCTAGAATTGCAGAGATTGTATCTGGCCTCGGATTGGTAGGCCATACCCTATGAGACCACTGACAAAGGACTACCTACAAAGATATGAAAGAAAGTAGGGACCAAGAATACTCTCCTGATGGCCTGAGTTATGGAAGGGGCAAGATCTGTGAATGGATTCCCTGAGAGTTCAAAAGATGAGAATGGAGGGATTCAGCAGAGGGCTATTTCACACCTCGAGAACATTTAGCAGAATCTTCAGACTTATTTTAGCTTGTCCAAGTTGGGGCGAAAGGAAAAACTACCAGCATCTAATGGGAAGAGGCAGAGACCATGCTAGATCTCCTCAGAGGAAGACTTTTCCGGTTTCAAAGTCAATAAAGGTTAGAAAACCCTAACCTGAATAAAGAGCTTACACAAAATAAATAAAAGCATACTTGAGGTTCTTAATGCAACATCTACTTGAAGGCTTTCTATGGCTTCACAGAATAAATCACTCTCCTGTTTTGTCTACTGAAGATGAAAATACTGCTTTACCACCAAGATGGAATGCTGTAAATATGTTTCTTCCTACCAAAAGTCTTCCTTTCTATTTTTCTCTCTTGATTCCAGTGTTTGCTTTTGGAACCAGCCCAAACCATCCTTCATCCTAAAGGCCTCTGGGAATAGTAAACTGATCCCTTGGCCACTATCCTCCTGTAACAGTAGACAATGTAGATAGTACAGCAATGTCTACTTCCCTTATTGGACATTTATTGCATTTTAGACTCGTTGTATCTATATGACAGACAAGTCAATTAAATTGTAAGTTCCTTGCTGTTTGGATTTCTACTTCATCTTGGTCTGACAACACAAACATTATTACCCTGCACAAAGGACTCCATAAATGTTATTCAGCATACCTTCGACACAGCATACCTTCAAATATGATAGACACCCACAGATTTGGTTGCTGATTTCTCTGAGTGTCACAAAGTAGTGGTCACAAGGCTACATCAAATACAGTCTTTTTTTAATGGCTAATATACTACAAATTCACGGGGGACTCTGATTTCTGGCCTTCATCAAATGAGACATCGGCATGACTTATTAGAATAAGAAGAATTATTTAAGGTCTTTCTATAGTGTTAATGGAAAGAGGAACAATAAAAAAACCATAATAAAGAGAAATGGTTTTATAATAATCAAGTGCCCTGTTGTTAGTCCGGTTTATTAAATCTGTGGATGAGTATTCCAAGGAAAGTGACAGAAATTCGATCAATTAAATAGGGTGCACATAAATTTCACTTAATAAAACTGACTAAATTACTTCTGGAAAAGGGGCTATAGGGAACATAGTTTTATTAGTTCTAGGGATGAGATAGTTTAATGATTTGGTGAATACTTTCAGCTTCTAATTTGAGATAGGAATGAAACCATTAGAAATAACTAGAGATGATGTGAGCAGCCCAGGGAAAAACTGAGAGACTGACGTCGTGGTCCATGGCCAGTAATGATGAGTAAATAAGATTACTGGCTCCATCCACTTTGAGTAGACTTTGATAAATTACTTAACTCTTTGTGCCTTAGTTTCTCATTATCATAAATGAGAATAAAGTGGTCAGAGATAACTAAGTTGGTTCATGCATTGCTTATCTAGAACAGGGCGTGATACAAATGCCTTGGAGTACTTGGTCGACAGGAACATGCACTGCAATTACACAGTAAAGGTGGCTCTGCATCACACATGACTTAATGGATGTTTCTGCCTTCAAAATATTTAATGAAAGAGATTCCCTACCTATAGTCTTACTATGCTTGCATTAAAGTAAGTAAGTAGATATCTGTAACGGAAAACTGAATTCCGGGGACTTGTTAAAAATAGAACTGAGTCATATCACAGTCAAGGAAGAATGTCTGTGTTTCCTACCTGGGACAACTGGTTATTTAATTCAGTGTAGCACTCACAGCATTGCATACAAGGAATCTATATAAACATCTGTGCATTTCTTCCGTTTGTTTCTTAATACAGAGGCTTACTTAATGATTTGTAAACACTAATACTCTGAAAAATATATCACTTTCAGTAAGGAAAGCATAATATTTTGGGTAGAAAAATTTTACCCATATTTTTAAAAAAGGCTTAATGTGACCTTTACTTAAAAGTATGGAAATGATTTTTTTTTTGAGTGGGAATAAAATGATGATTTACCATTCAAGTGGACACTAAGAAACGGTTTTGAAACCAGGTGTTATATAAAACAAGCTAAAAATTCACTCCTTATGCTCAGTCCTTTTTTAAAATGCTCAAACTCGAGACTTCATGATTTCTGTACCTCCATCACGAATGCTTCACAATTTATAAAAGACATCTTGCATACAAGTTTCAATTTAGAGAGTTCAACAATTACCCCATAATGTGGGAGAAAGGGCGAAGGCTGGATGATTTGGGGTCGCTCATAGACAGTTTCACTGTGAAACAATCTTCTAGCCATGTCCTGTGGATGATTAGTCCTTTGTGCTTTTCATCTTCGTAGTTTGTGGTCCGTATCATTAAAACCTTCTTTTGTATTCACTTTTATATCTTTAAAATTATTGAGATTTTTATGCTGACTTCATAACCTTCAGAGAGACTGATCATAGCAAAATATTTTCCTGCTTACAGGGCACAGATTTCCACTGACCTCAATTTTAATGAATAAATTTTTGAAAGGAAAACATTTTTTTTACCAATAGAAATAAGCCTCTCTGAGTGACTGTTCCCACCAGCCATGCTCTTTTTTGAAAAATCAATTTGACTATAAAGCTCTTGAGGAAGTTGAAAGTGAAGATGCATCAGCTTTGCGTTTCTCAGAGTTCTGAATTATTCTGGATTAACCTCAGACCTGTGTTCCTTAGAGTTCTGGATCATTCTGGATTATGCTGAAGCTCTGGAGTTGAGTTGCTAAACTCCCATTTATAAGTTTTCCTTCCTGACTAGACTGTGTATTTCTGGATAAAGCCTATAACTTATGGCTATAACCAGACACTAGCACCGAATACAGAATGTCTAACTGTGTAAGCATAGAATAAACCTCTAGTCAGAAAAGCTATTCGTTGAAATAAATGCAGTGACAGGAAAGTTCAGAGCAGGGAAAAAAAAAATCTCTGATTGCTTTATAAAGAGAACCACACGAGTTTAAGTCTTAGCCAACTCAGCATCGTGCTGAACTTAAAAGCTTCCTTCTTAAAGTGCTGAAACAAAGGTGAGCAAAAGGCTAAGGCTGAGGCCAGTATGTAATAGACTCCCTAGGCAGAGGAGAGTGATGAGAAAATACAATTACAAGTTCCAACAAGTAGAGGATCGTTCAAGAAAGAAATGCATCGTTTGCAGAAAAACAGATCTCTCCAGAGACCATTATGTCACGGGATGTAAGCCAAACTCACAAAGACAAGCATTGCATGCTTTCTCTCATATGTGGAGTTTAGACAAAGAATAATAAAAACAAAAACTATTTATTAACGATATGGAGGTGGGAAAAGGGGGGATTGTAGAATGAGAGAGGGCAGTATGGGGGTGCATATCATCAAACAATAAAGCCCTTATTCTAGGAAAAAAATCATGGTTATGATCAGGGTCCTTCTCTCTACTGGAGAAAGAATAACTAGAGATACTTGTTTTAAATAAATATCCTTGTAGAGAGATACTTCCTAGTGAGACAATAATGGAGGACTTTTACATATATTTAAAAAGTTATGTTGCCAATGTTTCTTAAAGTAACCACAGCTACTTAACATTTTGAAAGTGTAGCCCAGAGAAAAGGATATATATATATATATAATTTCTGAGAAATATAAATATGGCTGTGGATCTAGGTTCATCAAGTGGTTTTGTCATTTTGTCAAAATAAAGTACTTAGTATGAAAGTCTGTCATGGACAACAGCCTGCCGTGTACCCTACGCTGCTTAGCTTTTCTAGCTAAACATCCACTCACCCATGTATCAAGTGATTTAGAACTTTCATTTTAAAAATAATAGAGTGAGGGTGTGATTTGTGAGTCCATTGGAAAGCTAATGGAAAGGCTTTGTAGTGACTCAAAGAAAGCACTTAGATTGTTATGGCTCCTATGTAGCTGAAGTACTTTAAATATTCATTACAGTTTAATGAACATACTTCTTCTTTAACGAGACATCCTGTTAATGCTGTTTTAAGATGGGTTGACTTGCACCCATGAGCCTCCAGGTGAAGTCAGGGCACCTGTATGCATCGGCTACACATTTCAAACAGTAAATGCATTGAGGAAAGAATTCTATGATTGTTGTCACAGGTGAGGAGGGAAAAGAAAAGTTGTATAAACTGGTTGAAGGTTTTCTACTAAATCCTAGTTAATAGAAAATGGTGGCACTTCGTTTTTTGTTTTTGTTTTCCTACTTTGAAACAGGGTCTCATATACTCCAGGATTGCTATGTACATACATACATACATTGCTGGAGCTTGCTAAGTACATACATACCTTGCTATGTATATAGGATGACTTTGAACTTTTGCTCCTCCTGCCCTTACCCCAAAGTGCTAGAGTTATAGGCACACACAAGCTTGCTCATATGATGGGTGGAGATTGTCCCTAGAGCTTTGTGCTTACTAGGCTATTGTGCTACCAACTGAGCTCCATTCTTGTCCCATTTAAATTCTTAATATGAAGTACTCCATATTCAGAGTGGAAATTAAAAATGCTAAGAGTTAATTCATCCAACCTTTCACTGGACAAACATTTCTTTATCTCCTGTCATAGTGGCGAAAGCACTGGTTGACAGTAGACAGACAGTATTTTTTTATTTGTGTGTAACTGGCAGACGCTAGTCACCTCAGGCTGTGTATGGCTGATCTTGGTTTAACTTGGGGAGCTAAGAGCAATTAAATAAAAGCCAAGGGTCTACTTCAAGTTCTAGTATACTTACTCTCATGAACTTTAAGAGTTATCACACTTGCATAGACCACCATGGCCCTAAACATTTACCATGCAACCAAAGTTTTAAAAATTAATCTCCTTGTATAAATCTATTAAGTAAGCGTGTCTTTCATAGCACAAATGATCCATTTTCCCAGAGGTAAGCAAGTTAGGACATCTTTGGTACATAACGAATTGATTATGATGTTCTATCTTGTTCGGCACTTTCAGATTAGGTAAGTACAGAAGAGGATAAAGTCACCTCCATTAGACACACAGATCCTGTGCGGGCAGCTTACCTACAACAAAAGTGGTACCACTGTGTTCAGGGAATTCATTCCCCCTTCTGAAACCCCAAGATGGACATAAAGCTGAGTTTCTGCAAGGAGCATCATGGATCCTCACTAATGCTTCTCCGTCTCCCCAACCCCCGCGACTTTTGGTTTTTCAAGACAGAGCTTCTCTGTGTAGCCCTGGCTGTCCTGGTACTCTTGTTGATCAGGCTGGCCTCGAACTCACAGAGGTCTGCTTGCTTCCTACTACCCCTCAGCCCCTGAATGCTGAGTTTAATGATGTGCGCCACTGCTGCCCAGCTCACTAATGCTTTTTATTCTCTTCCTTTGTCTGCTAAAGAGCAGTGGAAAATGTCAGAATCTTTGTTAGATCTAAGTATCCCAATCTGATGGTCTGCTAGAATCATTTAAGTATGTGAGAATACCAGTGTTCGACTCCTTCTCCATAGATTCTGACTTAACGGACCTGGGGAGAGGCCATGGGTATCGGTCACAATAGAGTGTTACTGAGTTTCACCAAGGTAGTTAACATGAGGTCTTGGCTTGATAAGCCACAAGGTACTCTTAGAGGCTTAATCTTGGATGTGGTCCGTAAAAATGTATAGCTTGTCAAGCTGGTTCATAAATAACAGGTCCTTCAAATTTCTGTCAAAGGTTTCTTCTGGGATAATGCTACCCCCAGAGTCCATTGACCTATATTTATAATTCACATTCACAAAAGTAAGACTTACAAAAGCAGCTTTCTAAGTCATATAAAAAATGCTCTATATCTAAGGTTCCTAATAATGAGCCAGAATATTTTGCTTTGTTTCTTATGCTTGTTAAGGATGAAAGAAAAAAACACCAGAAGGGTTCTTCAGTGAGTGGTAGTACTGCCGACTCAACTTTTGTGCAATCAATAAGACAATATCACATTTTAAAAACTATGGAAATAAATAGGATCAAACAGGCGTCTACTCCATGATAACAAGTCTATTTTATTGCTAAAACTCTAGTTTTAAAACTTGGCTTGGTGAGTGGGACGGTGAATGGCTTTTCTTCTGGTTCCCTTATATTCTGTGATAGTGTATTTCAAGTTTATGTTAATAAAAATGTCAAAGCTGTTGAAGAAAGTGCTAGGTGTTTGAAGTTACACCGAAGGATGGGTATTAGTGAAGATTAATTTCATTTTTTTATACAGAAGAATGGAAGGACGAAGACGTTGACTAATGTATTCAAAGTGACACAATGTTAAAAACGGAACTGAACACAAGTTTGCTCGATTCTTATTTTTTCCTTCATTATTTTAGATACTACCCTGGGAGTGTGGGTATGGTGGTACATGCCTATGGTTACTACAGCCGTGGAAACAGGGGAATTAGAAGTTCAAGGCCATCCTCCATTCCATAATGAGTTCAAGACTGAGCTGGACTATAAGACTCGAATTCACACAAATGAGCAAACAAAAAACAAATTAGGTGAAGGATTCAATTGTTAATTGGTCCTATTTTAGTCGCTGAAGACAAAGGATTGGCTCAATAAAAGTGATTGCTGCTTTACACTACATTGCCAGATTATTAAAAATTCTAAGAACTTTAAGGCCATCAGTCAAGGTACTGAACCCAGGAAAAGTTTGTTATCACTTAACAAAGTAGCTATTGATTACAAAATATTTTATCAGGGGCTTGCCTGATAGAAAAATAACATCAATGTAGAAGGCAAACTAGCTCTGAGAGTATAAAATTTAAATAACATTTAGAAAATGACACTGTGACAAGATATTTTTTTTAGAGAACGTGGTGTTTAGTTTCATAAGCTAGAAGAAATCCACTTCCTCAAAAACAATACTTAATAAAAAAAATTGTTGAAAAGAATGAAATGAAAACGTGTGTCAGGTTGCTAATATTAGCTTTTTGTGCTGCTCCCTGAGAGAGGGTGTACTATCTACGAAAGGGGGTCATGAATCTAGTTCAGATGCTGACCTTCTCTCAGGCCCCCAGGGAGCTCTAGCAAGGTGTCTGTCCCCAAGGCTACTTCCTCTGTCCTTGTAACCCTGTTACGGGTCCTACAATCTCTGTCCTTGTGACCTGTTACGTAGTCTGTGCTTCATCTACCCATTCTGTGCATTTACATAGCTTCTATACATTTATATACATTACCATTGTATGGGAAGGTGGCTCCTGATGAGAGAGAAATGACAAGCTGAGTTTTTGCCATGACATGAGTGTCACAGAGGGCTATACATTGAATGATAGAATAGTATTGACAAAGAATGATAAAGACCATTATGCAGTTCCAGGGAACCCAAATCAGTCGTCAATGAGAATTCCATTTCTAAAAACATATTTCCATTTACCTCATTGTATGAAATATTACTTATATATGGAAGACTTATATATGCAGAGAAACTACATAGAGGAGCAAGATATGACTTCTAGCCTTAAGACATTGACAGTCCTGAGGAAAAGAAGACCCACTTTAAATGGTATATGTACTTATTACTACTGTTGTCAAGACGTTCAAAGCATGTATCATCTTTGTTTTCGTAAAAAGTTTCATTCACAAAATGGGTACCCAGCCTCTAGCAGAAATGTAGGATTGTGGTCACTAAGAATTTCTAGCCTTCAGATTCTTTATATATACACCAATTATATATTTTCCACTAATCAATCTTTCTTTTAAATCATTTTCATCTTCTCATAGTTAAAACATGTGATGAAAGATAGTTTGGCTAAGTGGGATTTTCACTCACTAGAGTCTCTCAGAATTAGTAGAATAGTAAATATAATGGGTTTTCTGAGGGCAGGCTATGTAAATGAGGTCACACTAAAAGTGACTTAAATTTCATTTGCTCACTTTCCCAACTTACTAGGACTCTGATCCTTTCAGACTTTTATATGTGCATTTCTGGAGATTTTTTGGAATATCTTTCATTCATTTTCACCAACACTTTCCTTTCTAGTTCCCTGGATGGTGATCACCCATAAAATTGGGGCTGGCAAAACACAAAAATAAAATAAAAACACAAACAAAGGAAAGAAAGAAAAAAATACAAATCAGCTCATCATCTGAACCAACGGGAAGGTATAAAATGGCCTACTCTCTTGTAACGCCAGGTATAAAACAAAGCAGGACTGCTTCTGTTTTTATAACAGGGGCTTCGTCCCTTTCATGTAGAAGAAAGAGTTGGTCCTGGCAGCCCAATAACCCAAATATGACTCTATAAATTCAAACAACATGATACTTACCATAAGTGCCTATTAAATTTTTCTCTAAAATTTAATAAGTTTTCCTGCATTTTTATTTGTTAAATTTGGTAACTCTATTTAATGTTATGTCCATGTATTGTTCTTTCCAGCCTCTCTGGAGCTGAAGCCACATAGACAGAGAAGAAGGTATTTCTCTCTGTCTTTCTGGCACTCTTCCCAAATCTAAAACTATGCTGTTTGTTCTTTGTGTATCTTGCAATCACTCATGAAGGTCATTTTCAACGTGCTTTAGGGTAGCATCTCTCTTCAGACCTTACCCACAGCTGCAGGATGTTAGCTTGACCTGAATGAGCTTTTCCCTGTTTTATTACAACCTTCCCTGAGGGCTTACTGTGGGAACTTCCATTTGACTAGATCCTTCCAGGCAAATTAACTTGTATAAAGAGGTTTCCTAACCCTATTAATTCACTAGGCACACATAGACTTACTTTAAACCCATAATGCAAATCAGACAGAGATGAGCATTCCCAAAAGTATATAAAAGTGCTTTATGCATCTAAATATCTTAGCAATGTTCCATGGTCGGGGGAGGGGAAGGGAGATGGCTAAGGACTTAGCATTTCAGAGACGTGTGTAATTTTGACACTGTGAAAGTAAGATAGTCCAAGCAAAAGAAACAGTTCAAGTGAAATAAGCAAATCAGAAAGGTTTGGTGGCTTTCCTTTCTTGCTGCCATATGATTCAATATGATCTAATACTACCTAAGTGAGGTTGGCGGCATCACTACGGACATTTATCAGTAGGCATAGCCAGGAGATGGTAATTTCTTTTAGATCAGACTCCCTTGTGTGTTGCTTAAGGGAAAATACACTTGTGAAAGGCATAGACCCATGTCACACAGGCTAGTTTGTCTGAGGAATCATTAATACCAAAGTGACAGAAACAGTAGTCAAAGCATGAAGATCAAAGGTGGAAGCCATGATTATAAAGAGAAAAAGAAAGTCTGAGAAGGAGATGTTGGCCCCCAACCTTGGTGATCTAGTATAGACTTTAGAGAAGATTTTTTAAGGCCACAGTGTCCCGACACTCCTGTGATGTTCATTACCTCAGGAGACAAGGCTGATCAGAGTCCTTTTATGAGTTTTTAAAAATGTCCTGATACTTTTAGGGTTTGCTGAGCTCCAGCTCCAGTGTTTCATCAAATCAGATCTGGACTTGTAGCAAGTTTCCACCTGATGTTAATATAACTAAGCAAGGTGTGAGGAGGCAGACAGAAGAATCAATCATAGGAGGCTGGGTCCCTGAGTTTGGGTAAGTGGTAAAAGCGACAATACTATGATAAAAGTCACAGGTATGAATGAATATAGTAGCGTTTGGATAGAGGAGAATACCAAAAGAAGATAGACGGAAAAAGATCAGTTTGATGAGCAAAAATCAGATGAAAAACATATTGCAAAATGAGCCGTTAGGGTGAAGAGAGCAATAATATTGTGGGAGACAGGAACTGATAAGAGTAGCTAAGGTTAGTTCTGTTGAGAATGTCATAAGAATAAAGTCCCAAGGTATTTTCAGACCAGGTGTGCACGGTGTCCTAGGTCTGACACTAGCCTTTTCCTATCTTTCTTATTCTCAGTCAAAGGTCACGTTCAGAATGATGAGCTGTAGGCAGTTCCAGATCCACAGAGCAGAAGGTGCAGGAGTTTCTCTCACACTTCCCTTCCTAGGGCATTAGTGAGGCCTACAGTCAGAGAGACCGACTGGAAACTTCTAGAGAAGAAACCAAGAGGGCGGTTTCTTTGATAATTGCTTCTCAAGAAAGTCCTAGCAAACTCTACCTGTCTTCAGGATAAGGATGGGGCTTGCTAAGAATTTACAGTGGACCCGGCCTCTCCACAGAGAGTACACTATGCCTTTTCTTCTCAGACTTGTGCTTCTTAGAAGAGAAACATTCACATCTCTGCGAACTTGTTAAACATGCAATCTTACCTCACCCCAGAAGATGCATCTTTAACAATATCCCCAGGTGACAACTAGACTTTCTGAAGCTTCATAAAGATACTCCAACTCAATACAAAGAGGCATAGGTTATTCTGAGGAAACTGAATTATAATAGGCTAAAAAGGACCTCAAATCATAATTTTAACAAAGGTAGAGTTGGGACATATACCTAGGGAACTTGAGAAACGATCTCAAGAAATTAAGAATATGTCCACAAACCCATTTCAAACAATTAAAAATATGTCCCTAACACCTTCTTAGCTGTCATTCCATAACTTCTATCCATGAAAGTGACTTTTGTTCACCTGCTTCTAAAGTACCATGATCTCCCAGTCAAGTGTTTGTCTATACCATCTATGCCTCCCCTGTGTGTAAACTCCCTCTTACACTTTGCAGCTCAGCTCACAGCCATTTCTTCAGTAAGCAGTTTTTAACGCCACAGGACTTGATACCTACTCTTATAATGTCTGTGTTTTTCACCCATGGTAATCTGTAATTATGAATTATATGTGTAATGTTGTCTCTCTCTCAGGCAGCCAGCACCACATGTGATTTACTTCCTGCTAAACTCACAGTGGGAATACAGCGCTCCACCCCGAAGCAGACACAGTATTTACCTGAGTGCATATGCATTGGAATGGCTTTGGATTTTATTCACATGATGTAATACATATCTCACCCACATCAGTATGTTCAATACTGACTATCAGAATCAAGCAATATTATTCTCTAAGTCACTGAAAATCCTTCTACTCAAAGGGTAGTTTAAAGCTTGATGCTAAATTCTAAACATCTCAGGATAACTACACCTGCCAAAATATCCAGATCTTCATCAGGGGCATTCTGAGGCGTTGAGAATGCTTGAAACACATTTCTGGCTTTCCAGGACCCAAAATCTTGTCTTAGAAGCTTCCTTTAGATGAACTCAGGATCCCTGGCCAGCACCAAAATCCATTTTCCCAAGTTCGGTGTATAAAATAGCATTCTGTATTTACAGAACATAAACGCATCTTTCTGTGTATTTTCCTATTCTTCCTTTTTATTTATATGCTTTAAATAATCTCTAGAATACTTAAATAGCTAATACAATGTAAGTGCTACATAGTTAACCCACATTGTTTAGGAAATAACTAAAATAAAAGTCTGCATGTGTGTAGCAGGGTTACACCCTAAGGTTCTTGATCCATGCTTGGTTAAATCTACAACTTCTGAGCTCAGAGAGTCACTCTGCCTGAAGCTTTTGTGACAGCAGGCAGAAGATCATAGGTGAGTCCTCTCACTTTGCTTGGAGCTCCTGACAGGAAACCTGGCTGTTCCAATCCATATCCTTTATCTAAGCACAGACTACTTTTATTTTGAGTGCTGCTCATTAAGAATCTTTCAGGGGGCTGGATTGCTCAGCAGTCAGAAAAACTGGAGGTGTTGATTTTGTTGAGGAACTCGTAACAAACCCATCTGAAAACTCACAGATTACCATTCCCCATTAACGGCCATTCTGCTGTGATTTTATGTATTGTCTCTATCAGATATTCTCGCTCCTACGGATGCTTCTCGTGTGTCGTGTTCTCTGGTGCTGTTAGTGTACCTAGAAGACAGGAGCTCAGCATCGAGATGCTGTGCAGTTCCTACAAAAGAGCTTGCAAAATGCTCCTTTTAAAAAAGGTTACAGCTAATTTCAACGTTTTCAGGGTTTGCAGAATGACTGTAATCAGCTCTACTCTTCACCGGTGACTGGCCCAAGCATACACGGTGAAGGTGAGGGCTTCTCAAGATGGGACAATTACCCAATAATCTGCCACCCGTTTCCTTGATGTTTGCCTCTACTAACCTATTTTCTGTTAATATTTTCGACCTGAAACAAATGTATGACAGTCTAAACTCAAGTCATGAACTAGAAATATTGACCTTAGGACAAAGACTGGGTCATCTCCAACTCCAAAGTGTATACAGAGAAGAAATGGAAGTGTAATTCATGACTTTTTTTGGGTGCAGGGGTTAACCTAGATGTTTTCCATTTTCAGATATCATCTTGAAAATGCTTATATTGAACACACCCATAAATGTCTGAACATAACTAAAATAGTCCTGAACATATGCTGATCAATTCTAAAACAGAATTAAATGCAACATGTCCTAATCATGATGCAATAGCCATTGGGTTAAAAATGCCAGAAGTTACCCAAATACATTTTAAAGACTAGCTGTAATAACAATTTTAAAGTTGAAATGATGAAAGAAAACTCATTATCGAATGCCTTAAAGTAGCAGAAAAGGGAAGCGAGTCTTTCCTAAGAGGATGGGAGGCATTAGTCTCTTCATATACATTTGTCACATCACCCTGACTTCCAATCTCACTTCTATTACTAGACTTTGGTGTCCAGAAACCTCAAGGAACGTCTCCTCAGACCAGCTGAGAGTAAGAAAATGAGAAGGATGTAGGAGAGCAACCGCTTTTTAATATCTTCCTTTAAAAATACTGCGTTAGACAAGGTGACTCAGACTCAGAAGGACAGGGATCGTATTCCTCTCATACATAGATTTTATAAGAGGGTGAGGATATATTACAGACAATGAAACTAGACAGAATATTGTGTGGGGGCGTTATTGAGGGAGAGGGGAACAGCAGGCATATGTGGCAGAATAGGGAGGAGACTACTGGAGGTTTAAGAGCACAGGAGGATAAATGGGGTACAGGGGAGCAAAGCAGAGAGAAGCATCCACATAAACAGATTTTCTGGAAATACAATAATGAAATCTAATACTTTCCAGGCTAATTAAACTTATCCCTATAAAAACACAGTGGATTAAAACCAGCAGCATAAAGAAGTACGTAGAATCGTAATTTAATTTGATTCAAAGTAGGTCTTTAGTGCAGGAAATGAGCAGGAGTTGAGCCCCAATACTGAGGACGTTTGAGCATAATCTGTGTATGTACTGATTAATGAACAAATACATTTCTGGTACGGTAGCTAGGAGTCACGTGCTGTAATTTTGTTAGGGACCCAGGGTCAGTGTTTTTCAATAACATCGTTCAAATCTACTGTAAATACATTGGGATAGCACAGGCTATTCATAGGAATGTTGCTTGACACCAATAAGAGAACTTTGCTGGCTGACAAGAATTGCTGCCATTTCTTGGCCTGGCTCTGTCAATTTACCATATAAAAAATGCTGACACCTAAATGGATGATGAGATCAGTCAGTCACTAACTTGTCTTAAAAAGGATTAACACAAAAAAATAAAGAAAGAATTAACACTGGAACCCAGACCTCTCCTGAGTATTTCCCAGTTTAAAGTGCATTGAATTAGCTAGCGCTCTCTTATCAATACTTCTCCCCCACCCCTTAGTCCCAGGGCAAGTCAGGAAAGCCAAAGCTTCCTTGACACATAAGATCCTGGCTCAAAACTTTGGGTCACTTTCAGGTTTCTCACTTTTAGCTGATCCTAGAGCCAAACTCTCTTTTGTTCTTCACTGAGGAAAAAGAATGTCAAAGGCAAAGTCACGTGCTAGTGAGAAATTTGCTAAACTGGTAACAGCTGCCATGTTAGGTAGATAGCAGGTGTTTACCCTGACTGGGGCTTCACCTTGCCATCTTTTTATGAGCCAGTCATTCCCAGTCTGTAAGGGACATGATAGGAAAATGGCTCTGAAAATCTGCCTCTCCTCCTCCTCCTCCTCCTTCTCTTCCTCCTCCACTTCCTCCTCCTCCTCCTCCTGCTCCTCCTTCTCTTGCTCCTTGTCCTCACCCTTTTCTTCCTCCTTTTCCTTCTTCTTTTGTAAGAAAGGCTAATATTAATTGTTATAGTGTACAGTATGAGAGAGAGAGAGAGAGAGAGAGAGAGAGAGAGAGAGAGAGAGAGAGAGAGGGCAGAGGCAGAGAACACCAATAGCGTGTTGTATTTAGGCTTTGGAGCCTGAGAGGCCTAGGTTTAATTCTGACCCTGAATATATACACTAGTTTGAAAAGCTCAAGGAAATCATTGAAGCAACTTGGTCATTCACTGTGAAATTGGAATGCAATTTATAAATTTATATAAATTAAATGACACACTGTGAGGAGAACATCTCGAAACCCTTATCATACAAACATAATATTCAATATAGTTGCATTTTTCTCCTATTAAAAGGCAGAATTAGAAAGGTAAACTTAAATTAGAATATATAAAAATGTTTTGTGTGTGTGTGTGTGTGTGAGATCTTAGAATGAATCAAGATGCTGACCATAGCTTTTCCAGTTGGCTCAAATTCCCCTTCCACCAAGATCAGAATGATATAATTAACTGTAATATCTTCCAAAAATGGATGATGTACTTAAGAAGCAGTGTATTCTATTAATGCTCACGCATGCTGATCGTTCTCCTATTTATAAACGTGATATATTGATGTAATACAGATTTTAAAATGTGTCCACATGTATGGAAGTTAGTGTAATTTAATGGGAAGGATATGCTGCAGAGACATCCAACCTGTCTGACTCCTTTCTAACTGTGGGGAAGTAGCTAGGATCTAGGACCACTTTACCTACTTTTTCTGTACTATATCTGCTTTTATTGTCAGGAATTTGGGCTGTGTGAGAATTGCCACTTCCACAGGTAGAAAGGTAAAATTATGATGCCTTGTCCAAGAAGCAGGGAAATATTATATGTAACCACCCAAGGTACCCAAATGATAGTGGAAACATTTATTGTAATTTAGAACATTCAGATTCTGAGTATCCATTTCATTTTTTAAAAACAGAATGGTTTGAAAATATGCAAGAATTTTACTCAAAAACTCAATCTGGCCACATTGTTCTACTTTACCTAATATAGTATATTAACTGTTGTATCTGCTCATATATACATGTGTGTGGGGGGGATTAATGATAAGGGTACTTCAATTATTGAGGTAAAAACACTTTAGAGACATCTGGAAAAATAGATAACATCTTCAAAATGGAAGCCTGCCACAAAGATTTATAATAATTTTGCGACATTCAATGGATATGTCAATTGTTTGGAAAAATAGTCAATAAGTATTTGCTGTCAATATTGTCTTTATAGATTATCAACGTTGGGAGAAGAGGATTGCATAAAAGAAGTCATACATGACCCTTGTAATCTTTTGAGGCTATGCCGTAAAGATCTGTACAAAGTAGATTATAGAATTCATAATAAAAAGGCAGAGTGTGTTTCTGACTTTACAACGTTTTATGCATAGATTTTGAAAGCCTGGATCAATGTGATTACCTCTGTAGTATTCTCGGCCAAGTGGTGCTTTTCTCACATTGGGTATGTTTAATCTCCTAGGTGGATTTTTCCATTTTGGCCAGTTTTATGTGACCCCAGTTTGTCTGGACCACGTCATCCGGATTACGAGATGTGCACTAGATCTAAATCTTTCTGAGTTCAGAACGAGCCAGCTGTTTTAATACTTTGATCATCCTAACTGAGGTCTTTACACACTTCTCTCTGTCAGTCATGCGGTCTCCCAGGCCTCACATACTGCCCCTTTCAAGCTAAGCGATTGACAATCCCAATTCACACCTTTCAGTATTACTAGTTATTTTGCTATTTCATTAAACTTGTGATTCTTCTCTGTCGGACTGTCCCAGCACAGGAGTTTTTCATATTGGACAGAGGTGGAGATACTGGTAAAACAGAGACGAGTAAAATGAATTAAAGAGCTACGATCTACGTATGAAATTTCCCCTCTCATCCTTAACAACTGATCAAACCTTTGAGTACCAACATCATGGAGATTCACCCTGACAGATATTGCTACGAGTGAACTAAGGTCATTTGAAAACAACACCCAAACAAAAGAGAAGGTCATCTCATTTTGTTCTCTGCTAGAAAGTTCTGTACCTGAGATCCCCAGAGTCTCTGTGGCAGAATTCTAGGTTTCCATGACTTTTGAAATTGCATTTTATACTGAATGAGCACCTGTAAGATTATGTCTAGCCTTGAGAGGGTTTGTTGTTCTCAGAAATCCCAATATATTGTTGTTTTCATTTACCCCAATATAGCTTAAAGACCCTCCCCGCCGACACACACACTGAGACCACTAGATTAGATTCAAGCCAGCACATTTGAGGAAAGACTCATGATGGAATGTTGATAAATAAGAATTCCAGTCCACATGTAACAGCTCTGTTCCTTCTATGGGTTACAGACTTATTCTATTACTCAGCAAACTTTGTAATGAATTACATCATTCCTTTATGATTACTCATAGAGTCCTGCCTAACTGTCCATCAACCAACCAATCAGAAGGTGTAGGTGGAAGACATGTTAGAGACCAACATGGTGTCAATTCAAAAGTGCACTCAACAATTGCAGATCCCCTGCTGGTAGGTTACCCTTATCTTGGTGAATGAAAAAAAACTCTGACATCTACTAGCTTGAAACTCACTGTAAGAACATTTATCTTGCATGTTGAGTCTTTCACGCCTAGAAGACTACACAGCACATCCTACAGTCACAGCTAATAACTATTAGGTGAATAAAAGCAATATACCACAGAGATTTGTATTACGAACGTCAAGATGATATCGCCACACAAACGACATGTTCACAGTTGCTGATTGGATGATGCTCTTCCACTTGGAGAGAACTGCTGAATAAAAGTAACTGAGATCCAACTAACTATGCACACTACTGACCTGCAAACTGGACTCAATAGGGAAAACAAACTGAAGGGCGAGTACGACACAGCTGCAAATCTTTCCGTACTCGATTGACACAGGAAGCACTGGGTTAGGACTACAGGGGAGAAAGACTACCTCTCCACCACATCCTTTCCTTAGCAAGCAGTAATGGTGATGGCAAAGGACTGGGACAATGGAAAACATGCTGCCCGACCACAGATACCCGTCATGCTCCATCAGTACGTACAAAGCAGGCAAGCCCTCATCCAGTTTAAGCTAATGATTCTTCTGTCTGCTTTCCCTAGACCTCAGAGGGTAGCTCAGTTGGGTACAGCTGAGACCAATGTGTGTAACTGGATCCCTGCAAACAAAGTGCCAAGCTCAAAAGCAGCAAGGTTTTTCACTGGGTTCTAACTACTAAATTGCCACTTACATCAGGCAATGAGATATGTCTCTTAAAAGTCCTGAAGAAGTTATTTGGATTTTTATATATAGGTGAACTGTTAAATGAATAAAGGTGCATTTTGATATTCTATGGTGGTCTTTCCTGTTCCATTATCTCCATAAAGGAGCCCATACAGCTCCTCACACATAGTTTTCTGCTTGAGAAATACCTGTCTTGAGAGTTCTTGGAGGCAGAGCTTCTGAGTACATACAGGGTCAAGCACACAAATGGTGCAGTGAGTCTTTTGGAAGTCACATTTGTCCCTGAGACTTCAGTCACCTGCAGACTGCATGCCTCATTGGCTGCACCATATCAGGCCTGACAGTGTAGAATGAGTTTAGGAATCTCATTGAGTGTCAGAGAGTCCAAACAGCAAACTCCATGTAATGTTGAAATGCCTTGTACTTTCTGCTGATTGTGGACTTTTTCCCTTCCTTTTTGTTACTTGGCAGCTATAATCAATCTTCTTTGGGTTTGGGATATTTTATGGGAAAGGAAGGGCATACTAAGTAAACCAACGTTATCCACTAAATTTGTATCCCTATTCAGATTCATAGAAAACCCCCACTACCTTTGCTATGCAAACACACACAGACACACACACACACACACACACACACACACACACCACACAGAGTTCCTGGAATCCCTGACACATTCATAACCCACAGACATAACCACAGGGCAGCAAAATTTCATGACCATCCCAGTCAAAAATCAAGCCAGGCTGAAGATGCAAAAAGGTGGAGATGATACCAGGTGGATGTGTAATCAGTAATAAGAAATACATTGAGCCCCATTATGAAAAGAAATCCCCCAGTTGTTCAGGATCCCCCCTCCCCCTTCCATCCACTGATTTATTAACCCTGAACAAAGATGTAACTGCAGGGTCTCAGAAACTTTTGTTTTTCTTTTTTTCTTTTGTTTTTGGCATTTGATTTGGCTTTGAATTTCTTCTTCTCTAGTTATACCATTCATTGCCCATTTTCTTTGCTTGGTTGCCCATCATTTCCGTTCCACCCCTCCAGAAATGAAAGAAGCCTTAGCTTCTGAGCCTTAAGGATGAGACCTCTGCATTTTCTTTGCTTGTTTAGGGCAAAAAATGAAGTGCCGCCTCTTTTAAGTGGCTGAAGCATGCAGGAGGAGCATACCTTTAATTTAGTGTTGGGATACCTTACTTGCACCCTGGCTGTAGTCTTATTGGAGACGGCAGCCTGCCTGAGATCCTCTAGCACTGAAATAATATCATCCAGCACGCATTTCTTATCCTGATTTCTCAACACACACAGATGGGAAAAAGTATAATTATAGCCCTTGTGGTTCACCTTCATTTCCATCACGGCTCGGTGGGTCTGCAGGATCCCCTCAGCCTGGAGCAAAATATTGTCCCCGGGTGGGGAGAGGAGGATCACCCTGCCATACCTCCCAGGGGTGTGTAAGTCCGAATAGAGCTGGCTTTTGGACTGGTCCAGGGGGAACAGGCTGCTGGCTAGGCTGCGCTCGATCTTGGCCAGGCTGTGGCTGGGAGCAACCAGGCGCTCCAGGTCGCCCTCGGTCTGGAAGCGGTTGAGCGCGCTGAGGCCGAAGGTGATGGTCAGGACTGCCGGCACGGTGAGGAAAAAGACCGGGTGCCGGCTCACGCATAAGCCCAGCCTGTGGCAGAATGACTGGAGCCCTCTGCGAAGCACCTGCCGCAGCATCCTCCACCAGATCCAGCTCGCAGGCGCTACCGGCCGTCTTAAAAAGCACATGTGACATGTGTAAGCGCTGGGGTTACCCTTCTCTCCCCCATCCCATTCCCTCCAGGGATCAACCCCCCCTTCCACCACCTCCCTCTGCCGCCGCCTCCTCCCCGCCCCCTCCCCGCGCACACCCGCAACCGCTCCGCCTGGTCTTCCCCCGGCCCCACCTCCATGCGCTCTTACTACTCTTTCAAACACTGCAGCAAGTTGCAGCAAGGCCGGCAAGTCTCGGGAGCGCGCGTGGGGGCCGGACGGCGGGCGCTGCGGGGAGTGGCGCCCCCCCCACTCGGTGTCCCCGGCCTCCCGCGCCCTGGCTGGCCGCGCGCGCTGCCTCTCACCGCATGAGCCGCGTCCCCTCGCTCTAGCCCTTCTTCATGTCGCTGCTGCAGTTCCCCGGCCTCCCTCGCAGGAGGTAGCGGTTCTGTGCGGAGCGTCCCACAGATGTGGATTTCCTCTCGGTCTCGATGGGGTTCGGTGTCTTACTGGGACCATGTGCCTCGCGGTGTTGTAAGAAGCAGACATGTGCCCTGTAGCGCGGAGAGAGGGCGGGAGTAGAAGAAGGGGGGTAGTGGTGGTGGCAGCGAAGCTTTTCTCTTTTTAAGATGCTGACAGTTATTTTTAGAGTTTTGTTTTCCTTGTCCTCCCGGCTGGAATGAATGGGAGACGTAAAGGGTGAAGGCGCTGCTGGCCCATTGGAGCAGGGGCCAGCAGAACCTAGGAGGGAGTGGCTCCACGCCTCCTCCAGGGGGCAGATTTCAAGCTCCTCTTAATGCCCCGTGCCCTCGAATTCTGTCTTTTGGCCAAAGAGAAGGGAGCAGAGAGGATGATGCTGCATTTTTAACATTCCACAAAGCATGCAAGGGCTTTCCTTGCAACACTTTCCAGGCTGCCTGGCCACACACTGGTCCCCTGAGCCTACCAGAGACCCCAAGCTATGCTGGTTCCTGGGGCTCTCCAGATCCCTCCCTTCCTTGCTCTGGAGGTTGGGAAGGAAACATTTGTAGTGTGTAGTGTGTAGTGTGTGTGTGTGTGTCTTCTTCCTAAGTGTTACACACATGTTCTCTGAGGATTCAGGACTTAATACTGGCATCTGTCTCCTCTCTTTATCTCCACCCTCTCCCCCCATCCCCACCCCCGCCCCGTTCCCGCACAGCCACTACCCTATGCCCTGTCCGCTTACTTATCAGACACTTCAGGACATATAGTTTAGGCTAATTTTCTTCTGTTAGGAGAATTTCAGAAGCAAAAGTTTCAGACACAGTGGACGGTTTCTCCAAAGAAAGGGAGCTAGGTGGGGAGAGGTCAACACACTGAAGATCTTACAGAAAACAATTCCGTGTCCATCATAGAGAAAGAAAGCTCTTCCATGCCCCAAAATGTGCAGGCCAGGAACTCCCATCAGCGGACTAGATCAATTTCAAACATGCATGTGTAATTTTAAACCTGCTGGGTATTCATAAGTTCCTGAGTGGGAAAAACACAAAGCAAAATAAACAAAAAGACGAAGAAATACTGAGAACAAATTGTGCAATTTGATTGTGAACTGATTTTCCCAGTTGAGAATGACTTCCATAAAGAAGACAGAGTCTCAACAGATGCTGTGTGCTCACTTTCTTAGTAACAACCAGGGACCCATTTTCCATTAGATGCTTAGAGGGGTGCACATCCCAGCTCACAAACAGCTAACGGGCTCATCTTCTAAGGAGATACTTTATTTATTCATTTGTTTTTCTTAATTAGAAATGATCCCTCAGCTAAGGCAGCAAATTAAAAAAAAAAAAAAACCAAACCAAACCAAAACAAAAAACAGCCCAGTTTAGGAATGAAGATACCATTCATGGACCAGAATATATAGGATTGTGTAAATAAGATTACATAAAGATTCCACTTTTATAAGACTAAAAACAATCTTGATGACTCTGTAGGGAAATAGCTTCTGAAATATCCTTGGTGGTTCACTGGTCAGCCCTAAGTTACAACTTTTTCACATCAAAGACCTTTCTAATTTTCTAGAAAGGTCATTTCACTGTTAGACAGCTGAACTCAATGTGCTTACCACACTCTTTCACCTTCAAGGGGGAAGCCATTTTTGTTTTCAACTATCAGATTATAATATCATTTATAATGTATTCCATTGGTACCCCAGGAGCTAAAACTTTCGGCTTTGTACCAGAGCTGTATGAGATGGCTCAGGGGTTAAAAGCATTTGTCATTGCAGAAGCCTGGATTCAGTTTCCAGCACCCGCCAGGTGGCTCACAACCATCCTTAATTCTGGTTCCACGGAAGCTATTATCCTCTTCTGACCTCCAAGTCACCAGGTATGCACATGATGCACACATGCATGTCTATACACACATGCATACTCACTCATATATACACATCATAAATAATACGTTTTAGAATAACAATTTTCTTCAGTATCTTTATTATATTAAATATACTTGGTCATATTCTTTGTATGAAATCTTCTAAGAGACTGTCTTAAAAAGACAACGGTAAGATTTGGGAATGGACTCTGTTGAATAAATTCCTTATTTCATTTTGTAAACAAGAGAGGAGGGAGATAGATGACTTCCAGGTGACACTGAGAGTCATTACTGAAGCTGGGACTGGTACCTGGTATTTTCTGT
The DNA here is from genome assembly GCA_021653895.1 of Mastomys natalensis. NCBI lineage: Eukaryota > Metazoa > Chordata > Mammalia > Rodentia > Muridae > Mastomys > Mastomys natalensis. The sequence goes on along the minus strand of JAJTUV010000839.1, from coordinate 235,385 downwards.
TTGGTAAATCATATTTGTCCTGTTTCCAACAGCAGACATCCAGGTCACTTCTCACAATACACAAGGATGTCATAATTATTTCACCCAGCTTTCTCTTTGCACTTCCTTAATTTCTTTACCAATAGATTCATCATAATTAGGGTGGAAAAGATGACAGTATATAATTGACTAAAAATATAAAGTATAAAGTTTGCTAAAATGAATGACGTATAGATACACATCATGTAGAATTATAATTCATGGAAATACATTTTCCCACTGTCAAGTGAAAATTATATACACTATGAAGTCACCTGAGAAGATAAAGGCACATGCACAGATGAAAGATAAAAGTGGCATTAAAATGTCTCTGTTTATAATTTGATGATGAAACTGATGGTGACAAATCAAAATGGCTTAATTTTAGACACTGTGTAGAAAATTTTAGAAAGTACAGGACATTGAATCTAACCATTGTATAACTTCTTCCATGATTAATATATTAGTACAGTATATTTGATATAATTACCAAACCAACTTTGATTCATTATTAATTGAATAAACACGTATATAGATTTCTTCAGTTTCTACCTCATGCTCCTTTTCCATCCCAGGATTCCATCTGCAAATCCACATTGTGTTTAGCGTTCCCTTTGGCCTTTTTTTAGTTGTGACAGAGTCTCAGAGTCCTTGCTTTTGATTGATCTCCTGGGAAGTTTTGAGGAGAATTCATGGGGTCCTTTTAGAATTTTCCCCTACTTGAAATTACAGGGTATTTTTCTCAGGAAGAGACAGAGTTTAATGAAGGAAGAACGCAGTGGTAAAATGCCAGTTTTGTATCACATCAAGGGTATGCTCTATCAGTGTGACTCTTAATGTGAACCCAACTGCTTGCCTGAAGCCGTGTGTATCAGCTTTCTTCATTGTGAAATAACCATACTATATTTCTGAGAGGGAAATTCCTACCTGCATCTACACTAGAGGGCTGGAGACTTACCTCTGCCTCCTTCTGCCTTGAAGTTGGGTCTGCAAATCCTTTGAAATTCTTCTGTGCAGGATACTGGTCTATTTTAAATTACCATTTTATTTACCTCGATATAAACCTATATGTATTTCTTTATACTTTGCATTGTAATTATAGACAGTTTGATTGTTTGAATTATCCTGAGTTTAGCTCTTGACCACATTTTCAGTTGCCCCTTTGACTCCTGTATCTGTTGACATATTCTTACTTATGGGGTGCCCTTTTTCTCTCTTTCAGAAAAGCTTTCATTACTTTATAATTTTACAAGATGTTCCAGCCTCACCTTCTGTCTTTTCATGACTGGTCTTAAAGTTAGCTGTCTTTTCTAGAGGTCTTGAATGTTTTTGTTCTGCTTGTATTGTTTTAAGAATCATATCAGAAACACAGGTTTGGCTGCTTGCTTTCTGATTATCATTCTCTTTAGCATCTCTCAGTAGACAAAGCTGGATATAGGTATATACACATCCTAGACATATGTTCTTTGTTACTATGTTAAATTAATAGTTTATATTAACACAAAAGGGTTTACATTGAAGGGTCCTGCCATAATATGGTGCCAAACAGATCACTGTAGCTCATCTTTCTTGCTAATTTGTAAGCTCAATTCCACAGTAAAAACCCTGGCTTTTGAGGTGATTTTCAAACTGCTTTTTTAAAAAATATGATAAGATATATCAATTCTTATTAGGAAAAATGTTTACAACAGGAAGAGCCTAGTTTTCCGTACTTTTGATACTTTTGAGAACCTAACATTAAAAACTACCAGGGATTTATTAGAAAGACAAATTGTATGCTAAGAAGGAAGAATGTTACAAATTATCAACCTATAGAAAATTAATCTTAAAACATCAGTGGATGTCAGTCACCTGATAATTCTTACAAGCATGTTTTAAAAATAAATCTCAGTAGAAAGCTAAAAGCAATTGTATTTAGGGGCGTATTAGTAACAACACAATAATCAATAATGTTTAATTCACATAGCCTTCATTTTTTAATATGTTGGTCAATATCAGTTCTCAAGACTTGAGGCCAAATTAGAATCTATGTGATGGTTTCTTTGTGGAAAGGACACCTGGGGACACAGAATGTTTCCCGAACTTACTTCCTGATTGTTATAGGTGAGGCACTCGATTCTCAGATGCTCACTTTTCCTTATTTGTAAACCGGAATCCCATTAACCCACTTACTCAGGGTGAACACTCACCAGAATGCTGCAGGTCTGCTGAGCTAATCCTGTAACAGTAGCAATTATAAGAAACCTCCAAATCTCATCAGTTACAAAGCCGAGTTTTAGATGTTGGTGGGAGTTAATATTTACTGTGGATATTTTTGGTTGGCTGTGTGGTTCTATGTTCATTTACTTTCAACTAGAGATGTTCAAGATCATTTCCTAGCCAAGCAGAGGAAAGGGACACGGACCTGGAGGAGCATATGAGGGAGGTGTAACGGCTTGCTAGAGTGGCAAGTATCTCTTTGGTACATTGCTCAGACTAACACCTAATATCCTTTGGGAGAGTGATACAGTGTAGCTATGGGTCTCAAAACAGGTAATGACTGCAAGGGCCAGGTAGCAAAGTCTCTTAAGATCTTTCTATATTCTCTTAACTTGTCCACCCAAACGCCCTGATGTGTACTTAGACTAACATTTGAGGCCCTTCTGACATTTCTTCCAGGACATGTTTAACCTGCACCCGGTTGGCCATGAGTTTCATGAAACTCTAGTCTTCAGTGGTGGTTTCAAGGAATGTTTGTTCCTAATATTATTAGCACCTATTGTTTGGGTTTGTTATATCCCAGAGACCTACACTACACACAGAACACACACACACACACACACACACAGACACACACACACACAGACACACACACAGAGACACACACAAGAGGACACACACACACAGACACACACAGACATACACACACACACACACACACACAGACACACACACACAGACACACACAGACACACACACAGACACACACAGAGAGACACACACACAGACACACACACAGACATACACACAGAGACACACGAGACATGTATTTATGATATATATATATATGACATATGGGATATATGATTATCTATATCTATCTATATCTATAAGACAATCCTGATCTTCAGCATTTTGGATTTCTCCAGCTGTGGCTGGCTCAATTAATAACGATATTTTTTATCTCACATACACAAGGAGAAAGTAAAAAGAATGGCAGTTACAGAACTAGTTACTTCAGAAATTCAAAGGCATTGTTAGGAATCTAGATCCTCTTGCTCGTTCCGGGTTGGCATTTTGAGCTGGTGTTTGCTTACCAGCAAGATGTGCAGATAAAACAAGATTCAGAGGAAGGATAAACTGTTTCAGCCTGTATGGCTCTTTACAAAGTAAAGAAGCTTTTCCCAGAAGACTCCCAGTGGACTTGCTCGCAAGCCTTATTTCCCATGCCGATGTCTAAATGAATCACGGGTAAGAGAAATGATGGCACTGTAATTGGCTTAGGCCAACCTGAACTCTTATAGGGCTGGGAATGGGGCCAGCTCCATCCCTGAGCCTGCCGTCACTTGTGAAGTTCATCTTGGGTGTGTTTTGCTTTAGACCAACATTTCTCTAGGAAGAAGCATGGTATGATGTGAATGTTTGGATATTTAGCATCTAACAGTAACCTCTGAACAGATTTTTCTGCACAAAGCACATTTGTTTTAGGGGATCTTGCTTTCTGAGTTGAATAAAAAAGGAAGAATTGATTTGTTTTAATTTCCTTTTTGTCATTGTTGCAAAGTTTTATAATAGGATAAAAAGTCTGTTTATTTAAATGATATAAAATGGTATAAAACATATTATTCTCTTGGAAAAATATGTGAGATAGAACTTACTGATATAAGAAGTCTCTACAAATATCTTGTCTTTATCAAAATTTGAGTAGGATTTGTTGCTGGGGAGAAGGCTCAGTGGATAAGAGCATTAGCTGTAGACCTGAGTTCAAATGCACATCACTCACACAAAATGTGAATATGGCTACAAATGTCTGACATTCCAGAGTTGGAGATTCTGAAAACACGCAGATCCTGGGAGCTCATGTATACATTTAACACCTAAACGAGTGTAAGCATGTATACACTAAACACCTAAAATAGTCGCTCTCATAGCAACTATGCAACTAGATATTTTAAAAGGAGGGAAAATGAAGCTGACTCATGAGTTATGAGCATAAAATGTGTGTGTGTGTGTGTTTGCCATCTACAAGTCAATGCTGAATGCCTTCTTTAGCTGGCCATTACCTTAATTTTTGAGTTATGATCTCTCACTGAACCTGACTGGGATAGGCTGAATGAGAAGTGAGCTTGTGGACTCTTGCTATTTCTCCATCCCCAGTGATGGGATTGGAGATGCAAAGTACCACAGCTCTCTCTCTCTCTCTGTCTCTCTCTCTCGGGTAGGGTAACTGGCATTTAGACTTAGGGTATCACAAATTCCCCAATCAGCTCTTCCTATAATGACTCATCTTTTTGTCCCTTGAACTATTATTTTCTTAAGGTAGAAAGTGAATAATGTTCTGGAAAAGATACCAGTCAATCAAAATGTAGTTTTATCTTAATGATCAGCATCTAGACCTGCTTTACCACTGTATCACTTTGGCCAACCATTCCATGTGAGTAAACTCCAGCTTTACATCTATAAGCTAGGGTAAAGCAATGGGCTTGAATTAGATGCTTGTAAAATTCCTCTGGCTTTGACTTTATGACACTTTGGAGTTTGAGTTCTTGCACTAATTTCTTAATTTCCCAGATGTTAACAAATTGTAATGTTGGTCCCTGCTTGAATCTCAGCCTACCTTTCCTTCCTGGTGACTTGTGCATTTGTATGATAGCAAGAGACTGAGAGCAACCCAGATTGTAAGAACACAAACTTTGGCATTGCTCTGTAAATGAATAAAGGCTGGAAAAAATCCTGAAATATAGTCGCAGAAGAATAGCTAGGCTGAAGATCAAATTCTTCATGACAAATTACATTACAATGTGGAGTCTTCCTGGATCAATTTACAAAGGTTCCATGCTACTGTGTCCACAATAGGTTTTCATCTACTTAAATAGGTAGCTTTAAGTCAGGAAGGAGGTGGTCCCATATTAAAATGTATCTTGGACTTATTGTTATTTTACATCCTTAAATCCTAATGAAATACAAGTCATTCAGTTTTAGACACAAAATAATTTGTTTTCAACATTTGTCTTTTTTCCTCTCCTTTCTAATTTTATTCAAATTACTCTATAATATATTTTATTTTTTTTCTGGATGAACTCACGGGTACATTTTTGACATATTGTCAACAACATTATACATATGTTTTCATAAACTTGAACTTATATTTAGATAAAGTTATTTTTTTTTTGTGGCAAATTAGGTGATCAGTGGTGTTCACCATGTCCAGAGAGATGTTTGCTCCTTTAAGATGGGTTTCTCATGAATCTCCATGTGCTATTTCACCCTGAAAAAAGTATTTTTCATCTGATGAGGCTGCTTTCCATTTGAAATTTGAAAACCAAGGTAGCAAAGCCGTTGCTTGAACTGAAGTAGGCATCTGACTACAGTTCAAGAGACATTCTGTGTTAGACTTAGTGCTTTGTAGCAAAATTCCATATTATTACCTTATCAAATATCAACATCCATGTTCATATCATGTAGAGACAGGCCACAGGAAAACACTGGTTATAAATGCCCTCATTCAGATGTGACAACTCTGGTTCTGCCCACGGTACCAAGCTCGGGCATAGGCCTGGGGGATTAAAGAAAGACTCAGACTCAGGTCATCCGTTATGAGAGAATGCCAATGCCTTTACTGGGCAGGTTCAATATATACACCAAGCCAGGGAAGGAAAAACACAAACTCAGGAAAAAACAGGAATTCAACTGGGGGCAATGGGATGTCAAGTGTAAATTCCCTTCCTGGGCATCATCCTTCAACAGGATGTTTTGTTGGATGTCAAGTATAAATTCCCTTCCTGGGTACCATGCCTTAGTCAGGATGTTTTTGATCTTAGAGGAACCGCAGAATGTTACTTAGTAGACAGCAGCACACAGAAAGTCTCAGCCAGGGCATAGCAGCCCTTCAGGGTCCTACAAAAGGAAAGAAGGAGAGGAATAAACACTGAAAGGGGGACTTGAGGAGAGGAGGTGGCATAGACAGACAGCTCTAACCCAGTGGGGAAGAACATTTGAACACTGATACTATTGAAATAAAAGTATGAAATTATTATGAAAACAGTTCAGATTTTTTCACCATTTTTATGATTTATTTTACTCCCTACAACTAATGGTTATTACTTACACGTGTGTGGAGTGTTCTTGCAGTTCAACCCTCTTTACACATGGAATATCATTGCCCCTTTCTATTTGATACTACTACGTATTGTTAAAAGGATGAAATTCACTGTTAATGATGAAAGAACCAGTTTTAGTTTCAGATTTTAAAAATTATATATGCATAAATATCTTGATATACATGCATAAATATCTTGTTATATATGCATATATAGTTATGTAATTTCTCCCCTTTCTCCTTCCAAGTCCTCTAAAATGGTTTTTAATTTAAATAATTAGAAATAAATTGTGTGTGTATGTAGCATGTGCGTTCTTGTGTGCATGTGTGTGTGTGTGCCTGTTTGCTATCCACTATGTGTGTGCAGTAGCCTATGATAGCCAGAAGAGGGCATCAGATTCCCTAGAGCTATAGCTACAGGTGATTATGAGCTGCCCTATATAGGTAGAAGAAACAGAAGACTTAGATTCCTGGTTCAAGCAAACCTGTACAAAATATGTGGCTTTGCTTCAAATAGAGTTTTCTTACTGGAGAAAAAAATTTCTTCAGAAATAGTGTAAATTAAATGAGTTTAGACAACACACAAACTGAAAGTTTGACATTTAAACATTTGGCCTTCAACTTGTCAATCAAATAGAGGAATTCTATGTTGGCCTTTGGAAGAGAGCTACCCTTTCAATTAGGAAAAGCAAGGCAAGCAACATCAATTCATATTCAAGTGGAAACATTTTTTTAAAAAGAATTTCACATAACTGTTCTTACATAAGTATACAAAACTTCTCCGAAAACACATAGTAAGAATGGATATTTAGTTATCTTGTTGACATGGGTAAAATCAATACTCACATACAGAAATTGTGATGGAATTTCTTTCTGTCAAAATCATCTTTGGAAAAGGAACTTTCTTTTGCTGAACTGACTTAAAATTTGTTGCAGTCTTTATTGTACTAAAGTAATCTCTGTCTACTTTTCACATAAGACAGGAAAAAAGAAGGGATTATACTTTATCAAACACATTTGTATTCTATATTCTAAAAAGAAATATCTACACACACCTAAACATATATGTTATTGACTCTTCACCCCACATGTTAATAGTTCACTTCTTTTGAGTTAACTAGCACCCAACACAGACGTCCTTGAAGAGGTACAAGGTTGACACTAGCTGAAAGTAAATAGACTCAAGGCATCAAGAAGTGGATGCCTAAACATCACTGAACAATGGATTAGTGCAAAGGAGTTAATGAAAGAGACACAGAATCCCCACTCTGAGAAATATAGTGGACCACCTGACCAGAAAAACAGGACTAAGCTCCATAGTGATTGGCTGCCTTTTTTCCTCTGCCATCTCTCTATATAATTATCTGGTTGCAGATGAGATGGAAGATAGTTTTTAAGGCATTAGCTTGCTATCTTCTCTTCTTAGATGGCTATTTCTCTAAGTGTTGAGTGGCATGTAAAGATTCAGTTCCTGTCTCTGCTCATAGCCTTTGTGATGACAGGCAGCAAGGGCCTAAGTAACACATTGTGTTGGGCTTAATGAAGCCAATGCCTATTCAACATAAATCTTCAGTTCTAGGTTAAATGTCAGATAGTAGTGCTATACAATAGCACAACAGCTATATAATTCATTCAGTATCCTCAAAGAACATATGTCTAGACAAATATAAGAAAGCTGACAGAAATACAGATGTTCTTTGACTTTGAATGCTTAGTCCATGTGCCCCATTTCTCTGTTCCAGTTCACAACTGTATTCTCCACTCTCCTTGCAGTTCCCTCCTCCTTCACCACCACCAGCTGCATCCATTGTGGTGATAATGGCTTATCTTGGGCTTAGTGCTTATCGTACCTATATATTTCCAGTAACTGGTTCCTTTCTTGGTAAATTTTGAAATCCAAACAAAGTTCATTATAGCTAGCATGTAAATTCAAGGGAATGATTAACAAAGGGAGATTCTGAAGCGATGAGCCGGTACGAGACTATGAAGAGGTTGGAGGCCAAGTTCAGCCAGCACAGTTCTCAAAGAGTTATTGAGCAATTATAATTTTCCTCAGCAAATGAAAAGCTTGCTACTTCTGAGGAATGCACACTGTCAAGGTAAGGTAACATTACAGAATTTGGGCTTCCTTTGTGTGTGAAGACTGCTTCACATTTCTGAACAATGTTTCTGGAGCCCTATTAATAGATTTGCCGTTTTGTATCATTTTACTTTTTATTGTTTCTTTCCTATCCCCACAGAATGCAATCAATTTTATAAAACCAGCTTTAATTATATTTCTTGTCTCAATATAATATTTATGCATGGTGAGATAATCAAGTACACAATCAATAATGCTATAAATAGTTATCACTTACTTTTTTTGTAATTTTATGCTAAATGGATTTCCTTCACTCATTCAACTATGCCCTTATTATATATTTGGCTTAGTTTTGCATTTCTGCTGCTGTTAATGGTGCAGAATAGACAAACACTATTACTAAATGTAAGCATACACACAGATTCCTAGAAGAAGAAAAAAAAAAGCAATGTATTCTTGGGCATATTTTCAGATTTTGTTTGTTTTTGTTTTTCAGCTTTTGAAATACATAGTTAAGTGTTCTACCCAGAGTATCTACATGAAGATCTTTTTCTTGTAAAATGAAATTTATTTCTTGGTATGTAGAGCACAGATCGTAGGTGTACTGGGTAAAATTGAGGCTACTATATGTTTTAAAGTAGAAGAACAAAACAAAGATTTCCAGGCACTGCTTTATCATATTAAATGGTAGCTCTAATTATCGCATTTGGATATATACTTTGCTCTTCTTGGCTGTCTTTCCCTACTCCTCACCTATTTCCCATTTCCCATCTCTAACTATTCTTCCACCACCCAGTACCCTCCCACCTTCCTATGTGCCCCATGGATCATGTTTTCTGACTCTCATGGACTCTTATTTCCATCTTACACTGGCCATTCAAAAACTTTTAATTATTTAGCTTCGACATATACATTTAGATGACCTATCATAATCTTGCAATCTCTTCAAAGAAGACATTGTAAAATAATCAAACTTGTGTTAATTTGTTATAGTGGTGATTTTAAAAACACCCCAGATTCAGATTTAGTGTTCTGTATTACCAATGTGATATCAAATGTTCATTCATATTTATCTTGAATTAGATTTTGTCTAATTCACCTAGAAAATATTCTTTTACACACTGTTTAAACTCAATTTGTAAAGCACATTAGTTACTTCAACTTAATAGCATATTGGAAGACATAGCTATAGTTTATTTGATACCTGTGTTGATATTTGACTTGTAACATGAGATAACATGCAGATTAGTCATTTTCAATAAGATTTTATGTGAAAATATCTTGGTTGTATGGGTAATTGGATTATAAAACACAAAACTTTCTAGACAGTTTCATCACTGTGAGGACACTGTTTTAGCTCAGAACTGTAGGTTAAGCCATTATCAACTTGCGTGAAAATGAAGACTGGATGATTTTTTAAATTTTTGATAGCACAAGGCATGTACAGCATTTTCTACTGTAATATTCAAACAAAAATTATTTTTGTGGGCATGATTACTAAAACATATTTCAAAATAAGTATTAGTCTTTCTTACTGTTCATTAAGGAGTATTGCTGAGTCTGCGAGGAAAGTAACACAAACCCAGTATCAAAAGTTTTTAGTGTTTTATAACAGTGTTGAGAATAAGTATTCAGAGAACATTTAGTATGGGAGCTAATCTCAAGCTCACCCAATGGTTAAGCTGGTAAGACTTTTAGTATCTACATTAGTGACTCAACTTTATCGCCAACGTTACTATCTCATTACTAACCCAGTAAGCAATCACATATTTTCTGCCAAGTTACTGCTGATGACTAATTAACTAACTAAATAACTCAGGTTTTAAACACCTTACATGTCTATAAACTTCACAAACTTATAAACAGCAAAGCCTCTGGCGTTACACACATAATCTCACCATTCTATTAGAGTATTCACTAGGCAGTATTGGATTAGTGTTTTCTCAGCTTTGTTTGAAAATATCTTCACTTTACTTTTGTTTTTGCACAGACATTGATAACCGTCCATGGTTCAGTCATGTCAAACTGTCCCTCAAACTTCTCAAAGAATAAATAACGGACTGATGTGAGTCACGTCTTACTTCACAAGAGCCTAGGAAAATCACCGTAATGATTTCTCACATTTTTCAGCTAAATACTGAGACTACTTCACTCCTTTCTACACTCTGAGAAATTACTCTTGCCACGAAGTTAAAGATGATAGTTGTCCTCCCTGGGGAAAATTATTTCCTTCCCTCACCAGCACTCCCCTTCATTGTCTATGTTCTTTGTGTAGGGTTCAGGCTTCACGGTCTTTCTTCCTGTTTGCATTTCTATTGTTGTTCAGCTCATGTTTAGGCATTAATGTTGGTGTGACTACTTGTGTAGTGTCCTATTTCTAGGAGACACAATCTCACAGCAAAACCCTCCCCCCCTTATCCTCTGGCTCTTAAAATTGTTTTTCCAATACCAAATTAAAAACATACATGCAATTTACATTATATGGACTGAACAGGTGATATATAGGAATATATCTACATATCTATATATGTATATAAAATAAAATATAATATAATATAAATATACAATATATATAAATATAAAATAAAAATATATAAATAATAATATAATATAAATATAAAATAATATATATAATATATAACATATAATAAATAATATATGATAATAACATAATTAATATAATATATAATGCAATGTAATTAATATAATATACAATATATAATATAATATATAATATATGACTATATATTTAATGAAAGAAAGAAAAGGACCATGAATTTGAAAGAGAAAAGGTGGGTGTATATGGGAGTCTTTGGAGGGAAAAAAGTCAAGGGGGAAATGGTATAATGACAATCTCAAAAAACAAAAGAAACAATTTTCGAAGATAATAATTTTAATTACTCCCTCCGTTTGTGTTTTGAACCGCCGTAATCATAGTGATTCACAAGTCAACACAGGGAAGCAGATTACCTCAGTTGGCTGCAGGGTGAACTGCTGAGGAGTTTCACTGTGGCCTCATTTCTGCCTTTTATTTCCTGGAGAGTCTGTTGTGAAGAGACAATCCCCTCAGCATTCCTGGTCGTCGTCATCGTCTTTCAGAGATGTGATGTAGCTTAATTTGGATTTGTCGGCATTTTATTCTTTTAATATCAGCTCAGTATCATCGATTTTAAACGTTATTTTGCCTTCAAAGTTGACAGTGGATTAATCCACATGTTATACCTATGGAGTCTATTTGTTTTTCTCTTTTCTTTGCTATGACCTCAAACAAGGAAACATATGATGCAGAGCTGTGTGTGGCATGGGAGATGCTGTGGCAGTGAAGCTGTGTTTAGGTGGTCTGCTGTGAAGTACATACCAGTGCCAAGCAACAGGAGTGCCAAATAGGAACGGTGTCACAACTTCTCAACTGTGCTACAGCATCAAGTAGCTATGGCTAGTGTGCAAAATACTAGTATACTTGCCCTCCAATAAATTTTCACATCCAAATTTCACACCAGTTTCCACACAGCATACTTTAAAAGTTTTCTTCATCAATTTACAAAGGGAAAAATTATTCTTAACTCATAATTTATATAAAGCGAGCAGGCTGAATTTAGTCTGCAGGTTCTATGCTGAGGGTTTATTTCTACATTATGTAAAATTACACTGCTCATTCTTTTTCCAATTTAGTGGTTTTTTTTTCCTGATATTCTTCGGTGGGAAATGGCATGGCAGAATGTGCATTTGTATGTGAAAAAGGAAAGGTCATGTAGGTATCTTCTGGATCGACACAAATGAACTAAGAGTTCCTTGTCTTCTATGAGCAGGGAACAGCAAGATTATGTAAATGAAAAGTGGCATTTGTATTTTTCCCATTAGCTTTTCTTATTTCTATCTTGAGTGAGCTTCAGACTAATAAGGTGAGAGAACATCTGCAGAGAAAGTATAACACCTGTAAAAAGAAATAAATCATTTCCACAGTACATTCCGTATGGCTTTTAAAATGTCAATATTCTTTCTTACTGGTGTATATTCGTTGTATATTCTATGGGTTTCAGGGGGACATTTATGTATTCATATACATAATGTATTATGAGAAGACATCATCCTAGTATTGTTTTTTGTCTTCCCACTTCTCTCATTAGTCCTCTCTGATGTCCCCTGAACAGTTTTGCACTTACTTTTCTATCATATATACATACTTAATTTTATGTATCTACATACAGACAGGGTTTTGTTGTTTCACAAATATTAAAATTTGACTTATAATTTTGTTGCTCTGGGGTTGTTTTGTCCTTGTCTCTGAGGCAGGGCCTTCCTCTGTTACCTATGCTTGCCTTGAACATCTGGGCTGATGGGATCCTCCAGCCTGAGCCTGTGAAGCCATTGACCCAAGTACATTCCTCTACATCTGGTTTAACTGTTGTTTTTCCCAAAGATATAAATGTGAAGTTCCCCTTTTACATTATAAATTTTTAGTTACTATACTGATGAAATTGTATTGTTGAAATTAAATATTATTAGTACCATTTGTTCCAAGTGGACTACGCCACAGTGAGGCATTTACAATACTGAAATGGCAGACACAGAACATCTGTCAATTCTCTCATAAACATGCTCCCCTTCTTCTCTCCCTGTGCCTGTTTCTAACACTGAGATGCCATTCAATTCTGGTTCAGGATAGAACTAACCTGAGACTAGCAAAGCTCTAACTCTTGTGACCTTCTCTCATTATTTATGTATTTATTTTTTTGGGGGGGGCTATTAAATACCTTTAGCACTCCAAACACCAAGAGTCTGATATTTTGTGTTTCCTACTTTAAAAAAAACCCTCTGACATATGTTCAAACCAGTAACTATATTTCTTAGTAATTAAAACAATGTTAGATAAATCAAGTTGTCTATAAGAGTAGCACGTGTTAGTAAAACAATTACTATGTTAATGATGTTGGTTACACTAATGACTGCTTATGGGGACCTTCTTAAGGGCCAAGAAGAACTCTACATACACTTGATTATTTAATTTAATAGTTACAGAAGTCCTAGGCGCACAATATTATTAAAGCAGCATTAAGTTATTAGGGCAATGACTCAATGCTTGAAAAAAAGAAATGACTTCTTTAAGGTCTTACAGCCACTAGATGGCAGAGCCTGGATCCAAATCCAGATGTATGTCATTCGCAAACCCACAAGGCAATGAGACAAATGAAAAATCCGTCACTATCCAAAAAGAATCGTTAGTGATCATGGTAACTACAGTTTATTTCAGAACCCAGGTGTTATCTAACTGACAACACAAGGTCAGTTATAACATAAATGTATCTACCTTCTCAATAGAATGGTTACATGGTGAAACTTGAGCAGTTAAATTTTAGATGAGGGATACAATATCCTATTGACATGGCAAGCATATTACTCTCGGTCGTACTATAAACTTCATTTTATCATATACAGCCTGATTAACTGCATAAATGAAAATGTTAGCCAACAATTGCATTTTATTTTAAAGTCAAATTTTGGAGTGGACATGTTCCATTGTAGCATCATCAACCAGGGAAATGTTCATAGATCTGATAAAATATAAAGGAAAAGTCTCAGTTTTAGGGGTCACATGCCATGTGTCCTACTAGGAAAGAGGAGCTTCTTTGATCTGTATTGGCTAATTTTAATCCCTAAGCACACTTGGTTGCTCAAAATATATATTAATTTCAGATAAACACATTTTATGGAAATTTTCAAATCTAAAATAAATGCGCCTTGCAGTTTGTGATGCTTCTTCTTTTTTTTTCTTAAAATTTGACATTTTGTTATTTGGTTAATGAATATTATTCAATGGTTCTAAACATGACCGGGGAATAGATGAAATAAAATCAGCATATGAAATGAATACTCTTACATTTGAGTGGCTTTATTCATGCGAAGGTGAAGTTATTGAAGGTGATTTGTCATTTAAAAGCTGTGCTCTGAAATATCTGTAAAATCCAGTATATCCTCCAAGAATGCCACTTAATGTTCAAGGGACTAAAAGATTGTGCTTTTAGCTCAATGGGGATCTCGCAAAGATGAAATTGCTTATCATTTCTCCCAATACAGATGCTTCACCCAAATCTCTGCTTTAAAGAAATAAGAATGATGGGCACACTGATCCAAGCTTGCTGGTGTGGAGGAAGGAAAGATGCCATGCCACAATGTAGTGAAATTAACAGCAACAACACCAGAAACCCCCAAACACTAAGAGTAATTAAATACCATGGCAGGAGAACCACTAACACCAACCTTCTTCCAACACAGACATAGTTTTAAGAACACACTAAATATTATTGATGTCATAATTTGCATAATATTAGCTCTTGAGGTTTCAGGAAGTTTGGGCCACTAATTAAGTGGTAAACTAGAATACCACTAATTAGCATAGAATAAAAGCTGTCAGACTGTCTGCATTTGCTACAGAGTCATCTCTATGTCCATATACAATTTAAAAATTATTTTAATAGAGTCTAATGATTAGAACTAAAAACATCAACATGTTTTAATGCATTTAATCATATGGTCATTTAAAAGCCACCTGATAATTATATTCATGATAGATGTGATTGCAGTCCCATCATGAGTCTTTTGAAAACTAGCATGCAACTTAATGTTTAAATATTAACAAAGGCCATTGCTGAATTTTCATATTACATACAGTTTTGTTCTTTAATGTAATTTTATTCATAAATATCAACCAGTTAAAGAGTTGATATACTGAAAGTTGATAAAAGTGTTTTTTAATTTTTTAAAGTTAGCATACAAAAATAATATATTACCTTATGGAATTTATTTTTCTTTGAGAATTTAATACATGTATACAATGTATTATGATCATACCCACAGCTATTCCTCTTCTCCAACTTCTGCCATATTTTCCCAACTCACCTTCCTCCTAACTTTGTGTGTGTGCATGTGTGCGCGTGTCTGTGCACGTGTGTGCATCCAGTTAGTGGTGGCTGCATGTGCTGTATGGGAATGAGCGTGCTTGACCTACTGTAGCCACACTCCAAAGAAAGCATTCTATCCGTCCATCACCTCCCATCACCTGCCAATAGCTCCTCAGGTAGGAGTGGGGCCATTACCCCATCTCTGCTGGGATTCGGATTGGCTTAATCTTCTGCACCTGCACCTCAGCTACTGGGATATCGAGTGCCAGAGCCATGCCACACCAGGAGATAGTGTCTGACAGGACTCCTTCCCACTGGCTGTGCGTGTGAGCAGGGGGTGTGTGTTGACAAGGATGTCTCACTTAGAAGGTAACACATAATGAGATTCTCAAGATACTTTGTTCTTTATTCATCTCCCTGACTCACGTACTTGACTGCCCTCTCTCCCACATTGCTTGTCTCTTTTCCCTGTCTCCATATCATCCCCTCTGCTCTCTTGTCACACGTGGAAGAACTCCTGCCATACAGCACATGTGACAGTAATCAGTAGCCTTGGGAATACTGATTTGCAGTATCTTAAATTGAATTTTATGTCTATGCTATGCCCCATCTTGTGTCTTCATGTTGATTCTGGATTTTTATTAACTCAAGTCCTGGACTTTTATCAAATTATCTTGCATTTTCTCATTTTGCATACTGATCTTTTTCTTTTGTAGTTTCCACTTGCCTTCTTATATGAAATTCTGCTTGGATGAGGAGTAATTGGCTTATTTCCCTGTGTCCATCACCATTTTCTTAGTTTCTCATGACAGTTTCCCCAGTTTCAATACTTAATACATGGATGCTATTCAGTTTAGATTACTCCTTATATATCAATACATACTATTATGTATTATTATATGTCAATATATTAGCTAATTGAGAACCTCTTCAATAAACACTCGATATTGTCTGCTTCAATTTGAGAGCAGGTAATATATTTAAGGTTAGAAATAAAATGAAATGTGAAAAAATAAGAAAAAATGATTCGGAAATGTACATAATTCCTTCTGTCTCTCCCTATCTACCATAATTTAGGTTAATATTTACAAGTTGACAACTGTTATTCTTAGGTATTAGTGGGTATTGTCTGTAGGAAAAGTCATTCCCAGGGAAGCTCCTGTCTGCAGACACCCGTTTAAAATACTTTACCTGTTATTATTCAAGTCACCATATATAGTAATGTGTTTTGTTGTAGCTTTTTCAATGTGTATCTTAATATGCTGCTTTATAAGCCCCTCCCCGACTACCCTTCACTTTTCCTATCCTCTCTAGCTGGCTTCCTCCTCCCTGAAAGTCCTCCTAGTTCCACAATAACCAATTCCATTATCCTTTTTTTCTTTTCTTCTCCACATAACATAATCTCTCCCTTTGGAAAATATTTTTGATGTCATTTTTTCAGAAGGCTTGCTCTAATAAATAGTACCTGTGCCCAAACTGAAATTTATCTTTTTTCAAAGCTTATAACTTCTTTTTACTAGCATCAAGAGTATTTTCCATAAGGGGAAAATATCTATTACAGATAAAATCAGGTTGCCAGTGGACATAGAATTCCTTGTTATCACAGCACAGGGAACAATCACTCAAATATACAAACAATAACATTAATATAGAATGAGAACAGATACAAGGGTCTGTTTAAAACACATAAAATCATTTAAATAAATTATTTGTACTCCCATCTATTTCCTGCTTAAGTGTTGAGTTTGATGGGTTCTCTTGTGCCAGAAGTTAAGTCATAAAAATATGTTCAGTTTTCCTTTTAGTGACAAAGTGACCACTACATGTAAATATGGCCATTTTCACAATTTTAATTTATTCAAAAGTTTCCATGCTTACACTTACTCATCAAATGTAACATAACCATTTTCTTTTCTATTTTTCTTAAATTCTGAAGTAGCAGTTTAGAGCAGTATTTATATTAGGAGAATGAACTGTTCATTTCCTTCTGGGAGGATACTCTTAATGCCCAGATAAATTCCAGCAAAGCAAGTTATAGAGGCCACCATGAAGTACAATCATGATACTCAAAACTTAAACTTAACAATGCCTGCAGTTAAGTTAAACTTAACGTACCATTTTTTTTTTAATTATCATTACATAGTGTTGAAGAGGGAGCTTGAGAGACAAGGCAACAGTTAGGAATGCATACTATTCTTCCAAAGGACTTGAGCTCTGTTCCCAACAGTCATGTCTGCCTGCTTACGACCACCTATAACTTCAGCTCTAGGTGATATAGTACCCTCTTATGGCCTCCTTGTGTACTCTCATGAACACACACACATACACACCACACACACAACGTAAAAATCTTGTAAAAATCATAGTGAAGTACAATTCATTCCTGTGCTGCAGTATTGTGTATAATATCTTAATCCATAATACTAGGTTATAACCTCCATTTAACATTTAGAATGAAAACATTGAGGTCTTTTGTCAAATAAGGAGCTGCATGATTCATAATATCCAGCAAATAATGAGAGGTAATATTGTAAAAATAAAATTATAACAATAAATTGTGGCTGAAAAACCACTGGCTATAATCACAGACCTGCTATTTAGTCACGAGCTAATTATGCATTGACTGTGATTTTTTGATTGTCTATTAACAGAGGCAAAATGAGAAAAAAATAGATTAATAATGTATAAGTAGTCTTGAAATAAAAATTAGTGGCTGGGCAATCACTTTACTTAAATAAGTAGCTAAAATTGAAGCATGAAACAAGTTTTCTTTGCTGAGTCTGGAAGTTATATAGGGAGTTTATAACTGCATGGGGTTATGAGGGTCTCCTGTATCCTGGCATGTGAAAGGGCATTAATAAGACCACCAGGGCAAGTTGGCATATGTGCAAATTCAGATTTGAATTTCAGGAATGCTTTTGCTCTTCACTCACTATGGTTTCTGGCCTCCTGGTGGTATTCTTGTTCCTCTTTCTGTTTCTGGAACTGTGTTGGACACAGACAATTCTGGGGAATGCCGCTGACAGCAGCTGTCCCTGGGCACAACAGATTTCCCTGGCATGCTTCATTTAATAAAAATAGTTTTTGGCATGAGCATAAAACCTTTCATCCTTAGGTCTTAAATTATTTCAAAAACATTTTTTTTTTTCAAAATTCCTGCAAGGCACATTTTATAAAGTCACAGATTCATGGAGTCTTGGAGATAAAAGAAACTTCAACCATCATCTGTGTCAAACCCCTTCTTTTCTCAGATGAAAATTGAAATCTCAAAGGGGAGGTGACTTGTTCAAGCAGTGCACTTTTTTCAGGAGTGAAAAATTTGAGTCAGTTAGATTAATCATTCTAAGCCACGGAGTTATGTTTTAATTACTGTAAATATAAAATGTTAAGTTTCTTTTTTTTCCCCCCCGAGAAGAGAACTTTATTCACTTGGTAACATTTTGAACAGAAACAAATAAGTAGTTCCTTGATCCAAAGCCCATCTTTAGGACACTGGAATATGATGGAGGTTTAATTAGAGGACAAGAGGTATGTATAATTAATCAGTTTTAATGAAATTGTTGTCCAACTCATGACCAGATGGAATCCTCCAAAATGGGATAAGGTTCTCCTGCAGCATAAATACACTGTCAGTCTATTAGTGCCATCATTAGCTTGGGTAGTCATGGATTACTTTGAGGTTGAATAAATGCTTGGAGGTAATAAGCAGTAGTAAGTGTAAATTGATGTGTCAATAAGTTTTATTAAGTAAAGGTAGAATCAGGTTGGACACTTTTATGGCTTGAATAAAAAATGTATCCTATTTGTTCATATATTTACATAGTTGATGTCCAGTTGGTAGCTCTATTTGTGGTTGCTATGGAAACTACAGGAGGTAGAGCTTGCTGGGGTAAGTATGCCCTTGGTGGCCGGTTTAAGGATGTATTAAGCCTCATGCCACTTTCTATTATCCCTCCCTGATTTTAGTTTATAGATGAAATGAGCCAGCTTCCTGCTCCTGTTGCCATGCCAAACCTCTCCCTCCCATTATGGACTCTTCTTCTCTGGAGCTATAAACCTTTTTTTCCTTAAGTTGCTTTTGGCATAGGGTTTATCACAGTAACAGAAAAAGTATCCAGTACAGATGGTATTTAGTTTTAAGGCATGGAAGAAATAAAGACACAGATCCTTTAAAAATAATCTGATAACTGTTCCTCTAATTTAAAATACTAAATCCAGTCTCATCATATATACCTCTTCATATTATTATCTGTCAGTTTTCAAGATAAAATAATTTGAGAGAAGATGGAACTTGGCTATGAAGAGACTGCCAATCCCCAACTCTGCATGATCAGGGCTCACCATGGGAGCTTTACATCTATTTTGAAGAAAAAGAAAGAGCTGTTCTGATATAGAAAGGCAATAAATTAACCATATCAAAGGTTAGAAGTATTTTCAAACATTTGAGTCCTCATAAGCCACAGAGGAATGTCTTGTGCCTAACCACAAATTTATAATGTATAATGATATGTTTTTATATTGTAAACAATTTATACAATATATTGAATGCATTATATATTATTGTATATATTTTATACAGTATGCATTGTATAATGAATGAATAATACTTCATTATGTTAGGGTCAACAAGACTTGATATGAGGGCACACATTAAAAAAGGTATTCACTCAAAATTGATAGCTAGAGAAGGTAAGGAATAGGTGTTGACAAAAATGGGTTGGAAGGGAAAGAATGTTCCCGAATAAAACTTGTTTTAGCTGAATCATACACTTTCTTTGTTCCATGTGTGAGTGGTAGTATTATGGTTCCTACAAAGACCTAATGCAAGGAAATGAAGGGATGAGTCATGATTAGAAACAATGGGAAGAATCTGCTTGAGGGATCTTATTTAGAAGACTGTGGAAATTTATTCCTGGGCTGATGAATTATGAGAAGAAAGGGAAAATAGGGTTACATTACAGACAAAAATGGCAAGGTACTGACATCAATTAGAAGACAGGAAGGTTGACAAACGCCTCACTGTGTACTGCGTAATGTAATCAAGTAAGAACAGCAAGGGCAGAACACTAGAACAGGTTAGGAACTGAGCATTCAAAAATTGACTTTCTTTCTCTACATATTTCAGGTTTTATCGTTTCAAATTCTTCCTTTCTAAGACACACGACTAAATCTAGAAGTTTAGATATCAAAAGACAGCACAGAGAAAGAATTCTGATTTATAAGCTGTGAGGCTCTATTAGGAAAATAATATGAGAGGATCCTATGAATAACAAAACATTAAATATAAAAGATAAATATGACCTTTCCTAGACATCACAGTAGGATATAGCAAGAAGGGACTCAAGAAGAGATTCTTATTGAGATGCATAATAGCATGTTGTATCCATAATAGCTTCATTCTATATTGAGTGCAAGAAGCCAAAGACAAAATTCTCCACATTAAAAAAAAAAACAAAACAGGTATATGAAACTGTAGGAAAGCAAACTAAATAATATGGATAGAACTTGCTTGGAGAATAACACAGGGTCAGATGTATTATTGTGAATCACAAGGAACACTTTTCATGGATATGCTCATTATCTTCTTTTTCCCGGTGTTGTTGACTAAATAGGAAGCCAGTGCTTGCTAAATAGTCTTCCTTTAGCTGAATCTTGATGTGTTGCTGATTTCAAAAATGTACACATGTCAAAACTTACCAAATCTCTCTGTCTGTCTCTTTCCCTCCCTCTCCTTCTCTCTCTCTCTCTCTCCTCACACACACACACACACACACACACACACAACAACACACTTACACACACAAACACACACACACACACACACACAAACCACAGTGAAACAGGTTTTAAAAGAAGACAATAAGTGTGTTATTAAATCTATTGCACGCACAATGTGTTTTGGCAAATGCATTCTTGGATAGTACTTATGAATGTCTGACTCTCCAAAACAGGTCTCTTTAATGCCAAACAAAGAAACTAAATTATAATGATGGCTACCAAAGAATACAACTGTTGCATTTCAATGAAGCATAGAGTCCTACAGTGTGTTGGTCCAGCAGTAAAGGCTATGCACTTCTTGATGCTAAATGTCTGATGGTAGAATTAGAACTAATATTCCCCACAACATGGTAATGAAATTATGCTACATTTCACACACTAGAAAAGGATGAAGTTACTAAAAATATTTACAATATCTTTTTGTTCATACTGTACAAGGTTTTGAGGATTCAAATGTAAGTAGGATGTGGTCTCGTCTCCCTGGAAGCTTGAGACAAATGATAGATTGATACATATGTAGGAAGCTAAGCTAATGAGTAAGAGATACCTAGAATCTCACAAGAGTGCCATGAAAAGAATAAGTTAGAACTCAAAGGGTAGGAGCTCGTCTGAGGACCAGAAAGATGGCATTTCCATTGGTTCTTGAAAAATAAATATTATAACAGTGACAAGAGTGTAGAGGTTGATTATTTAAAAACTGTACAGAAGACAAGCACAAAAAGAGCACAGTGTATGTCAGGAAATTCATTTTGCTCAGAGGAGAGTGCAAACATGAAGATATAAATCTGAAGTCACTTTGGATGATTGTTTCTTTTGCTATGCTCCTAAAACAAATATACTTGGGGAAAGAGAGGATTTATTCTCTTTAAAACTATCAGGTCACACTTCATCACTATGGGAATCAAGGCAAGAACTCAGTACAGGAACTTGGAGTTAGGAACTGAAGCAGAGGCTATGGAGATTTGCTGCTTACCGACTTGCTTTTATGAGTTTCTCAGCCTGTTTTCTTATGGTACCTAGAACCACCAGCCCAGCAGGGGTACCACATCCAGTGAGCTTGGTATTCCCATACCCATCCTCTATTTTGTTTTTAAAGGACCACATAGTCTTGAAGCATAAGGCCTTTACTCATATAAAGTATATATGAATATAAAACTAGCATGACTATATATTATACCAGATTAGTAGAAGCTAATTTATACATTAAATAATTAATATAAAGAGATCCATTAAGTGGTTGACATTTTCAAAATTGTTTTTTATTCTTGATTGATAATAACTGAATATATTTATAACATACAGTGTGACATTTTGATATAAGAGTAGCTTACCAATAATCAGAAAAAATAATTGATCTATCTATCATCTCAGATATTTATCATTTCTTTATATTGTGAATATTGAAAATACTCTTTACTAGATATCCTGAGATATACATTAATTGTTCTCATTTATAGTTGTTTTACTATGTCAAAGACCATAGAACTCATATCCAATAGTGTCTCTATATTATTCAATATTTTGTGTCTATCTTTTCCTCTGCCACATACACTCTAGGCTCTGCAAACCACTATTTTAACCTTTACTTTAATGACAATATCTATTTTTATAATCAATAAAATTGGAGTAAAGTAAATAAAAATTATACAAAAGTAGAATTAAAAGTTCATAATATTATTCACTATTAAACGATTTTTCAATATAAAGCTAGGTAAATTTATGGCAAGTATTTATCTAACAGTTACATAATTTACTTAATATAAAAGTTTGCTTATATATTACATGTATCAGTAACTTTCCTTAAAAATATTAACTAAATTTAGCTTCATTTTGAGAAATCAATATATGACATATTTGACAGAGACCTGCCATAGAATTCCCAAATAACAAATGGTGTGGTCACTACCCTTGGTTGTCTACCATAACCCATCACTGAAGGCAATGCCCTCTTTGAATATAAGGCACAGAGAATTCAAGCTTAGAGCAGCTGAAAGCATCTGGCCAACTAACATTTACAGTGTTGGAGGTGTTATGCAGTCTGTTAGGGAATAAAATGTGTCAATATTCAACAGTATTGACTTATCAGACAACTAAATCGTCTGGTGCAACAGTGGCATGGCTGTTCCAGGAACAACCAACCACTCACACTTGGATCTTAAGCTCATTCAATGCAAGGGAAAACATATCTGGTGCTGTAACTCTTGTCAAAAGTCTATGGGTAAGGAAGTCTCAGGCCTATGGAAAAGTCATTGATGTTTTGCTAAGTGGTTGTATAATTAATCTGCTTCTCAAGATTTATATTTAGACACATAGATGGTTAAAGGTCTCAGCCTTAGGTAGGGAAGCTTCTTTTGGCAGTGCATAATGGTCAGATCAGAGATTCACTAAACTGTCAAATTGATGAGAATAAGAAATTGCTTATAAGCATCCCTAAATAAGACATTGATATTATACACCCATAAATACCTATTATAAAATTTTAGGTGAGGAATACTATGAAACTAAAAATAGACTAATAATAAACAGAACAATTATAGCAACTCACTGCAATAATTTTTTCAAAATCCCACTTCTAAGTTTGGAACTCATTACTAAAGATAGTAGGCTTGTCTTCATTAATCCTATTAGCACCAAAGCACAATATTGCAGTGACTACAATATTGTAAATATATATGACTCAGATAGCTACTAAATGATTAAAAGGCAGGTATCATATAAAATTTGGGTACATTGAAAAAAGAGATGATTTATTTCCTGGGTAGGATAGAATGGGACAATGAGATTTGATTCTATTATTTGAATAGTTTCTATTTTAATCAATTATTTATATCTAAATTTTTAATCTAATATTCATAGATCATAATTGATCACAAGTAATTGAAACTGAAAGAAATCAAATTCCAGATGGGGAGCAGTTATAGAGTAGAAACCTTGGATATGGAAAAAGTATTTTTCCCTGATTGAAGCCAGATGGTATTTTTAATTAACCTTGAAAATTTCAAAGACTACTGAGGTGGCCAACATATCCACATAATTTCCTGGGTTGGTGTTGTTCCAGCCTGGACTTTCATGTGAGGATGAACTGAGTTTAACATAGATCATGAGAGTTGCAGGATGATAACTTTAAATAATTTCTTTGAGTCTAATTATTTCATTATTGTCTAATGGGAATACCAATATAATTCAAATTGTAGGATTTTGTGATGTTTTGATAAAACAAAAATTACAATATATATGGCATAGACTGGGTGTACACTAGATGCTTTAAAATCAGATATCATGATTGTTTTTATCTACATGTAAAATAGACTTAAAATGATCAGTGTGGAAAGAGGTATTTTTTCATACTGGACACATATAGTTCTATGGTGAACAGAATTGAATTGGATGTCAGGATATCTGGCTTTTGCCACAACCCTGATATTAATAAAGTGGTAACTTGATGTCTTTAATCTTCAGAATTATAGAAAGAAGTTCTATAAAATTAGAGACCTAGTGTTAGAACATAGTCCAAGAAGGAAGCTGTGCCAGAGGAATTCTGAATGCTTGAGAGAAAACTCCAAGAAAACAACACAAGAGTCATGTGACCTCAGTTTCTTCAGAACATGGAATTTTTCTTGCAATGTGCTAGTGTAATGGAATAGAAATGAGTTCACTTTAGATTATTCATTACAACTGACTATTATTATTTGCCTATATGCTTATGTGAAATATGTTTTTGCTTGTTCTTATGATTATATATGTATTAAATGCATACGCTCTCTTATCATATGACCTTCTTAATCCTTGGGATACAAATTAGCTGATACTCTGAATCAAGTAGCCTGTTGTTTGACACTTTAGTTTGTGAATTTTTAGGCTCCATTCTCCCAGTTTCCACTGCCAATTAGAGCTGTAAGCAACTTAAAATATCTACTGGATTTAAAATGTTTTGGAGAATCCTAGAAAACCAGGGATGGTTTTCATTGATCCTCACTGGATCAGGAGCAGGAAAAGGAGGGAGCTCATTACTCTGTCTTCACATCAATTTGTTTCAGCCAGAAACTAATTTACATTTTAACTCTGGATCATTTAGAAAAATTTTGGTTGCAGCTATGTGACCATGAAAATGACTCAATTCCACAAGTGAAAGCTTCCATTAAAACCATGTAGCTTGAATACTTTTAAGAACCAAATATTTAAGAAAATTGCAAAAATTGTTCATGAATATAACCTGAGATTGAAAAATTACAATTTTATTGGTAATATGAGAGAAATTCCTGTCATAGATGACAAATATAATTCTTAACATGTTTTTATGATTTTTGTATATTTCTTACAGATATCTTCTTTAAAAGTTAGCATTAGTCTACCTTAAAGATACTTCACTTAAAAAGCAATAAGTGGTATATTTGGAAAATAGAAATAAATTCAATCAAAATGAAAATGTCAGGCTCATTTCTTTGCAATAAATAATTAGTGAAAAGACTAATAGAAGAGTAGCCATATTTTGAGATGTTATTGTATGACAAGACTTTTCCTGGGGAAATGCAACACATGTCTACTCAAGCCAGATAGGGAGCTCACTACAGGTTGAAATATGCATGCCACTAAAATCTAACTTTGGTGAGCTATTGACTTTTATTGAGGTTATTTACAACGATATGTGTGACAGTTACTTTTAGGAACAGAAATGACTAAGAGGTAACCATACAATCAACGCACCCCCTCCCTAAGCAAAGGTAACAGTTAATAAAAGCTGAGCACAGTGCACAGCCTGTAGGCAGCTGAACACGTTAAAGAGTGTCCTTTCCAAGTGCTTCCATTAGCCTAAGCACCTTCAGGCCTTTCACCTGGTTTCTGAATCTTTTAGAAAGCTAGATTTATCTCACCATTTTCTTTGAAGTTCAGTTTATCTGAGATCCATTTTGCAGCTTATCTTGTCTGAGGCTGTCTCTAAACAGTCTTTGTTGTTCACTCTTGGGAGGAAAAGGTATAGTGAACTTACTCAGTTTCAGGGACTTCCTGAAGATATTTTGAGTTGTTTACTTTTGTCTTAGGAGCATCCCTCCCTGCAGGGGGGAATGTTTCAATCTCTGAGAAAACTGTTACACAACAGGTGCTCTCCAACCTACTTTAACTTGGGTCTCTGGATTGCTTTGTTCAACTGAGTTTCACTGCCTGCTGACACCTCTTTGTCTCGCATCTTGGGAGGGAAAAGTACATAGCCCCTGTTCTTTAAGGGGAAGACCTAAGAAGTAAGCTATTAGAAACAAAGAGACTTGATGCATTCCAGTTGTAATAGGAAAAACTCAGAAAGGTTTTATATTATACAAGTTAAGTTCTTCTATCTGTGAACACTAATGGGTCACATTTCTGGATATCTAAAAAATAGCATAGACAATCCAAGTAGCAGGAAGAGGAGGAAAGTATCATACAATATGTGCTTCTGAAGAAGAGAGAAGAAAACAAAGACTCAAAGACCAGTTTAGTCACTTTAGTCATTGAGTTCTTGTATGGAATCCAGTAGGTCTAATAACATCAGTGAGGATGATCAATAGTCCCATTTTCTAGTGGCCGTGATCATTTAAGATGACAGTCTCAAACATGGGACAACTTCTGAAGACATTTTTAAATAATACAAACTTTACATTTCCCAACTCAAAGTATGACTGGGTACACACCAGCAGGAGTCACATTAGCTTCACTGAAAACAGAAGCCAGATAGATAGAAGCATGATTATGAAATTAATATTTCTAACATAGTAATTAAGCTATAATAGCATTACATGTTGCTTACTATCTCCTATAGAATGTGTTCTTTCCAACAAAATTCATTTCTGATTTTTGTTAACTCTAGATATTCCTGTCCTTATTGGAGTCAAAAACAAAAACAAAAACAGAGTGATTGAAATTTCTCAGTAGAACAGGATATTGTGCTTTGTGCTGTTTTGAAGGTACAAATAAACAACAGCATCTTTAAACTCTCAAACTTAAAACAATAAAATTTCAAGATCCAAAGTAATTTGCTTGTCATTAAAAAGCATCACAGCTTTTTAAAATTTATTTTCTTCTTCTTCTGTAATTGGTATGAACATCTTATTCTCTTCCTTTTGATTGAGAAGCTTCTTCCTTCCTGGTAATAATGAGGTTGGCACCACAAACACAGCCCTGATCCAGATTTCCAGCCTGCCTCTAGAGAGGCCTCTCAGAGCTGCAGGGTCTTGGTAAGTGGTTGCCAGCTTACAGGATTTTAGTCCTTAAAGGGATCCCTGTTTTCTATGTGATTAGTTTTTAGCTAAGCTGGCCATTTGAGGGACCTCTGTATGCAGCAGAACTTTTGCACACTTCCAAAATCTCTAAATTTTTTTGGAATTGGCAATATGACTATATTTCTTGTGTCATAGGGGTAACTCAAAGCTGCTTGCTTCTGTAATCCCTGCCCTGTGTTCAGGATATCAGTTTTACAGAAACATCAATCCAGGCATCCACTGTATAGGATAACTATAACTTGAAGTCTATATGAGCAGCAGGCTCACCAAGAAGGAAAACCAATGGGGTGTAGATGTAGGAATAGATTATAGGCACAGTCGTAGCCATCTCAGAATCTCAAGCAACAACTTATGTTCAGCTCTATAACAGTGTACTTATAGGTTTACAGCAAAGGAAAAATTTTTGACGTTAGGCTGAGAACAGAATCTCTGTATCCAAGCCTTCACTATCTCATAGCATATCTGAAGCAAAACCTTTAACCTCTTTGAGTTTCTAGGCCATGCTGTGAGTAGCAATTTCTGAATTGCATACTGTGGAATGTAAAATGTAGTTCATTACAGACAGACTTAATATACCTCAGAGTGTTTAGGGACATGCTTCATATGCAAACAAATATCTACTATAAGTATATTTTTGACCACTGATCTCATTAGAATCCCCTACAATCAAAATCTGCCTATAGCATAGTTAATGAGGCTCGACAGTATGGGATGGGTAAATACTTTTCAAAAGCGAGCTAAATCCAGATAAGATTTCTGTTATTGGGAATAAATACACCAAGAAGAACATAAGCAAAACCAACATTGTTAGATGCATTCCCAAACAAGCTGCAACTTTTATCCTGAACTAACAATGTGGAGGAGGGGGAAAATAAAACAGTTGAGACTTCTGGGGTATTTGCAATCAGATACAGTGGCTTATGAGTAAATGCCAATGTGCATATATTATATAAAGTTATTAATCTTTTTAAACATAATACTTTTATTGATTATTCAGAAATTTCACATACCATACCTTGATTACATTCATTCCCAGTCCTCCCAGGTTAACACCCCAAACCTGTGACCTACCCTAAAACAAAAGAAGAAGAAGAAGAAGAAAAGAAGAAGAGGAGGAGGAGGTAGAGGAGGAGGAGGTAGAAGAGGAGGAGGAGGAGGAGGAGGAGGAGGAGGAGGAGGAGGAGGAAAAGGAGGAGGAGGAGGAAATGGAGAAGGAGAAGGAGAAGGAGAAGGAGAAGGAGAAGGAGAAGGAGAAGGAGAAGGAGAAAGAAGAAGAGAAGGAAGAAGAAGAAGAAGAAGAAGAGAAGAAGAAGAAGAAGAAGAAGAGAAGAAGAAGAGAAGAAGTAGAGAAGAGAGGAGGAGGAGGAGGAAGTCCAAATTGTATTGCTTAAATATTATACTTCACCGGACCATGGTCAAACTCCTAGTGGCCTTCCCCTTAAGGAAAACTCAGTCCTTCCTTCCCTTGACCCCTGTCAGAAGCCATCAACTCTGACAAGCTTCACTTCAGTGTTTCTATTACTATTTTTAAGAGTTAAAGTGCCTAATCCATAAAGGAAATTGATCTAACCCAAATAGTGAGGTATGAGAGCCATGTGAGGGCTTCACTTCTTTCTCTATTAATAGGGGAGGGTATAATTTCCAAGAGACAATTGCTGACCTAAGATGTTCAAAATTAGAGACAACTGAATTATTTTCTGACCCATCATCTTACCATGAGAGAGGAAAGGTCCTTTTGTTTACCTTAAAATTGGTAGTCAAAAGACTATAAACCTAAATCCATCAGTAGACAAAATTTGCAAAAGTTAGAAAAAATAGTGCCACAGAGAATAAGCTAAACTTGGTGACAGAAGGCAGTTTCCTTGCATTGGTTAAGTTCTGACATTCTGCCAATGCCAAAGTCATGTGTGCTTCTCTCATTGTTCTGTTTCCTGGCAGCAGACTAGATACAAACATGTGCACATGTTTTTCTAATATTTTGAATTTAAGTGTATATCTCAGTTAAAAATAGAGAGTACCAATTTAAAGTTCATGCTCAGAATGCCTTTACTGTCATGAGTAAATGATATGTTTATTGCCTAAAGTAATTAATATTCTATTTCATTAAATCAAAATAATTACAACAATAAAATAAATAGTCAAAATACTTCAGAAGTAATGAAAAGATATACAAAGGCCTAAATTTTCGTCTAAGTGTTATAGAACATTGGCTTGTATTAAAAAAAAATCAAAAGAGCAAAAACAAGAATAAAAATAAATAACTCAAATAATATATAAATTATGTTTTCAAGGGACATATCCTTAGTAAATAGAGACTAATTTTACAATATTGGTAGGAGCCTTGAGGATAGTGGGTCAGAATGCTTTCCTCTAAGCCTCATGACTTTAATTCATTCCACATGTTGGAAGAATACAGTTGCTACTGCAGATTATCATGCTTTCCACCAAGCCTCATGACTTTAATTCATTCCACATGTTGGAAGAAAACAGTTGAAATCTACTGCAGATTATCCTATGACCTCCACATACATACCATACATGAATGCATTGAAATATGTAAATAAAAAGTGAATATAATATAAAAAAATACAAATGGAAGATGCTAGGCAAAATTTATTTTTAAAGTAAGTGCTCTTTTGTGTAATTAAGGTATACTAATTAAAAAGGAAAAACCCCAGTTGAGGCAATATTAACAAGACAGTATACAACGTAAAAGTTATTTTATAGAGAGGCCCATTTCAATGTGGCACAAACACAAAGCGCATTTTGCTACAGGCAACAGTCAGCAGCCATTATTCTTCTGTTGGCATCAGTTTAAAGGTCACAAAGAAAACCTGATGAATTACATGGGGACAAACAGATGAAGACACCATGGTAACAGGAAATGTCAGCATGTCCTCCCAGAAGCTTTCAGACCAAGTTTGTCTAGTAGTGCACAAACAGGATCCATAAGATGGACTGCTCATCATCCTTCACAGCTGTTCAGTGAAGCTATGTCCTCTACTTTTCTTTGCTCAGATAAATTGGGTTTGTCACGAATGCATGATTCCTGTTTATATTGGTTTATCAAGCAGTCACAATGCAGCCAATACAGTCTACTCTTAAGTCGCTATCAAATCCCTAACTGATTTTCGGCATCGTCTTTTGCTCATTGGCTATGCTGCTGGCAATGCTGTAGGTAATGGGATATGATAGCTTCCTTTCTTTTGTCTCCTAGTTGCTTTACTCCTTTGTTCCTTCTCTAGGATTGCATCCTGCTCTATATCACTAACCATGAGAGAATAGAAATACAAACCATGGAGAAGTATAACCTCTCTTTCTCTCTTTCTCCTCTCTGAAACACACACGCATATACACATACACTTTATCTTTATTTCTCTCTCTATGAGAGAAAAAGAGAGAGGGAGAGAGCATTCAGGCAAGAGAGTAGACAATATATATCTATTATACTATTATATATTATATCTATAATCTATATGATATGAGATATATGATATGTGATACATAATATATGATATATGACATGTGATATATATCTATTATATATAGATCTAGTACACTCTGTGGACAATATGAACTGGAACACCTATGATGCTAAATAGTATGCAAGTTTCTAAAAAATTAAAAAAATTACTACTATATGATCTAACAGTCTCCCTATCGACTCAGCCCAAATATTGCTGATGAATAAGTCATGAAAATATAGCATTCAATTTAGCACTTAACAAGAGAGACTTCCTGACATTTGTAATAGCACAGGTTAAATTAGACATCATCATCATGACAACTGGAGTAGATGAGCACTGAAAGAAAACTGTATGATCTCAGTTATTTGTGCATTTTGTTTTAAATACACAGAAACAGTACAGCAGTAGCCACCAAGCAGAGGAAATGAAAAAGTCAGATGAGGAGAGAAGGATATATTGGTCAAAGATAGAAGGTATACATCTGTAGGAATAATAAATTGCTGTACATCATGACTGTAGTTCATGAAACTAAGACACATAATAGACATTTCCTAAGACAATAGAAGTTAAATAGTCTTTTCAGAGGCTATGTCAGATTATGAAGTTCTTCTTTCACTTGACTTAATCATGTCTCTATCATGTCTATAGGCATAACAAACATCATACTATTTAGTTCATACAACAAACCAAACTTATTTTAGGTTATGTAGACATGATCTTATAGATAGTTGAATAGAAAATTAGAAATTTTAGTTGTTAGTGATTGTAAATGGACTCATTTGAGTTCATGAATAATTGGAAAAAAAACAAAACAATGTGTGTCATTTCTTGCTTAGGTAATTGGAAAAAAATGAAACCATGATTAGAGCAGTCATTGTAGGGGTATGGAGACACTGAAAGTCTCTTTGGAGACTGTGATCACTGAAATGGACTCCATTAACATCAATGCAATGCCTTCTTCTTGAGTCATTAATTTCATGTTTGGAAAAGCTTATTTCTTTGCACAAAGGATGCCAAATATTTTGATATTGTTGGTAGCTTCCAAGAATGGGGCAAAATTAACTTTATGCTATCAGGGAAATTTGATATTTTCCTTTGAGTTCTTATTCTAATTCATAAAAAATCAAGAATGGTGGATAAAATAGAAGTTCTGGCTTCTTGTGAAGTTCCTATCCCATTCATCACCTTCAATTCTTCCCCCAACTCTTCTAAGAGTTCCCTAGCTCTCAATGTTTGGCTGTGGGTCTCTGCATCTGTTTTAGTCAGCTGCTTGGTGGAGCCTCAGAGAATAGTCAGCTGGCTATGTTTGACATAACATAGTATCATTATAATCAGGAAGGTGCTTGCCAGGGATGCATCTCAAGTTGGGCCAGTCATCAGTCTATATTCCATCTTCCTTCTCTGAATTTTCTTGTGGACAGGATAAATTTTGGGTTGAAAGCTTTGTGGGTGTGTTAGTGTCTCTATCCCTCCATTGGGGTTCCTGCCTGGTTACTGGAGGTGGCCTTTTCAGGTTTCATATCCCTACTGCTGAACATACAGAGGCTGGACCTAGGCACCCTGCACAATGTAGCTGATGTGCAGCTCAGTCTTCTTTTAGATCCCCCAACAACTGGGGCAGGGATTATCCTAAAGCTGCTGCCTTTCTATGGAACATACTCCCCTGACTGGGCTGCCTTATCTGGCCTCAGTGGGAGAGGATATGCCTAGCCCTGCATAGACTGGATGTGTCAGGGTTTGGGGAGACCAGAGTAACCTCTATCCTCTCAGAGTAGAAGCAGAGGGTTACAGGTGAGAACTATGTGAGAGGAGGTAGGGGGGGGGGCAGCAGTTGGGATATAAAGTGAATAAGTAAATTAAAATAAATAAACAAATTTTAAAAATGAAAGAAATCATGACTTCCTCCAGGATGAGGGACATGGCGTGAAAACCATGTAGAAACCATGAGACATCGAAGAGTGTCTAGGAAAGCATGCTTAGTCTTTTGATTGGTATCTAAAAATGATGAAGAGAAGAAAAAGGAGAAAACATACAGATATATGGACAGTTTGTTAAGAGATGGAAGGCACTCCTAAGTGTAGGCATGACCTATTGAGCTGAGAGAACAGAGCCCCCAGAGCTAATGGGTCATTCATATTTGGCATAATTCTACCACCTCTCTGGATGTTTTAACTTTGCATAGTGAGCTTATGAATCTAAAGAATGTTGCTCTGCTGAGCATTGATGCAGTAAATAGTGCTGATAAAATTACCCATGGCCTGAAGTCAGTATTTCTATTTTGGTCAAGCTTCAAGAATGGCATAAATAGCTTGATCATGCTAGCCCTTTTTGTCCTGGGAATACTTTTACTCCTGCCCATCATGGTAAAGGTGTGTTAAAGCTTGTCTTTAACAACATCAACATGTTGGCAGCCAAAGTACATGGCTTGAACCTGAAAATGGACCCTCAGACAGAATTATTAAATTAACAGGCTGGCAAGCCAACAACAGGTAAGATTCTGCACAGAACCTTACCAACCTAAGACAGCAGTGCATTGCTTTTGATAATGCATATTCCATGACAAGTGAGGAAGGCATTCTTGTCAGAACAACCTAAGACAGGCTCAGTCTTGTTTATGAAATAAAAAAGGAGGAGACATGGAGAGCTTTTGGGACTGCTTGGCAAGAATTGACATGGGCCAAGGACAAGGAAATGTGGTGCTTGGCAGGAATATGATATTGGCAAAGACAAGGAAGTAGACTTCAGGCAGGAATCTGACATTAGGCTAGAACAAAGAAATAATTTCAGGCAGGAATCTAAATTTTAGGCTAGAACAAGAAAGTAGGCTTCGGACCTGAAAATGATTTGGACTAGGACAGGGAAGTTGGCTCAGATATTTTGGTCATCCTGATAAACCCTTAGAAACAGTGATCATGGGAGTATTCATGGAATTGTGTTTATTGCCTTGCTTGTTCTTTGACTATTTGTGTTTATTGTCTTGCTTGTTCCTTGACTATTTGCACCTATTATATTGTTAGTTCCTCAACCTAGGACTGACCTTAATACTTGCATGTAAGTAAAATGGTATAAAAGACAAAAGGAGGAGGGGGATAGCATAGGGGGTTTCTAAGGAGGTAAAATGGGGAAAAGAAAAGGCATCTGAACTGTAAATAAATAAAATATACAATTAAAAAAAAAAGACCTTTCCATAGAACCTGCCTGATTACATGTGTGCATCTCAGGCTTTTTTCACACATGTTCTTGTGACCAGGGAAATTAGTTCTCCTCTTAAGATTATTAAATTCTGCAGTAAAAGAATTTAAGAATGGACTCAAAGAGAAGCTTACAGACAATTTTATTGAAGTTTAAAAGAAGCACCACAGGGCAAGTTTATTGACAATCTCAGCAGATTTTTGGGGTGAATGGAGAACAGAAGGAAGGAAAAAACATTCCATTTGAGTTGAGACAGAAAGGTAGACAATGAGACATTATGGCAGGCAGTCATATGATGGGAAGGAAAAGTTTAGTGGAATTCTGATATGGAAAAATACAACATCTCTTTAAAGGCTAATTATTTCCTCTACCTGTTTATATCAACTTAAAGTGAACCTGGCTTTATCAAGGTGATCCCTTGGCCAGGTGATTTGTTGGCTTAACTGGGGTAACTCTTATGGATTAGACAATGGGATATTTGCATTCAGATGTACATTTCCTTCTTTTGGATAGACTTAAAGGTACATTCCATTCTTTGGGCTAAGAGGTAATAGCTTTCCCTTAATGGACCTTGAATGGTGTTGTAACAGTTCATTAGATGAAGGCCAGGTGAAGTAGAATTTCCTGTCCTCCTCTTATATATTGATCTTGATGCTGTAGTCGGCAGTCCTTTACTCCTGACCCAGTTCTGTCATTCAAGAATGGTTAAAAGTCAGAGAGGTCAAAGACACAAGGACAACATGGCTCACAGAATCAACTAAACAGGGTCATAGTACTTCAGAGTGACCGAAGAGGCAATCATGAAGCCTGAATGGGTCTCTGATAGGACCTCTGAATATATGCTGTGGGATATTTTTAGCTTGGGTCTTTTGTAGGACTCTTATCAGTAGGAGTAGGAGTGTCTCTGACTCTTTTGATACTCTCAGGACCCTGTTCCTCCTACTAGCTTGCCTTGGCCTGCCTTGATATGAGGGTTTGTGCCTGAAATTATTGCATCTTGTTATGCCATATTTGGTTGATATGCCTGGAAGGGCTGCGGTTTTCTGAAAGGAAATGGAGGAGCAGTGGATCTGGGGAGGAAGGGAAGGTAGAGGCAAGGGGGACTGGAAGGAGTGGAGGGAGGAGAAGTTGTGGTGAGGATGGATTTTATGAGAGAAGAATAAAGAAAAATAAAATAATAATAATAAAAAAAACAGTTGGTTCTATCCAATTACCTACTAAGGCAATATATACAAACACTGCACACGATTTATGGCACCAAACAGGTACTTTGTCAGTGTTAGCTTGTTATAGAGTTATAGAATTGTAACAAAGATAGAGTTGTTTTAGAGTTGTAAGTTTAGGGAGGTGTGTTTATTTCATTCACTGTTGGCCTAGTACATGGTAGATATTATTAGTGATGATGAGCCTCTGAAACACACAAAGTTCATGTGTCTGTAATCACCCATCTATATCCATGCCCTGTCTAACTGTGACTACTAAGAGGCTGATACGGGATCCCCCTCCCTTTGGATTTCAGTTTTAATTAGTCTATGAAAACACTAATAGAACTGTAGAATGACATTTATTTCTACTATCTGTACTCTGTTATTACTTGCTACAATGCCATTGGTAGCTGCTGTATCTATCTGCCAATGTCCAAGCTACTGCTGGATAGGTCTGGTCAAGCCTCCCATAGCCCTGTTTGTATAGGGTTCTGATATGAAAATCATTCTTTACTTTTGTCTTCAACCTTACCTATGGTAATTGATTTCTTGAGTTGTTAATAACTCACATTCCTTGTAGGTTCCTTTAATCTCATTCATATATTTTTGTAAGAACCACTAATAATACAGAAATTGTGAAATATACATTTATTAATAAAGTTACATATATATATATATATACTGCTTATATATACATACAGTTAGTATATATGTAATATATTAATATATAATGTATATTATATTTATTGTGTATGTTTATTACATATATTTTATATTTTACATGCAATTCCAGAATGGATATCTTCCATTATTTATTGATTTTTTTCTGTGTTTATGTGTTTGTGTGGGCGACTCTATGACTTATGTGTCCTGGTGCTCAAGGAGGCTAGAAGAGGGTGTCTGATAATCTGGAACAAGAGTGGTATAGGGGTGTTGAATCACTTGATATGGATGTTGGAACCAAAGTTAGATCTTCTAGAACAGTACTATTAATGGCTGAGCTATCTCTCCAGATGCAAGACTGTGTTCATTCTGAAAAGTTTGTTATATCCACATAAGTATCATTTATTCATGATGAATACTTGTCATGTTTTATTTTAATGTTATTTCTTACATTAATTTATTTAAACCTATAGAACATGATAGAAAAAATTGCTTAAATGTATAATGTGTTCTTAGACGATACAGGGACCTAAAAGAACTTTATCAGAACAAAAAAGCTTGAAAACCTAGACAACCTCTGCCAACCCAAGAATTCTGAGACCAGCTTTTTGTTATGTAATACACTCTCTGGCTACATCACAAAGAGAAAGGGTGTCATGGCAACATCATCTGGCCAGCTGCAGCATTATTATCAAGCATCATGCCTTATGTATAGCTCAAAATCTCGTGTGCGAAAGTCCTTTAGTTACAGTTATACACTGGCTTACAAATTGATGATCAAAATAGGTAGCACGGTGTTGAACATGTTAAAGGGATGCAGTTCTGGCTTGAAGATGTATAGCTAAGACATCCTGTGCCATTTTTAAATACCTAGAATAGTGATCATAACAAAAATATCAACTGTTTTGGGTGATGAAATTACTATGGACAAACAGCACATTTATCTTTTTAAATTTTGTAACTTTCTAGATTATGAAAGTTTATACCATGGCCCTACCTATTTTTTTTTTTTTACTAGATGAGTTATTTCCAATAGCATTTTATTTGCAAATAATAAGATTATCTGATACGGAATTTGACAATTTTTGCCTATTTCACAAGATAGAAAAAGTAAGAGATAATTTTATTACACATCTAGTTTTCTGAGATTTGTGTTTTAGTGAAGCAAAACAAAAAGAGGGATTATTGGCATGAAACAAGCATTACTCGAACTGTTGATAGTATGAAAAGAAGACTGTAAGTACATGTCACAATTTTTAACAATAGAGTCCAACCCTAGATTGTGTAGAGATCTGTGCATCTAGCACAAGACAACAAAAAGAGAGTGTGTTGGGTGCTGGAGAGTTGACTTAATGGTTAGGAGCACTTTCTGGTCTTCAAGAGAAACTGGATTTAGTTTCTAGAATTCAAATGACTCACAGCTGCCCGTAAGTCCAGCTACAGAATATCATAACTTCTTCAGGCTCTGAGGATACCTGTATCACATGGTACACAGAAACACACACACACACACAGACCCATAACACACACACACACACAGACCCATACACACATACACACAAACCCATACACACATAGATGCACACACAACACACACACAAACACAACACAGGCTCAGAGACAGAGAGACACAGAGACAGAGAGAGGTGTACACATGCTCATACATGCACTCACTAACCCACACACACTAAAAATGTTTTAAAAGATAAACTAAATGCTGTTTTGCTAAGTACCATATTGAATAGGTTTGGAGAGAATGGACAACCTTGTCTTGATCTTGATTTTACTGGAGTCCTTGTATTCATGCTTTCAAGGACTTTTATTACAAATGGTATTGGATTGTGTCAAAGTTACTTTTGGCATCTAACAAGATGATCATAAGGTTTTCTTTCTTCCAGTCTGTTTCTATGGTGGATTGCTTTGATGATTCATGAAAGATGTACTATCCCTGCATCTGTAGAATGAAACATACTTGATAGTGGTGGATGATCTTCTTGATATTTTCTTGGATTCTGTTTGCAAGTATTTTATTAAGAAATTTTTACAACCATGTTCATGAGAGAAAGAATCTGTAATTTTCTTTCTTTGCTGGATCTTAATGTGGTTTGGGGTTCACGGTGGCCTCATGAAAATAATTAGGCAATGCTACTTTTGTTTCCGCTTTTTAAATAATTTAAATTATATTAGGGTTAACCCTTATTTGGAAGTCTGGTAGAATTCTGCACTAAAACCATCTGGCTCTGGGCTTTAATTTTTTGTTGGGAGACTTTTAATTACTGTTTCCATTTCACTAGGGGTTATAGTGTGTTTAAATTGCTTATCTCATCTTCATTTAACTTTGGTTGGTGGTATATATCAAGGCAATTATCCATTCCCTTTAGATTTTCCAATTTTGTAGAGTACAGGCTTTTGAAGTATGTCCTTATGATTCTCTGGATTTCCTCTGTGTCTGTTGTTATGTCTTTTCTTTTCTACTTTCATTAAGTTGGATCTTCTCACGCTGTTTAAAGTTAATTTGGCTAAGGGTTATCAATTTTTTTTCTCAGAGAACTAACTCTGTTTCATTGATTCTTAGTACTGTTTTTTGTTTGTTTCTAATTTATTGATTTTAGTTCTGAGTTTGATGGGTTTTTCTTTTGCCAACAATTTCTTTTTTTTTTCAGATCTATCAAGTATATTGTTAAGCTAGTACTATGAGATCTCTCAATATATCTATGCCTATGACTGTCTATACCTATGTCATCTATATCTATACCTATCTAAATATATCTAATCCCTATCTATCTATCTATCTATCTATCTATCTATCTATCTATCTATCTATCTACCTACCTATCATGTATTTATCTATAGACAATGCTGTGAATTTGCCTCTTAGAACTATCTTCATTTTGTCGTATAAACTTAGGTATGTTGTGACTTCATTTTCATTCAATTTTAGAAAGTTTTAAATTTTCTTGACTCCCCCCCCCTTTTAAAAAATTCATTAGTGAGTTACTCAGTTTCTGTGAGTTTTTAAGCTTCTTATTGGTTTTGTTGTTGATAAACAGCTCTAATCTGTAGTAGTAAGATAGGTTGTAGGGTGTTATTTCAATTTTCTTGAATCTATTGACAGTCACTTTGTGTTCAACTATCTTGTCAGTTTTGGAGAAAGTTCCATAAGGTGCTGAAAAGAATGTGTAGCCTTTGGTGCTTGGGAGAAATGTCAGATTCACATGGTTTATAATTTCATTTAGCTCTAGAATCTCTCTAGCTAATTGTTTCTAGATGACTTGTATATTGACAAGAGTGGGTTATTGAAGTCGCTCAATAGCAGAGTGTGGGAGTCAATATGTAATTTAAGCTATGGTAGTGTTTCTTTTATGAAATTTTGTGTCCTTGTGTTTGGTACATAGATATTAAAACTTCAGTGTCCTCTTGGCAGACTTTTTCTTTATATAGCATGTAGTGTCCTCTATCACTTCTAATTCATTTTGGTTTGAAGTGTATTTTGACAGATATTAAAAGAGCTACACCAGCTAGCTTCCTAAGTTTACTTGTTTGGAATATCTTTTTCATTTTTTTACCCCGAAGTGATGTCTATCCTTTATGTTAATGTGTGTTTCTTGGATGCAGTAGAAGGATGGATACTCTATTTAGCCCCATTCTGTTATTCTGTTGCTTTGTTTTGTTTTCTGGAATTGATACATTTTGGCTTATTAATGAACAATGTTTATTGATTTCCATTATTTCAGTGGATCTTTCTTTCTTTTGATTTTCTGATCTGATACTATTCATTTGCTGTGTTTTTTGGTTTTAATTAGCCTCTTCAGGTTTAGTTTTCATTCTAGAGCCTTCTGTGGGGCTGTATTTGTGGATAGATTCTGATTAAATTTGATTTTATCATGGAATGTCTTTCTTTATCCATTTATTTTGATTCAAAGTTTTGCTGGGCAAAACTTTATCTGGGCAGGCATCTGTGGTCTCTTAGAGTTTGTAGAACATCTACCCAGGCCCTTCTGGCTTTTAAACTTTCCACTGAAAATGTAGGGTTTTTTTGTTTATTTGTTTGTTTTTGCTTTTAATAATAGGTCTGCTTTTATATGACATTTGGTTTTTTTCCCCTTACTGCTTTTTAATAAACTTTCTTTATTTCTGTATATTTAGTACTTTGATGATTATATGACATGGAGAATTTCTTTTCTGTTCCACTTTCTTTGGTGTTCTGTGTGGTTTTTTTTTTATAGGCACCTCCTTCCTTAGATTGGGGAAATTTTCTTCCATGACTTACTGAAAATATTTTCTATTTCTTTGACCGGGGTTTCTTCTCCTGAATTTTCTGTTCAAGTTCCTAAAATTTTCATTTCCAGATTTCTCAGTTCTCTTTATTGATTCTGCTTCCACATGCAAGTCTTGAAATATTTTCTTCATCCCCTCCCCCCCAGTTTCAGTTTTCATACATTTCTTAAGAATAATTCATTTTCTCTTTACAACCTCTAACACATTGATAATCCTATTTTGAAGTCCTTGTCTTGTGCTTCAGCTCTATTGAATTTTTTAGGGACTACTATAGTAGTTTTTGGCTTTAGTGGAAACATATTTTCCAGGCCGGTTTTGTTTGTATTTTTATGCTGACATTTTGGCACGTGGGTTTGGGATGATTGTAATTCTAAGTGGTGACCTCTGGTCTTGTTTTGTTGGGGGGGGGTGTATGGTTCCTTAATTTCTGTTGCTTTTTCTGATTCTTAGGAGAGTGTGGTTGTTTTGTGTTCTGGAATGCTTCTGAGATCCTGCCAGGGGTAGCCTTTGGGCGCTTCTAATGAATGTCTTTCTTGATATTAGATACTGATACTTAAGGGATGGAAATGAACTAGAAAGTGAGGCACTGAGGAGGTCTACAGGAGGAAATCAGGGTATGCCACCAAGATCTATGTAAGAGTTATTCATTTCCTCTTTAGGACCTCTGAATTGAGACAGAGATGATGGAGAGGCCACAGATGGTAGACTGCTACAGAGCTACGGATGAGACTGGAGACTGATCAGTTCTAGAAGAGCAGAAAGAGAATTAAGATCTGAAGATTGTCTTTCTTTTTCTCTGATTTGTGTGTCTGGTATGATCCCAGGGGATGCCTGTGTGAAATTGGTGACTCAGACAAAGATGGAGTGGTAATGGAGGTTGTAGGAGAATATATGCATGGAGGTAGAGGGGAAGGGGAGAGAACTCAGGGATGAGACTAGGGGATAGAATATGGAGGAAAGAAGAGAATATGAAGGTCTGAAAATTACTTACCTGCTTCCTGGCTAATGTGACTGCCAGGAATATCTTATAAATGATCTTTTTTATTGTAACGTAACTTTACAAAAATGGCTATGAATATTGTAATAGATGTCCAATGGACAATGTCTTTGCAAGGGTATAATTTGAAAATCCACGTAAAAGACAAAACATATCCACTATGTGTGTGCATCTGTATACATGTATATGTTGACAGGGTAGGGTGGTGCATAGACGTGGATGCACGTGTATATTTGTTCATGTGTGTTTAGGCCCCAGATTAACACTGAGATGTCTTTCTCAATCGTTCTTCAACTTATTTTTTTTGATGACAATGTCTCTTACAAAACCTAGAGCTTAACAATTTAATAAACTAGCTTGTCAGTATGCCCAGAGAGTCTCTTGCATCTGTGTCCTAGATTCTTGGATTGTAAGCATTCTTTCTGGCTTTCGCATGAGAGCTGGGATTTGAATTTCGATCTTCATGTTTATGCAAAGCACTTTACCATAAATTGGATCATCTTCTTTACCTCAGGATATTCTTTTAGTTCATAGTATTTCTCCACTAGATGCTTGCTATTGTTTCAATGGTTGTACTACCCCCAGATTTCTGCATTGCAATCCTGATAAGCTATGGTTAGGACTTTTTAGAAGTTAACTTTTAGTTATTTTGCTTCGGATCTCTCAAGAGGCTAATGTTTTCAAGTTCATAATAGTTTTTCTATAGTTTCCAATTTTGCGTTTATATCTTAAATATCGAATTGTACCTTAATGTATGCTAAAACTGTTGTTTGTTTGTTTTTTATTTCAGTGAAGGCATTACATCCCATGTCACTTCTGGTTTACTTTAGTCCTTCCTTGTGCCTGTGGATCCTCAGGGCAAAAGTAGCTGAACACTTGCATATAAAACCTCTCAAGGGTCTAGGACATGGCCCAGGCAAACCCAATTAAAAAACCAAAATTTTATTTTTTTCTACAATCTGAGCTGTGTCTCTGAGGATGTAGCCCTTTCATGTTTCAGATTACCTTGAGCTTGTTCTAGAATCCCCTACACTATAATCCCTGAGGTTTGGTTTTTGCATAATTACCTACTGATTAAAACCAATATTCAAATGGGTCACAGTTTGCAAATGTCATCCTTATTCCTTATTTTGCTGTCCCCATTCTCATCTGTCTGACTGACAATTCCTATGTTCCAAACCTTTTCAAAGGCGACCTTTACTCCTTGTGCTTAATGTTTTCAATGGGTAGGTTCTTAACTTTCTTGAGACATGATGATGTTTAGGATTTTGACTGTTTTTTTACTGGTTATTTTATTTATTTACATTTCAAATGTTATCCCCTTTCCCAGTTAAACCCCTATCCCCTCCCATTCCACCTGCTTCTATGAGGGTGCCTCTCCACCCACCAACCCTCTCCTACTGAGCATCATAACATTCCACTACTATTGGGCCATCTAGCTCCCCCAGGATGAAGGGACTCCCCTCCCACTGATGCCAGATAGGGTAATCCTCTGCTACATATGCAGCTGGAAG
The DNA here is from genome assembly GCA_021653895.1 of Mastomys natalensis. Lineage (NCBI taxonomy): Eukaryota > Metazoa > Chordata > Mammalia > Rodentia > Muridae > Mastomys > Mastomys natalensis. The sequence goes on along the minus strand of JAJTUV010000839.1, from coordinate 192,745 downwards.
CCATGGGTTCCTCCATATGTACTCACTAGTTGATGGTTTAGTCCCTGGGAGCTTTGGGGGGTCTTGTTGATTGATATTGTTGTTCTTCCTATGGTTGTTGTAGACCCCCTCAGCTCCTTCCGTCCTTCCCCTAACTCCTCCATTGGAGTCCAGTGTTTAGTCATGATTGGCTGCATGTATCCACATCTGAATTGGTCAGGCTCTGGCACAGCCTCTCAGGGGACAGCTATACCAGGCTCCTGTTAGCAAATGATTCTTGTCATTAACAGTAGCATCCCAGGACCCAACAGGAATGACATTAGCTGAAATACCCAACAAAGGGGAGAGGATTTTTTTTTTTTATAAAATTTATGTTATGAATGCTTATGTGACTGCAAGCATGTATGTGCACCACCAGCATGGAGTTTCTGTGGAAGACAGAAGAGAGGGGCCCCTGGAACTGAAGTAACAGACAATTATGATCTACATCTGGAGAACTAAACCCAGTCCTCTGAGAGAGCAACAAGTGTACTTAACTACTGAGTCATCTCTCTAGCCTGAATTTTGTCTATTTCATACATGCATTTGATGTATTTTGATCAATTTACACCCACTTCTCTTAATTCCTTCCAGATAATAAGCCCTGACCTCTCCTAAGTTTGTGTCTTCTGTTTTTTTTCTCTTTTCTTGTAACTCATATCCAATTTTTGCTGTTTATGTACTCACAGGTGTGCGGCCACCCACTACACCATGGACAACCAAGCAGAGGTATCATGACTAATTAAAACTGACTTTCCCTACTCTAAGAAGCCATCAACTGCTCATTGCTCCTCAGTTAGAGATGGGGCTAGTGATGTCCTTCCACTTTTTTCTGGAAGGTTGACTGGATATGTCCTGTGCAAGTCTTGTGCAGGCAAACCTGAACTGTGGTGAGTTCACAAACCTACTGTCCACTTAATCTAGAAGAGCCAGTTTTCTTCTTGTTCTTCTGAGCTCTGGGTTTTATAATTTTCTGCCCTCTTTTTTACAATGGTCTCCAAATCTTGGTGGGGAAAAGGATCTGAAATAGATGTCCCATTTGTGAATTGCAACCATTTTCTTCCAGAGAAGGAAAAATATCTCATGGAGACAAACTAATCTGAGAACCATGAAAAGACCTATCTATTGACTCACATAGAAATAGGTTTCATGTCTTCATGCTTTACCTTGTCATTGCAGAATTAGAATCTTCAGGGAATATTTAGTTTCTATTAATGTTAGACAAAGTTAAAGAAATCCATGGGAAGCAGGGATAAGAACAAGACCACATTGGAAAACAATGAAGACAACATCAGCGCTAGCTCAGCAATGAGCTAGGCTGTTTTCTTCTGTTTCTTTGAACTATTATATTGCTATATTCTTGAGTCTGTCTGCAGGTTTCAATCTTTCTCATTTTCTTCAGATCGTTAGTATATGACTCATGCCTTAAACACATGATAGCTCTAAAAACATCAAAATACCCCTGCATGTGGTCAGCTGTCTACTTGAGTGACATTGCTCTGACTATGCCTTTATTTTGAGCAGCCAGGTCTAGTGACCTCATTTTTTCTCATAGTTTTGATGTTGACATTTGATTATGACTTAGAATTACCTTTGTATATTCCTTTCTGGCACTGAGAAACTTAATGATCTCACCAACATTATCTTTGACCTTTAAATACTCTGAATCTTGCTATTGTTTTTTTTTTTTTTTTAATTTATTTTATTGTTTGAGGCAAGGTCAAATTCACACCATGGGATTTGAATGATCTAAAAGGCATTGGTCCTGGGTTTCATTACTGCTTGCTGGAAAGACTTTGAGACACAGAATAGCATGCTTCCAGGTAGAAGATATGTCCCAGAGATAAATATTTAAAGAACCATGGGATACAGATCAAAACAGGAAGGATTGGCCTACTCTGAGATGCAATTGATGCTTGACCCTCTACTGGTAGATTTACAGGATCGACTCTTGAGATTTTCAAACTGAGTTTTATGTCTTAGCCTTTGTGTCTGTTCTTCTCCACCTCGGCTCCATCATTGGGCAATCCTCTGGCAAACAGTGAAATTTTGGGCAAGCTACTTACTCTATCAGCCCCCCAGTTTTCTTATTTATAAAGTGTGAATGATTATTCCTTTCACCACTGGCTCATTTTGAGGATTAAATAATTCAATATGTACAAGCTATTTCAAATAATACCCTGCAACAAAGCAGAAACTAAAAGTTTTATGTGCTTTATAAATGAAACCTATTGAGACACTATAACACATTTTTTAAAATAAACAGCGTTTAGAGATTAACTGAATAAAAACTTTTCAATCCTGTTTCTTCATGTGCCCCTGAGAAATGGCGTGGGGGAGGGGCAGCCATGACTTTAGACTTCCGCTCTTTTAAGCATAAGTTCAATCTGTGTCTCTCAAAGACGAATCTCCTGGTACTGTGTTCTCGGGAAGCTTTCTTCTGGGAAGATGGCTGCAATGCTCTCCGATGAGCCAGGTGGAAAGCAGAGGCTGTGCTGTGTAAAATACCAACAGTGAGCTCATCGTCCCAATGTCCGTTTTGAATCAAGGGACACTGACGCTCTTGGTTCACATAACAAATGTTTTACTCAGTGTAACTGCTTGAGAATAGGATGGTAGAAACTAAAATAACTGCTTGTTTTTCCTCCTGTAATATATCTCAGGATTGGTCCCAGATGCTTTGTGTGGTTTAATATTATAAACATTAATGGTATGTAACATTTATTTTGGATCCTGTCAGCCGATAGTCCCTCTGGTAAAGATTGCTTCCTGGCATAGTGCCATGGAGAAACAATGGTACCTTTAAGAGGTGGGGCTTGGTGGGAGGTCTTTATGTCATTGAGAAAATGCTGCTGAAAGTGATGCTGGGATCTGGCCTCCCCATCGTTTCTCTTTCACTTTCCAATCAGGTTGTGATGGACTTTGCTCTACACCACGACTCTGCCATATGTCCTGTGGATTGCGACTCACAACCCCAGAAGCCAAGTCAGTCATTAACTCAGAAACTTGCTGTGCTGACAGAAAGCTGATAAATTACATACCAAGTACCTAGTTCAAAATGTGTGTTCATGTGTGTGTGTATGTGTGAAGAGAAAGAAATCTAGTAAGTACTATGTGTGTGTGAGTGTGCATTTGTGAATATGTACATGTGTGTGTGAGTGTGTGTATATGTGTATGCGTGTGTGTGCATGCATGTGATGTATGTGTGCATGTGTATATGTGAGTGTATTTGTGCTCAGTGTGTGTGTATGTGTGTGTGTGTGTACTCGCAGTACTCGCAGCTTACTCACAGTTCTACCTTCCATCCCTAGGGTACCATGGATTAAACTGCAGTTGTCAGGTTTACCTCCATGTGTCTTTACTAGCTGAGCCATCTTTCTGGTTACCATGATTTGCTCAGTAGATGCAGCTTCCAGTGATCCATTTTTAGACAGAATTAAACAGAGAATTTGATTGAGTGCAAATGAGGCATATTGTTGCAGTTTACTCATGGAACCAAGTTAGAAACAGAAAGCGGCCTGGCATCCTGGTGTTTCAGATATGAGGGTACTAAAGGCTATGGCTGTACAGGGTGAGATTTATATCTAGCTTTATAAATCACCAAATGGAAGTTCAGAAAATAAAGTAAGTTTGAAACTAATGAGATACAGCATTTGCAATAGGAATTTTGGATTTTTTCTTTAATTTTCTAAGGGAGACTCTTGGAAGTGTTTCTACTTCCGATCAGACGGTCCTGATGCCAAGCAGACATGACCCTTAAAGAAGAGTGAAAGTGCTGTTTCTTTTGCAAAGTCAGATTGCCACATCAATAATGCTGTTAATATAAACTTGTGACTTCTTCTCTATCTACACATGGAAATCAAGCAGGATCATTTACTCTGCCCTCTTTTTTCCTGTGGTTTCATGAACTGATGTACTAAATGCACTTAAGCAAAGCAATTACTAAAACATTCCTTTAGACATGCAAATTTAATGGCCTAATTTCTATAGTGCATGAAAGAAAGTCTTTGTGAAATTACAGTATTAGTGCATTTGAAGTTATCTTAAAAGGGTTGCCTTCCTCTTAAGGGATTAAAAAGAGAGAAAGAGACAAAAAGCAAGCATTTGGGACACATGATACTAAATAAGCAGTTTCTCCCTTCATCAGTAGTATAACCTATACACCCTTACCTTGTTTAACTTCCATAAATCTTACCCGTGTTTTTAATTTAGAGACTAGAAGCTGAATTGATATTTTTTGGGGGTAGGGTATGGTGGGGAGTTGTCCAAAGGCAAGGAATTAAAGGAAAAGAATTACACAAGCAAAGACATTGACTTGGCTGAGTTTGAACTAGCAATGAAGGAGTTGAGTGACAGAGACAGAGGCTGATGTCTGGGTTAACCTGGGACTTTGGGAAATTTTAGGGAATGGAGTGTTGTTTTAGGACCCATGAGACAAAGACTAGACTAAATGTAGAAGATGTTCTTTTTTCTCCTAGAGGACCCAGGGCCTTGGAAGCTAGCATCAGGAGCTAACAGATGTAACTCTTCACTAGTATAAAGTCTCTATGAATGAAAACATGGCTCTCGTATGGTTAACTGTGATTTGCTTAACAGATTTGTCTTTTAATACTAGGGAAGAATTAGGCAGAGACTTTGTGGTTCATACAACTAAGACCTTTGATAATGAGGGATACTGTTCATCTCTAGCAAGAATGTAGATACTCATTATTAGTATAACAAAAGTTATGTCTTATTATGCTGAGGGTAGTCAAAAATGGTTCACATTCAAAAGTCCTAACTAAGGTCATAAGCTTATTTCCCAAGGCAGGTCACCTGTGTGACATATCTAGGCTAAGGTCAGTTTAAGTTTCTAGGAAAAGTCTTGGACTCGAGAGAGTCCTTGGTGAGACACTCCAACTGCAAGGTAAATCAAGGTAGTATCTCTCCAGATATGCAGAGCAGAGCATAGTTCTGGCTTCTGCTTATATATTGTGCAGGGAGTGTCATAGCGTTCTAGGACTGTGCCCTGTTTATCTTGAGTGAGGGTTGTCACTTGGTTCTGAATATCAGTACAGCCTTAGTTGTAGTAGGATTCCTGACTAAGCTATTTTACATGTCTACAAGACATTTATACTGTGTTCTTTCCATTTCATTCTTGGTCCTTGAGGCATACACAGTGCCATTGAGGACCACATATAAGAATTATTAACAATTTCACAGCAATTTGCAAATTCAGTCTACAATAGGAAAAGGACTAAGCATAAAATAAATATTCAAATTACTACTAGACAAATAAATGCAGGACTATACATCTCAGGCACTAAAACATACAATTATTAAACAAAATGGTCAAAATAATGAAAATCACGGGATATTACTGTGATTTCCTATGACATATACACATTATCCCTAATTGATATTTCTCTGGGTTTGGTATGCACCAAGTTACAAAATACATTCAAGAATGAAAGATAATGGAATCATATTCAAACAAAAATGTTGTAAAGGGGGTATAATAGGGTTGGGGATATAGGATTCTGACCTAAGCCCATCATATTAGAGCATCATCTTAACTTGATCAGAGTCAAGTAGGAGCATGTGTGTCAGCCAAGATCAATGGAAATCTGTAATGTTGCATCCCCAGTGCTGCAACTTCCAGTCTAAAATTGAAATTGAAACAGGTAGAAATGAACTACTTACTGCCTTTTATTTCAGATTGTGTCCATCATACCATAGTATGTTAGGTTAGGAAATTTGGACTACACACAATATAGTCATGTTTGACCTATTTTGTTTAGGGGTATAGTTCAAAATGTGAATTTGGGCATTTAAATCTATATGGTGGTAGTACTGATTCCAAGACAGAATATGCTTTTATGGTGTTCTTCTGTTTTGTTTGGGTCATGGTACAATTCTGCCAAATCATGGATTCACATGGGTTTATTCACTGCCATATGTATGGGGTGAAGAATGCTGAGAGTAATTTTGTGTTTGCTTCTATCTCAGTCAAACATGGAGTCTCCATGTCTGGCATCTCAAACCTTATTCTTTCCTTGCTCTTTGTTAGAGGGTTGACGATTGATTTAGATGATTTCTCTCTAGTGAAAGTTCAGATGGCTAATGCTACTGTGATATTTCTCCAAATCTGTGTTAAAGGTCATACCCATGAGATTCTTTCCTTAAAATTGGTGTTTTCAGCTTCCTCTTGGTCATCGCTGGCTATAGTTCTCAAAATTGCTACAAAATTGACATTAGCCCTTCTCAGTTCTTCACAATAGCTATACCAAACTATATGTTCAATAGCTTCACAGCGAGCATATCGAGAATAAACTACATTGCTAGCATTTGTGAGGCTTGGGATGAAGTGTTCACGGTCCCAGTACTCTGGTAGGAATCCATCCAAGGTGTAGTAGGGTAAGTCAACTATATCATACTTTACTCTTGGAGTATTTGTTATTGTAGCTCTTGGTGGTGCAGTGGTTACTTCACTCATTGTTCCTGTTCTGTAGATATGGCTGTTGAGGATGACTCCCTTTCTGATGAGCTCAATGGTGTTGCTGATGCTGACATGAAAATGGTGTTGTCAAAGAGCCTGAGCTTGATCTGTGGATCATGTCAAACTTAAATAATTCAACAGGAGGAGTTTCAGGAACAATGACCTGGATGCCTTGGCTCAGCAGATTGATGCCATGGCATTGTTCCATCTTGAGTTCTTTTTTATTTCTTATTAAAATGTATATGAGGCCAGGGTGTAATTTGTTGTGGCTCTGTCTCACTAAGTGCTATTTATCTCTTTGTCTTGGTAGTAGATAATGCCCAGTTAATATCAGTGCTGAGTAAATTAGTATTAGGAATATTATTACCATAGTTATGATAGTACAAATCCAATATATTGAGTTAGGTCCTAGACACATTATGCTTGTAGGTCACCTAATTTTCTAAGGTTTAGATTTCCCTTCTTCTATGTTGTACATATGATATTACCAATTTTGGGTGCTGCGACTTCTGTCTCCTTTAATCCTCAAGCACTTCTGTCCCTACAAACACATTTATGAGGAATTATTCTGTGTGGTCTGGGAATAGTTCTGTCTGATTTAATAGTTTCTAAGGGAGAGACTTATTCATTTGTGGCCTAGTATTTAAGTCATAGCATGCAATTTCAATAGCCTTTTTAAGGGTGTTTCTTTGAGTTGTAGTAACTTGTTTTTAAGCAGTTCATTCCATCTTTCTATATTGCCAGCTGTAGTTGGGTTATATGCTAGATGGAACCCCCATTGTATGTCCATAGTCTGGCACTCTGGACTTTAGATCCTATAAACTGTGTTCCTTGATCTGACTTAATATTATGGAAGCCTATCTGGTATCCAACACAAAGTGTGATTGCCAACCTGGTCTGGTCTATGACTTTCTTTAGCTAATCCAAGCTCGGTGCTTATATCTATCATAAGGGTGTAGGCATACAGATCTCTGTGACTATTCAAGGGTCCAATGAAATATATTTGTAATTTATAATTCAATTGTTTAAGAGATCATGTTAGAGATGATCATTGATGTTTGCATCTAGTCTTAAGTGCTCGACAAAGGTGGCCTGTAAACAAAGGCCTCTTTACAGTCCTGCCAGGATATCTTAATATTACTTTTATCAAACCAATAGAATAAAGCATGTGTGCCTATATGCATCAAACCTATTATTTCTTCCTCAAATAATTACATTTATTCCATATTGCAGTCTGGGTTCCTTTTAATAGTTATTCTTCTACGGTTGTCCTGATTTAATTTGGTTGCCCATTTTCCTCATTTTTTTTGGTATTTGGGATAAACTTTCAAGTTTATCAACTGTGTGATCTATTATTCTTGCTTTTAGTCTACTGTAAATCTCCATTGACCATTTGGCTTGTACACTGATGAAACAGGACTATTGAAGTAGAAGTGTTGTGTAGGTCTAATAATAACTTCTTCAATAATTTATTTATAGTGTCAGTGATGGTTCATCACTTTCGTTGATAGGATATTCTTGGCAAATGACCTCTTAATATGGGAGAGTTCTATAGGAGGAATTTGTACTTGGATAATGTTGCAGCCCAAGGTTTTAAGTTTCTTAAAGTAATGCCATTAAAGAAATAACTTGGATATAGTGTCCATTCTCAGTGAACACTTAGATGCTGGCATAATATTGTGGGATACTTACAAATAAGTTACAGACTAATAATTCTATATTTCTCTTAATGCTTTAAATGGCTTTCCTGCTACTCTTTTAATAATTACCTAATTTGGAGGGCTTGGTAGGGGTAAGCTAGAAGTCCAAATTGTCACCTCACTCCCTGTATGTATCGCCAATTTATCTGTTGGACGATTTTCCTGATCTTTACTGGGATTTATATGATAGGTCCTTCCTTGATCTGGGGTTGTTGATTTCTTACATTCCTTGGTATGCCTAGGAATCAGTTTCTGAATCCTCTTCCTTGAGGACTGACTTATTGATATATGATTTCATCTTCCAAATGGTCTATCCTTTGATTTCCTGAAAGAATGAAGAGTTGGGTCTGCAACATTGTCTTGTCCTGGCTTTGCCTTTTAGTTGAGTTTTTTCATGGTGTTGGTTTGGTTTGCTTCTGTACATCAGACTGGAGGGATGCTATATTATTTTTCTCCAGTTCTGTAGTCTGTTGCTAGCTTCTCCAACAGTTTGCCAATTGACCAGGTTTATGTCAATATCATTCTCAAGTGTGGATGGGCACCATTAATTAGAATTTTCCTCATACTAGATAACAGCGGTGGTACCAGTGGCATTGGGCTGTGATAGTAAATTAAGTAAAGGATATCCAACTTCTTAGCCAGTTCAATTTCTTCTTTAATGTTTTTTTTTTTTTTAATTATCCTCTGCCTCTAATTAAGTTAGATCAAGTGTGGGGAAAGCTGGCTTCCACACAGCTGTTATCCAATCCAATAAAGAGTAGGTTTCCTTTTCTGACTCTAAAATTTGTTACAGACCTTCAAATATGTGGGGATTTTCCAGAATCCCTTTGACACCCTTCTTTTCTTTTCAGGGTAATATTACTTACTAGCTCCCCTTTCCCATAAGCAGACTGCATAAGGATGCATCCTTATCTCCTTCTTTGTGCAAAATCGTGTCTTATTTGCTGCAGCTCTGTCCTTGTAAATGGACTGAATTCTACTTTTTGGTCACATGAGTATGATTGGTTAAATGGCTAGGAGTTACCTTGACCTTACTGGCAATTACGGGTAGAAAGATCTTGGTGTCATTGAGGCATCTGACTGAGCCCTTGTCACCTGCCTCCTAATTCTCTTTGAATGGTTTGTTTTTCCATCTTTCTTTCTACCAAGTTGCTGGCTAGCTGTTTACCTTTCATTATACTGGAGTCAATGTCTTTAATTATTTTGCAGTAAGAACCCTGGCACCTCTGACAAGCCTTCCCTGTCTAACAAGATCTCAACAACCACTAGAGTGGACGGACAATAAAATATTGACCTTAGGTTCCTTCTCGAGTTTAGGTAACTTTAGCTCTAGCAAGAGACACCTACTTTCAGGACTGTTCTCATCCTTTACATTAATTTTCTTATTTCCTCTTATTAGTCTCTGCATTTTGTCAACTTGTTAGCCAAATAATTGAGGAATTTGGGTTGTCTTTTTTTCTGAAGCACCAATTAAGGTTTCTGGTGGATTTCACCTGATTTACTAGCTTTTCTATTTAAGATCTACCCTTATTATTCTCTTGGTTATCCAGTTCCTCATGTACCTGAGCAAACTGATCACTCTATGAAGTCTTTAGGTCAGAAGCCTATGTCTTCATGGAGGGAAGTCATGCAGTCAGAAATTCACCCTTCTCCCAGGATGTCCTTGGAATACTAAGAAGTCACCTTAGCTTCACTTTTCTAAGGATCTCTTAAAAGATTAAACTGTCCTGAGCAAGAAGGTAGATTCTCATAATTAGTATAATAAAAATTATATTTTATTAATCTGAGGGTCATCACAGAAGGTTCACATTCCAAATTCCTAGCTATGGACCTAAGCCTATCTCCCCAAGGCTGCTCACATGTGTGACCATAACTTAATGGAAGGTAGAGTCCAGTCTGTAACAGAAATCTCTGATTTGAGGATCAGGATCCTGGGGGACACTCTCCAGCTGCAGGGAAGATGTGTGCCTCTCCAAATATGCAAAGCAGAGCATTGCTCTGGTCTCTGCTTATATACTGTCCAGTGGATGTCATAAGGTTCTAGGAATGTGTCTATTTTTCTTGAGTGAATGATGACACTGGGTTCTGGTTATCAGCCTTGGGTGTAGTGGAGATCCTGAGTAAGCTATTTTTACATTTCTAAAAGACTTTTTTTCTATTCTCATTTCACTCTTCTTATTTACTCATCCCCCTAAGTTAGACACACAAACAGACCTACCATCCTGCTGTTTTGAAGGTGAGGGTACCAAAGACAATGGCTTTGTTTACAACATCTCCCTACCTTGCTCCTCTGTACATGAATACGCAGCAATACCTTCACTAGAGACCAGTGTCTTGATCTTGGAATTTCTTATCTCCAGGACAATGAGAAAGGAAAAGGTATTCATTATAAACTTCTCAACCCCAGGTAACCTGTTATATCAGCACAAAGTAGACTTGAAGGCCTTGTAGAGTGTTTATGTGGCAGAAGAACAAGATAGCAAAACCTTCTGTAACTAACTGAACCTGAATAAAGTAGAAGGAGTCTTCATGCATAATCATCTCCTAAAGACTCCATTTGTCAGTACTATCAAATTGCAAACTCCTGAATTTTGAAGGGGACATTCTCAGACATGAATACTTCTTTTTCTATAGCTGTAAATCCATTGCATTTGGTGCCCTCACCTCTGAAACAGGAGGATGACAAGTCTCTCTCTCAAAGGCAGCACAATTTCCCCAGTGACTCTTCACAATTTTGTATGTTACTCATCATAGAATAATAAGCATAGTCTTATAATCTGAAATCAATTAACTTTTTATCTTACAGTATTCGTATATAGCATAAAATAAAGAGCAGAACTCACTTTTCAGTTTATGCTGTGCCCTTCCACAGAAGGACATCTCTAATATATATGCCAAGAGGATATCTTTGTCTTTATAACTAAGACAGTCCTTGTTGACCTTGACCCTGAGTTTGTTCTGCCATACTGTAGCTAGGTATCTGTTTAACATCCAGGTACCTAATGATAACATTTATACCCATCTTCCCCTTGGAGCAAGTACATTTTCTCCAGCTGTCTTTTGGAATTTCAATTATTTTTCTTAATTTAGAGACCTTAGCTGTCATTATTTTAGTTTCTTTCTACTGATTATACTTCTTATAGTTCTCATGATGACACATAGTTATCAGGGTAGCTGAAACTTAAAGTAAAAGTTACATACAAAAGCAGTGAATACACTTAATGTAGATATGTTCTTCTGAGATGTTAAATATTTTCTATGAACCCTGTGCTGTAGGCATAATATTATTGCTTTCATTATGCTGAAGAATTTACTGATCTCAGAGCAGTAATATTATTTGAATGAAAACAAAACTTACAAATAACATAGTATAAATATCTTTCTATCAACCCTTTGTGTGTGTGTGTGTGTGTGTGTGTGTGTGTGTGTGCACATGCACGTGCATTTCTTTTTGTGAAAAAGTCAAACAGAAATTTTTACAACTATGAAAATTCAGTAGCTATGATAGTTTTTGTCAATTTGATACAAGCTAGAATTTTATGAGAAGAGGGACTCTAGTTGAGAAGATGCATTTATTAGATTGGTCTATAGGCAATTCTACCGGAAACCTTAATTGTTGCTTCAAAAAAAAAAAAAGAGAGAGAGAAGCCAAATTCCTCTGTCATTTGGCTGATAAGTTGCCAAAATGCAGAGGCTAATAGGAGGAATTAAAAAATGAATGTAAAGGATTAGAACATTCCCAATGGTAGATGAAGAAAAAACATGTCTCTTGGTAGAGCAAAAGTTACCTAGGTTCAAGAAAGAACAGGATCCTAAGGTCTCTTGGCAAGTCTCTAGGCAAGGTCAACTTGGACATAATTTCCAAATTAATGATAAACATTTGAACTTCATTTGACGTCCATGATTGTGGTGGTTTGAATAGGCTCTTATATTTGAGTGCTTGGTGATTAGTGAGTGATACTACACTTGAGAGGGACTTAGTAGGTGTGACCTTGTTGGCGGAAGTGTGTCATTGGGGATGTGCTATGGGGTTTCAGATGCTCAAGTCAGGCCCAGTTTCTCTCTCTTCCTGCTGCCTGTGGACCCAAGAAATAGAACTCCCAGTTCCTTCTCTAGAACCACATCTGCCTGCATGCCTCCATGTCATGCTGATAACTCTGAGTTTAAATCTCTGAAACTATAAACCAGCCCCAGTTAAATACTTTTCTTTATACGAGTTTCTGTGGTCATGGTGTTTCTTCACAGCAATAGAGCACTGATTAAGATGATTAGAATAAATTAATGATTTCATGAAGGTAAGTAATATATCTGAACAAAGACATTCTTTCTCGAGAAAGCCCAGGACAGTATTGGCTTGTCCTAAGAGCTCATGTTTCATCCACAGCCTAAAGATCTCCAAAAATATGGTAGTGACACTGGAGTGTTTGTCTTATTTGTCTGAAGATTTGTACTTAAAAGACAGACTAAAAACAGATGAGCTGGAGTTGGAAGAGAGAAGGTGAATTAAATTTGGGTCTTATTTACATTTTATAAATCCAAATGATCATTCATTAAATTGCAAATAGAGATGCTAATGCTGGAATGCCATGTGTGAATGTTCATTTCATATTTTACTTTACTGAGCAAATTGTGACTTGCTCGAAGTTTCCATATATGATCATACAATATTTATATGTTATTATTATTAGAATAACATTTTCAAAAGACTCTAAGTATGAATTGTCCCAATTTTTCTTGTTAAATAATCTTTCTGGTGCTCCCAAATATACTTACAAAGAAACAGTGGTTCACATTTCTGTATACAATGTACATCTGTGGATGGTTTTTGCTATATATTTGTTGATGGAATTAGGACATCATAAGGAAAAGAGTTTAGGACTAGACGGAATACTTCTGACTCTTTGAATATTATCACATACCTCGTCCATATTGAGTGACAGCAGCTGCTTCACACAGTTCTCATCGTCTGCCCGGGAGTGAGCACCTGAACAGTTATAAATAGAAAGACTTCACGTGACCCATCACAGACCTCATCCGTTACATAAACAAGCAGAGACCTAGAGAGGCGATGTGACTTTCCCAAGATCATGCACTTGTTTTACAGCAGAACTGAACTTAAACTGTAGTTTTTCTTTTGGCACAACCTCAGCATTACTATCTATTACAGTCCATGGGTTATATAGGGGCTTTACCTACAGTATCCTTAACTATGACTGTGTTTTCTAATGCATTTATATGTGCATTTATATTATTCCTAACATCTTATAGGTATGGTATTACTTTTTACATAAGCAACAATGAGCAGCATCCTCAATACTCTGGGAAATACTACTGGAAAACTAGAAGTCTTCCTCTTTTTCAATACAATGTTTTTATTAATTCTTTGAGACTTTCATACAATGTCATTTGGTTAGATGCTCCCCCAATTCCTTTCAGGTCTACCTCCCACCCCTAAAATTGTTCTCCCCTTTTTTTGTAGTTTTAATTTTTAAGTAACCTACCTAGTCCAATTCATGATGTCCATATATTTATGGATATGAAGTCATCTATTGGATCATGGTCAACCTACCAGAAGCCACATCCTTAAAGAAAACTGACTATCCCTTCTCCAATGACTATCAACTGTCCATAGTTCCTTAGTTAGGAGTGGGGCTTGTCTGTCCATTCTTACAAAACTCAACTATTTCAAAATTGTGACCCAATTCCTTTACCAGTGATACATGGATAAACACAATCATTGTATGAGGTGTTTGTACAGTTTTGGCATAGTAATCCCTGTAAATTACCTAGCCATAACAGAACTAGAATGTTGGTAAGGCTTGATCCAGGGAATGTCTTGTGCAGGCTACCACTATTGCTGTGAGTTCATGAGTCTAGTGATCTTGTCATGTCCAGAAACACATTGCAGTTCTTTCCTCCCTAGCACCTATCTCTTCAGGCATTTCAGCCCTCTCTTCTGAGATGGTTATTGACAGCTGTGAGAACTGACATAGATGTTCCATTTGTGGATGGCCACTCCACTGACCCTGGCTCAGTGATTTCTCAGTCATCATTTTCTGCATTACCTACCACTTACTGCAAAAGAAACTCCTCCTATGTGACCTGAGAAATGCACTAGGGTATGGGTTCAAAGGTACATACTTAAAGAACAGTTTTGATACTATGTACATTTAGCAATATTACTGTAGTGCTAGCAATCAAATAAGTATCATTAATATTTCTCACTGTGAGGCCATTGTTTACTATGATCTCTTGTTTCACACTGAAGGGCCCTGAATCATTCTCTTCATATTAATTTAATTAAATATGTGTAAGTACATCAGCTTGTTTCATGCACTGTACTTGAAACCACTGGCCATGGAAGACTAAGACAGAGGGTTCCAGAAGTTGGTGTTTTGGACATTTTGTTTATTATTATCTTTAATCTTTCCTCACAGTCCAGTTGCTATCACCCTCCCGCTGTGCCCTCCAACAGTTCCTCATCCCATTCCTTCTCCCCTGTCTCCAAGAGGATGTCCCCACAAACCACTCTACCTTTTCAGGCCTCCCCACTCCCTGGGGCCCAAGTCTCTCAAGGGCTAGGTGCATCTTCTCTCACTGAGGTCAGACAAGGCAGTCCTCCACTGTATATGTGTGAAAATGAATGGGCTTCATATGAGAAGAAATGTAAAGTGCTCATCAGAGTACATATCATTTCCTTGAGAAATGTTAACTGCTTTATGAAATGGACAATTCTATTTTTGAAAAGCACATTTTGTGCTATTTAAAAAAATATCATTAAACTCTTTTGAATGTAAGGCATGTGAACTATGACGATAAAATACAGTGTTCTTAATTTCCTGCAATGTAACCATGTCTCCTGCACTGGATGAAGGCCAGTTCTTTTCTCAGTTGAGAATCAAGCTAGACTTTCAAGCTTCGTTTAGCCAAGCCTTACATGTGAACACAGGGGCTACTTACCACCAAAATGAACATGGGCATGGTTGTAAAGAGAAAAAGTTGTTCTAGTACTTTCTATCCTGAAAAAGAAAGGGATAAAACAAGTTTAAAATGAGTTATTTATTACTTGTCATGTCAGAAACATAAACCAGCTCCTACATATTAGGAGCCTACTCTACCAGAATGAGTGGATTCATGAATAATGAAAGTATGGCACATGTATTTGAGTGGTAAGGACAATGTCACATGATGCTCCCATCTCAACTTTCTATCCTTTTCATGGTGACAATGCAGGGGTTATACTCCCTAATCATGAAGTTGGGTAAGAAAGGGTACCCTTTCTGATTATTAAGTGCCAGGTATGTATTGAGTCCCTGTTTTGTATGCCTGCTCTGTTTTCATCTCTGTTTCTCAACAAAGGCATTTTCTCTTAATGACTTCTTTTCTGAAAGAATGAGTATAGCTTTGTAAGTGGAGCACACAGTCTGGTCAGAAATCTTTTTGCAAACTGTCTAACTCGTATCTAAGTCACATCTGTGGCAGTTATTAACCCCAAAGTCTGCTTCAGTCATTTTAGGATGAATTTCTTTTTCTCCTCCTCCTCCTCCTCCTCCGGTTTTTCTGTTTCCTTTCCTTCTTTTTTTCTCCTTTAGCATTGCAGCCTAACATTAATGTAGATTCAGCTGGTTATACTTTTTAACTAAGGAGTTGCGAACAGGAAAACTGGCTAAATATAACCGTAGTCAAAATTGTCAGACAGCTGTGTTTAAAGGATCGCTTCAACTCTTCATTTTTTCCCTAGACCTGTGATATTTTGGATTGCTTTTTATAAAACATTTGTGTGTGCAAGTGTGTGTGTACGTGCATATTTAAGAGCAACTGGCACTGGGCAAATAATCAGAGTTGTCAATAGTTCTTTGTTCTGTGTTCAATGTTTGGTTTTGAATGACTCTTTTACTTGTTTATTAAATGAAAAACTGCATTTGCATTTGAATGTTATTTGCTTTATTCTTTTCAGTTAAACATGGAAATTTGTTGTCATTATTGACCATACAACAATTAGATGAAAAACTTTTACGTCATTTTTCTACAGCATGAATGTCACTTCAACTTTCTAGTTACATTGTCTTTGCTCTGCACTGCAAGCTGTGTATGAATTTTAGTAATGAGTTTTTGTAATGATGTTATTTTTTTTAACAAACTAATTTGCCCAATTTATTTCACACTGTGCTTTAGAATTTGATTTACTTCTCTTCTCCCCAACGTGGAACATCAATGACACGTTATAAAACACAGGAGAAGAATTCTCTAAGGCAATGGGATGTGATTTCATGCTAAAATAAGAAACAGACTTTAAACCTCCATTTAGTGAAGTCTTACCTTTGCTGCCTCTTAGAAGGGACCATGATCACTGAGCTAAGACTGAGTATCCTCTGTGACATCTTAAACTTTTTTAGTCTAGTCTATTTCTTGTATTAAGGACTCCCATTGTTAATGCCTCTAAAGGATCCTTTGCCCTCTGCTTTTTTCTATTTTTAATCTTTTCTTCCAGAGCTTTCCCCTCGCTCTATAGATGGTAAGCTGTAGCCC
Organism: Mastomys natalensis; assembly: GCA_021653895.1. NCBI lineage: Eukaryota > Metazoa > Chordata > Mammalia > Rodentia > Muridae > Mastomys > Mastomys natalensis. The sequence goes on along the minus strand of JAJTUV010000839.1, from coordinate 176,020 downwards.
TGACCTACATTCTAGCTTTACATATGCAGATGTTGCTAAACGTATTTTTGTCGGGTGCTGTGAAGTTAGAAAAGCTCCAAACTTAATACTTGCTGTTTTATGTTTTATGATTATATGCATTGATTTTTTTGTTCCTAAATTTTATTTATGAATTAATACAAAACATTGCAGACCAATGTGTCTTACCTCTATCCTCCCTCCTCCTCTCCTCCCTCCTCCCCTCCTCCTCTGGTTTAATCTGGGTACGAGCTAACCGTAGCTCTCTTAGAAGAGAAAAAGTTCCAGGATGTTTGCTTAAATAAGCACTCTTACTGTATGAATGCTTGTGTAGGAAGCTAGTTCATATGACATTTAAAGCTGAACCATGTATGCTCTGTACTTCTAAAGTTGTATGACTGTAAATACATCAGTGCATTGTTGTGTTTCCATTGAAAACATTTTATAAATTATTTATTGTATGTGTGTGGGTGGAGCGGGTGGGTAGTACATGTGCATGTTGTAACAAATGGGTGGAGGTCAGAGGAAGGATATCTTAGATCATGGTTTCTTTCCTTTCACCTCCTGGCTCCTGTAGATCAAATTAAGGTCATCAGGTTTAGAGATAGGCACTTTACTGAGCTGAGCTGTCTCACGAGCCCTTCTTCCAATTTTTTATTGTCTTTCATGAATGAAGCACAAATCAAGCTAGCTTTGTAAAAGTGGATAATTCAATTGTGTCAATGGTGTGTGTGTGTGTGATGTGATGGTTCTCCACATATTCAGAATGTTTTCCTCCTCCAAAGCAGAGCTTCATACACCCTGGATAACAACCACCAACCCCATTCTTCTTTCTATTTCTAGAAGCTCAACTACTTGTATACCTCATGTACGCTATACGGAAAATGAAGGCTGTTTTATTTTATATCTGTGTTATTTTATTTAATGCACTAACCTCATTGTAACATACTTCAGGGTTTCCTTCTTACTTTTAATGATTATGCAACATTTCAGTGTACTTGTGTGTGTGTGTATGAATGTGTGTGATTTTTGCCTACCCATTTACCAGTTGATGGTCATTTAGATTGCTTCTATCCCATGTCTATTAATGAATAATGCCGTAAGAAATCTTGGAGTGATTCTGATTTCAATTCTCTAAATTCAAATTGCTTATTTCACAAATCTATTTTTATTTCATTTTTAGGGACTTTTCTCCTGTGTTCATTAGAGGTAGCACTATTTCAGCCTCAAAAGGACTGCACAAACATTTCACTTTGTCCATATCTGTTCTGTCAACTGTTTTCTGACACACCAAAGTAATACATTTTATGGGTATGCTGTGATATTTTAATATATCTTTGCATTGTAAATGTGCACATTAAAACTGAAGTAACCATCTACCTTCCATGTTCTTAAATAGTTACCATTTGTCTGTGGTGAAGAGTTAGATACCCTTTCTTCTAGCTCTTCTGAACATTATTGTTATCTGTGCTAACCCTACTGAATAAAGGAAAGTCAGATATTATTTTACCTGTCTAATTGCAAATTTATGGCTCATTGAATTTTACAATTCTTAGTCCATGTTCTACTCAGCCTCTAGGATCCAGCCTCCTACTCTCAAAGTTTTGAGATTAGCTTTCTGGTTTCTACAGAAGGGGAAATCATGCGAAGTATTTGTTTCTTTTTGGATGTAGCTTAACTTACTTAACCTGACGATCACCTGGTTTCAACCACATTATCATAGATGACAAGATTTTATTCTTTTTTATGGCTGAATAGAATTTAGTCACATCTTTGTCATGTGAGACGTACATGCTTGATTTTGTCAGAAGACCATGTATGCCATTTGTTTTCATTCATTTCCTCATGTATTTTGGCATCTGTCTCCCTTGTTCTTGTCAAGAATAAAATCAATAAAGCAAACATGGTGGCCTACCTGATGGGCCAGAAGTATAGATATGGGATGGGCAAACAGAGCAGAAAGATGATTTCACAAATGCATAAAAGTGAAATCTGATAAACACTCGGACTGGGAAAAGGAACCCAAGATTAATAGAGATGGCGCTTCATTGAATCTGAGGGTCAGAGACAGACGTCTCTGAAAAGAAGCTAATTGATTTGATGTCTGAAAGATGTATGCAGTTTGAAAAGGCTAGACAGTCATGAAGAAAGACATGGAGACTGACGGAGTCTACATCATGGTATAAAGAGTTCATATAGGAGGACACAAGGCTCTATAGTGGCCTGGTCAAAGAAAGAGGTTGTAGAAGAAGGCAGTGGAATAAAAAAGGATGGGAGGTTTCACTACAATACTGAAAGCATTTGTTAGAATTTTTAAATGTGGTATAGGGGAGCAAATATTGTAGCAAGATATATTTTTTTGCTCTTAATAACAATGAATTATTGAAGCATTAAATAGAGAGGAAGAAGTAGTGAGCAGACAAGGCTTGCAGATGTTAGAGATGGCAAAATAAAGATACCTTTAAGATTTAAGAATGAGATTTATACAAAATAATTGAATAGTGGGTGTGGGAGGGATGCCACCTACTTTCAGCCGAAATCTTTTTCTATACCCACAAACATGATAGTATTCTCCCTTGCTGAGTCTGGGCATCTCTATAAGAGAAGGGGCAAAATGACAAATTCAATCTGCTGGGCTTGGATTTCCTTGAGGGCATTCTGTCTGGACACTGGGAAGAGCTGATTAGATGTACATGTCTGGATTCAGAAGAAAGATCTTGACTGATGGTGATGATGCAGAAGGCATAGATCATCCAAGGACCTTTGCGTTGGAAGTTAGTCGGGAGATCACTAAGGCAAAGCATGCAGATCCAGACAGAGATGTGACTTTGAGAATTCTAAGTACTCAGCACAGGCAAAGACTACATAGAAACAGCCAAGGGCATCAAACTGATTCTTCCTCTTCTTCTTCCTCTTCCCCTCCTCCTCTTCTTCCTTATCTTCCTCTTCTTCCTTCTCCTCCCCCACTTACTTCTCCTCATTCAGTGCTCTTGCTGTTATCATTTTTATTGTTAAAACTAATTTAACTGTTAAATTCTTTTCCCCAGAGACACTTGATGGCTCTATTTCTTCTTCAGAAGTCTAGAAGTCCAGTCCATGGTTGCTTTCCATAAAAGATTTAGGAAGTCTATCATATATTGTTTTGTGAATTATAGGAAATATCTCAGCTCAAAGGTTGACTAGTTGTTCAACTAAGTGTCTTTCATCTTCTATTAATGTGAAAATCTTACTGGCATTGGAATTTTTAAATTATTTATTTCCTCAGATTATAATATATTTACATGATTTCTCTCCTTTTTCCTTCCTCTAAACACTCCCATATATTTCTCACTCTCCTTTCAATTCATGGCCACATTTTCATGAATGGTTGTTAAGCACATATATGTATATGTATGCATATATATGTATATATAATGTATTCCTAAATATATAAATACAATCTGATCAGTCTGTATAATGTTACTTATATGCATGTTATGACTTTGTAATTATTATCAGTCTATTTTTATGTTGATACAATCTACTTACCAGGCACTTCCTGAATATTGTATACTTGATATTGATTTTTCTGTGTTTTCTTTATTACAGAAAATAGGTGAAAGGGTAAGTTCACCATGTGAGACACAGAATTATTAATTTTTTATGTGTTAATTTTACCCCAGCATTTATATTTTAATTAAAGATAAGTATTTTTTAAATTGAAACAAGAGATGTTACACTATAAACTATAGTAAAAATTTTTTGTAGAATGATCCAGTTCTTTAGCTATTACACAGTCCACTCATAGTCTTGAGCAATTTTCAAGTTAAAAACTAAACTGTAGGATCTGTTTATTGGAAAATCTATAGATAAAATGTGGGCATGTTTATTCATGTTTTCTGTTTTCCCTTAACAAACTTCTGTATTTCTTTTTCTATTCTTCTAAAGTCACCCCCGACAGAGTTGTGACAGAGCTTTTGTGTGGTTCAAGGACATATCATTAGAACAATATTAAATCACCAAGATTTCGGACAAAGGAAATTAAAGCAACATTAAGAATAAAACCCAAATTTCCCTTGAGGTCTCACTTCTGCCTGCTGGGTCTCACCTTGGTTCTCCTTGTGTCTTCTAACCTCAATTACACTTCATTAAGACAATTGCCTATGCAACCAGCCTCTCTGAATTGTTATAACTCTCCTTGAAATGCTTGCTGGAGCTCCAGTAAATGCTTTGTGTTGTTTCTTAGCTTTTTGCCATCTGTGCAATCATCTTGACATCCATTGACAGACAGAGGAGAAAATTCAAGGCCATACAGGAGTGATGGAAGTCAATAGAAATGAACTTTCCTTGAGTGGTGTGGGATGGATCCAATGATGAGTAGAAATCAGGCTTCTATTTTTATTTTGGAAATTTCTCCAGCTGTTAGGATTGTCTAATAATTATTGCCTGATAAAATACTCCATAAACCCATAGCACAACTGAACGCATTTCATGGGTTGAATATGAAAATTATCAATCAACTCTGAAAAAAAAAATCACACTGAAGTGAATGTCAGGAGGCAGGTGCTAAATTCATATTAATCTAAGTGGGCATATGAGAAATGTTACATTTTACCACCATGACAGTTTGGTGCCCAAGCATCAAATTTCCTGCATCTTTTGCATTTGCCTGAATTATTCTCTCTCATAACATAATCTCTATACATATTAATTGTTTTGGCACTGTACCCTGCAATGTATGCTATTTTAAACCTGTGGATGAGCTATATAAATCCCAACACTCAGGAAATGGAAGCCAAAATGGAGTATTTGAGGAGTTCCAGGCCAGGCTACTTTACATTAAAGATCTATTTCAAAGAATATCACTTATATAAAGCTGCACCGGGATGACCTCCTTGACAAAATGTGGATGATTTTTAAAAGATGGTGATCTTGTGAGAACATATGCAAAATGAAAAGAATATTTAAAGTTTATTTCTATTTATTATTAATGATGTTGGTACATACGGGAATAAGCCTGTGGTGCTAAAAAAGATGATGTAGAGATGTTGACTTTAAATTCATTGAATTTCTTTAATGAAACTATAAACAGCAGCCAGACACTTGAGGGATTGTTTGTATAGCAATGAATTAAGATTCAACATTTTGTTTTATGAATACTATTAATGAATACAATTCTTTGAATAAGTGCAAGGTTCATTATTAAAGTTGCAGTTTTGGATCCTTAGAATAAAGGACAAGGTGATGAGTCTCTCTGTGTCCTTACTTTACCTCATGGAGAAATCACTGCATGAATGCTCTTGTCAGCTCAAAGGCCAGGAAAGTCACCATGACCCATTTGTTCTGGGCTGTGTACACCAGCTGGTGCATGGTTTAATATGAGGCATCATAGTTATACAATTTATGAGGACCCAAAAACAGTCCTGGTGGACCATTGAAAACACAACTTCAGGCTAATCTTGTTTATAGATTCACAGATTTGAGCCACAGAATAAGGCTTTGATTCACAATAATGATTGAAGATAATCCTTTACGGGAATTTAGTATACATTTCAAAACAAGTCCAATTTTCTGAGCCATAACCATTACTTGCACCTAAGATATTAAGTGAAAGGTTAGATGCAGAAGGAGAACAGTCTGAACTAATGTTTTGCATTCCATACTTGATTCTGCTGGTAACAGTCTGTTATGTGTTCTCAGTGTATGGCATATCTATCCCTTGGGCTCGTTACTGGAACATGAGACACAGACAACTTTCCTAGCTAGATGTCACATACTTAATGAGGAATATAAATACAGTAAAACCAAACTTATAATTTATAGTTACTACCCAAAGAAGAAATGATGAGAGTGGAGTTTAGTTAAGTGATTAATACATTCCACACAAGTGAACAGTATCTTGTGAACTAGAAGGAAGTCATTAATGATGATAAAATTGAAGAATCAATTATAAGAGTACAATTTAATCTTTCCTTCTAGTAATTTGAGAATGCTAACAGTACATCTTTGGTTCTTCTTCTTTTTTTTTTGTTTTTGAAATAAATAAGGCCTCATACCACTTAAATAACAACAAGAACATTGTTACTAGAGGAAAAAACTATAATCTTCACTTCATATGTAGAATTTTGCTAATAGTATGTGTATAAGATGAGAACATACAGATGGAACCCATTGGAGGGTGTAAGAGTTGAAGTATGGGAGGGAGAGAGACCAAGAAGAGAAGGATAATGGGGAGGGAATATGAAGTAATTGCACAGTGCACATGCATACCAATATTGCAATGAAATCCAGGACTTTATACAATGAACACATTTCAAATAAATTTTAGTGAGCAATAAAGATAAATGACCTAAAAGTGACATTATATAAGATGATTAGTCTTCATTACTGGCATAATTAGTTACTTTTCTGTTGCTATGATAAAACACCATGACCAAAACAACTTAGAAAAGAAACTGTTTATTTGGGTTTGTGCTTTCAGAGAGATAAGAATCCATCATAGTAACAAAGCATGGTAACAAGTGGCAGGCATGACATCACGAATAGGAAACTGAGATCTCACATCTTAAAATACAAGCTAGAAACAGAGAGAATGAACTGAAAGTGACTTGAGGCCTTTAACTCTCAAAGCCTACTTAGATAGATGCAATGACATGTATTTAAAAATAAAAACATAATACCTGTTGAGAAATACGAGGCATTTCATGCCATATTAACTTTCTCTTAGATATCAGTATCACAATACAATAAACACAAGAGCATATTGTCAAGAATAGACGTTAACAATTAGTTTTCTCAAGAAATAATGATGGTAACTAATCTTCCCATTAGTTGCAATGTTATCTTGCGATGTAGGAGTTTGGAGGTAGAGAAAGGCATTTGAGAGGCAGATATACAGGGAAGCTGTCGCTTATTCCTCATCCTAGCAAGCTTTTCTAAGTTTCATGTTTCCAGCAAAGTCTTTCTTCAGAATATATACCCAGTATTTTGTGACAAATAAGGCCAGGAATTCTTTGTAGGGAGAAATGGAGTCCCCTGAGTTGAACTGCGTTGATACCAGCCTGAGTCATTCGTTTTACTGACCAAGACTAAGAAGGCTCAAACACTATAATACTGCTGCTGAGCTGGCATACTCATGAGACAAGGTATATGTCAAATGAGTCATAGTACAAGAAGCCATGATATTCTTCTAACACAGTCTCAAAGCAGGCCTACTCAAATGAGAGATTTTGGGGAAGAAGAATGATAAAGGATATATAAATATGAAATATCTACATGTATTTTATACAATAGATATATATGAAATGAAAACTAAGAATTTTTAAAGGCTTTTAAAGAATTTTGCTCTCTGCATAAACATTTCTGCTGACCATACCAGACACTCAATTATAAATTTTAATAGTTTTTAAGTTGATTTAAAATTGTGCATATTAACAGAGGTGATATGAAATGTTTAATGGTATATACATTGTAGAGTGTTTAAGTCAGACAGTGTATTTGTTCTCACAACATTTGTCACTTATTTAAGGTGAGAAGCCTCAAAACCATTAAGTGTAATCTTTGGAAATGCAGAGAATATAAGTGTCCTAATAATTGGTAAGGTGATTATACCACACATATTGGAATCACTTCATAAATCATTTTATTTATCAGTTGCTCTTAGCCAAGCCCTTACTTTCCAACAGAGTAAATATTGATACTTTATTTTAAAATAATATTTTAATTTTTTTGTTGGAATTTTCCTAAGTTTCTACACTGTATTTTGATCAAATTCATCCAGCATTGTCTCTCCCAAACTCTCTCCCAGTGCCTAACACTTCCAATTTTTGTTATTAGTAACTCTGAGTCCAGTTAGTGCTGTCCAAAATGTACATGGGTGTATGGCCATCTACTGAGGTTTGAGAATGTCCCAGCTGTGATGTTTCCATAGGAGAATCACTCTCCCTGTCTCAGCATCTGGTAACTCCCAACATCTCCTCCATCCATCATACTTGGTTAGTCCCTTCCTTAGCCAAGATGGAGTTTTGACTGGTTTGATCTTATGTAGAACTTTCTCATGCAGGTAGCATCATCCCTATAGCATTGACTTAAGATTCTCCAAGAGGGTCAACATACAGAAATAGCTTAAAAAAAGTATAGTTTGTGAAAATTCACAGTGGATATTATGGGAAATATATTAAAGATTTCCTTTCAGGTTCAGTGACAAAACAAGTGTTCATAAACGTTGATCTAGTTTGCTAAATCACTTAAATTGGAGATTGATTTTGAAAGTATGCTGCTTCTCTAGTAATGGAGTAGATAAGTAGATTTCATTCTGTGTCAGGATTCCCTATATTTGATGTTATTACAGAGACCCCAGTAAGGGAGAATGAAAAAGAAACGATTGGTATTTTAATATCATTTCCTATACAGAAAACAATGTAATGCCATGATTATTGATTAAAGTGCATCAGGTAGAGATCAATATAGTTTTATTTTATTGATTATAAAGTACCTTATGATCATGACTGACTAGATCTATTAAATGATTCAAAGCTGAAGAATTAAATGGATATATTATGGAAAAATATTTAGTCATAAATGAGATATAATGAAGTTAACATAAATGTAGGGAAAATATAATCACTGTTCATTGTACAAAGGCATCAATAGTTAGTCTTCAGAGGAATGAAAATGGTTCCCAGTTGATGAATAGTGCTTATTGGAAAACAATATCCAAGCTATGAAATTGCAATGTCATTACCTGAAAAGCCACTAATGGTAAAGTAGTATTGATTCTAAAATCATTTCACCTTTCAGTTTACTCCAGACTTTCAATAATTTAACTGATGATTTTACATTGGTGGTTGTGTGTGTGTGTACGTGTGTGTTTATGTATGTGTAGATGGACACCTGTACTTCTGGATGTGGAGGTCAGACGTCAACAATGAATTCTTGTTCCCTAGGAACTATTTTGTTTCTATTTATTTATTTATTTATTTATTTATTTATCTTGAATTCTTGTTCCCTAGGAACTATTTTGTTTCTATTTATTTATTTATTTATTTATTTATTTATTTATTTATCTTTACACTCCAGATTTTATTCCCACCCCTCCACCCTGTCCACCCTCTGACTGTTGACTGCTTCATATCTCATACTTCCAACCCACCCCCTGTCTTCACAAGTCTGTCCTCACCCCGAACCCCCACCTACCTGACTTCTAAACTCCCTGGGGTCTCCAGTCTCTTGAGGTTTAGGTGTATCATCTCCGATTAAATACAGACTCGGCAGTCCTCTGCTGTATATGTGTTAGGGGTTTCATATCAGCTGCTGTACGCTGCCTTTTGGTGGTCTACTGTTTGGAGATCTCGGGGATCCAGAGTAATTGAAACTGCTGGTCCTCCTACAGAGTCACCCTCCTCCTCAGCATCTTTTAGCATTCCTTAATTCCACCACAGGAGTCAGCAGCTTCTGTCCATTGGTTGGGTGCAAATATCTGCATCTGACTCTTTCAGCTGCTTGTTGGGTCTTCTGGAGGGCAGTCATGATAGGTCTCTTTTTGTGAGTGCTCCATAGTACCAGTAATCCTGTCAGGCCTTGGAACCGATTCCTTGAGTTGGATCCCACTTTGGGTCTGTTGCTGGACCGTTTTTTTCCTCAGGCTCCTCTCCATTTCCATCCCTGCAGTTCTTTCAGACAGGAACAATTATGGGTCAGAGTTTTCACTGTGGGATGGCAACCCCCTCCCTCATTTGATGCCCTGTCTTTCTTCTGGAGGTGGGCTCTGTAAGTTCCCTCTTCCTAAGATCAGGTCAGGCATTTCATCTAAGGTCCCTCCCTTTGAGCCCTGTAAGTCTCTTACCTCCCAGGTCTCTGGTGCATTCTGGAGTGTCCCCCTAACCTCCTACCTCCCTAGGTTGCCTGTTTCTATTCTTTCTGCTGGCCCTCAGGGCTTCAGTCCATTTCCTCACCCAATACCAGATCAGGTTCCCCTCTCCCTCCCACTCCTGTACACTTTTCCTCCCAGGTCCCTCCCTCCCTCCCCAGTTATGATTGCTTTCTTCTCCTTCCCTAGTAGGACTGAGGTGTCCTCACTTGGGCCCTTCAGCTTGTTGACCTTTTTGACTTCTGTGGACTGTATCTTGGGTATCTTGTACTTTCGTTTTTTTTTTTTTTTTCTTTTGCTAATATCCTCTTATTGGTGAGTACATACCATGCATGTCCTTTTGAGTCTGAGTTACCTAACTCGGGATGATATTTTCTAGTTCCATCCATTTGCCTGCAAAACTCAGGATGTCCTTGTTCTTACTAGCTGAGTAGTATTCCATTGTGTAGATGAACCACATTTTCTGTATCCATTCTCCTGTCATGGGGCATCTGGGTTGTTTCCAGATTCTGGCTATCACAGATAAGACCGCTATGAACATAGTGAAACACACGCCTCTGTGGCATGGTGAGGTATCCTTTGGGTATATTCCCAAGAGTGGTATTGCTGGGTCTTCAGGTAGATCGATTTCCAATTATCTGAGAAACCTCCAAATTGATTTCTAGAGCTGTTGTACCAGTTTGCAATCCCTCCAGCAGTGGAGGAGTGTTCTTCTTTCTTCACATCCTCACCAACATGTGGTGTCACCTGAGGTTTTGATCTTAGCCATTCTAATTGGTATAAAGCAGAATCTCAGGGTCATTTTGATTTGCATTTCTCTGATCACAAAGGACTTTGAATATTTTTTAGTTGCTTCTCAGCCATTCTAGATTTCCTCTGTTGTGAATTCTCAGTTTACTTCTATACCCCATTTTTTTTTAATTAGGTTGTATCTCATCAGGCTCTGGGGCTTCCCTCTTGGGCTAGTTGGCCAGCTAGCTCATGTAACTTGTCTGTCTCCCTCCCTTGAAAGAAAATTACACAAAGCCTAGTTTTTCCCATGAATGTTAGGGTCAAACTCAGATCCTTGAGCTTAAGAGGCAAACATTTTACTAATTGAGCTGTTTTCTCAGCCCAAACTTGTTTTTTTTTTTTTTTTTTTTTTTTAAATGGGAAAAAGAGATGTCATTCGAAGGACTGTGTGATTAATTGCTTAATTCTGCTGGTGTAACATGGAGTTGGAGGGTGCCATAGGCATTCTGTGTTCATAGCCTGATGAACCAAGCTATTTTGACAGCACTTTACAACTCCAGTCACAAGAGGTTTAGAAACAGGCTCCTTTTCAAATCTTGATTTGCTTTTTGAAGACTTGATTAATAGAGTAGAGGTCTTTTTTAGTGCTTCTCCATCTCCCACACATTCTCAGCACCTACCTTGTGAGATGACAATACCCCAAATCTGAGCCTTGCTCCCAAGATAACTCCTATATTTAGCCATGAATTTTTATGAAATATATTGGAAAGGGCTGAGGGCTTGCTGTCTTAGGTATGCTTGGTCTATTGAGTTACTGAAGCAGTTGGCCCAAATTAATATACATGTAGTCTCATTCAGACACAATATTCTTTTAATTAAATATTCACTCTTTTCATATTTGATAATAGAATAGGTAGATTTATTTGGCATTTGGTTTTCTTATATAAGATAATGATAGTTACAAGCATCTACTTTTTCTGTCCACAGTCCTGACTGTCAACTGTCTACCACTGAAGTATTATTTGGATAGGCAACTCTTTGAGCAAAATTTTACCTGGAATACTAGGATCACTGGCTTTCTACATTGTATTATATATGGTTGTAAGGTAGCATATATATTTTTTTATTTTAAATCAGACTGCATATATGTGGTGGATTGGGAAATTATAGATTTCATTCTAAGACTTAAGTAACTTTGAATACAGACAGTGTAAATTATAGAAATCTCAGATGTCACTTGAGTGTATGTTGATAATCCCAATTACTGAAGACATATAATATACTTGGACAATAAACTTGATAACTGGGTTTCAGAAAATGAACATTTGCTCTCATAGTTGACTACCAAATTTAAAATTTTATGAGACAGATAGTTTTTTAGATATTTTTTTCCTGTTCTGTGATATAATATTCCAACAAAAACAATTTAAAGGAGACAGGATTTATTTAGCTTAAATTTCTAGGTTCCAGCACATCACAGCAAATAATCACAGGGGCAGGAACGTGAGCATCCCTATGTAGGAATGAGAGCTGGACTCAGCTTCCTCTTTCCATTTTATGCCATCAAGATCTTAACCAGGGAATACTTTCAAATACAGTGTGCCTACCTCCTAGTTTTCCGACTTCAGTCATAACCAAGACTACCATTCATAGGCACGCCTACCAAACCATCTCCAGGTAATTCTCAGTTCTTCAACATGATGCTTAATACTCTCACCACATTGTGTCTGTATTTTTAAATGGTACAATGTCACATTAGCACATTGTCAGGAGCAAAAACATTCATTTAATGAAATTCAATAGATAGATGCTATTATCACAGACATTCTGAGAATTTTTGCAAACCTAATTTTGCTTGTCAATTTGTCTCCAGTTTAAAACCAAATCCTTCTCTTGATTATGAGCTTATCTTAGTTAGTGTTCTGTTGCTGTGATGAGAAACTCCTATAAAGGAAAACATTAATTGAGGTTTCTTAACATTTTCAGAGGTTAGTCCCTTATCAGAATTGCAGGAAGCATGGTGGCACACAGGCAGACATGGTGCTGGAGTAGTAGTTGAGAATTCTACATTCAGATCTGTAGCAACAGGAAGAGAAGACACTTACTTGGCTTGGCTTGAGCTTATGACACCCCAAAGCTTAGCCCCAGTGACACACTTCCTCCAACAAGTCCACACCTATTCCAATAAGTCACAACTCTTAATCCTTCTCAAGTAGTTCCACTCTCTGTTGACTAAATTTCCACATTTTTAAACCAAAGGGGGCCATTCTCATTCAATCCACAACAGGGCTTAAATTAGTTTTTTTTCTGTTATGTTATATATTTACTTTTTGAGTACTATGAGTAATTTCTCATTCTTTATACGCACGTGTGAATTGCATCATAAAACAAAATTTAGTGTTTTGTTTCAACCCACGTGATATGTACTCTGATCAACCCAGTAAAGATACCACTTTCTTTTTTCATTTCTACAGTGTCCTTGAGTTCTTTTCCCTTACATCTTCATAAAATATATAACAGCTTACTGCAGACTATAATTATCCTTCTGTGCTTTGCATGTAACTGTGTTTTAGTACTGATTATCCAACCTCTCTTATCAATCTTTCCTCCACAAGTTTATCCAGTGTATGAAGTTGATAGTAAGGTTAACTTTTTCAGCTTAAAAATATAATGATGACTATGAGCTGTTGGTCTTTCCCTGACTGGTATATGCCATTGATGCTTCTCTTCATTTCCACCAAAATGTTAGTAAATGGCAAGACCTCACTTTTCCTTATTGTAGAATAATATTCCATTATGTGTATATACAATTTCTGTATCCATTTTTGAAGGATGCTTAGATTGAGTCCATATATTTGCCATTGTGAATAGTGCCGTAGTAATGTAGATATAAGTATTGCTTCACTATGCTAATTTCTACTCATGCGTGGTATTTTCTAATGTGATTATTTTTATTTTTAGTTTTTAAAGTAGCTTCTCTACTAATTCTCAGTAATGGTTTTGCTAGTTCATATCCCCAGTAACAGTGTATAAAGGTTTTCCCTCTTTATATTCTTGTCAGAATTTGTTCATTTCATAATAGTTACTCTTACCTTGATAAGTTGACATTACAACATAGTTTCAATTTGTCTTTCAAGAATTGTTAAAATAGTGAGTATTTTTCATGTTTGTGAATCCTTTGTTGTTTCTCAAAGATGTCAGAACCATTTCTATATCAGGCAGCTTGTCTCTAAGTTTTCTCAGCTACTAATGTATTTTTTAAAAATTCTTATTAGGTATTTTACTTACATTTCAGATGTAATCCCTTTTCCCCCATTCCCCCCCCAACTCAGAAACCCCCTATCCCATCCCCCTCTCCTGCTTCTATGAGGATGTGCCCACACCCCCTCTCACTCCCACCTCCTCACCCACGATTTCCCTCACACTGGGGTGTGCCAGCCTTCATGGACCAAGGACTCCTCACCCACCTTCTATGCTACTAATGTATTTTAGACATTGATCCTTTTGCTGATAGGATAGTTGACACACACAGACCGTATTGCAGATGTGTTTTTATTCTTTTGATTATTTCCTTGATTTAATTTGAAGAAATTGCAATGTTCTATTTTTTGTTTGTCTTTTGCTTTTGGTGTCTTATGAAACAAATATTTTAAGTATTATGTTTGTGTGAACTGATTATCATGGATGGTGAGACACAGACATCACGTGTGAGCTTCTGCTGATTCACCAAGCTTTTATTGAAGAGACTCTCTTTTCTCCAGTGTGTTTTTCTGACCCTTGTGAACAAGCTTCATGTCAATATATGTGTGGATTTTTTTCTGAGATTTACATTCTGTCCCATTAGGCTATGTGTCTGATTTTATGGCAAAACTTGTTATTGGTTACATTATAATATTTCTTAAAATAAGAGATAACAAGGTTCCTAGGTTTGGCTTTTCACTGAAGTTTACTGTGACTACTCCAGTCTGTTGGATCCAAATGGTCATTGATTCCAACTTGTCAAAGGAAACAGTATTTAATGAGAACTACATTCAAATTGCAATTTACTTGTTCTTATTAGCATCATTACCCTTACATGTATTAATTCGTTTATTCTACATATGCATAGGTATTATTTTAGCACATATATCTGTACCCAATGTATGAACCTTGTGCCTATAAACAATGGTGCTTAGAAATACTAATTAGAGTACTATTTGGGAAGAAAATGAGATTTATTCGGGATCACAAGGCAAAGGCCATCTCTCTGTATTTATTCATTGTTTACAGCGGCAATGGAGTCAATTGTCTTACCTATTGTAAATAGTACTGTAGTGACATGAAGCCTGTGTAACTTGGTATGCTAATTTTTACTCAGATGTGAGGGCAGAGAGAAGAGCAAAATGGTGGGAGGGCAAGCAGATTTTATGTGACAATCAGCAGAGTGGGGATCTGAGCTCATATAGGTTTTCCAGATTGATCCTAAAGTAGGTACCTTTGCCAGAGGTAGTTGATCTTTGAAAGAAGGTTGAGGGAGGTTTACTGGAGGATTAAGTGTGGTTCCTATGATACAAACTGCCTTATGAGATCAACTTTTTACTAAATAGAACCATTTAGACCTATTCACCCAATAATAATCCTTCTGTTTACCTTTCCTGAGGACTTTAGTTAGGACTTTGTTGCCAGTACTGCCATTTTGGGGACAAGGAGTTTTGGACTTGATAGTGTCCACAAGGAGCACACGAGGACATTAGCTCTTTAGAAATGGAGTAGCAGATGTATAGAGTCTGTCAGATGGGTGCTGAGAATTATACTGAGTCATGTGCTGGAGAAGCCAGAGCTCATACACAATACACTTGAAAAGTTACTGTTTGAAAAGTGAAAAAAAAGAATTATAACTTAAGAATAACATTACTGAATAAATAATGAATGTTTAGCCCAATGTTTTACTACCAATTATAAAATAATATGTGAGCTTGAAATGTGTGTATTCAGAGAAACTTTATCTCAAGCAGATTACTACAGGCAGGTGTCTTAGTTAAGGTTTTACTGCTGTGAACAGATACCATGACCAAGGCAAGTCTATAAATAATTGTGGCTAGATTATAGGTTCAGAGGTTCAGTCTATCATTATCAAGGTGGGAGTAGGGCAGCTTCTAGGCAGGCATGATGCAGGCAGAGTTGGAACTTCTACATCTTAATCTGAAGGCTGCAGTGGAAGACTGATTCCAGGAACATAGGACAGGAGTCTTAAATCCATACCCACAGTGACACACCTACTCCAACAAGGCCACCTCCAAATAGTGCCACTCCCTGGGCCAAACATATTTAAACCATGACATTCAACTCCCTGGACCCCATAGGCTAATTCAAACATATGAGTCTTTGGGGGCCACACTTAAACATAGGATAATGCAAAATATAACTTCCAAAGTCCCCATAGTCTATAACAGTAACACCAATGCTGAAAGTCCAAAGTTCAAAGTTTCTTCTGAGATCTATCAAATCACTTAACTGTTATTCCTGAATTAAGGCAGGAAACCAGCTCGTGAAACCCCAAACTCTGTGTCTCTATGTCTGATGTCAAAGCAGTTTTCAGATCTCTAATTCCTTTTTCATCTTTGTTGACTGCAACACATTTCTTTTCCTGGGCTGGTTCCACTCTCTGTTAGCAGTATTCTTCAGGAGAATCCTATAGTTCTGGCATCTTGAAAATTTTGGGGTCTCCAAGTCAGCTTCAATGTTATAGCATCTTATTTCAATGCC
The DNA here is from genome assembly GCA_021653895.1 of Mastomys natalensis. NCBI lineage: Eukaryota > Metazoa > Chordata > Mammalia > Rodentia > Muridae > Mastomys > Mastomys natalensis. The sequence continues at coordinate 159,699 of JAJTUV010000839.1, read as the reverse complement.
TGGGATCCACACATGATCTTCTTGGTTCCTCCAAAGGCCTGGTTTCACTTCTTCAGCTCTGCTCTCTGTAGCACTCTAAGCTCAGACTGATATACTCTACTGCTGCTACTGTTTTTGGTGATCATCCCATGGTACTTGCATCTCTAATACACTGGGGTCTTCCACTACAACTAGACTTCACCTATAGCCTCTCATAGGTTCTCTTCATGGTGCAAGACTCAAATCCTTTCCATGATCCTTCAGACCTGGGCCATCAACTGCAACTGAAACTTCACTTTCACCAATGGCCTTCCATGACCTCTTACAGTGCCAAGCCTCAGCTGTTTTTTACACCCCTTCATGCCTTCAAAGCCAGTGCTACTTGGGTGACTCTTACATATTACCAAGTACAGTTCCAGCATAAGGTACAACCTTGGTTATCTCTGGAACACAGCTTCTTTGTGCTCTCAGAAAACATTTCCCAGAAGAATTCACCTTAGTGATGCTGGTTTCTTAATCACCACTAATTTCTTAGCTCTACTTAATTAGTACCAGTTGTCCCAGTAGTCCCTTCTATTCTGGACTCTGAAGCCAGAGAGCCACATGGCTAAAGTGTCAAGTTCTGCTGCTTGTTGGGGCTCTAACATCGTCCCCTTGTTCTATTATATTATCACTTTCTGTTTTCTAACTCCTTCACTGCCTAAGCTTGGCAGTCCTGGAACTTGCTTTGTAGACTGACTTTGAACTCAGAGATCTGCAGGCCTGTCTCCAAAGCACTGGGATTAAAAGTGTGGTCTACCAAGATTAGATTTAAGTTTTTCTTCACCTAGAACTTGCTCTGTTCTATGATGGCCTTGAACTCAGAGAGCTGCTTGTCTTTTTCTCCTGTGATTAAAGGCTTGTACTACCATGCCTGAACCTAAATTTATCTGGGTGGAATCTTGTTTAATTCAATTTAATACCCTTGAACACAGAATTCAGCTCCATTTCACTTCCTGATGCCCCTTTAATACTCCAAACATATATTTTATATTTTTTCTTTCTGAGCTTGCTATGCTTATTCAAAGCGCTCTTCATGAGATTTAACCAGAGAACAAAGTCTATGGTGGGCATTTCTGAGAATTTCTTAGTCAATGCAATGGATCTGAGTCTCTTTACCTTAGGCTCAGGCAGATTCTTTGGGCAATGGCAAAAAGCATCCAGATTCTCACCAAAATATCATAAGAACAATCTCTTGGCCACATACTAAAATTCTTCTCTCTGAAACTTCTAGAACCAGGCTTCCACAATTCAAATCACTCTCAAAAACAAAGTCTTCCTTATTCCTACTAGGATGGCCTATTAAGCCCCACTTAAAGCATTCGAAATCCAAATCCAAATCAAATGTCCCTAAATTTACATTTTTCCGAACAAAAGAATGGTCAAACCTATCACAGCAATACCCTATTCCTTGTACCATATTCTGTCTTAGGGTTTTACTGCTGTGAACAGACACCATGACCAAGGCAAGTCTTATAAAGGACAATGTGGCATGTAGTTTTAGTAAATGACCCACACTAAATCTGGCTAATCACTGGCTTTGGTGATCGAACCAACCCTCATGGCTAGCTTGCTGTCAAGCTGCTCACACTTCCCTAGGCCATTCAGCCCCTGTGGGTGGCCTGCAGAAAGCCAGCTACTGCCACTCAATTCCCTTAGCCCTGTAAAATTATAACTCTATAGACTTGTAAATATACCAGCCAGATTTTTAAGGTAAATCTCCAACCCCAAAATGCCCACACAAAAAACACAAAACTCAATTGATATGAATGCAGGCTGAACACTTGTTCGGCAAATGAACTTATATTACTCTATTTTCCATCTATGAAATCTCTAGCTATTTGGGGCTTGTCCAGGCCATGTGGTTCTGGTTCATCTTCTTTTTTCCTTCATCTTCTCTTCATCCTCCCTCTTCTCTCCATCCATCTCTCTTTTCTTCCTCTCTACCATCTCCTAAAACTTTCAGCTCTGCCTTTCCTTACACTGTCCAATCACAAGCTCTCACTTTATCTGACCAATTAAGATTTCACCTGACCTCAGCTGAGTACAGGCACCTCTCTTGAGGGCACAGAAAATACAAACAGCTATCCACAACATTTCCTCCTTTTTGTCCAATTAAAAGGCTCTTTTCTCTCAGATGTAAATTGAGCATAGCTATTACCATTTTGCAATTTATGAACTACAAGATACACCTAACTCCCAGTCCATCAATTTTGTCAATTAAATAAACCACTCTAACATCTATTCTAACTTAAAAATCTTATAATTCTACAGCTAGTTATGTCCTGGTTTAGCTTGTATACCATCTGAAAAGCATCTTCTTAAATATATATTCTCTCGATGCTAAATAGCTTGGGTTGGTTAAGAGACTACAGTTAGTCTTTAATCCCACCAGAATTCTGAGTGCGACATAAAGTTTACCTGAAAATATAGAAAAGACTAATATAGCTTCCAAAACTGACACAAATTGCTGAGACAGCTGCCTACCTACACAGTCTCTTGCTTCTCACCACGTTGGAGCATCAGTCTGTGGTCCTTTGGTCCAGGATCATCTGACAGACCTTTGTAATGCAGAATTATGAAGGGACTCATGACCCCGCATTGGCAGAACCTATCAGTCGATTATTCCACATAGTGTGTCCCTTTTCTGGACAGTATTTTTGTCTGTAGATGAATAGGCAATTTCTGTCCAGTGACTACCTTGCCATGAAGTACATTTGGAGGTAAAGATGCTCAGTTTCTTCTTTGAATCCAAGAAAGGGGAGCTGACAGGAACAGATATTTCTCAACAACAAATCATTAAATAACATTAAAACGTCATTAAAACTGTGGATTTCTGACGTTTTTGAAAACTAACTATGCAAAGTAATCTGGACTAGTCCCCCCTTTTACCCTCCTCCCTTCCATCTACCCCACTTCCCATTCACCTCAGAAAAGAGAATGCTTCCCATGGAAATCAACCAGCCTTGGCATATCATGTTGCAGTAAGACTAGGTACATCTTTTACTGAGGCTAGACAAGACATCCCCGTTATGTTAATAGCAATTTTTATTCTGCGTATTTTCCCTGCTGCTACCTGCTGTGCTTGAGTTGTTTTTCTTGCCTTTTTTCTCTTTAAATGACAACCAAAGTGAACCTGATCAAGATAGTCAGATGGCAACAAGGTCACCAGAGAAGTATATCATAGGCTAATATCAGTAAGTTTTATATCATTTTTATGTTAGTCAGTTTCACGTGACTAACAAAATACCTCAGATAATTTAAGAATAGGAAAGTTTATTTTGGTTCATGGTTTTTTGGAGGTTTCATTTTGTGTTTGGTTGGTCTGAATACCACTGAATCTGTGGCTAGATGACACTTCCTGTCAGTAAGGGGACAGACGTGACTAGAAATTAGAATGAAAGAAAAAGACTGAAATCTTAAAATCCCCTTCTGAGACAAGTCCCAGTACCTTGTCTCACCTTTCAACAGCATTGTAATATGACCATCAAGTCTTTACCGATAGACTTTTGGAGATCTTTTCTATGGTCGTGGGAGTTCCTTCTTTTTCACGCAATGCATGCATGGCTCATGTGAATGCTACCATTATCAGGCACGGTAGTTCACTGACCTTTGATTATGACTTGGAGATTTCTAGTGAAGGCCTGTTCTAGTGAGACTCTTCAAACTGTTTTGTTTTGGTGGTGGTGGTAGGTTTTTTGTTTGTTTGTTTGTTTTTATCAGAAGGGTCCTTGGCTTGTGTCAGGCAAGTCTCCATTTAGCATGGGTTCTTCTTAGTGGCTAACGTTGCCATTTTCACAGCATATAACTTATATTTGTCTGGTGGAGTAAGTTGTTGCTTGAACTCCTAGCAACATAATTTTGTGGAATTTGGTGTTTGTGTTTCATGATTAGCAGTAGATTAGTAGATGGAGATGGAGAGTAACTCACAGAGAAGCAATACAGTTTGCTTGTATACATGTATATGCATGTATACAATGTATTTGGCAAGAAAACTGAATATGATATGTAGTTAGTACTCTTCTTACCAGCTGTCTTTGAACAATTCTCCCATGCAGTTACATTTACAAAAGTTTTACATATAAAATGCGAGGTGCTAATCAATGTTCTTATAGCTCTAAGGGGCCACTATTTTATGAAGACTAACTTTATACCATTAACACTGGAAATTAGCAGTTCTAATATTTCTCTATTGTTAATTTCTAATCAAGTGTGTAGTAATGATTAGAGCCTGTTAAAACAGTTTTAAGCACTTGAATGGTATAGACTGAACATTATACTCTGTTAATTATAGAGAAAGAAAAGTTATTTGTAGTGAAGAAATTTTAAAGTCATGGCGAATTAATCTTTGACTATGCCCTTCAGTTTCTTTTTTTTTTTTTTTCTTTTTTTTTTTTATTGGAAATTTTTTATTGGAAAATTTTTTATACATTTCAGATGTTCTCTCCTTACCCCATTTCCCCCCTCCCTCCCAGGAACTCACTATCCCTTCCCCCCTCCTCCTATCTCCACGTTGGTGTACCCCCTTCCACCCTCCCCTGTACCTCACCTCCCCACCCTCGAGTATCCCCCCCCCGACGGCGTCCAGCCTTCATGGGACCAAGGATCTCTTCTCCCACTTATATATAGCTCCCTTGCATATATAGCTGGAGCCATGGGTCCCTCCCTAAGCGCTCCCAGGCTTGTGGTTTAGACCCTGGGGGCTCTGGTTGGTTGGGATTGTTGCTTTCCTCACGGTGTCTCGAATCCTCTCAACTCCTTCAGCCTTCACTCTATCTTCTCCATTGGGAACCCCGTGATCAGTTTAATGGTTAGCTGTGGGCTTCTGCCTCTGAGTATGTCGAACTCTTGCAGACTTCTAAGGAGACAGCTATATCAGGCTCCTGTCAGCATGATACATCCTGACATCCACATCAACCTCTACCTTTGGTGACTGCACATAGGATGGATATCCAGGTGGAATGGTCTGTCTCTTCTTCAGCTTCTGTCCTGCACTCTGTCTCCATATTTGCACCCTTGAGTATTTTGGTACTCCTTCTAAGAAGGACTGAAGCCCCCCCTACTTGGTCATCATTCTTCATGAGCTTTTTGTGGTCTGTGAGTTGAATCTTGGGTATTTCAGGCTTCTGGGCTAAAATCCAATAATCAGTGAGTGAATACCACGTATGTTCTTTTGTGATTGGGTTACTTCACTCAGGATGATATTTTCTAGTTCTATCCATTTATATATGAATTTATCAAATTCATTGTTTTTAATAGCTGAGTAATATTCCATTGTATAAATGTACCACATTTTTTGTATCCATTCCTCTGTTGAAGGGCATCTGGGTTCTTTCCAGTTCTGGCTATTATAAATAATGCTGCTATGAACATAGTGAAGCATATGTCCTTGTTATGTGTTAGAGCATCTTCTGGATATATACCCAGGAGTGGTATAGCTGGGTCCTCAGGTAGTGATATGTCTAATTTTCTGAGGAACCGCCAGACTGATTTCCATAGTGGTTGCACCATCTTGCAATCCCACCAACAATGGAGGAGTGTTCCTCTTTCTCCACATCCTCGCCAGCATCTGCTATCAACTGAGTTTTTTATTTTAGCCATTCTGACTGGTGTGAAGTGGAAGATCTTTACCAATCCCACATCCGATAGAGGACTAATATCCAATGTATACAAAGAACTCAAGAAATTAGACTCTAGGCAACCAAATAACCCTATTAAAAAATGGAGTAAGGAGCTAAACAAAAAATTCTCAACTGAGGAAATGCGAATGGCCGAGAAGCACCTAAAGAAATGTTCAGCATCCTTGGTCATCAGGGAAATGCAAATCAAAACAACCCTGAGATTCCACTTCACACCAGTCAGAATGGCCCTTCAGTTTCTTATTAAATTTTTGAACTTAAAAATTCTGGCTAATTATGAGCTTTCTCCATCCATAAGGAAGGAAACCATAGATGGAGTTGGTCAAGTCTATTAGTCCTCAAATCATCATTTCTTGACTCTGAAAAAATGGACATGCCACAGTAAAGAACACTTACCTGTTTCCCTAGAATCCCACATTTTTTTAATCACTAAATTTTGTTTAAAAGGCTCAGTGGCTTAACATTGTTTATTTTGAATTGAAGTAGATAGCGTTGGAATTATCCAGGATTCTGAGAAGACTATCACTACAGTTTTGTTTCATTTTTGCTTCACTACTATACCATGACATTTGAGGTTAGGGGTCAAGAAATCCAACAAAGTTCATTGTTAATGGGTTTCTAAATTTGAAATCTTGTCCTTGGCAGCAATATGCTCTTAGATTATTGCAATGACTCTTGTGACATGAAACTTAACCAAGAACAACAGGGCATGTTCACAGTGTCTTCAAATGTGTAGTTTTGGAAACAATGAAGTTTTCAGTGCAAGGGATCCTTAACCCGTTTTTATCTTGAAATAGCACTTGGAAATTCTTTTTTTTTTTTGTTTTGTTTTTGTTTGTTATTTTGTTTTTTTGCCCAAATTTTTAATTGGCTATTTTATTTATTTTCATTTCAAATGTTATTTCCCTTTCCATTTCTCCTCCACAAACCCCCATCACCTCCCCTTCCCTCTTCTGACTCATCTTCTTAGCATTCCCCTGTGCTGGGTCATTGAGCCTCCACAGGACCAAAAGGCTTCCCTCCCATTGATGCCAAAAAAGGCAATCCTCTGCTGCATATACAGATGGAGCCACAGGTTCCCCATGTATACTCTGTGGTTGGTGGTTTAGTCCCTGGGAGCTTGGGGGGTGGGGGGGTGGGGGGGGGTGGGGCTAGTTGGTTGATATTGTTGCTTCTCCTATGAAGTTGCAAACCTCTTCAGCTCCTTCAGTCTTTCCCCTAACTCTTCCATTCGGGTCCCTGCACTCAGTTCTAAAATCCTAAATTCCAAGGCCACTTAACAGAAAGGTTGCTGAGATATAATTGCTAGAAAATGCTGGATTGTTCATACTTACATTCTCTCCTTAGTATGGAGAAATACATCCTTGACTTGACTGAAGCTTTAAGTTAAGAATTTTGTCTTTGAACTCAATTATGTTAAGTTTTTGTGGCAATTGTAAATATACAAAGGTTTGGACTGGAGACACAACAGGAAGATTTTTACTGAGAATTTCCGTGCATTGTTCATTGTGGAGAGTGACCTTCTTTGTTATGTCCTTATCTAATGTGGTATCAGGATAATGCTGGCACTGTGGAATGAGTTTGTTAGTACTTTCTCCCTTGATATGTTATAAAATGGTTTGGAAAGTGTTTATGTTAGCTCTTCTATGAGGATTTGGTAGAATTGAGCCATAATTGATCTTGTCTTATGCTTTACTTTGTATGAAGAATTTTAGTGCTTCTGCCGCTTTGGGATTTACATTATTCTATTGTGAGGTGCATGATTATGTTATTTATTTGAGGTCTCACAGATCTTTTTGACAGAAGCATTCACAGCTGTGAATTTTCCTCTTAAAATTGCTAAAGCTGTATCTAAAAGTTCTGGTAAAGCATTATTTTTCTTCTATTGATTCTACCAAATTATAAATTACTCTCTAATTTTTTCTTAATAAATCACTTATTGGATCAAAGAGGATGTTATTTAATCTCCAAGTATTTCTGTATTTTCTTTTGGTGTTGCTTTCTATTCTTATTTCACTATGTGATAAGTTACAAAAGAGATTTTGATTTCTTTTATTTATCAAGATTTTATTTTATCTTGTATTCTACGTTTCAAGAAGATTCTATGGCCTTCTGAGAAGAAGGTATATTCTGATTTGTGGCTGTGGGAATATATATATATCATATATATATATATATATAATATACATATCATATCACACACACATACACACTAGTTGTGTGTATGTGTGAAGTTCAATTTTATATATGCAGTAGTTTAACTCTGAGTTGTATCTGTTTGTTTGTATGGCTATCTAGAAATGAGAATGTAGTGTTTAAATTGTTAGGTAGCTAGAGAGATATCTGTAGGCTTGGAGGCCATTGAAGTTGAACCCATCTTTCTCATAATCAGCTTAGAACCTCACCTCCCATTTCCACAGTAAAACTCCTATGAGAAGTATTACAATTCTCTCTTCTTAGAATTTAAAGTACCATAATGTGATGATGGTGTTATCAGGGCTTCAATTAGCTCTAATAAAGTAAAGTTGGTTTTGTTTTGTCAAAATGATTGATTCTGAATTATAAGTCTTTACCCAGGGAGAAACACAGCATTCTGATTATCTTGGAATATTAGAGCACTACATACTATTGTCAATTCCTTTAGGAGTGAATATAGTTCATTGTTGTTCTATCCATAAAAGCTAGAAATTGGAAACAACCCAGATGTCCCTCAACAGAAGAATGGGGAAGAATGGTACATTTACACAACGGACTATTACTCAATTAAAAAATGAAATCATGAAATTTCCAAGTAGATCGATGTAACTAGAAAGCAATAATCCTGCATGAGATAATCTAGACCCAAGAACACAAATATAGTATTATTTGGGTGGATATTACCTGTTAAGTTAATGCTAAACAAACTACAATCTGTAGAACCATAGTGATTAGTTGTAGAAAAAGGGACTTGGAGGAATGACTAGATCTCCTTAGAAAGAGTAAATACAATAGATAGTTATTAGTAGAGGGGGGAAGGAGTTTAGCTACTGGAAGAGAAAGATTTTTCAAGTAGGGGAACCAAAGAGTAGGACAGAGAAGAAATACCAGGAGAGACAGCTGTGATTTAGGGCTATTTGTGGGTTGTATGAAAACCTAATACAGTAGAAGCTTACTAAGATGTATGAACATATGAAGGTATTTACACACACACAGGTCTAAATATATTTTTAATTACATATATTCAATCCATATTAAATTCCTCTTCTGAAATTTAATAAATCTTGAAAAGACTCTCTCAACTATTGTTTGTCCTAATTTCCTTGTCTTCCTATTATAAACAGACATGCCTCTATATTGTCATAGACAATTTATGAATGAGAAATTACATATAACAGAAATTTTTTTACTAGCATCAGGCAGAGAAATTCTTTATGAATATCCTTGTCTTATTAGATGGGTACATAACAAACAGGGTACTGTAAGACTAAGAAGAATGAAATGAGTGCCCCAAGAAAGCATTCAAAATGCTAAGGGCATTCAATACACAAGGAAGAAGCTGCACAATGCTATGCTAAATCCAACTTGCTCTTTTAGTGTCAAAGATATTGAGGAACTGAAAGAAATCTTGTTTCTGATCACATCACCGCTTTATCATCTGTTGTTCCTTTAGGATTTGAGCCCCTTTGCCTGTCACTATCTCACATTATATCCTGTATCTTATTTCCTATTTGTGAGTTACACATGACAAACTCTCAATGTTATTTACTTTAGCTGTCTGAGTACTGCTTTGGCAAAATACTAGGAATTTATTGGAACATATAAGAACACAAATAATGCCATCTGATGAATTCTGTTTCACTCTCCTATACACACCTGCCTTCTTCAGTGATTGAAGATCTAGTTGCTGTTATTATATTGGGGAAATGTCTGTGGTATTATGTTTTCTGAATATTTCTTCATAAGAGCAAGAAAAATATGCAGAGATAAGTTCTTCTAGTGCTTTTGTAGTGTCTTACCTTGCTGAATTGCCTATTGATGCCCACTGAAAAACTTAAATGGTGCATTTATTTTTGTGTATATATTTCTCCACTTATAACAACTGCTTATGCTTGCCTTGGCACTTATTATCGACAATATTTACATAAATAGGATTTCAGATTTTTTTGTTCTCATTATTCTGACTCCCATTGCTCGCGATGAGCTTAATCTTACATTTGTGCAATTACCACAAAGTGCTGTGAAGTTTATTATGAACTTCAGATCCAGTGGAGATCATGAAATTAAGGATTTTGAAAAGTAGGTAAATTTAGGGTGGAAAAACTCATATGCATTAAGATGTGAAGTTCAAACTTAAATTGGTAAGAAGAAGAGAATAAACAACTACTCACCTAGCTCATCAGTAAAATAATAATTGAAACAGAATTTTATATTACTATTAGAAAGACTTCTTGAAATACATCAAAGTACCTGTAATTCTTTCCAATGATTCAAGTACTGTGATGTGGAGATCATGATGTTGGAAGCCCATGTCCCTGTCAGTTCTGCTTCTACGGACCAGCGGCAGGACAGTGATCAAAAGCTGGCCCAGGCTCTGAGTGTCTGTACAACTTTTTATTGAAAATTTACAGATGTTGCCTTTAGATGCAAATTGTAATCCAAACCTTTGACAGTGCTGGCTTGAATAAGTTTATTAGAACTGTTTTCCAGCTGCACCTCTGTATCATTTATCCATGATGGGAATGTAAGGAAAATGTTCTGGAAAAAGTGTACTACAGTGGGCACACGCATAACCAGTGACACTACTCCTTGCCATGGAAGTTCAACACAGCACAGCATCCCATTAAGCCAAATCCTAACCAGATTCAAGGCCATACCTTTGCTCAAATTTGTGAAGGCTTATTGAAGTAAGAAGCTGTAGAGGAAAGTTTGAAACATCTGGAGGCTGGCTAATGGAGCCATGACATAAAAGTGTCTTTTGAAGCTGCACATGGCAAAGACCTTCATTAAGTTTTCCAGAAGAAGCAGCTAAGATCATTTCATGATCATTTCTAATACAGAAAAATCTCCTATGGAAAAGGAATTAACCTATGCAGCAAATTTCACTTTTTTTTTTATTTTCAGAAATTGGCAGTCACCACAACTCTTATCCAGTGAGAAGCCAACATAATAATAGCAACAAGGAAGAAGACTAGTTTACTGTAGGCTCAAGTGATTTAGGCATTTTTAGTAATAAAGTCTTTTGAATTTAGGCACATGGGTTAATTTTTTTTTTCTTGTGGCCTATTGTTTTCTCAGACCCATGCCATTTAATTTCCATGCTTTGGTGCACTTCTTGTATTGAATTCTAATTCTAGTCATTGAGAATGAAGAGACTGTGTGATTTAAGTTCTTTTAACTGTATTTTTTTTAATTGTTTTTTTTTATTGGAAATTTTTTATTGTAAATTTTTTATACATTTAGTGTTCTCTCCTTACCCATTTCCTCCCCCTCCCTCCCAGGAACTCACTATCCTTCCCCCCTCTTCTATCTCCACGTTGGTGTACCCCCTTCCACCCTCCCTGTACCTCACCTCCCACGCTCGAGATATTCCCCCCTCACGACGTCCAGTCTTCATGGGACCAAGATCTCTTTCTCCCACTTATATTATAGCTCCCTTGCATATATAGCTGGAGCCATGGGTCCCTCCCTAAGCGCATCCCAGGCTTGTGGTTTAGACCTGGTGCTCTGGTTGGTTGGGATTGTTGCTTTCCTCATGTGTCTCGCATAAAAAGAAGAATGATGACCAAGTAGGGGGGCTTCAGTCCTTCTTAGAAGGATAACAAAATATCAAGGGTTGCAAATATGGAGACACAGTGCAGACAGAAACTGAAAAGAGCATCCATTCCACCTGGATATCCATCCTATGTGCAGTCACCAAGGTGAGGTTGATGTGGATGTCCGGATGTACATGCTGACAGGAGCCTGATATAGCTGTCTCCTTAGAAGTCTGCAAGAGTCCGACATACTCAGAGGCAGAAGCTCACAGCTAACCATCAAACTGATCACGGGGTTCCAATGGAGAAGATAGAGTGAAGGCTGAAGGAGTTGAGAGGATTCTTTTTAACTGTATTGAAACTGGTCTTGTGTCTTCATGTGTGGAGAACATTCATGTGTGGAGAACATATCCACCCAAATCCGTTTTGTCTTGCATAGGTAACTGACCCACAAGCTTCCAGAAGAGGTGCTTGTACCTGCTTCCCATCGCACGATAGGAACATAGCACTATATGTGTGTGTAACTTTACATGAGTTCTAGGGAATTGAACAGAGGTCCTCATCCTTGCAGGACAAACATTTTGCCAAATTAGCCATAACTCCAGCATTATTTTTGGATTTTAATAGAGATGTAACATTTATAAATATTTGTGATATTGTAAAGTAATTTAAACATTTTACAAAATGCATAATAATGTATCAAAGAAAATTAGCATTTCTAGTTTCTCAAAACATTTATTATTTCTAGACAGTAGAAACATTTGACCTCTTTTTAATGGTACTTTGAAAAACTAAATTATTGGTAGACTGTAATTACCCCACTGTCCTATAGAAAACTAACAGAATTACTTTTATCTGAAAATCTCCTGGTGCATGCTCTATAACTTCATCTTCCTTCTTTTCTCCTTTTCTTCCTAATTCTAGTGACCCCTTTCTATTAGTTTTATTCAAACAACTGTTAAAATTCAGAACATAAAGGTTATCATATAATAGTTGTCCTTTTTAACTGAGTTATTTAACTTAATAAATATCTTTATTATTGGCAGACTTTCATTGTTTTATATGAATGTACAAAGTTCCACATATGCTATATCTTGTTGTCCATTTATCTGTCCATACACTGTGATGGTTTGAATGAGAAATGTCCCGCATAGACTGAAGTATTGATATGCTTGGTCTCCAGTTGATGGTGCTGCTTGGGAATATATAGGAAATACAACCTGGCTTGAGAAAGCGTGTCACTAAGAGTGGGCATTGGATTTCATAGCCTTGCCCTGTTTCCTGTCAATATTCTCTTCTAGGTGTTTGCCTTTGGCATGTGCGCTCTCAGCTTCCTGCTCCTCCTGCTGTGTCTCCTTGTTATCATGGACTCTTATTCTTTAAGTACTGAAGCCCTAACAATGCTCTTTTTATAATTTGCCTTGCTCATGGTGTTTTATCATAGCAATGTGAAATAACTAATGTGTATTACTTGGTAGATTTGCTGTCTTGTGTTTTGTAAATGATGCTACAGTAACACATGTGCAATATCTTTTCCATGTAGTGACTTCATTTCCTTTGGAAATGAAAAACAAAACCTTTGGGTCTAATATTAAAACATTCTGTGTTTATAATTGTGAACCATTCTCTGGTTCCTTATTATTTTTTAAAGGAAGCTTCATGCTGTTTTGCATAATATTTTTATTAATTTCCATCATAAAAATAGTGCCCAGGAAGCTTCCTTTTTCTTTGCATATTTTTGTATTTTGATGATAGACATTTCAACTGTGGGAACATGGACATCTCATGGTGGCTTGATTTTGCATTTTCCAGATGACTCATGATGTTGTTCATTTTTATAGACATATTGACCACTTAAGAAATGTCTGTTCAGAGAAATTTGCCCCAATGAATAATATTATTTGTTTTGTATAAATACTTGAGCTATTTGCATTCTCTGATTACTAATCTTTAACAATGGGTAATTTAAAAGATTATTCCCACTGTGAAGATTCTTGCTTCCCTGCTTTGATTATTTTCTTTACTCTGTGGTAGCCTCAGATCTGTCTATGGTTTATTTTTACTTTTAGTATCTGTTCTTTGCACTTTATTTAAAAGTCTTTGACGGCATGAATTTCATAAAGTGTGTCTCCAATGTTTCATAGTTTCACGTCATAACCTGTAGGCCTCTGGCAGACTTGGATTTGATTTTCTATATTTGATAGGACGTAGAAATGTCCCTTCTGTATATGTAGATAATGTGTCCCAGCATTTTTTATACGAGAAGATAGACTTCATAAAAGGCTATCTGTTTTTAAATAAAGGGGTTATTTTCTGGATTTAATCTGCTGTTTTCTTTAACTCAGATGTTAACTTCATTCCTTTCTTTAAAATTTCTTTTTGTTTGGGATCATAATTGCCTATTTGTAATGTTTGTGCATATTCCTTCATATGCATTTGCATGGAATCATTTATTTGGGGTTTACAATTGTAATGTTTTGGAGATTTTCAAAAGTTTATTTTCTAGCAATAAATTCTGTTAGCTTTGAGTTCATTATTGCTGGAAAAAGGGGTCTCACTTTTAAAATTCATATAGCCACTGGAGGACTAGGAAGGAAGAAGAGCTGGTAGAAAGAGCCTACCAGAGAGCAAGGGTAGGTGAGTATAAAAAAAAAAAAAGATACTGTATATACATGTAGGAAACTGTTAAAAACAAAGATTCTTTTAGCTAATCTAAAACATGTCACTTCTGTTTTAAAATACAGATGTGTTAGAATTTATTTTTCCTTTTAAAAGTTGTTGATTTTCTCTTATTTTATCTATATTTGTGACTACATGCATGTAGTGTTTACCATGTGCATACTGGTACACATAGAAGTCATGACAGGACATCAAAACCCCTGCAACTGTAGTTAGAGTTGGCTGTGATCTGCTATATAGGGGCCAAGAACTGAACCCAGATCTTGTGCAAGAGTGGTTGGTTCTCTTAAGCATTCAGCCGTCTCACCAATGGGCATCAACCAATGGTCATCACTTTCACAGTTGAAATTTTCTTAGCTTTTTCGACATGTTGCCCCACCTTTCTTCTTTGCAGTCTTTAATAGTAAATCTGTGTCAATTATTTTTCGTTTCATTGTATATAATGAGCCATTTTTTGTTCTCTTCAGTATGTTTTTCTATGTGTATGCCATCACTGCTAATGTGACATGTCTGGATTGGTCTGTTTTGTGATTTTCCCATTCAGAGTTCACTGAGTAGCTTGTATTCATAAAGAGCACACACTTTCAACCATTATGTCACTGAATGTGTTTTTCCTTGTTTTCCCTTTCTTTTATTCTTCTAACTCACTCCTTTGGCTATGGGTTTTTACGAATGGATTCTCATGTTCCTGTAGAACACACTCGTAACTCTCTCCTTTTCATTCGCAGTGTATATTGTCAAACATCTATCAATTCACCATTATCTTTTCTAATTCTTCTATTACAAATCTCATGAGTGATTTTTAAAAAATTTTCCATTATTGCTACTCATCTTTCTCTATAAAATAGCCTTTAACTATTTAAAACAATTTTAAATTTAAATATATTTTGATCACATTCTTTCTCTCCACCATGTCCTTCCTCTCTACTTCCCTACTCACCCAACTTTAAGTTCTTTCTCAACAATCAAAACCTCAAAACAACAAATCCTCTAAACCAACCTCACCAACCCCACAAAACTACAATTTAAAAAACAAAAGCACACATATAAAGAAATTTTAATCCAGCAATGTGACTGTTCTGGCAAGGAATCATATTCAAATATATGTTCAGACCAAAATGCAGACATGCCATGGATTATAGTATGATCTGGCTGCAATACAAACAAGTCCTTAGCACAACATGCCTTTAAACTCTAACAATGAAAGAAGGAAGGATCCATATTTGAAAGTGATTTCTAATTGAGAGGCAGACAAAGTCATGAATCAGAGTAAGACTTGACAGAATAAGTCTGAGATAGGATTAGTCTTGTCACGAGGACAGGAAAGAGAGGCTACGTAAGAGCAGTGCAGGGAAAGAAGAGGAATCTTTGATCAGAAGGCAGTTTTTACTGGAAAAGTTTTTACAGAGACAGGTTGTAGAGAGAAGTAGCTAGACACAAGTAAAGACAGAGTATGAGGCCAAGTAGAACAATTCATGCAGAAGCGAAGAGAAATCAGTTGAATCAGTCAGCTTATAGAGAAGTTTGAACAAGAACAGCTGAGTTGTACCAGTCAGCCAGAGTTCAGAAAGAGCTAGAAAGAGTGAATTAATTTAGCAGTAAGCTGTTGAGATGACAAACAGCTACATCTGGTGAATAAAAGTTAGTTTTACACACACACACACACACACACACACACACACACACACACACACTGTGAAGTCCATTACATGTTGTAAACTAATCTTGAAAATGAGGCTAGCTCAGAGTGGTTGATATACCCATTGTCACTCCATTGGGGAATATAGATTTTCATCTCACAGAGATAAAAATGACAGTTCAGTTGATAACATTTATCCCAGTGGCTGGATTTTTATCTACCCATTCTTTTTTTTTAATATAAAAGATAAAATATCAGGCTCCTGTCAGCATGCACTTCTTGACATCCATAATAGTGTCTTGGTTTGGTGACTGTATATGGGATGGATCTTCAGGTGGGGAAGTCTTTGGATAGCCTTTCCTTCAGTCTCTGCTCCACACTTTTTCTCCATATTTGCTCCCATGAGTACTTTGTTCCCCTTTCTAAGAATGGAAGCACCCACACTTTGATCTTCCTTCTTCTTGAAGCTTCATGTGTCTGTGAATTGTATCTTAGGTATTCTGAGCATTTGGGCTAATATGCCTTATCAGTGAGTGCATATCATGTATGTTCTTTTGTGATTGGGTTACCTCACTCAGAATAATATTTTCTAGTTCCATCCATTTGCCTAAGAATTTCATGAATTCATTGTTTTTAATAGCTAAATAGTACTCCATTGTACCACATTTTCTGTATCCCTCCCTCTGTTGAAGGACATCTGAGTCTTTGAAAAAAACATTAAAGATAGGATGTATTCTGAAAATAAAATAAAATATAATGCTATAAAACAAACATGTTCATATCAAAGTCAGACAAGACAAACCATTAAAAGGAAAAGAACTTAAAAGAAGACACAAGAGTCAGAGACACACTCCTTCCCACAGTTAGGGTTAGGAATCCTAAAAATCCATGAAACTGGAAAAATAAGTATGTGTATATATGTATGTATGTATGTATGTAGTGTATGTATGTAGTATGTGTGTGTTATTATATTATATATAATATTTAATGTAGAGAACCTGGTACAGACTTTCAGGTCCTATCATTGCTACTTCAGTCTGTGAGTCATATAGACACTGCACTTGTTGATTAGAGAGACTTGTTTTATGGGTGTCCTCCATCCCTTCTGGCTCTTATTCTCTTTCTGCAAACTCTTTCATGGTATTCCATAAACTGTGATGGGACGAGAATGATGGAGACATCCATTTAGAGCTGGGTGTTCCAAGGTCTTTTACTCTCTGTAATATCTGGCTGTGTTTTTTTTTTGTATTTATTCCCATGTGTGTAGGAGGAAGCTTCTCCAGACATTGATCTGAGTGCAGCAGAATATCATTAGCAGTCATTTTATGACTACATTTTCCCCCTTTTCTTAGATCAGTATTATTTGGTTTTACCTAGGTCTCTGGGCTATCTCATCTCAGGTTCTTGGTCACTCAAGCAATGTTGGGTAGATAATTTTTAATTCTGAAATGTTTTTTTAACTAATAAGTCTATTTTCTTTGAGATTGTGTTGATGATACTTGTTATTTTGTCTTTATTTCTGAATGAGGTTTTGGTTGATTTTTGAACATCCTTGTTTATAATGGCTTATTTGATGGCTTTATGGATCAGATACAACATTTGGCACTGGTACAATTTCAAGCACTTACTGCTTGAAAGACAAAGAATCTATTTAGCAAAGAGAAAGAGGTTTATAACTCTGACACAGCTCCTCATCGGGAACAGGTTTTGTCACACCCTGGAATCATAGCTATTGGATCATTTTATATGTCTGTTCTAATCTCTTTGTTAATCTGTATGTGACTGTTTATATCACAGGTGTTAAATATCATTGTTTTCTATCTGTAGCTGATGGCCAGATATTACTCCATAGTTTAAATGCATCCAGGTCCTTTTGGAGAGGTAGGTTTGAGGTAGGTTCTTTGTTCTGATTATAGGGAAGATCTTACTTTTTCCTGGTTTTCTTGGTCAAATAAAAGCCTATGAATTAATTTATTTGCCTCAAGTTTACTACTAGATTCATTCCTTTCTTCTGTCTCTCTCTTCACCCTTTGGGTCCCTTCTGCCACTTCCTTCTTTTTTCCATTTCTCTTCCTTCCTTCCTTTCTTTTTCTTTCTTTCTCTCTTTTTCTTTCTTTTCTTCCTCTTTTTGTTTATGCTTAAAATACACATTACCTTTATGAATACTCTTGGATCTTCTTCTGCTGTTTCAAAGTAAGTCAAGGCCTTCAGAGAGAACTTCATATCTGCTTATTCCAGGCCTTGCATTCCTACCAGCAACACTTGCCACCCATTTATTTTTCTAGTTGGAGAAAGAGTGCAAACATCCACATAAAATACAATGTCAGGAACTACTGGTCTCCTAGAATTTCATTCTTTGGGATGATGTGCTGGGTGCTTGTGCACGATCTGAGGTTACAAGTGCTAAAGTTGAAGTATTGTTACACTGCTCAGCCCAGAGAAGTCTCTACTCTATAACTAAGAAAGGTTGATCAAAGGGAATATGAAATCTCCTAACTGTATTCATGTGGAATTTATGCTCTCCAATGAACCTGGAGTTAGAGAGGTGTATAAAGGTAAGTGGCTGTATTTATCCATAAGGTATCTCCCTCTAGCCAGAATCGGAGAGATGAGAAAACTGTTAATTCTTTCTCACAGCCATCAGGAGTGGAGTTTATCCTGATAAGCTGGGGAGAGTAGGAGGAGAAGTAAAGCATGCCTCAAATATTACAGTTGTTCTTCCTGTGCGTGTGCTTGTGTGTTTGTGTATGAGTATGGATAGGTGTAGATCTGTGTGTATGTAAAAAGGAGCATTTCTCATTTCTCAGATACTTCCTTCTGTTGTCCTGGAACTCTCTAAGTAGCCTAACCTAGCTGGTCAGCTAATTCCAAGGATTGTCCCATGTTTCCTTTCCCAGCACAAGCACTACAGTGTGTAAAACGACGTGGCACTTTTTTAAACAGGTGCTGGGATTGAGCTCAGCAAATCATGTTTTGAAGGCAAACATTCTGACTTATATTGCCAGCTTATATTCCCCATCCCTTTCTTATGAGGACATTATTGGGAGGTATATATTAAATATGAGCCCTTTGATCTTTAACTTCTCAGCCTCTAAGTTGTTGCCTTTGCCCTGGACTACTCGCAGCTGACCCTGACCCTGACCCTGACCCTACCTGCTCTTGGGGGTTGGAAGTGAGGTGTCACAGAGTCAACAATTTACTAACAGTTTATTAAAGAAGTTCCAATTATTTATTCACTTGTAAGTTTGGGTGGGAGGGGGAAAACACAGGGCATGGAATGTACTGTAGGTCAGAAGACTTTCATTGCACAAAGTAGCAGTGTGATTCTATTGATATTTTTCTTAATTTTTAAACTATGAATTACATGGTAAAATAATTCTAGGATTTTATGGTTTAAATATGATCCAGTGCATGAGACCACAATGGTGGGTGCTTTGGAACAAATTCAGGTCAGGAGGGCCTGATTTTCACAAATAGATACTGCTGATATTAAACCTTTTCACGAGAGTGGGTTGACTTTTTCTTATTTCCCCATCCCTTTCCTTATGAGGACATTATTGGGAGTATATATTAAATATGAGCCCTTTGATCTTTAACTTCTCAGCCTCTAAGTTGTTGCCTTTGCCCTGGACTACTCGCAGCCTGACCCTGACCCTACCTGCTCTTGGGGGTTGGAAGTGAGGTGCCACAGAGTCAACAACACAGACTCTGGGAGCAGGTGAGAAATAACTGCTGGAAGCTCCTTTAACACCCTATTGGTCCCAAGAAAGCATCTTTTCTAAACAGCAGCTCCTGATTGGCTGGCATTATCTGCACCAGGATCCTTGGTCTCTCAGGTGGTCCCCAATAAGGTTCTCCTGCAGGATATGCTTTGCGGTTGTGCAGTTGTGCAGTCCCCAGCGTTTTCATAGAGGTGGGCCCGCCATTCCTGCTAGACCAAGCTGTGAGGAAATCATGATGTTTTTTTCCTTTTTTTTTTTTTTTTTTTTGTTGTTGTTCTCAGTCATCTAATCTATCATGATATGTTATAGGAGTATCAGCTTAGATAAGAGAAAAGCCAAACCAAACCAACCTATCAAACAGACAAACAAAACCACAAAACAAAACAAAAAAACCTCTTTGCTCTGCTAGACATGAGGGGCAAAGAATGGGATCAGTCTTACTAACTGAATGGTTACCAGACTCCTAATTCTTTAGCTATGAAGAGAAGTGAGATATTGCCTCATTTCTATGAGCTTAAATGATCCAATTTCTGCTGATGACATTTTGAAAAGGGTACCCTACTTCAGTCAAATAAGAATTATTACCTACTTAGTGAAATGTAGACTTGACAGAATATGAATCTCATGTCTTCCTGTAATCATAGCAGTATGAGTGCCATGTAGAAACAGAGCATAGTGATAAAGAGATACCTGCAGCATCTTATCTTTTCCTTTCCTATGCAAACATATGTGTTATTTTATAGCTCTATTTAAAATTATTTCTTACTTTGATAGAATTACATTGTGCTTCTGCCCAATTCTTTTTGTATTTTCCTTGTCTGGCACGTAGAAACAGTGTTGTGTTTAAGAACCTCTGTTTTTGTTTTTTTTTTTTTCTGAATAACACTACATACATTTATATCTATGGGCCTGCTACTATTGGATTCATTTTTAATGGCCCTTCCCAGTGAGTAAGAGCATGTATGTGTGCATCTCATTTCATAATTTTTTCCTGTCTTATCTTGCAAGTCTATTTCCTCACCTAGAAAAACTATTTTAAAAATTGTCATTAGGGATGGGGAGATGCTCCAGATAGGATGTCTGTCACCTATTCCTTTACTAAGGTTGATTTGGATGATCTAGCTGGTTATGTGTGGGTCCCTCTTTCTCTCACCATTCCTGAGATATCCCTTTCAAAACTGTTAGTTGAAGTGAGTGATCTTCCCTAACAGAAGGACTATGCTTCAGCTAAGAATACATGAGGAGCTGAGCTCTGCTCCTAGAACCTTCAGATAAAACTCAAGGTCATCTGCAGGACAATGTAGGCCTGTCACATTTTCAAGACTCTCCTATTCTTCAAATAAGGCACTGTTTTTTAGTCATCCACCCTCTAAAAGCAAACTTAATAAAGCCAAAAAATAATTTTCAGAACGGAATTGTGTTCTCACATCTTTCTCTCTCTCTTTTTTTATGAAACATGAGTAATTGGCCTGGAGCAATACTGCTGTATCCTACAAAAATAATCCATCCAGAAGGCACAATTCCCTTGTTGCATTAAATGTACCTGTCAGTGTTTTAAAATCAGATTTTGAACCAGAGGGCCATCCTGAGCAGCTAGTGTATCTTAACAGAGAGCCTCTCTGAGAGCAGAAGACTGTGAATGGTTTCATTCTTCAGGACAACCTTTGTAACTACAACACACAAGGCACCTGGCAAACAAGCCTGTGACAGAAGGGAAAGCCTCTGCATCCAGAAAGGAACACAACAGGGGGTTGGATATCACAGTTATTTCCATTCTTGTTTAGGTATAAACCATAAATGCAAATAAGAGAGTGTTTCCACTGACTGGAAGAACAAAGACTAGAAGTGCAAATGGTGGTAACATCAGAAGTGGAAGACAAGAGAGACGAAATTTGCAGGATTAAAATAAATGATGTCAGAGAGTGAAATAAAGTGCCCTTAATGCGACTGGTGTTTTAGCAAAGTCACTGTTACATTGGCAAATAAGCCAGAGAAGATGGCAAGGAGAATGAAGCAGGAAATCTAAATAACCTCGACATGTAATTATAATTCATTGGTCCTTCTATGGTTGGCATGGAAACCTCATCTTGTTTATTTTCATTTTAAGGATGGAGACATTTAACTAGGCAGATGTTCATAATTTTAAGGTAAAAATGTTACAAAATAGATGAACTCCTCTTCTCAAATTAGCATAAAAACCAACTTAGATTTCCAGGTGTCTGCTTATGAACTATACTTTAAAAAATTACTAAAAATCAGACAAGATTTCCCATCATCAGAAGTATGTTTTTAGGAGACTTATTGAACGGTTTTTAAAAAAATATTTTTAAAAAAGTATGTCACGATTGCTTGATAAAATAAATTTTCATTTTGACATTTAAGTTGCAGTTGACGGGATTACTAATGCAGATGGCACCTAAAAAAATATGATACCCTTCTTTTCTGTTTGTTGGGCCTCATGGAACATACTGGAAATGAAAACAAGGTTTGAAGAGGCTATTTAATATTCATATTTAATGACATCTCTCTAATTATCAAATTGAAGTTCTTCAAATGACTTTCAATTAGATGTTTAATGTCTCGGTATATAAAATTTCAGGGCCCTTAGGACAAAAGCTTATTTCCCAAAAGCAACAAGACACAGCAGCTCTGGGTTGTGTTTGAACTTCATCTTATTAAATGGATAATAGTTAAAACTCAGAATGGGTTGGGGCATCTCCTTAGAACCTTTTCTAAACAAACTGCTTCAGTTATCTGTGGCAATGATTTTTCCCTGCTTCTTCTGTGGATATGCACTGTATGGTACAGAATGTGCTTGAGCCTAGCAAAGAGCAAGAGAGATGAACACTAATTCAAGACTTTGTACAGAGGAACGATTGTCTTATTGTAGTGAGGTATCCACCAGAGAAAACTACTCAGACACGGGACACTGGTTCATGCTAACAGAATGTCTTTATTAGCCAGTTTGTGACTACACTGGTATTTGAGATCTAGTTCATCTCTTAACCTTTCCCAGGATGAGTTTTAAGCACAAAAACCACTTCTGGAGTTGATATACTTCAGAACTGTTAGTTAGACGTGAAACTATAGAAGCCAAAAAACAATGTTAGTACATTTAAGGATTTCCCAGAATTAGAATTTGATTGATTAGGTCTTATTTCTCATCTTGGCAGGTGGTGCTGCCAGTATGCTGGGTTTTATGCCCTGAATGGTACTTCCAACATAGCATCAGTTGTGCTAGCTAACTACTGTGGCCTGTTATATCATATGTATGGTAACTTACTCTTGCACCATTGTTATTTAATTATTCCTCATTTACATATTTGGAAACTCATTCAAAAGATGCTGAAAATTTACCAATAGGAATTTTCATCAACCTCTGGCTCTTACAATCTTTCTACACCCTCTTCCACAAGGTTCACTGAGTCTTTGCGAGAAATAAGTGCAATATCATCAATGCACACTATATTTTTTTGTCCCGTGTCCTGGCACAGGACTGGCAAAAGATTAAGCCTTCAACAGGATGGGGGAAGCACTTACAAGGCTGTACACCTAGCTGAGGAGCTATTAGGAGCTGATGGTAACTCAGGAAAGGAGAGTCAGTTTCCTTTGGCAATGTGGTTGGAGGTATGTTGTCAAAATGACAGTGGTTGATGCCTTACATTTATGTCCATATGAAAAGTACCAACTGGATATGGTAAATATGTGTGTGTGTGTGTGTGTGTTGTGTGTGTGTGTGTGTGAGAGAGAGAGAGAGAGAGAGAGAGAGAGAGAGGAGACGAGAGAGAGAGAGAGAGAGGATGTTGGTAGGGATATATGACAGTCAAGACAAAGCTGGGGATATGATTTAAATGTATTATATTCATGTATAAAATTTGAAAGAATAAAAAAAATACTTTCAAATATGTATGGCCCAATATCCATCTAGTGTCTCCTATATAATAGTACCAGTAAAGTTTGATTCTACACTTCTGGCAGCCCCAATTAAATGTTCTATATAATGTTCTCTAATGCCATGGTACCTGTTTACAGCAATAGAGTAAGACAAGTCTGAATAAGACAAGTCTTGATTTGTTTTTTTTTTTTCTCAGTTTTTAAATTTTTTTTATTTAAAAACACTTTTTTATAGTAGTACTGATAATAGAACCTTGGGCCTCATGTATTCCTATCAATGTACTTCCCCCAAGCATATATCAATTCCTCATGTTTTAAGTATAATAACTATAATTTTTACAATGAAGCTGTCCTTGATTGATGATTTCATCCTATCATGGGAATAATTTATTCAACTTCTCTGCCCCAATTTAGTCTTTAACCAATTGTTCTATTGCTTGGCAGTGTTTATTAGAAATTACCCCTTATTTACTATAAACTATGACTTTTGTAGAATTTTTGCTATTCTTCCTAGTTTGTTTCCTGGAGAATAACTGAACACAGAGGTTAATAATATAGATTATGGAGTCTTAAAGCTTGGGCTACAAATAAGATTCTAATATGTTCCATATTTGTGTACTTTAAAAATTGGTGTGTTGATACTGACATCTGTTTTCTTTTTTTTTTTTTTTTTTTTTTTTTTGCTGTGATTAAAAAAATGTCTGACCAAAACCAACTTGTGGATGAAAATGCATTTCAACTTACATTTCTAGGGTCTTGGTCTATGTTTGAGGCAAGTCAAGCAGAAACTCAAAGCAGAAAATTTGGGGCAGGAACCACAGAGGAATTAAGCTCAGTGACCTGCTCTTTGGATCATGCTCAGTCAGTTTTTCACAATTCAGCTCAAATCTACCTGCCTAAGGATGGCCCTACCCATAGTGGAAGGGACCGTCCCATTTGACATTAGCTGTCAATCAAGAGACTGTCTCACCGAAATGACTAGAGGCTTATGATTGAAATAAATTTTCATTGACTTTCCCTCTTTCTTCATGACTCTAGGTTGTACCAACACAATAAAACTATCCAGGGCACTCCATCTATTGTCAACGTGACACACTATGCATCTTAGTAAAACATATTTGTTTGCTAACACTAACCCAAATCAAGATCTCATATTACTAGTGTAATACAAAACAAATCCAATACTTCAAAGGTTCAACTGTTGGGAGCCAACTCTTAGCCGAAAGCGGCTATCATCTTTACAGCCATCTCGAGCCATATACCCTGACAAGAGACTTGTTTTTAACACACCGAAACAGCTGAGCACACTCCGATAAACATCTTGTTTTGCTGTTTAGTGCTGCCAGCAGCTAGGAGCACGTGGTCTCCACGCTGCTAGGTGCATGATGTAGTGCCTTCAGTTGAGCTTGCCCACGTGGGCAAGTCACGTGGTAAAGGTATAAATATCCAGGATTTCCTTTCAATAAAGAAGAAAGAGACTAGAGACTTGATTAGACCCTTTGTCTTGTCTCCATCCTTTGGTCTCTCGCCCTCTGTCCCCATCTCTCTCTTGCTAGACCCTGACCTCAGACCGGAGCAGGAGAACGGCCATTACAAAGTAGCAGAACAGGCTGGCCATTACTAAGGAGCTGAAACTGCCGTTACTGAGGAGATAGACAGACCGGTGGCGGTACATTCAACATCTCTTTAAATGTCTGCAGTCTTTTAAACTGTGAGCTACCATAGAATTAAACAAAATTATGTACTTTCTTATTCTAGTAGGGAAAAACTGGAAGATATAGCCCATTGTATTTAGCAAAAGCATAATAACCAGTGGTGTAATCCAAATTCTGTAGCTAAGTGTTCTACATCTTGAACTCATGATCTTTTGGACTCCAAAATGTTTTGTGCAGCAACACTTTGCCATCTTGACATCCACAACACAGTTTGGACCATTTGTACCAGATTTATACAAGTCCTGGCATCTTCAACATCACGGAGTGTCTGGGTTCTGCATTGCAACAACAGAACATTTATCTTTACCAAAGATATTACAAGGATTCTTTTTTATTTATTTAGAAAATTTTATTCATAAAATACAGGTTGGAACTGAGCAATTAAAACATTTGACACATGAATATAGGTTACACATGCTCATAAGATAGGTATGTGAAATGAAGACATAGACATAAGGTGGAAATGAGTAGTTGGCATTTGAATTGTGATTTAAAGTTCAACAAATTCAAAGTCTTGTGTATGTCATTCAAAAAGATTCTTCAGCATGTGTGTGTATTTTTCTGCAGGTACCACATCATTGTTATCATCCTGGTGTACTGGTTCCTATTGCTCATCATGGGTGTCATCTACACCATTGTTGGAATTATTCTCTTGGGAGGAGAGATTCCAGGAGACACCTATGGCAAGTACCATGAGCAAATGAAGGCTAAAGGAAAGGTAGAAGGGAGGTATAGATGGGGAAAAGAAACAGAGAGAGGAGAAGGGGAGGAACAGATGGAGGGAAGGAGAGAGAGAAGGAATGGGACAGAAAGAGAAGTACAATAGAAGAAGGGGAGGGACGGGGGGGAAGGAGGGCTAAAGCATTGCAAAGCTAGCTGTGCAAACATGCCATCACTGTCCATTGAGTCCTATTTATACTGTCTCCAAACATTTTGTGTCTTTCCATTGGTCTTACTTCAGAAAAACACCATGTGAGTCTGCATCACATGACACACTAGAAACTTTCCACTTCATGGTACCATGTGGGAGACTATTGCACATTATTTCCCAAATTCTGCTCTGTGCTTGAAGCATATGTACTCTGACCCCCTTTGACTACAACTTTTTGTGATGACCCCAAGGAGATTTTCCTAGAGGACTTTACCTCAACAGTGCTGAATTTTAGTAATCACAGCCCACTATTTTCAGCTTTAACTTATCAGCAACCACTGAGTCTTAATTCAAAATAATCATGTTAATGTACCCAGTAAAGGTTTTGTTTTCATATGAAAGTTCAGAAACCAAGCCTCCATTGTTGATGTTTCTTTCAATATACTTATCTTCCAAGCTCCTACAGAACATCTCATTAAGCTGTGAACAGTCGATTGCCTTTTCCACTCAAAGTTCAAAAAGGTTCTATAATCTTAAAAGTAACAAGATTGACAACGACAACAACAACAAATACAACAGATGAGAAGACATAAAACTAAATCCAAAAACAACAATAACAACAAAATTCTTAGATTGCATAGCCAGGTTCATCAGCAATACCCTACTTCTATTATAATTTGTTTTAGTTACATGTTGTTGCTACAATAAGATACTCTGGCCAAAACAAAATTGTAGAGCGAAGAGTTTATTGCACTATATACATGTAGGCCTCTTTTCTATCTTTGAGGGAAGGCAGACAGCAGCTCACGGGAGGACTGTTGGGGTAGGGATCATGGAAAGATGCTATTTACTGGTTTTCTCATTGCCATATGTTCATCTACCTTCTTGAATAGTCCTGACTCACCTGCCTAAGGATGATGTTACTCACATCAGGCTGAATCATCCACTAGTCATAAATCAAGAGAGTCTTTTGTTGTGACCACAGGCTAATTGGACTGAGGCTGTTCTTCAATTAAATTTTCTTTTTTCAAAGTGACTCTAGATTGTAACAATTTGACAATGAAAAGTTAACTAGCACAACAGTATAAACCCAGACAATAATAGTATCTATCTATGAGTCAGGGTCTTTGGAGGTGATACTATGATTTTCAGCATAACCCTTGGGATTGATTAATAACAGTGCAGTAAAAACAAGAGAGGCCACTCACATCTTCTGCCATGTAAAGCTATAGTTAAAAAATTTACCCTGAAAAAAAAAAAAAGCCATTTATGTCTCTGGTCTGGACTTTCACCAGGTACCAGATTCTTGGGGCCTTATTCGTAGACTTATTAGTCTCCAGAAAATGTCAGGTTTATAGAACCCATCATTTTATAATATTTTCTTGTAGAAGATTAAATAGATTTAAAACATTATTTAGTATTTCAATAATCATGGTAAGAGCTTCCTACCTTTGCTTAGAATGTATTTCAATATAACATGCTGAGTATAGAGGATCTATCTCATAGGAAATTAGAATGAGTACATACAGTAAAGCATATACTAAACCGAGGAGTTAAGTATGATGTTTCCATGTAGTTTAGTTCTAATTGGGAACAATTATTATGATCGATATCTTTTTATCCTTCCTGCTTACTTTTACATACTTGAATAAAAATAATTGTTAATGGTATCAATGTGCTTTAGTTTTTAGTATTCTACTTAAAATATATTTTAAAATGAATGAAGAACTTACATGTTCTATCTTCCCTTACTTTTGGTCATTTTTTGACATGTTGAGAAACAAAATGAAGTTTAAAAATTATAGATTTGCTTTGATGCAGGTCATACTTGGCAGAATGAAGTCATGTTTCTATTGTACTGTTTGAGTCCATGCTCCTTTGCAGACCTTGTGTTTACAACAGTCTCATTCTATCTTTTATTCCTCATCAACCCTTTTTATACTATACCTCTCTATGCCATCCAAAAAAAAAATCTTACAGTACTATGAATATAAAACTTCCAGATGATAATGCATTAATAGATTAAAAGATTAAAACTCAAAAAGAAAGTAACTGAAATTCAATGAAAATAGATTCACATACAGCTAGCTTCAGATTAACTATATTCCAACTTATGATTTTGTTTTGACATTTGGATAGAGTAAAATTCATATACATTTAGTAGCATCTGTATTCCAGATTTTGGATTTGGATATTTGTAAGGCTAATGTTACATGATATAATCTCTTTGACATTGGACAGGACCAGTGAACCTCATCTATCATAACAGGACTTAAATACAATAGAATTCCAAGCAGGTGCTGTACTTCATCATACTGTGTTGTGACATTACAGGGTCTAGTATGTCAGGTATCCAGGTGCATTTTCTTAAACTTATCATTGGAAGCAGCCCCTTGCTTATGAATATGTTGTTGTGAAAATTTGGCCTGTGCTTCAGTGCTCATTCACGTTAATATTTTGAACCAGTTAATAGTCTAGTACTGCCTGGAAGCTTCCTTCCTGTTGGCATGCTTACATAATTCTGAAAGCTGTGTTCAAACAGCTGTTGAAGAAAAGCTATCAACAGTCTTACCCAGCTGCAAACTCTGCGAGCTACAACAACGACCCATTGGTGTAATAATGGCAAAATATTATAGGGATAACAAACTACTTTCTATTTGTATACCAAGCTCATTCCACATGAAAGACCTCATGCCTAGTACTGTAAACCTAGGCAAGAATCCATGGCAGGAGAGGATTTTACTAAAGAGCATAGTATTAACGTAACTATTACGTATATGTCTTTATATAAGACCTATACATGATCAAGCCAGTTAACACTTCAGCACAGAGAAGTAGGGACTTCTGAGATCCTTCCTTCAGCTAAAGAGCTACTGGCAGTGGGTAGCAGATGGCTATGGGGGAGTTCATGTCAGCGGAGTTGCTCATGGCTAGTTTGCTATGCTCCCAATGGATGGTGTCCTATACCCATGCAATTAAGGACATCAACAATTAGATTCAGAAATTAAAAAGAAAAGACATGATGTTGGGAGTAGGATGTGATAGGAGAGGAGAGGATTTTCCCTGTGCTATGGAGAGATATGGTAAGTGGATATGATTTAAACCCACTGTTTTCATGTATGAAATTACCAAAGGGATAAATACAAAATTTGTAAGGGTGATGTTTAAAATTTTTGTTCTTACCTGAAAAACTTTTTAAAAAATCTTGGAAACTATTACAGGATGTCAGTTGCCTAAAACTCAAGTAGACCTTTTGCTCATCGAAGTTCTGTTTTTTGAAGCCCTAGAGTTTTTTTCTGTTCAGAGACATTAATTACTTCAGTGTATGACAAGAAAAGAGTAGGCAGATTTATGCGTTATCCTCAATGTACACATTTAATCAAAAGGATGACTTTTCTTGACTTCTCATTAGAGTTGCCTTTTAAGGAATATTTAATTTTACATTTAACAGAGAGACAACTTAGAGCAGAATTTCCTTTGATCAAGGCTTGAATGTGAAAATCAAGTTCCACTGGGATCAAACTTAATGGAATTTCCTGCTTCTTTTCTTGTCATAAATAATAATTGCTCATTTGCTACCAAAGTATCCCTAGATTATTCTTTTCAGACATGCTCGACGAAGCCAGACACATTGTACTGTCGGCATCTGAGATTCCTGCTCCATCATTTATGCATGAGAAAAATGGTGCTGAGAAACTCCAGTGAAAGGATTCTTCTCACGGTCCCTCCCATGTGTGTTTCTACAGAGCAACGTAGCAGTGCATAACATTCCCAACATTGAATTTCTACTGTTATTCCCCTTCTGCATTAGGCCATTTTCTTTATAACTATTGCTCTACTGTGTAGAAGTTCTCATGGAATGTCACACAAGACACTCTTGGTTTTTAATCTGTTTCCATGAGGCATTATTCCATAACAAGGCATTAAAATTGGTGTGGAACAGAAATTCCAAGGACTGCCAACCTAAATTTTTCCCTAGTGATGAAACATATCAGTCCTCAGAGAGTATCCCCTGCCTTTCCCTCCAGTACCACACACAGACAATTGGGATCATCGAGTCAAAACTACAAGGTAAAAAATAATGTGTATCTATCAGTGTTCATCATTAAACATTCAAGATATTAGTCATAAACATTTTCCTCCAATTGTTTATCAGCAAGGCATTCTCAAACCAGGAAAAGCAATCAAAATGTCAAAATAATTGCAATGGCTTCCATAGAGGCTGTAAAACATAATTGAGAAACTATACTTTTGGTTCTAACTCTTTTATTATTTTTCAAAAACCCTCATAAGAGTTATAGTCTGACGCAGTGAAGTGGAAGATTAAACATTCTTTACAGAAAAAGGGGAAAGCCCCTTCGTTTCATAGTGAGGAGGAAGCAGTGCCTGTTGGGAAAAATTTTGCCTCATGCAAAGTTCATGTTAATATAAAAATGCAGTTGTAGTCAGGATAAATAATAGTCACTAAAGGCAATACAAAGTTTTTCAACAAATACTGCCTAGTGGGTATTTATGAAATAACTAGGACATAAAGATATAAAATGTAGTTTGAATGTATGAGAGAAAAATGATTTTGTTTACACATGTGCAATGCCTGGGTTGTAAAATTTCCTTTTGATGTTTTATTTCTATGATTTTAGACTGACTTCACTCTCAGCCTCCCACTAGTAAATGAAGGAAGCAGGGCATAGAGGCCTATCCATTTAATCCCAGCAGGATGTTGAGGCAGACAGATCTCTGAGTTTGAGGCCAGCCTATTCTACAGAGTAAATTCCAGGACAACCAGGGGTACACAGAGAAACCCTTTCTTGAAAAATCGAATCAACCAACCAATCAATCAATCAAACAAACAACAAAGAAATGAAGGAATCTTGACATTACAAGAAATAAAAATAAAATAAGCCTTTACCAAAACACTGGCAGTTTCTTGTGAACTAATCATGAATTTCCATTACCTCCTAGCAAATGGAGGAGTGCATGAATACCTCAGATGTTTAAAAGTGGGCTCATACACCTTCAATGTGGAAGTTTATAGCTATTCAAAATTTCTGACCAGAAAAAATCCCAAATGTTTTTAAACTGACAATTTATGCCCACATGCTTGCTACTCTGAAACAAGAAGGATGGTATTATAGATACTTGTCTTCCCCTCTATCATCCAAGAAAATGACACTGGCAGATAAAGAATGCTGATTTCAGATGTTTGAATAAAATGCCTATATAAGTATATATTTATGTAGCAAAAAATCATAGAGAAAAAGGATATCAACTTGAGAGTTGGGAGGATGTGGTAAGGATTCAAGGGAGGGTACTTGGGAGAGTTGAGAAAGGAAAGGGAGAGAAATGATGTAACTCTATTTCAATTAAAACATATTAAAAAGAAAATTTAGAAATGAAAAAGTTATGAAAGGACAAAATTATGAACAGATAAGTAGTTTCCTTGATTTAAGAAGGGGAAGCAAGTGAGTGTGACCCTAAAAGGACAGAATGAGCTTACTGTTATGGAAACCATCCTTTTTCTTGACTATTGACCTCAGCATCCTGGTTGTGATGTACCATGGCTTTGCAAGCTCTTACCATTCAGGGAACTTTGTAAAGACTATGGGGGACCTCTTTGTGTACTACTTACTATTTAGGTTAAACTATAATTTCTCCCAAATTCAAATTCTCTGCTTATAAAAATGTTTACAATAGTTTCCAAATGCCTTCAAGGGCAAACTCAGTGACTATATATATAAAATTAGGAATATATATATATATATATATATATATATATATATATATATATTTAATTTTAGAAAATCAAAATATTACAAATAAATAATCTTATATTGGTGATATATTTTCTATTTCTAACTAGATGAGAATTCTTTGGTCTGTATTAAAATTGTTAGTTGTTATAGCATATGTATCAGAGCACCACAAAATAGGTACTATGTACCTTTTTACTGTTCTAACTTTTAGCACTAGCAGTATATAACATTGACATTTTATGAAGAGTCATGATACTGGCATTAAAATGTATTAGTAGTATCATACTCTTTACTGCCAGGCACTTATAGTAATAAAAATGCTAGTTACATTTAAAAGTTCCTTTGGTGAAGCAGGAGATATTGATTTGATTAAGTTTAAACTTATTAGATGTAGATGTCTGGAGTATTATATTTGATGAAACATGAGATCTGAACAAAGCACTTAGGATACAAACAATGTTGCTTATAAAGAAGCACTTGTGTGAATTTTTAAATTATGAATTATGTGTGTGTGTGTGCAGGTATATACCCATGTGTTGGTGGTTTCAATGAGAAATGTCCCTTATTGGCTACTGCATTTGAACACCTATTGGCTTGGGTTGGAGATGCCATGAAATGTCTCAATCGTTTGCAGGAGAAGTACATCATCAGGACAGGGTCTGAGAGGTCCCAGCCTCACTTTACTTATGTGCAGTTGAGATGTCATCCATCAGCATTACTTCCTGCTCCAGCCACCTGCTACTATCTCTTGCTATAATAGACTCAAAGCCTCTGAGACAGTAATCCAACATTACCCTTCTTTTATACATCACTTTTGATTGTGGAATTTTTATCATAGCCCCCCCCCAAACAACTAATACAATATGCATGCATTTGCAGAAGACAGAGATTAACACATACCTTCTTCTATTGTTTATCAGCTTGTTTTCTTGAGACAGGGTTTTTTCCATGACCTTGTGGCCAGTGATTGGCTAGTTTGGGTCTGGTCTCCATTTCTGCTTCCCCATGCAGATAAAAGTCAGCATACTTACATTTTATATAGACTCTGGGGATTCAAACTCAAGTACTTACATTTGCGAAACAAGGATTTACCTACTGAGCCATCTCCTGAACCCAATAGAAATATAATTTATAAGGGGAAATTAAACATAAGAAGGAAGCTGCACAGAAAACCATCAGTGTTAGTTCCAGTTAGGAAGGCAAAGTGAATTTTGGGGGAATGGTATTTCTGGGCCTATTTGTTTGTATTTTGATGATAAGCATACAATAGCTTGCATTTGTCAAAGCACAGAATTGTACATACTCTTTCCCACAGACAAATGACATGATTAAATTGTCAGGCTGTTAATAGTTGATAAATTCTTGTTCTGTGCCATTGCATATGATTCTTTGTTGCTTGAGAGATGGCTCAGAGGTTATGAGCACTGGATGATCTTCCAGACGACCTGGAGTTCAGTGTCCAGCTCCCACATGGCAGCTCACAACTGTCTGTAACTTTAGTTTCAGGAGACCCAACATTCTCACACGACATACATGCAGTCAAAACACCAATGTACATAAAAAATAAAATAAATAAATCATTTAAAAATTATTCTGTAAGCACTGCACACTTATTACCTTAGTAGTAGTGATGGCTCACTGCAAAACTGAGTTATGTTATTATGGATTCTTTCTTGAATCAGAAATGGGAGGTCAAGCTTGATAGGCTAACCTTCCCATTCGAGTTCTGTATCTCAAACCAACTTTTTTTCCATGAGATCCCATTATCCCATTAGATCTTGATTTCTGATTTCCTTTTTGTGGTTACTGATATTTATTGTATTTTAGTTCTTATACAAAATGTAAGATGCTGAATCAGAAAAATTCTCATATTTATAGTCTTAAAGAAGTTATCTATTTTACTCCCACTTAACATTTGAGAACTCCCAGAGTAGAAAACCTATTTCTGAATTTGTTAAAATGCATATTTTGATGTAGGCCAAAAACATACTACACAATCCAGACTCCATTGTCTCCCAGTCAATGGACATGTAAAAGTAGACAAGACATTGCTTTTCCATTTCTTCACAGTCTCAGTGTAAAATGTGAGTGGGTTTTAAGACATAAAACATGCACCTTACTTTGGTCAGAACTCCATCATGAAGTGTATCATGTTTCTAAGAGGAAGAGAAACAGTATTCAGCTAGTTATCCATTTTTAAACATAAAATGATCTTTCTCTTTCATATACACACAGACATACACAAATAGACACATACGAACAGAGACCCACACAGACATATACAGACATATAAGTCACATAGACACATACATATACTCTTATGTTCAGGCTTGAACTCCTGGTCCTCCTGCTTCTGTCTCCCACCCGTTGAGACTGTAGGTGTGCAGCTCACAGCTGACCTAGGAGTTCCTTTCTTAGAGAATAGAAAAGAGACTTTCTTCCAGAAGTCATTTTTTTCCTTATGTTGACAAACATCTTTTAGTGTCCATGAAATATAGCTATAAAATATAGAATATATTTGATGCCTATTATAAACTGTTATTTGACTCCTTCCCAGGGTTTTAAGACATAAACCATTTTTCACAGATCCTACTATAAAGTAGTTCAAGATTGGGAAAGGAAATGGAATAAGATATCATAAAACCCAGAGAAATAACAATCTTGTAGAAAACACATAAACTAAGCTTGAAAGAATGTCAAAATTCTATACAGGAGAAATAAAAGCAAAATAGAACCAATAAAAAACAAATTGAGTCTTCACAGGCTTAGGAAAGTTTTGAACCTGAAGAAAGGTGCTTTAACTTCAGACCTCAGTGGTTTAAGTAGAATTGACTTGGTTATGTTTCAAATTCATTGTATGAGGTTCAGTATTTGATTGGTGTGTGTATTCTATTTACTTTTAAGGTTTAATTAGATCTGTTAG
Organism: Mastomys natalensis; assembly: GCA_021653895.1. Classification (NCBI taxonomy): domain Eukaryota; kingdom Metazoa; phylum Chordata; class Mammalia; order Rodentia; family Muridae; genus Mastomys; species Mastomys natalensis. Next base: position 125,114 of record JAJTUV010000839.1, on the reverse strand, counting down.
AGATACTCTTTTTCTGTCTTCTGTAAGTTTTTCTTCTTCTATAACTCTTACCATATTCATTGACCCCTGGGTCCTAGGGAAACTTTATGAAGTCTATATTGCCTGTGTGGTTGTAGATATTGACAAAGTTCTATTGATCTGGGTTTGGAGAGGTTCCTCAGTGGTTAGGAGTGCATACTGCTATTCTAGAGGACCTGAGTTCATTTCACAGCACTCGTGTGGATGGTTCATAGCTGCCTCTTAACTCCAGGCACCTAACATCCTTTTGTGGTTTATAATGACACCCACATACATTGCACACGTACTCACTGATCGTGTAAATAAATAGTAAGTTAATTAATGCAAGAAAACATGAATAATCAAAAAAATTTAAAACTTATATTAATCTATCCTCAAATCCACTGGTTCTATTCTTTGCCATCTTCACTGCCTTATTTCATTTACTTGGTAAGAGTTTTTTTTCTTTAACATATTTTCATTCCTACAATGTACAACTGGCTATCTTAGTTAATTTCTTTTACTTTGCTGAGATTTTACAGCATTTTTCATTCGTCTCAAGATGACTATCAATTTCTCGTTGAAATATTTTATTTTGTCTACTATAAAATAATTGTTAAACAATTTTAGAACGTTATTTTGAAGTTTGTGGCAACTGTAGATATCTCCTCACGTTTGGAAAGTGAACATCTTTGTTCTTGATATGATACATGATATTTTACTACACCATAAAGCATTCTTCTATTATGCAATGAAATTCTATTTCCATTAAGTTAGAGAATTATGGATCCAATTCGTTGTCTTATCTTAACTTGAAGTCAGCTTACTTAGGTTTATCATTAAATTATTGTTCAATTTTGGGGATACTTTTCCAATTCATATTTAACAGTTATAGCTCTTAGAGACATAAGTTGCTACAAGTCTGACCCTTAGGCTTACCTAAGCTACTTGAAGCATAAAAAAATAACTTTGGGAAACTATGTGATCTAGTATTTCTTTTTATAGGAGGGGAATGGATGTTTGTGTGTAAGAAGAGCTCTTACTTATTATTATGTGATTTTTAAAAATTATTTGATGGAGCTGTCTAGTTTTTGAAGCTGAAATTTTAGTTTGCAACATCACAGCTTAGATTCAGACAAGAGCGCCTCTGAGACTAATGTGCTTTTCTCAAGCAAGGACCCAAAGGCCCATTCTGTTAGAGAAACTGCTTACAACCACACAGAACTTTACCAGCCACTAAACACTGCTTATTTTCTCAGGCAATAGATAGAAAAATAGTTTTTAAAGAATGATATGCAAAAGCTTGTAGCACTCATGTTCATTGAGTCTAAATTATATATCTTAGAGTGTTAATTTTAAACTGAGACTAAATCATACACCCAGATATAGCTTCTGTAAAAAAGAAATCCTTGGTCATAAGAACGGAATTCAAACATCTCCAGGAGAACATTGGCAATCTAGATTTCACTTATCTTTCATGAGAGAAAGAGTAGAAGCATCATAAATCTAAACACAAATTGCATGAGAAAATAAATGACTGTAGAGACTGCCAGTGGCTGCGATGGAGAGTAATATTGACATTTCAATGTGAAATACAATATTACAACTTAGGGAGATTATAAAATTATGATTTTTTTTTTTAGTGATTTAAGAGTCAAATGGAACATAATCATGAAAAATGAAGAGGAAGGGATAAGAGAAAAGGTACCATTTGCAAAGTTAGAGTATCATTCATATTACAAGCTAAAGAATTATTTCACCCAAATGACTTATGCTCAAAATTAAAATTACTCACAAGTCAACTGTTGTTACCAAAAAGAGTCTCGGCAACACTGAAGATAATTTGATGCGTCATTTAAGCTTGGGGATGTGGTCATCCATTGTATCTGTTATTAAGCAATACCCTATTTTTTTAAAAAGTGGCGGACTGTTTTTAACAGGAAGAACTGAGAAAACAAGAAACTACTTGTGCTGCTGTTTACCTGAGAATTTTAAGTCATGTTGAATGCACCATGAATATTGGATGTGTTGGGCCTTTATTGGAGCACACTGCTTTTTCATAATATTTAATTCTCAGTATCTCTGAATGGTTGTGTGTGGTGAGATCAAAATGCTTTGTATGTTGGTGAAAATTCAGTGATTTTTTTTCTGCTTTTTAGGTATTTATCCTTGTTACTGAAACTGGGAGACGTTTTCTTGGACAAGTACTCTAGAAACATTCTGTTAAGAAGTCAGAGAGATTTCAGGGGCTGACCTCCTTAAAACTAGTATTCTAATTATTTCAATCAATGAATGTAACATGGTTAAAAACATGTATCCAGTTACCACATAGAGTATACAAGAATATTTTATGGAGCTATTAAATAACATTTATGGATTATTATAAAGGATTGCTTATGAAATGCTGTGAAAATTTTTAATTAATTCTTTCATTTGTTTATATCTCAAATGTTGCCCACTCTCCCGGTCTACCCTTCCACAGTTCTTTACCCCATCTCCCGACCCCTTCGCCTCTGAGAGGGTGCTTCCTGCCCTGGGACATAAGTCTCTACAGGAATAGGTACATCCTCTCCCACTGAACTGAGACAAGGCAACACACTGCTACACATGTGCTGGGGGCCTTGAATTCAAGCTAGTGTATACTCTTTGGTTAGTGGCTCAGTCTCTTGGAGCTCCCACTGGCCGAGGTTAGTTGACATTGTTGGTCTTCCTATTGGGTTGCCATCCCCTTTAGTTCCTTCAGTCCTTCCCATGACTCTCTCATACAGATCTCCAACTTCAGTCCAATGGTTGGCTATATGTATCTGTATCTGTCTCAGTCAGTTGCTAGTAGAGCCTCTCAGTGGACAGCCATGCTAAGCTCCTGTCTGAAAGCACAACATAGCATCAGTAATAGTGTCAGGGTTTGGTACCTGCCCATAGGATGGATCCTGAGTTGGGCCAGTCAGTGTTCAGCCTTTCCTTTAGTCTCTTCCATTTTTTGTCCCTGCTTTTCTTTTAGACAGGAACAATTCTGGGTCAACTTTTTAAAGGCACTTAGTGACCCCATCCCTCTACTTACAAGTTTTACTTACATTTTCCTGTTGTAAAGCTTCTAGAAATTTCCAACACTCCATCTTTCTCATATCTGCTCATATGACATGTATTATTGCATCTAGTAAGACATCTTTAGAGTCTCGACTGGCCATTCTTTCCTTTAACCTTCCCTTCCTTTAGTCCTCCCCTCCCCTTATTTTTCATCTCCCCCCTCTCTCTTTTCCCCATTCTCTATTTTCAGATGTGATTTTACCATGTGATTCATGCTGGTTTTCAACTTATGGGCTCACACTATCTTCCTGCCTCAGTGCCACCATGTCCAGCATGTTAGTTTGTAAACACCATCATTAATCTCGTAAGAATGTTAAAATCATTCAAAACCTCATATGAGGCTGGGCATTGTTATTCTACTCACCTGACTCTGCTTCCTTCTTCTCAAACCTGCTTGCAATTATCTTCTTAAATAAGATCCTGTCTTTTTCCAGGTGTATTGATGTACAACTGGAGAATGAAAATTCATCATATGCAGCATCTTACTTTGACATATGTTTTTCCTGTGAGATGATAACCACAATCAAGCAAATTAGCATAGCCCTCATCATGCAGGATTATTTTATTAAGAGATGAGAATGTTGAAGATTTGCTTACAACAAATTTTAAGCAAATAACACCACATTAATAAACACAACTGTCATGCTGTATATCAGATACAATACAGCCTTCTATTCTGTGTAACAAAAACTTTGTTTCTTTTATGACACTCATCTATTTTCTGTAAGTTCCCAGGCCCTGGAACAGCACTCTACTTACTATTTCTGTAAGTTTAAGTCATGGTGTGTGTGTGTGTGTGTGTGTGTGTGTGTGTGTGTTGTGTGTGTTTTGGGTATTAAACTCAGGGTACCATGTATGCCAATCAGGTGCAATATCACTGAAAAGACATACCAAGCCCAGAATTAGAAATATTTCAAGTACTCCAAGAGGGAGGTCGTGCAGCACTTGTATCTCTGTGACTGATTACTTGGATGTTAAGTAATTAAGAATTTGACAGGATTTGGTAGGCAGCTATGATGCTGTAAAATAGAATTAGAAGAGAATCCAAAAATGAGCATAGGCACCAGGAAAATGTCTTCAGTTCTAAAAATCGGAACTAAAAGAGCTAAAGAGCTTTACTTGTTGAGATAAGTAAACATGAGAGAATGTTACCATACACAAGACTGAGGGTGGACGCTTGCAAGTCTGAAACCTGATGAAGAAGAATATGGTTCCCTGGGAATCTCCACTGAGTTCCCTTGAGGTAAGATGTCCTTCTCCCTTGAAAGATACAGTACAATTGGGGCTATGTGTGGAGTCCACACATAAGTCTTGTGATTGGAGAAAGAAGTAGGCTAGACACTCCCAGAGCCCATACTGCTCTAACTTGACTAGGGAGTTATTTATGAATGAATACTCTCATCCAATCAGAAACCTGCATATTTCACCTTTTCAAGGAAACCAGTACAGGTGGCTACAGCCTCACAAGGCCAACACCAACCAGATGAAAAACCAGGAGCTCAGAACCCAACTCAGGCAACGCCCTTCACTATGAAAGGAGGTGGGAGGCGACAACTACTCTTCTAAGAACTGAGAGATAAAGGGGCTTGTGTGCTGCGATCTAGCTTAAAAGCAGCCAAAGGGCTTAGGGTAAGCAAGATGCTAATGTCCTTCCTCTCAGTCATTTTATTCAGGGCTCTGAATGTCACTGAGAGAACACTGGGTATCATGCTTCACCGATATCACCTACATCTGAAAGTAGACGGTGGGGGCCCACACCACCAGTCAGTTGCTTGGTGGACACTATCATGGGTGAGAGTGTAAGCTATAATTTTTGAACCCTATTCTTGCCTGTAGCCATTTAGAATGATTTCCTACAAATTTACCATATTTAGAAAATGAAAATTTATTCCCGCCCCTCCACCCCTTTTTGTGCATATGTGTGTGTGGTGTATAAGGGTGTGTGTATACACTAGTGTGTGTGATCTTAGGAAGGGCAGAGCTTGCTGTTAGGAATCTTTCTCAGTAGCTAGCTATTCCATGTTACCCTTTGAGGTAAAGTCTTTGCCTATCTCTTACATCATTTGAAATAAGCCTACAGCTTATTGATTTAACAACTCTCCCTAGCCTCCTTCCTCTGGGGATCTCCTATACTTCCAGCTACTAAGAATTAAATCACAGGTGAGTCGTGATGCCCACCAGCGCTTAAGTTAGTTCTGGGCCAATTCTCTTGCTTGAGGCTCAAGTATTTTGATCACTTTATGTACTGAGCCATGACTTCAGCAATTTCCTTATTTTAAGGTTAAATGGCACTGTGTTGCCTTTTCCCCTGTCTATCAATAAAGTTGATGAATAGATTATCTCTATATCTTGACCATTATAAATAATGCCACAATGAACATGAATATATATTTATTTCTGACACAAAAACTCTGTACCCATAGCCTGTACAAGACATGAGACTAATATGCCACAGACAGGTCATTATTAAATGTGGACACTGCCACACAAGAGTCTCTATGTAAATACATGGTCTTGTCCTTGGTGTACATGGTTGGCAACAGTGTGAGTTTGAGTGGACTTTTTAATGCTGAAGACTTATTGAGAGCTATTAGGTTATTTTCAGCTTGCTATCATTGGTGGGAAGCTATCAATCATTTCTTTTCTCTGACTTGATCTGAACACTGGTTATAACATGTGTCGTGCCTTTGCCATTTACTGCTCTGGTCAGAGATCAACCAATGAGCTGCCTAATCTTGGGCTTGAAACTTTAGAATCTTGAAATAGAATAAAACTCTTTCTATTTCCTTTTTAACATGGATCAGGCATTTTGTTTTAGTGGCATGAAATTAATACATTCATATAGTTGATAGGAATTGATTCTTTTCCCTTTTGCCTTTCTTTCTATTCTGCAATATACTATACATGACATTTGTCCCCTCTGAAGGAAACAACAGCAAAGTATCATCTTGGAAACAGAAAACAATCTTTAGAAGATCCCGGAATGGCTCAGAGTTTTATCTTGATCTTTTCAGGTTCCAGAGCTATGACAAACATAATCCTGTTTTCTGTAAACTACCCAGTCTTAGATATATGGTCATAGCAACAGAAATGAACAAAGACAAGATCTTTTACCTGTTACTTTTACTCCTGTTATTTATTTTCTTGGTACTAAGTCTTTTGAGTTCTCGATACATTTTGTATATTAATGCTTGGTTACAGGTATTGTTTGACAATACATTTTGTTAATTGATGGTTGCCTTTTGCTCTGTGGGTTGTTTTGGTTGCTATGTGGAGGATTTTCTTTTAATGTAACTCTCCTGGTCCGTCCTCTTTTACTGTATTTTCAGGGTTATATAAAATAACAACAACAAAATAATAGGAAATAATTCTTAACTTTTTCCTATTTGTTTTCTTCAAGGTATTTTAAAGTTTTGGAGCTTATTTTCATGTCTAATGTATTTTGAGTATATTTTCTTATTCTGTATGACATCAGGGCCTAGTTTCATCCATTTGTGGATATGTAACGAGGAGCTTACACTTTCCTGATGTGTGTTCCTGCATTTCTGTTAAATGTGAATTAATCATAAATGCATCTATCCGTTTATGTCTTATGGGTTTGTGAGTCTGTTTTAATTTTAGTATCACTTTTATTATACAATTTTGTAGCATAATTTGAAATCATGAAGTGTGATGTCCCAAATTTATTTTTGTTGGTTTTTTTTTTTTTTTTTTTTTTTTTTGCTTATTTATGAAACCATTTTCTAATTTTGCTCCATATTTCCCAAGCATGGGTCAAAATCAACAATTATGCCACTTTCCTCATCAAACCTTCTATTTCTAAGCATGTCATGTTGTTTCTTACTATTCTAAAATAAAAGCATTTTAAAAGTGCCAAATAGGGATTAGAGAGTTAGCTTAGTGGTTAATAGTGTATACCGATTTCACGTAGGACCAGAGTTTGAGTATAAACTCCAAAAGAGAACAGCCCAAACCAATAGTAAGTCTAGTTTCAGAGAGACTATCCTTTTTGCATCTGTGAGGACCTGCTCTTACATGCACACATATAACTAAAAATAGAAACAAATCACACACACACACACACACACACACACACACGCACACACACACGAAATAAACCTCTCCCATCAAAGTAGTTACATTCTTGATGTCAAATGACTCAAGTATTTTATGGTGGTAAGGTACTAAGATACATGCTTCATATGTCTGAAGCACCTTGTATTGTGTAACTCTCAAATACACAAACACTATCTATCTATCTATCTATCTATCTATATCTATCTATCTATCTATCTATCTATGTGTGTGTGGTATGTGATTGAAATGCAATAAATTTATGTGGTTAATGACTACTGCTTGTGTTGCGCTAAATCTGTAAAATATTTTGTAAAATCCTATTAAAATAATTAACCCAACTCTTACAGTTTTTGAATGGATAATCACCTCCTTTTCCCCTTTCCTTTTGAAGCTTACAGATTCACATGACAGATATTTAAGATTTGATGAATGAATTAATGCCCTTCTATCTCCTTGCAAAGTATTTTCAATACAATGCTTCTTGCTAATATGTGAATTGGCAAATGTCTTATTCTTCTTAAGCAACAAAAATACTCCCACTTAGTTAAAAAGAAGATGTTCCATTTATTTTATTTAGGAAGACCACGTAGAATGTGTTTTGTTCCTGCGGAACACGGGGCTTGCTGAAACACAAGTACTGTGACATCTTTAGCACAATTGGGATTTATAAGCACAGAGGTGCTATTCAGTAATTTCCAAGGATGATAGATTACAGGTGCTGTGAGTGTGGTTTCCATTAGGCTGATGAAGCTTCTCCAAAGACATTCTGCCCTTATTGAATTAGGATGAATGGCTCACCTATCAGTGGGCCTGGGTGCTGCAGTGCTAACTCTGACCTCAAAAGGGCAAAAAGTAAAGACTTGAAGCGAGTGTAAAATTAAAACGCTGATAAATAAAACACTTTGAAGGCTTGGAGATACAACCTTTAAGTGGCTGGCAATTGGAGAGACCGCGATTGCCAAATGGAATGGGAAGCTCATTGTGATTGACCAGCTGGAGCAGAGTAAAGTATTGGGAACAGTGACTCTTGCCCGCTTTCATCTTTATGAAGGGATTTTATTTATGGCCTCACTGAAAATGATTATCCTTAGGAAATGAAACATCTCAGAGAGCATGTCTGAACTACAAAACACTTTGGGAAGTTCTTGCATTTCATAAGTCAAAGTGCCTTAAAAAGAAGCTAATATGTCTACTGCCTACACTCTGGGGTTCAGTATTATCTGCCAGGCAATCCTGACGTGTTTTCCAGCTGAGAAATTAAAACACTGTAAAATGTGCTTAAAATTTTATCTGCATTTGTGTTGATACAAATGAATATATAATAAGTATATATTATTGCAAAAGAGTAGAACAATTCTCCTTTTCTGAATCAGACTAGGTGAAGACTTTCTTAAATAATCAACACACACACAACACACACACACACACACACACAATATTGGGTAAGTTTTATCTTCAATAACTTCTCTCTCTCTCTCTCTCTCTCTCTCTCTCTCTCTCTCTCTCTGTGTGTGTGTGTGTGTGTGTGTGTGTGTGTGTGCGTGCGCGCGCGCGCACGTGTGCACATGTGCCTACTCTAGATATTTCTATATAGAACAGTGAAGAAAGTACTACACCACCATTTCACTTCCAGGTGTTCCTTTAATGCTCGAACAGTATATTTTGTATTTTTCCTTTCTAGGCTTGCTGCACTTGTTCAAAGCACTCTTCCTGAGACTTAACCAGAGTACAAAGTCTCTGTTGGGCTTTTTCGAAACGTCCTTTGTCAATGCAATTAATACAAATCTCTTCCCCTTAGCCTCAGGTAGACTCTCAGACAAGCAAAAATCAGTCACATTCTTCATCAAAATACCACAAAACAGTTTTTATGCCACATACTAAAGTTCTTCTCCTCAGAAACCTCTTGGGCCAGGTCCACACATTTCACACTACTCTTATTAACAAATTCTGAAAATGATTATCCTTAGGAAATGAAACATCTCAGAGAGCATGTCTGAACTACAAAACACTTTGGGAAGTTCTTGTATTTCATAAGTCAAAGTGACTTAAAAAGAAGCTAATATGTCTACCACCTACACTCTGGGGTAGGACGGCCCCAATTTATAGCATTCTACCACTTTCCAAATTCAAAGTCCCCAAACCCACATTCTTCCAAACAAAAGCATCGTCAAGCCTATTGCAACAGTACCCCAGTCCCTGACTTCAACTTCTGTCTTAGTTAGGGCTTTACTTCTGTGAACAGACATCATGACCAAGGCAACTCTTACAAGGACAACATTTAATTGGGGCTGGCTTATAGATGTAGAGACTCAGTCCACTATCATCAAGGAGGGAGCATGGCAGCATCCAGGCAGGCATGGTGCAGGAGGAGATAAGAGTTCTACATCTACAGGTCTCTAAGAGAAAACTTACTTCCAGGTAGCTAGGACTAGGGTATTAAAGTCCATGCCTGCAGTGGCACACTTAACTCCAACAAGACTACACTTCCTAATGGTGCCACTCCCTAGCCCAAGCATATACAAACCATCACACTGCTTAAACAATTACAAATGAAATTTGGTGATTAATCAGAAAATCTATTGAATAGATAAATTACAAAGAAAATGCCCATGCATTTTCAAATGATTAACAAACACAATGCATCAGATAGAAGCACACATATAGAAAGAGTGAGTTCTTATTTGTAAACGTCTCTTACACAGAGATCCTATTACAGCAAATTAGTTAACACCAATTTTCTTACCAAAGGATGGATTTAAGCTTCATTACAGTGGAGTAGGAAGTGCGAAGTGCAGACTATGCTGCTAGCTGTTCAGTTATTTGATCTCCAAGGAGCAGAGCCGACGTTGTACAGTTACGAACCTCATCAATTCTCTTGCTGTGCTTACCCATGTGTACCAGTTACACACTCAAAGTACAACAAAGATGGAGACGTTTGACATACACTCCAGCAGCCCAACTACACATGGAGTGTTTAAATCTACTGCAGGGATGTTGACACAGAAATCATCTCACAGACATTCATCTCTGCTTCAGGCAGAGCTGAAAGATGGCAAACCTTCTAATGTGAAGGACAGTGTGGTTGCAATGAAGACGATGACAAGGTTCTTGGTGCAGAAAAGCACTTAACATTAATATCTATTTCAGAGATATTTCCAGATTGATAACATAAAGGATATAGTGTTAGAAACGAACACTGAGAAATGTGACAATTTGTTGTTTCTCTGTTTTTTTTTATGTCATTTTTATTTTTAAAATTACATAGTTTTCCTATTTTCCTTTCTTCTTTCCAATCCTACTTATATATCCCCTAACTCTCAAATTCATGGACTCTGGCCTCTTGATCTTATTATATATTTCCTAAGTATATAAAGCCTGCTCAGTCTATATACTGTTACTTGCTTATATATATATATTTTTTTTAATTTCAAGGTTGACCACATAATATTGAATAGAGGGAACTCATTCTTAGGGAATTCTAGTCTATCTCTAATTCTCTATCTCTTAGCAGTCATTAGTTGCCTGTTGTTCTTTATCTAAGTGTAGAACCCTATGAGATTACCCCTTCCATTTTAGCTTATCTGTTTCCTTGTTTAGGTCTTACCTGGACAGCCATGTTGTTGAGACTTTGTGTAGTCAGAACCCTTCTGTTGCTTTTTTCTTTGGTTATAAACTACCTTTTGGGTTTGGAAATGAGATAAGTTTTGAGATTACTAAATTATTACTCTTTTCAGTGTTGATGATATTTGGTATTAGAAACATCTGCTGTCCTCTCTCTACTTGATCTAGTAGTCAGTCACTGAGTAAAAATTAGGTCAGGGTTTCTTTTTAAATCTCCAAATTCCCCATGGGAAAGCCTCTTTCCCAAGACTGGAGTTCCCCTGGTTTCAAGGGAGATGTTTGTCAGAATTACAAATACTTTTCTATCTTCAAGTCGGAAGAAAAGTTAAAGTGATGTCTTCACAGTCAAGAACTATTTTGTACTTTAAAAAATACTTTTATTCACTTTATATCCAGATCACAACCCCCCACTCCTTCTCTCTTACCAGTCTCACCCTTACAAATCCCTTCTCTGATTGCCCCCACCTCTTCTCCTCAGAGAAGGGGAGTCCCCGTTGGGTATCACCCCATCTTGGGGCATCTAGTCTCAGCATATCTAGTCTAGGCATATCTTCTCGCACTGAGCCCCTTCCAGACAGTCCAAGTAAGGAGGAAGGGGATCCAATGTTAGGGAACAGAGACTGAAAGACCCCTGCTCCATCTATTAGGAGAACCAAATGAACATCAAGATGCACAAAGGTCCAGCTCTTGCGTGTTCCTTGGTTGATAGACCAGGCACCCAGATTAGTTGACTCTGTGGGTCTTCTTGTGGTGAACTTGGCTCCTCTGAGTTGTTCACTTCTGTCTTCCACTCTTTCACATGACTCCCCAGGTTCCACCTAATGATTGCTTGTGGGTGCCTGCATCTGCCTCCATCTGCTGCCTCTCAGGAGACAGTAATGCTAGGTTCCTGTCTGCGAGGCACAGCAGAGTTTCATTAATAGTGTCAGTGGTTGGCCCTCTCACAATGGAATGGGTCTCAACTTAGGGCAGTCATTAGTTTATATCTATGTTTACAAAACTGGAGAGTTGGTCCTGCTGCTAAGAGTACTTGCTACTCTTTCAGAGGACTCAGGTTCGATTCCCTGCCCTTACTTCATGACTAGCTAACATCTGTAACTCCAGTCCCATGGGATCAATACCCTTCTGATCAATTCTGGTACTACATGTGAAAATGCTCATGCACATAAAATCAAAGTATATTTATTTTAAAAGTAAAATAAAATATAGTTATCTCTGGATCTCAGATATGTTATTTTGGTTGCTATTAAGCAGCATTGTCTGACACATGAGTTATTTGCTTATCCAAGAGTGACAGATAATGCAGTGACAGGAATTAGCAGTAGAGCCTCCTTGATCTCCGACCTTCATGCAACTCATTTGTGCCTAGTATTCACATCAAATACATACATATATATCTGAAAATATTGTAAAAGTATCAAGAAATTCAAAGGTGTTGTATTTTTGTTGTGTTTCTAATTTGGTTTAAGGAAATTTTTAAAGTATAATTTTCTGAAACATTTTATGTGAAATTATAGTTTAAGAGTTAAAACTTTTCTGCTACCAGCATCACAAATATAATATTTGCTTACTTTTAACTTGTGTGTATATTTCTCTTTGTGTGAGTGTGTGTGAGTGTATATGACTGTGTGTGAGAATACCTGTGTGTATGTGTGTGTACATGTGTGTGTGAGTGCATATGTGTGTGTTTGTATGTGTGTGCATACGAGTGTGTATATACATCTGAGCCATGTGATATAGATGGAGGAGTATGGTAAGAGGATACTCTGTAGAAGTCATTTCTCTTCTTCTACCATGTGATCCCTGAGGATAGAACTTGGGCCATCAGCTTTGGCAGCAATTCCTTTACTCACTGAACATGTCCTTAGCCTAGGCATTATCTGTTAGTTTTTATTTCTTTAGAATTAAAAACTAAAAAGTAAGAACATTTTTTACTTTATAGATATCATGACTGGCTGTGTTGATAATGTTTGGTTCTGTTTTATTTAGTTATTTTCTGGTTTAAGGGTAAAGTCTTTACCAGAAGCTAGTGTGTTGCATGCTTGGTCCCATCTGATGGTGATACTTTGAGAAGTTCTTAAAAATTTAGAAGGGATGCCTTTACAGAAGAAATCAGTTGGGAGGCATGCTACTGGAGGATATATTTGTTTTGAGATCTTCTCTTTTACTTCTTCTCTTTCCTGTATACCCCAAGAATGGCTGCTGTCATAGGTTTACACCACAATCTTCTATCCAAACACCTGTGGCCAAGTGATACCAACTACTTCCTCTGAAACAATGATCTAAAGTAAATCCTTTTCCTCAGGTGTTTACTTCACAACCACACACAGGTGACTAGCAGGTTTGCTTTGAATGAGATTCAAAAGGCAAAAGTTTTTGATGGGCTTGAGAAAAACAATGCTAGTTTTAAATATTACATCTTCTATTGGTTCACATAGTTAATATATATGTTTGAGACACTTACCATGTTTATAAGCATGACTCCTGTTGCTTATAGTGGTGAGGAGGGAGTGGACAATCAAATAAAAAGGAGCTACACACTTGGGAGTGAGTCCCAGGACATGGGAGGGGTTAGGAGGAAGGAAAGGTAGGGCAATAGTAATATAATTCTATTTCAGTTAAAAAAAAAAAAAGCAACAGAATCATTCAGGAGCTCATTTCAACAATTGCATAATGGGTGGACATGTCCTCCAATGAGTAGAGTTGGTTAGATGTGTGTAATAACCATGCTATGATCTCCTCCAGAAACAGGACAGAGATGGGAAGGGCTAAAGAGACACAATGTGTACAATGCTCTAACCATTCACATTGAAAGACTTGAAATAAGGCATGAGGCAATCATATAGGAGTCTTTATTTGGACAACGGGGTGAAGAGTGGCTACTACTGTGGAAGAGCAGGCTTCAGCTTCCGAAAGCATTGGAGACATCTTGATAAGTTTTTAATTAACTTGATTGCCCATTTTTTTGGGGGGGGATGCTTTGAAAGTCAGAAACTTGTACCCTAATATAGACAAGAACAATTTGTAATTGAACAGAGTTGCTGTTCTTGGCCCCTTATGCAGAAGAAAACCAAATCTCTCTTTCTGCTTCTAGCGCAGCTGTTCTCAACCTTTCTAATGCTGTGACCCCTTAATACAGTTCCTCATGTTATGGTGAACCCCAAACACAAGATTATTTTCATTAATACTTCATTCCTGTAATTTTCCTATGGTTATGAATTGTAATGTAAATATTTTTTGATAGAGGTTTGTAAAGGAGGTAGTCATGTACAGGTTGAGAACCACTATTCTAGATGTGTTCTATATTCTCAGAGCTCTAAAAATCAGGGGTCAAAGAACAACTGCCTCTGTGGGGACACTGGCCTCAGTCATATCAACTTGCAGTAGTAAGAGAAACAACTTAGAAGTCCCGTTTGAAAGTGCTGATTTGCAAGCTAGAGATGATAAAGATGTCCCAAACTGTTCCCGTGTGTTGCATAAAACCACCATCCATTACTCAGAGGCACTCCCTAATTATGCAGACTTGGAAGTTAGTCAGGGCTTTTTTTTATCCCTGGATGCATTTCCCCTTTTCATTGTGATTCATTCTGTGCTTTCCTTGTAGCAAATATAATTTCAGATAGAAATGGCCTCCTTGGGAATGCTGCTATTAACCATGATCTATTTTTTGATACACACTATCTGTTATAACTTAAGCAGAGTAACAGTTTTATGATCATCACAGAGTTGGCAAGGCAGAGGACTCAGCAGGAGAGACATACAGGTGAAGAGAAATCCCTATGACTCAATACAGCTTAAGAGAGCTTCATAAGTATAAGGAAAGCCTCTGGGAGTATGATTTCTGTAAATGTGTTCTCATTCACCACAGAAAAACCATTAACTCATTTTGACTAAACCTACCATGCACATACCAAAAATCCCCTTCTCTCCTTTACAGCTCTTTGATTCAAACTCTGGATGTTCTGACTCAAGCAAGGTTCATTGAAATGTGTGATCCATTTGTCCGCGTTAAAGTCATATTTCTCAAAATGCATTTTGTGAAGAGAATCGGTGGTAAAGCTCGTCCCATATCTGATGAATGAGTTCATACCCTTAGCACATACATGAATTTGAGTGGAATACATATGTTGTTCTATCAAGCCCTTAACCTGCTCAGGAGAGGAGGAAACATCTAGCCAGTGACTAGTGGATCAGCCATAGTGGCTTATGCAGTATCAAACAAGAGACTCCATGGAAAGTACTGGAAGACATCGGAGGTTGGCCTCCCACCTATGCCATTGCATGCACTTTTCCATGCACAGGAGCACACAAATCATTTAGTTACCCCATTTAGTTAATCCTTAGAAAAGACTATCTTGTATTGACACAATTGATGAGATATTTCTGCAACAGTGGAATGAGCCAGCTCAAATCATATTAGAATATACTAAAGGCCCGTTTATTGGGAAGCCGCTCTCAGGTGAATACACTGGGCCCAAAGATTGAGGGCAGAGAAGTCACTATGGGTGGGGGTGGGGGAAGAGAAAGAGAAGAGAGAAAAGGTACCTTTAGAGAGACAGAGAAGGGGAAGAGGAGCAAAATGTCTGTAGGGAAAAGACTCTGGGGAAAGGGCAGCCCAGACCCAGGCCTGGAATATTCAGATAGGGACAGAGTGATGCTGGAAGAACTTGGAGGGTAGGTCTGCTTTCATATGTAAATATTCACATCAGTCCCCTGTCCAGCAGTTGAAACCAAACAACAATTATTTTAATGTTGTTTGTAATTTAGTGCAAACACAGTAAAATTATTTTCTTAATGTAATGTTTTATTTATTACTCATAAGGGCCTCCCTTTCCTTCTTACTAAGGTTAGGGTTTCTTCCTACAGTAGACACCTGATGAAAGTTTATGTCAGTGCTGACAGCAATGAAGACAAAATTTAGTTTCACTTTTTTTTTCCAATTTATTGTTTAGGATGCCTGGGCTTTAAAATACACATGCATAGAAAACAGCCAGAGTATACTGATTGAACTGACTGGATTTGTGTGTCAACTTGACACAAGCAGGAGTTATCATAGAAAGGTGCCTCCATTGAGGAAATGCCTCTGTGAGATCCATCTGTAAAGCATTTTCTTAATTAGTGATCAAGGGTGGGAGGGCTGATTGTGGGTGGTGCCATCCCTGGGTTGGTACTCTTGGGTTCTATAAAAATCAAGATATGTTACTAATGTGTTGAATATACAAGAAGATTAAATAGGCATTTAGAACAATGGATTGATGCTCTTTATCCTATTCAAATTATTGAAAGGAGGTTCAGAGTTTAAGAGTAAGGAGACATCTTGAGTGTCATGCCAAATACCATTGGATTCATGGTAGTTCTAAAATTTACAGTAGTAGTCATAATAATTAGGAAAATGTTTAAAGACACTTGCCAAGTATTTGGCAAAATTTTAAAACCTCTCTGAATGGTTTAACTTTGCATAGTGAGCTTATGAATCTAAAGAGTGCTGCTCTGACGAGTGTTGATGTGGCAGATACTGATGATAAAGTTACTCATGGCCTGAAGTCAGTATTTCTATTTTGGTCAAGCTTCAAAAACGGCATATATAGTTTGATCATGCTAGCCCTTTCTGTCCTGGGAATATTTTTATTCCTGTCCATCATGTTAAAGCTTGTCTTTAACAACATCAACATGTTGGCAGCCAAAGTACATGGCTTGAACCTGAAAATGGACCACCAGACAGAATTATTAAAATTAACATGCTGACAAGCTAAGGATGGGTAAGATTCTGCATAGAACCTTACCAACCTAAGACATAAGTGCATTGCTTTTGATAATGCATAGTTCATGATGGGTAAGGAAGGCATTCTTGTCAGAATGACCTAAGACAGGTTCAGTCTTGTTTATGAAATGAAAAAGGCAGAGAGTCAAAGAGCCTTTGGGGCTGCTTGGCAAGAATCTAACATTGGCCAAGGACAAGAAAATGGGCTGCTTGGCAGGAATATGATATTGGTCAAGGACAAGGAAGTGGGCTTCAGGCAGAAATCTGACATTAGGCTAGAACAAAGAAGTAATTTCAGTCAGGAATCTAAATATTAGGCTAGAACAAAGAAGTAACTTCAGGCAGGAATCTAAATATTAGGCTAAAACAAAGAAGTAATTTCAGGCAGAAATCTAAATTTTAGGCTAGAACAAGGAAGTAGGCTTCAGACATGAAAATGACTTTGGACTAGGACAGGGAAGTTGGCTCAGATATTTTGATCATCCTGATAAGCCCCTAGAAACAGTGATCACAGGAGTGTTCATGGAATTTTGTTTATTGACTTGCTTGTTCTTTGACTATTTGTATTTATTATCATGTTTGTTTCTTGACTATTTCCATCTATTGTATTGCTAGTTCCTCAACCTAGAACTGACCTTAATACTTGCATGTAATTAAAGTGATATAAAAGCAAAAAAGGAGGAGGGGGTTGGGATAGGGGGTTTCTGGGAGGGGAAATGGGGAAAGGTAGAGGCATCTGAAATGTAAATAAATAAAATACCTAATAAAAAAAAAAAAAAAAGAAAGAAAGAAAGCTGAGCAAGCCAGGAGAAGCAAGCCAGGAAGCAGCATTCCTCCACAGCTTCTGCATCAGCTTCTGCCTCCAAGTTTCTGCTTTGTGTAAGTTCCTGTCCTGGCTTCCTTTGGTGATGAACAGCAATGTGGAAGTGTAAGCTAAATAAAGCCTTTCCTCCCCAACTTGCTTCTTGGTCATGACGTTTTGTGCAGGAATGGAAACCCTGACTAAGACACTGTTTATAGGAATGTTTATATTCCATTAGATAGTGATCTTACTCAGAGGAAGAACTAATCTCATCCATGCCTGATGTGTAAGAATTGTAAGCCTAGTAAAGAGGCATTCTGCAATTTGCATAATCCTTGTTCTTCTATTGTGATTGGTTGGGGCAGATAGCAGTGGTCAGAAAAACAAAGTTATCATACAACTACTATTGTAATCAAGCAACACTAGGCTCATACTAAGTTGCTTGTGGAGCATCAAGCAGTGACTTTAGGAAGGACTGTGTAAATCAAGAGAGGAGAAGGTAGCAAGCTGGATAGGGAGTTCCTCTCTAGAGATGTTATTTAACAAGCATGTTGTTGAATAAGGAACGAGTGAATGTGAACTCTAAGGAATCAGTGCATTATATACTGAAATGGTGGAAGCTTGTAGTTAGGAAAGTGTCCAGAGTGGATGTGAGAAAACTCTTAACAGGAAATCAATGTGGATCAGATGGAGCAACAAATGGAAAACATTCGAAAATGAAGAACTGTCTGTGGGAATACATTATTTACAGGTGGGGTGAGTAGGGTGAATGGATATTGAAAGGGTGAGAGTATTCAGAAGGGAAATGGCTGAAGTATTGGCTAGTTTTGTTACTCAGCCTTTAATAACCTTCAATTAAATGAGCATATAATATTTTGTAAAAGGGTCATTTCAAATAAGATGAAATATGAATCTCCTTTGAACAGAAAGCATGCATATATCAAAGACTTTATTGAACTCATTAATCAATGAGAGAATTAATAAGAACTTAGAGCATTCAAAATGCCAAACATCACTAACAGGGAATACTGAATTGAATTTATAAATGAATGCAAACTAGTCTGTTCACAGGGCAATGATAACCTGCATTCTTTCGGATGTGACTCAGTTGTGTATGTGTGTATGGAACCATGTTTACACGAACTGGCATCCTTGTCAGTTTTGTTGTTGTTTTTGTTTTGTCTTTTTGTTTTGTTTTGTTTGAAATACAGAGCTGAGCTGTGAAATAGAGCAAAAACAATTACAGGTTGAGGTGAGAGTTTACTAGGCAGGGCACATTATAATCATTTCAAAGACTTCTAAAATCAGAATAAAATTTAAAAATTCAAAGACAGAACATCAGAGATGCCTTGGTGGTGGTTAAGAGCATTTGCTGCTCTTCTAGAAGAACTGAATTTGCTTCCCATCACACACAGTGAGTGACTCACATCTGCCTGTGACTCCTGATCCAAAAGATCTGATGCCTTCTTCTGGCTTGCTTAGGGACCTGTACTCAGGAGCACAAATCCATACATAGATATGTACCTATACATAGGTTAAAAAATTAAAACAAAATTTAAAAATACAAAGAAAGTAAATTGGAAAAATATATGTTTCTTAATATTATCATATTTAAAATACTGAAGATTGAAGGAGAGTGTCTATGCAAATTATGCATGAAGGGAATTTAAAATCTTCCTGGTGGAAGAAGAAAAGACATGAATAAGTGAAGGTCTACTGCACATGCTCCTAGAAATGAAAGACGTGATGTCACTGTTCTTTTAAAACTAATTTTAATTGATGTCTTAGTCACTATTCTCTTGCTGTGAGGAGACAGAGGGCCAAGGTAACTCTCAAAAAACAAAATGAAACAAACACACAAACAAAATCCCATTTAACTGGGGAGTTGCAGTTTCAGATGCTTAGTCTATTAGCATCACAGTGAGGGGGATAAAGTATTCATGCAGGTGCTGGAGCAGTAGCTAAGAGCTATGTCTTGATGTGTCAGCAGAGAAAGAGTGACTTGGTCTGGCTTGGGCTTTTGGAACCTCAAAGCCCACCCCCAGTGACACACTTCCTCCAATAAAGTAACACTTTCTAGTCTTTATAATCTTATCAAATAGTGCCACTACCTGGTGCCTAGGCATTCAAATATATGAGCCTATTGGTCCCATTCTTATTTAAACACCACAATTGATTTAATTATGTTTGACAGCAAACATGTATACTCTTAATCAGTATAATGAAACTGAAGTTTAATTGTAGGGAAAGAGCTAGGTAGGGCTTAGATGTCTAGCACTTACCTAGCATAAGTAAGGACTTGTTTTTATTCTACAGCACTGAGAAAAAATAAGGAAGACAAAGGAAAATGAAGGAGAGAGAGACAGTGACAGAGACACACAGAGAGTCAGGGACAGAGATATACAGAGATAGATGAAGACAGGGAAACAAAGAGACAGACAGAGATAGAGACAGAGAAACAGAAAGAGACAGAGTGAGCAAGGTGTGTAAGAAAAAAGAAGCAAGGAAGGAAAAGTAGCTGAATATTTTTTTTAAAGGAACTTTGACAAAGAAATTTCTTGATATCAAAGGCTCCAGTGTCACATCATTAATAAAATTTTGTAGCACTATTGGAAAAAAAAAATAGCCTATTGGTAAAACATAAAGCCTAGAAGTAAATGAATGTGCAATCCAAATATGTGTGTTAAAACACTAAGTATAATTATACCATTATTTAGAAAGTATATGAATAGTAGATTTTATTTGGAAAAATGAATTAGATCTTAGGGAGTCCAGCTCCTGGACACAGGCCTCTGTGTGAGCCACTTAATGAAACACTAGCTGAAAACTTTTCTAGTTTTGAGAAAGATGTCAAACCTAATATAAACATAACTAGAAAAGTTCTTCAGTCAGATTTATTAATGTTCAGAGTGGCAAAAGTCACATGGAAAAGATGTCTAAATATTTCAAAAGGAGACATCAAACCACAGGTAGGGGGCCTCTCAATAGACTAACAGACTTGTTAGAAGCCTCACATGCCAAGAGATTATGGAATGATACATTCTGAGCTGTGAATTAAAAACAAACAAGGAAACAACAACAACAACAACAAAACAAAGACAAAAACCAAAAAATCTTATCACCCCATAGTAGATGTAGTCCAAATTAGTACTATTTTGGATAATGGAGAATGGATTTAAAACAGAAGGAAGGAGAATATGAATAAAATACAAGGGTCTGATTTTATCAAATATCACATTGAAGCTTATTATCTTGTACAGTATTAAAAAAAAAAACTTCATACAGCAAAGCTGTTCTTTAGACATACCCAGCTTCTTTTACACAGGAACATCTACTAGACTATAAGAGCTACTTGGCTTTAGGCAGATGTACAATGTACAACCCACCAGAAAGGAAGACCCAACAGCCAGCGAACTTATTTTTGGACAGGAACTCACTTGGTTTGAATTACTTCATGATTGCTGAACATTTAAAAAAAAAAGTAGCTTGAACCAGAAATTACATGGTAAAAAGAAGATAAAAAAATGCAGAAGGTAGGAGGTATTTAACATTCTCCCTTTCTTTTCTTTTATGTACGAGCTGAGAAAATCTATTTACACATCTTGCCAAAGGCAGAAAGTGAAGTGTGTCAGCTCTATGAGAAAGCACCAGGGATTGAGTAATTCTGGACTCTTTGCAGAAGGTCTTATAAATGTAATGAGTATTGAACTTGAGTAATGAGGTCTATAAAGTACAAAGGGCTGAAGGACAGGAGAATGTAAGGACTACACTAGAAAACTAAGTAAAGAGTGGTAGAAAGACTAATCCTGGAAGGAATTCCTTTTTACAAACCTGAGCAAAATTAAAGCCTGATACTGGAAATTAGTTTCTATCTTTAATTCCCTCGGTTTTCAGAGAATAAAAAAGGAAGATATTCTTAAGAGCTCAATTTATTTTGCCTTTTAGTTTTCCTTTGCATTTTCAGCATAGGCCACTTGTGCTCATTCTTTCAAAAACTTCATATATGCATACAATGCATTTCGATCTTATCTACCATTGTCTTTCAACTCCTCTTGGAATTTCTTCATGCCCTCTTCCTAACCTCTTACCATCAGAGCTGCTGTGAGTTCATGAGAGCAGCAATCCTATCACACATAAAGGACTTTGTTTCTCACCAGTCCTCCCTGATATCTGGTTCCCACAAACTTTCTCCCACATTTTCCATGTTCCCTGAGCTTTCAGAGGAAGGATTATGATATAGATTTATGGCTGAGTACTCTGTAAATATCTATTCTAGGCACTTGACCATGTATAAGTCTCTATTTAGCACTGTCCACTGAACAAAGGCACAGAGATGCTTACTCGTGAGGACTGAGAATGCGGTCTAGTTCTCACAAAGAAGACAGTGGTGGAGAAGACCCTTCACTATGCCTTCTCCAAACCCATGTCTGTGTGAGAACCAGCTTTGCCTATATACTCCCTTGCCTCCTCTGAAGGGAACTGAAATACATTTACATTTAAATGAAGTAAAATACCATTGATGCCTTTGAAATTGGAGAAAAATTTCTTGATAACTAATGTCTAGTTGACAGTAATAGTCAGAGCAAGCATTCTCAGTGAATGGTGACCAAATTTAATTGGAAAGATAACTGTGGACATTCTTTTCCGAATGTAAAATATACGCTCCATGTTGAGCCAAGAAAAACACTAATGTGTTGTCATTGGAGGATTTAAAAAAAGTTTTATATATTGCATTGAAAATATTAAATTTATAATTATGATCATTGTGAATAACCAAATAACATAAAGATGAGGTCTAATTATTGACAAAGTATTACATATACAAAAGAATAGTAGAGGATGAAATTATCACCACACTCTTATGTGTACATAGAGTTACCAGTAAAACTATGTTCACCTTTGGTTTTGGCTTTTGGTTATGTTATATTTACCTATACTAATTATATCTAATATATAGCTACCTGTACCTTTATCTGTATTTCTGCATGGAGAGACTGAAAGTGAAAGAATGTAGAAAGAGAGAGCGAGAGTGAGAGTGGAAACTCTGGTTCCTGTGACTATACAAGTTTCTATGATTATACAACTTAATTTTTGCAATTTAAAAAATGTTGAGATTGTAATTACAACATTTTACCCTTCCCTTTACTCCCTTTGAGCACTTCTATGTATTGTTCCCGACTCTCTTTCAAATTCATGGCTTTTTCCATCAATTGTTATTACATTCATATGCACATGTGCATACACACATATTTTTAAATATAAACTGATGAGTCTCTATAATGTTGCTTATATGCATGTTTTCAGGACTGGCAGATATTGTTGACTAACAAATGGAATGCTCTTCACTGGGGGAGAATATTTCTCCTGATTTATTTTGTTACTTGCATTGTTAAATAAAATAAATGTTTTTGAAAAAGTTACTGGGTGTTTATTTATGCTGTTCTTATTTTTCTCTGCTTTCATTGACAGGATTGTTTGATGAATTGTTGATTATACTAAACTGAGAACAAAGAGAATTTTTCTTTCCTGTTGGAGTGCTGAAGTGGAACTGAGAGAGCAAAGCTACTTATTATTCTGCCCTAGAACTTGACATTATATTTCCATGTCCACTCAGCACTAATTAAACCAAGTTAAAAATAATGTTTTCATTTTATATTTGCATAAGATAAAAACCTCAATTATATTTTAACTTAGTTTTGAGATTCTTAAAAATAAAACACAGACAAACATTATTCATAATTTATTCCTAAGATTTCTAATTTCTCAGTTCTCCAGAAAAAAAGGATCATATTGGGTAAATTTTTCAGTAGACATGGTTTGCTTCGGAAAATCTTGCCTCCTTGTCCTCACTTACTCTTGTGCAGTCTATCTCTGGTCTACCTCTGGCCAGCCAGCAGGGGCCCAGCACCTAAACTCCAAACTATGTTCCGTTATTTGGTTTTTAGATGGCTATTTGCAATCATGAACATCTATTTAAATGTCATCTATTAAATGTCAGGCTTGACATTAAGACAACTAGACAAACAAGATGGAAAAAATATATACCACTCTATTTCTACAGAGAGACAGAAAGTGAAAGAATGAAGGGAGAAAATGGGAGTTCAAATGCTGCATATATGTATACATATATATTTATAATAATACATATTGCATATACTCATATAATTTTAATAATTTAGGCAGTTCAAATATTTTCTAGTCTTCTTCTCTGCCTCCTTGGGGTTGGAGAAACCTAGAACAGAGCATATGGCCTGTTATTGTTTCTGTTCTTTTCATAGTATTTTATTCACTCACTTGATAGGGTCCATTATACATGTTAGAAAGTGCCCTGTTTGCATAATAATTTTGTGTGAAAATGTACACCAAGGAACATGAGATTGTTTCTCCTTTGCATTCCAGCATTTAAAGCCATATAACAAACTGTTGTAAAAATCTAATTTGGGAGAAGATGTCTTCTTACTTATACTCCAACTCTTGTCAGTTCCTCTAAATTGCGTGCTTTTAGGTGGTATCATTCTTGATACTCTGTGTTTGGAAGAATGAAGTCATGATCTTGGCTTGATAAAAGCAGCAAAAGTGCCCAAACATGTAAATTCACAAGACAAAATGTTATTAAGTTTTAATGCCTTTAAAAACATACTATTCTATTGGAATGGACCACAACATAATAAATCCTTCTAAAACTATTTTTTTTGTTTGTTTTTTGCATTAGAGCAATTATCATCACAGCTGTGGCACCAATAAACCCAGAATGTCCCGGAATTTGACACAATAAAATGCTGAAAATCAAGTGAATTTGGTATTTTCTAAAGGGAAACTCTCGCAAAAAGGACATAAACTGTAAAATCTACTGGGATAAAAATGTTATTTGTAAGGTTGAAGCAAAGGTTGCAACTTGATGTACTAAATATGTATACTAGACATATAAAAATTAAATGATAGTATCACTGTTAAATGCTGCTTTTCTCTGTTTTTTTTTCTTTTTATTTTTTTATTTATTTATTTATTTATTTATTTATTTATTTATTTTTTTGCTGTTGGAGTAAGAAATTATATATAAGCAAGCTTGTATATAAGCTTAGAATCAATCCTATGTTACTGAATTAGAGTGAAGAGTTTAGTATAAACTCATTTTTAGTTTTCCCTCCTTCTTTATTGTCTATGTATCTGATATAGACATAGATATACTTGTAGAAATGTATGTTAAAAACAGCAAGATGCATTTTTATGTTATTTTAAATCTCTGTGCACTCATAGGACTCAGCAGTGATATATGTTGTTTCCAGCTCCCTAGAAAAGGGTTTAATTTCTAATTATGCCTATGATTGGTTTGCCTACATATATGTCTCCGTGCCATGTGCATGCGTGGTACCTGAGGAGGCCAGAAACGTGTGTCAGATTCCCCAGATGGGAGTTACAGAGCCTGTGTATTCTATGTGGATTCTGGGAACTGAACTCAAGTCTTCTACAAAAGAAACAAGTGATCCTAACATCTGAGCCATCTTCAGGCCCTGGTCCTTTAGTTCCTGCCCTTCCTTATTCACTTTCCTCTCCCCCTGCTTTCCTTCTTTGATAGGACGAAGTCTTATTATGTGTTCTTCGCTACTGGAGAACTCTGTACAGTTTAGATTGACTTCAGGTTCATAGCATCCCTCTATCTTCTACTTCCCAATGTTGAAATTACAAGCAAGCACCACCGTATTTGGCTCTAGATCTTGACTTTTCTGGATAGATGGATGGATAGATAGACAGACAGAGAGACAGACAGATAGACAGATAGATAACAAGAAGATAAAAAAAAAATCTAGGCTTTTAAAATAAATGGCTATTCCAGAGCTGAAGTAGAAAAATATTACTATGTAAACCTAGAATACCCTGGTAATGTCTGAGTCCGGATGTGCTAAAAATCGAAAGTATATTCCAGAGAGACATGAGAGCTAACCTGAAAAATTATTTTCCCACCACATGAAGGTAGAACAAACTGTCAATGTATTAACTCCACCAAATAGAGAGAAGTACGTTACAAACCAGAATACAAAATAAATATACATAAATCATGTTTAACTCTTCCTTCTTGAAATATTATGAACAACATATATATAGAAATTTACCCTGAGGCTCATTAATGCCCAGAAGGCTATAAATAAAGTCTGTAAAGATTCAGTAGCTTCTACATGGAGGCTCAGTAAGAGTCAAAAAATAAACCACTCAGAAATCTCAGAAAAAATCCCTGAAATCTACCAGAAGCACAAGAGCCTCACTTCCTAAGATCATTGTATTAGTAACTTTCCTGTTGATGTGATAAAACACCATGATCAAGGCAATTTATAAATGACTAAGTTTGGTTTAATTTATGCTTTCAGGGAATTAGAACCCATGTTTCAAGAATGGAGGCAACAGGGGGAAGATGTTAAGAAGCAGAAGTGGTGGTATGGTGGTTTACAGTAGCCAAGCTATCCATCAATGTACAAGAAGCTATGAAATAATCTTCATTCAAATAGAAGACAATTTTCAGATAAAAGAGAAATTCTTGAAAATAATCATTTTTCCAAGTTCTGTTTTAAATAAATAAATGATAGTTAGTAGATAGATAGATAGATAGATAGATAGATAGATAGATAGATAGAAGTTGATACATAGATAGATCCTAATATCATCTTGTTTCTTGATGCCACATTTATTTTGCCATGAGTGAGACTTAACACTTTGGATTTGATTATTTTCCTAAAGAACCCAAATATTGACTATCTAGATTACCAAAAGACAGTCTTTTATTTTTAGTTATGATAAAAATCTACAAATATATAACATAGTTGTAAGTTTGGGGTATTATTTCCGAACACATGAGAGACATAAAGTACTTCCATTAATGGCCTGTATATAGTGAACTTTCATTGATTCAGAAGTGAAGAAAGTTTGTAATGTATTATAGAATGCTGTGTAATCCTCACATATCAGTGAGGTACATAGTCAGTATTCCTCTTTGGAAAGAGAATTCAAGATTATCAATTGGCATAAAGATAATCTTATTTAAATCACTCCTAATCTGATGCACAATATGTAAAAATTATGCATATTTATGGATTAATGTGTCATGTTTCAATACACTTATAGACTGCATTATGCTTAAGCCAGGGTAAATATTTCTATCTTCTCAAATATTTATGATTTTATTAAAATAAGACATTTAAATCCTGTCTTATTTTTAATGTGTATGTATATATAATATACACATATACATAATATATTATCACTGTGTAGTCTCCCTAACATGTGACAGCATTACAGAACTTTTATCTAAGTGCAGTATGCATTAACAAGCCTTTCTTCATTCCTTCCCTGTATTCTTCCAAGCCTGTAATATCATCACTCAAAATTTCTAGATTTCGTTTACATGTTTTTAGTAAAAAAAAAAATAAATAAAATAAATAAAAATAGTGGTTTTTCCTTCCGTGCCTTTCATTTACTATGGTAGCTTCCAGATCTACCCATGTTTTATGAAAATGATACAATTCTATTTTTTTTGGTAAAGGATTTCTATATATATACCAACTTCCCTGACCTGTTTCATCAGTTGATGGACAGTTAACACTGTTTCCATTTCTCAGCTTTTGTGAATACTGTTGCAATGGGAATGTAAATATGACTGCTTAGCAGTGGGTAGGTGGCTCACATAGTACTTATTTAAAATAATTCAATATCCTACAATGCTTTCCATGTGGCTTAAATAATTTGTATTTCAACCAACAGCATGTACAAGTTCCATCTTCCACATCTCCATCAGACTGCCTCCTTCTATCGTTTTGATAGTAGCTATTGTTATTCTAGTAGAGTGGTAGTTTATCCTTCACTGTGACAATAAACTTCTTTTCCTGTATATTCATGGTACTGAGTTTCTTTTCATGGTTTTAGAAATGTCTTCTAAGGTCTATGGCCCACGTTTTCATTGGATTGTTTTCAGTTTGTCTTTGTGCTGAGTTCTGGATTCACTTTAGGTATTAACTCCTGTCTTATTACTGGAAATTGCTTCTCTTTCATGCAGAAATGTGTTTATACTGCTTGAGAATCTCATACATGTGTATAATGTGTTTATGTGTTTTCCTTTTTAACATAATCAGTAGTTTATGTATTAATTTTAACCAAATAGCAAATCTGATAAATAAACTTTCTATTTACAACATCAAGTAAAATAATATGCTACAAAGATACACATTTATGAAATAAGTCAAAGGGTTCAAACTTAGTCTCTTCTTTTATTAGTACTCATTTGTTCTGTTTTGTTTTCCTTTGGTGCATTTCAAACTATCTTTCTCACCTTTCATGTCCAGAAATGTTTCTTTGTTCATGTGTAGAAGCTACATTGTTTCTAGCCATATGTTAAAACTTGAATCCTCTAGAGATATTGATCTAGTTTTATTCTTCTGCTTGTGGATATTCACATTTTCAACACTGTCTGTGTAAAACATTGTGCTTTGCCTAAAAGTTATTCTTAATTGTTGTGTCAGCAAAGGTGAAACTATTATACCAAACAAGGTCAACTTTTCTAACACTCTAAAATATACATTAACCAAATAATTTTGTTATAATTTCATGAGATAAATTAAATTCCAGAGCATCATAATTAATGACAGAAGTAGTCTAGCATCTAGAAGACTGCACAACAAAAGTCACTATGGCAAGTAAAACAAATTACTTCAAAAATTCAAACTCACTGGTTATTTCATAGTGACCTGTCCCTGAATCCTACAATGAAATTATTGATACAGTTTCAAATTATATGGCACAAAACATATGTATTAATAGATGACATTTTCAAAATCGTTTTTTTTTTCATTAAATGTTGGCCCACTTCCTAGTCCTTCTCAAGAGTTTTTACTGCTCCTCCTACATTAAACTCCTAAAGGATGACTCCCATCCCTTCTCCTGCTATTATCCCACCCCAACTTTTACCCCCTCACCCTCCTAACTCCTAATTCTAAATCTTTAACACCCATCCCAGCCCCATTCAGTCCTCCTACACTAAATATAAGTATCATACCTTTAAGGAGAAATGAGTTAACTCTGGGTTTTTAAATATCACTCCATTTTATGGCATTGACCTAATAAAACAATTATTTATCCGTTAAAATGCATATCAAATTCCAACTATCATGTTCTTTGTAGGAATTTAAAGGTTCTTAAATTATTTTATGTAACTCTCTGTATGTTAATGTGTGAGTGTTTAATGTGTACGTGTTATGTGTGTGTGTATAGGTGAATATGGATGCCAGGGTTCCTTGTGGAGGTAGAGACTAATTGGATTATAAATTTTCAGCTGCCATCTAGGGATTGAGTTAATTCTTCAGATTTGTTTTATACCTGTATTTTGGTAGCCATATTTTCAGGTTTTTGGGTATATGATTGAAGGCATGATTAGTATTAAGGTTAATAAGTAGGAAAACAATTTAGAGTTAGATTGAGTTATGTTTGCATTAAATTCTTAGACATTATTGTTGATACCTTGTATTTACATTATTTTTTTCTCAGAAAAATATTATCAAAGGTTTCAATAAGTATTTATGTGGAAGTCACAGGGATTATTCAGTAACAATTATATAATAACTAGCTCTAGTTTTAGTACTGTTACAAATTTCTTTCCGAATTTCTCCAAAGATACCAAATGTTTTTCTGAAATATTAACATAATACTTACCTATTTTGGTTACAAAAGTCCTTTTGAATGCCTTGAAATTTCTTTCTTGGTAGAAAATGGACCTTGCAAGACATTTTTAATACTAGTCAATCTTCAATGTGGCCAGTAGCCATTTTAATTTAAACTTGGTCAAAATACCAACCAGGAGCTATATGAAATCATATACCAACTAGGAGTAACATTTACTAGTGTAACTATTTAACTTAATAACAATTTTTCAGCATTAATAGTCTTATGAATGTTTTCACTTTGTACACTTTATTAAATATACATTTGATCTATTAACATTCAGGTCAGAGATAATAGTATTGCCGTTAGCATGCAGATAAAGCTTCTCAGCATTTAACTGTAAGGCATGGCATAGCTGCCTTTGCTTAAAAATAGCAGACAATAGGCAGTGTCATACTTGGGTCCAATTTAAATAGCAAAATCATAGATAGAAAGACATACAGACAGAAAAAGAACAAAAGAAGAAAGGAGGGAAGGGGGAAGGACAAAATTAAAAACTGACATTGAACAACACAGAATTTAATGGACTATAAAACATGAGAGCTGAAGGCAGAATATCAGCTTTTTCTATTTCAGCTGAAAACATGGTCTATGAGGTGGCTCAAATTTTCCATTGCTTTACACATTCGGCAAATATTTTTGAAATCACTGTAAGTGCTGATTTCAGAGCCATAAATAACTGTTACGGTGGTGCAGATGACCAGACAGAATCCACGGCTGATGAGGATTGACTGTATCTAAGTGCTGTGCTGTCAAGCTGCACTAACGGAGCCAGAGTGAATCAGCCGCAGAGGCACTTTAATCTTAAAACTTCTTGCAGCTTTTTGAGACTCCTCCACACAGTTTCCATAGTGTCTGTACCAGTTTGCAATCTGACAGTGAACTAGGGCTTGCCAGCATTTGTTGTGGTTACTTTCTTTAGAAATTATTTATTTTTAATTTTCATTTTTTCTATATTTTTTACTTTTGAGATAACAATATGATTAAATTATTTGCCCCTTCCCTTTCCTCCCTTCAAATCCTTCCATATACCTCTCCTTGCTCTTTTTCAAATCTATGGTCTCTTTTATCCTTAATTGTTGCTACATACATGCATGAAGACACACACACACACACACACACATACAATCTCTGTGAGTGTGTATTTCTAAATATATTAATATAACAATCAATATAAATGCTCAATCTGTATAATGATACTTTTATGTCTGTTTTCAAGGCTGACTATTAAGTATTTGGTAAATCAATCGGTGTGGTCGTCCCTTCTTTGTGTTTCCCTAATGGTTAGGGATGTTGAGTACTTTTAAAATATCTAACTATTTTTTATTTCTTCTTTTGAAAATTTCTGTTCATATCTGTATCCTATTTTAAACATTCAGTCATTTTTTTCTTAATTCTCTATTTTTTTTGAGTTCTTTGAATATCTAGATATGCGATCCTTTATCAGATGTATAGCTGGCAAAGATTCCTACACTGTGAGCTTCCTCTCACTCAGTTGATTATTTTTTCCTTGTAATAAATGATCATTTCATGACCTCTCTTGTGTAAACTGTTGGCTTTAATAGGGAGTCTTTATTGTAGCTGCATTTTGTAAGCGCTGGTTAGCTAGCTTTCTTATATAAGCTAGGACCACACTTGTATAGCGATAGTACCACCCACAGTGATCTGGGCCTTTGTACATCAATGAAAGATGAAGGCAGTTCAGCACAGACATACCCAAGGGCCAAGCTGACTTATGCAGATCTTCAGGGAAAGCTTTCTTCTCAGCTGACCACAGGTTGTGTCAATTCAGAAATTAATGGTAGGTGGAACAATCTATCTGTGTTTTGTGAACATTCCTTTCTG
Organism: Mastomys natalensis; assembly: GCA_021653895.1. Lineage (NCBI taxonomy): Eukaryota > Metazoa > Chordata > Mammalia > Rodentia > Muridae > Mastomys > Mastomys natalensis. Next base: position 94,224 of record JAJTUV010000839.1, on the reverse strand, counting down.
TTCTCTGTTAAATACTTTATGCAAGGTCGGATCAGTGTCTGCTGAGATCCTTCGTGGCCCTTTCTCTAAACTACACAGCGACATGGGCTTCTCTGGTAAATGAATTTTCATATTGGAATCAGTTCTGCTCTCAGGCAAGGTATGCATTACTAAAAAAAATGACCACGGTATTCAGTGTACAGGAGAAACACCACAGAGTGCCAAGCACAGCACAGAATCCTATCTCAATAATACAAGAGGCAAAACCGTAGGAATCTAAGTACAACAGTTTTACAGTTTTACACCTTTATACATGCCAATATTGAAGCATTACATTCTGAGCAAAATATGACACTTTGCCTTAAGAAAGGTATTAAAGGTGGTTGGTGTAAGTCTTACTGTGAAAGGATGGAGAAGGATCTTTAATGCCACCTGATATGAAGTGTATGGCTCTTTGCATCATGCACAGTGTGTTGAGGTAGGTGATGGACATGTGAACTATGCCCCATGGCATATACTTCAGTTGTTTGGTTAAGTCAGCTGCATTTTTTTCTGTGATACTGTTTTTTTTTTTTTTTTTTTTTTAAATCATGGATAAAAGCTTGTATAAATAAAAACAAATTCTATCTTGTCCCTTATTTGTTTCCCAGTAAGTCAGTGGAACAAATAGATATTTTGGACACAACTATCATGATATACTGCACAATGCTAGTAGACTGTGTGTGCCCGGACTGGGCTGGTTTGGGCTGTACTTTAGCATCCTCCGTTGATGTTCACAGGTACAAAGTAGGGCTGCTGACACTTGAGTTTTGCGTATGTCTCTTTCTTTCACTTCTTGATTCTGTTGTAGAATATTTCTGACATCAGTATGTGTTTGCCTTCAGTAGTCTGCTTTTCCTCTTTCGGTTTCTGGTCATTGTGCTTTGCCATATTCTCAGAGCTTTGAAGAAAGAACCCAGGAGTGTACCGCAGGAGCACAGAGCAGGCAATCTCTGAAGGATGCCTAGCCTTTCTTTGTGTGTGTGTGTCTAAGCAATTTACTCAGCCAGCGTCTTTTCCCTGCCTCTGCTAGGCACATTTTTTTTTTTCTTAATACAGCTTCACTGGACTGTGTGGACCTGGCTTTGGTCCAGGCTCAGCATATTTCATCAACTCTGTCATGATTTGGGATGCTTGCCAACACAGTAAGTAAGTAAGCATCAAGATGTGAACCCTGGTTTCTGCACTAATCTAAAATGAATAGTGATTCGAAGGAAGTCTACTTTGAACTGAGTTTCTACCTATGATGCCTTTCTATCTCTGTTGACCTATTTGAGCTCATCTTTTAAGACTCCTCTGCTCTGACCCTGGAATGATTCTTGATTGCTTGGCCATTCTCACTGTTTTCACCTACCCCAGTCAGCAGCTGGAAGTAATATACTTCATTGCAGACGCACCTTGTTTGACTGGTTTGCAGAGATCCTCAGAGGAGACGCTATAGCTGGACATCTACCTGGCCCAGCTCAGGTTAAATTTTCCTCTGTACTGTGATTCCTTAGTTTAGGAGTACGTTTTCCTTTACTTTTGTCAATGCTTTAGGTTTGAGGCAGGGCCATTGTGAGTTTGAGGACAGATTAGACTCCATAAAGAGACTCTTGTCTTTCAAAACGGTTAGTTGTACTCAAGTGAATTATTGGCTTCAGGAAGAAAATGTCCCTACTAAGGTTGATTTATTTTCAAGCTACTTAGTCTGTAAGAACTCTGAAAGGGCAATCATGCCAAATGTCTGTCAAACTTACACATAAATAATTTGACTAATAGGAAATTTATTATTTGCTGAGGCAGTTCATTTAGCATTTACAAAACTTTTTAATAAAGCTGTTCCTAACATGGGGATAAAAAAAATAATCTATCAAGAGTCTGAGATGTGGCTCAGAGGTAGAACATCTGCTTAGCCTGTAAGAGGCTTTAGGCTTGATCTTAGAATCAGAACAAATTATCATGCACTCAGAATAGAACATATATTCCTCTAAGATACTCTGAATGACACAAGGCATTGTGTCCAGGAAATCTCTGAAATACAGAAGGTTAACTTAGCCCACTGATGCCAAAGTCTTCATTCCCTGTCTCTGTGCTCACTTCCCAAACTGACTTTCTAAAAATACAGCCATGAGCCCTTGCAATGAGTTTTTTCTTATCTAGTAAGAGTGTCTATTATCTGTTAGATCTTAATAATCAGAACTGCTTCTGCAAGTTTTTGTTATTGTTTTACTCTCTTTTACTTTTATTTGTTAAATAATTTTCCCGGCTTGGAGTAATTAAATACCTAAGATTTTGTGTTAAATTTTCTATTAATTATATTTAGGATAATTCACATAGATTTTTTTAAATGAAACTATTTATATAGATTTAAATTAAAACTATCTGGAACTTAGGAACCATCTATTTCTTTTTTTCTTTTTTAAATTGTGTCACTGCATTCTATTTGGTTATAATCAATGTCCCTTGAATTTCATACTATTTTAATTTAGGATTAATTCTGTAAGCTAAAATGCTCTTAATTGTTAAAATTAGTAAAATAATGCATATATTTTAAAAACTTATTTTCTTGTGTGAGTGTGATTGTATGTGTGTTATTTACTTGTGTGTGATTTTGTGTGTGTACATGATTGTATGTGATTGTGTCTCTGTATGATTTGTTTGTGTGTACATATACATAGTGTGTATGTGTGTGTGTGTGGTAGAGAGAGAGAGAAGAGTGTAATGTGTGTTCATGGTGTCAGAGTCCCTGGAGCTGGAGCTATAAGCCTTTGTGAACTGTCTTGTATTGGTATTTGACACTGAACTAGTGCCCTTTGTAAGGGCAACAAGCACTCTTAACTGGTAAGCCATCTCTCTAGTCCTTACTCAAATAATTTAATAGCACTTTGCTAAAGCTTTGCCATTTGATTACATAACTTGCTACCAACACATTTAGCCCCAAGTTAGATTTTGAAGTGTTTATTTCAGCTTGGTAAATGAATCTGTTCTTGTCAAATTCAGCTTCAGTCTCAAGAAATTTTAATTATCAGGTAATTTCACACTACTTCCCTCTACACACTCACAGAACCCATATTTACTCAGTTTTCCTTCACCAAATTTTATATTTGTGACATGCCACATATACAGTAGTCAGAAAAAGTGACATTCTTTAGATATATATTCTGTAGGAAATAAATAAGGAGCCTCCTAAAAAAATAAAATTTATACATAAATAGATTACTAGACTCATAGATCAAGTGGATACAGTGCAAATGCTAGAAATTGTGGGGAATTAGAGAAGAGTTCATTTTTTTTCACAACACTGTGAGCATTATCAATGTTTATTGAAATATCTACTAACTAAAAATTAAACATTTTCATTAAATTCTATTCAAATTAAGCATCTCACATATGATATGAGATAGTTGTCTTCACAGCAAAGATTAAGAAATATTCCCCAAATTCAAGAATAGCAATCATGAAGGTTAATTTCCCTTAACACAATTCCTGGAATTGCCTCCTATATTAAAAATATTCTCAAGGTGTAAAGTGTATGTATTAATCATGGTTTCTCTAGAATGGAAGAACTATGGCATTCCACTATATATCAAGGGGAATTATTAAAATGACCTACAGTCTGCAGTCCAATTAACCAACAATGGGCAGCTGTAAATAGGAAGTCAAGAATCTAGTAGTTGCTCAGTTCCACAAGGCTAGGTGTTTCAATGGTCTTCTGTATAAGCTGGAATCCTGAAGAAGTAGGTTCTAACAAAAGTGCTAGCAAGCTCAGTTCCACAAGGCTAGGTGTTTCAACTGGTCTTCTGTATAAGCTGGAATCCTGAAGAAGTAGGTTCTAACAAAAGTGCTAGCAAGTAAATGCAAGCAGATGAAGAAGAATGAACCTTTCTTTCTTTTTTTTTTTTTTTTCATTGTCCTTATGTCAGCCTCCAGCAGAAAGTATGGCCTAGATGAAGGTGTGTACCATTGTGCCTGGATTTAGAATCTTCTCTGTCTCAAGCTGGCCTTGAACTCAGAGATCTGCTTTCTGCTGTGTCCTAAAATTAAAGGCACATACTACCTTGCTTAAGCCTAAGCTTTTCTTGGTCACTGTGCCTTAGGATCTGGATCACGATGTGCCCTCTATTAGCAACCAGGAATAGACATCACAGTGAATAAGAAAAACTGGCTTGAACAGATTATGATAAATAAGACTGAAGAAGATGGCACATGGCTAGCTAGCTCACAAGTGTGAGGTGTGAAACTATGAAGAACTTGACCCCTAAAGGAGAGAATGTTAGTTTTCTCCACGAAGTGGTCCTGGTGAATAGCCCATGTTCTAGTAAATGGCTTCTAACACCCATGCAAATATGGGAAACATTAGATTCTGTGGGCTAAGATAGAGAGGTAAGGAATTTGGGAAGGGATTATAATCTGGAAGTAGTTGAAGAGAGAGTGATGAGGGTGCAATGTACAAACTGTATTGTGAAAATGTATAAAATTTTCAAAGAATAAATTAAAAATGCATTAAATTAAAAATATTAGAATGTAAGACTGACCTTGCATATTATCTTCTCCGTTTATAAGAATCTTCCAAATTTAGCATACAGAAAGAAAGAATGTACACTTAACGAATCATCACAAACTTCCTAGTAATACTCAACGGGCAATGATCAGTTATCAAACTGTAAGGTTGGCTTTCACTGTGGTCTATGTTACACAGTGTTATTTAGATACATTGTTCCCTCCAGGTAGGGACCAATGTGAATGTTCTTTACATGGTAAGGTGAGTAAATATATTCACAATAAAAGTCATTAAATATTATGTTGCCCAAATGCTATGATTAAAACTGAGAGGACGGGACTTCAGCTTCTTCTCATACATATTCTTTTCTACAGTGACTCAGGGACAATGCCCGAATGTGTCCTAGACTAATTAAATCTTAATATTCCAATGGCGAATCATGCGCTGATGAAAGTCATGATGTCTTGGTTTATGAGCTACTTAATGTCTCTCTTGGTTCTTTGTTCCAATGTAATGCCATATTATTACACAGTCAATCTAGGACCTTGTCAAGTCAGCAAATGCCCTTCTATCTGCATATCATGCATATCAATAGCTCATATAGGACACATGAAATCATTCGGCACCAATAATGATAGGACTACACCAGCTCCACTACTACTTATAGCACTTCATTAAGATTAACATATCAGATTAAAAATTTGACTACATTTTCATGGTTAGGCATCTGCTATTATTATTTCATATGAATGTTTCAAATATTTGCCAGTTATATTTTCCTGCCTCTGTGTAGTATATGAGTAATTTGTTGACCATAGATATTTTGTATTTCTTTTACATGATTGCAACATCAGATCAACTGTCTTTTTTTGTGTAACCAAAGTTATCTCAATTGTACTTAAGCTCAGATTATCATGTATTATTTGAGCTGTTTAATAATACCGGGTTCTAATTAAAATTGGGAGGAGACTAGGTACCGATGTCAAGGTTATATTTTTTAAAAAGGAATTCTTTATTGATAATTGAACTCAATTTCAAGATTGAGCATTCACACTTCAGCATATAATTGTTGAATCTGCAATTTAGTGTTAATTTACTGGGCAATCTAATATTGCAAGGAAATGCCATGTATATTTGTAAAAAAGTTCATCTCTGTGTCTGCTATTGGAAGGCTGGATCGTATGTGTATTTTTGTTATCTTGGCACTAACGGGTTGTTTATGTGATGATGTTTACAGATTTATTAACGATAGCTAAAAAATACTAGTTCTATCCATAAACACTTTTCCAGTCTCTGTTGCTGCCCCCATATTTTCTATTGTCCCAATGAGGAAAAACAACATGACTAACCTAGGTGTTAGGAGAGGGAAGTTACATTTCCTGGTATCCTAAGATTTTTAAAGTCCCTTGTCTCCCCAGTATATAGTATCTAAGTGACTTAGCACCTTTCTCCAGTCTCCAAAATTTCACACTGATGTGTTGCCACACAACTGCAATGCATTTGTGTATGGTTGCCACACTCTTTTAATTGTGTGGTGGGTGGTGTAATTTCCTACATTTCATTAATTATAGTTGTTATATTCATTCCCTAGCCTCAACTATTGTCTTAAAACTTTATTAGTTTTATTTTATTAATTTTTTAGAGAACTAACATTTGGATAATTTCACATGTATTTATTCATTTTTGCTATATTACATAGACAGACTCAGGCTTTATTTTGTATTCCTTCTCTCAATTTAATTTTTAGTTCTATTTTCCTAGTGGTTCTCTAACCATCACCTACACCCATCATGTTTGCTGTGGGATGATATTGTAATAGACAGTTCCCAAATCTGAGTGCTAAAACACTTAGCATTCTATTTGCCAAACAAGTTGGTTGCTTGCCATAGGCCATTTGGAAACTGACACTAGTCCACAAACATCTTTTTTCCACTGTCAGGGCTTGTAGTGCATTCAAAGATCAGAGTATCAGAATTGTAAGCTTCAACTCTACTTTGATATCCTTGCGTTTTCTCAAGATTAGACACTCAAAAAAATAATCTATGAAGCTCAATTTAAACATCAAAATATTTGAAGTAAAAGGTTCAGAATCTTCCTGAAATATACTAAGATGCTTCTCATTTGGTTAAAACAGGTAACATAGAAGACATGTGAGTCTCATTTTCTTGTGAAGAGAAAATTTCTGGATTCTTTGGAGACTCAGTTGTGTCGTGTGATGTTTTTCTGGAAACTGTGTTATGAGAGGATGTTTTTGCTGAAGCAGACATGTGGGAGGATGTTTCGCTGAGAACACACATATGGTGTTTTTCTGGAAGCTGCTTGGAAAAGAAGCATGTGAAGTTTTGCTAAAAGGGATGCTCAAGAGAATACATGATGTTTGGAAAGGGTATAAATATAACCCAACAGATAGTGGATGACAGTGTGGCATTGGTTCACCTTGCCATTATTGCTTGTCTTCACTGGGTTTGCTGATGCTGGTCTTGGTTGATGATGCTTTGTGGTATTGGTTGCCTTGCCATTCATTGCTGATCATTGTCATGACTTGGTAGAAAGAAACACACCAAAGAATTCTGGTGGTGTTCTGGCAACTTCTTGCCACTTTCCTGGTCTCAGACTGATTGGCAGAGCCTCTAGATTTCTTCTGGATGAAAATGCCATTGCTGATTCGTAGATGGTATTTGCTAGGGGATAAGTTACTAGAGCTGATTTGTGTGAACTGAACTGCTGATATCTTGACAAAGCAGATTGGATTTGCCCCAAATAATATTTCTAAACATGTCCACATCCACCTTTGCTCTATTAATCTTTCCTTTCCACTACCTCTGGTACATGGTGGGTTAGAAGGGAGATTAAACATTTAAGTACAATTATTAAAGCAGGTTTTAAGAAGTATAAGCCTACAGTCCTGTGGATTTTGCTCAATGTGATGAATTTCAGGTGGTATATATCCATTACTTTCATTTTCTGGGCTTAATTAATGCTGTGGCATTTGCTAAGCTTGGGTACAGCTGGGTACAGGTTCTGCTTTCCTCGTGTGGAGCACCTTCATAATAATTATTTCTACTTCTTTGACTAGAGGGAGAGATTGAAACTGAGGGATATTTCTGATTCCATTATGCAGTTTAAAGTCCCTGCTGTAGCACAGAATTAATTTCTTAGCCTGTGTACTTTGTGTGAGATTTTAAGAAATCTTTTGGAGGTGTGGTTGCTAAAACAATTACATTTTATGTTGCTATTACAAAATGAAACAAACTAGATGATTCATCAGAATGGAAATTTCTTTGGGTTGTTGTTTTAGAAGCTGGAAGGTACAGTGACATAGTCCTGACGTGGCATCTGTTCCTCACCTAGTGAGGGCTTGTGCTAAACCACAATCTGAGAGGAGAGGAGACTCATGAGAAGGCATAGGAAGGACTCATCTTTCTAGTCCTCTCCTTATGAAGCTTCTGATGCCAGTATAGATGCCATCTCTTCACAATCTTGTCTAATTATGATTATCTACCAATGGCTTGATTTTATAGTAACATTCACACGTGTCTTTTGATATTTCAACACATGAAACTTTGTGGTACACTTTTCAGCAATAGTGATATTATATTTAGGTTATAGCCTATTGTCTATATATGACCAAGAAGACTTTAAATTCTTTTTAACTTTACATAGTCAATTTTACTGGTCAAGTGGGAGACTCAAAAGCTATACAGAGTGTTTGGCTTTCATGTCACAGAATCCTAGCATTTTCATGCATTTTCTTCTAGCTAGAATGCATTTCTGCATTCTTTGACCAAACCAGAAGTATTTTAGACAAATCTTTATGCTGGTAAAAGTCTTTACTATATCAAACCATTTGTTTCAGTGAGGAGTTTCACTTCAGTTAAGTACTTTTGCTCAATTAATTTACATACTTTTGACAAATACAGTATAAATATGGGTATACAAGACTAGTACTTATTGATGATTCATTTTATGTATATAGATTTGTTTCAAGACTTTGGAATTTTTTCTTTAAGATGATTACTGTCAGTTTCTCATTCTTCATACATGTGCATTCTGCCTATTACACCACCCTCATACCTTTGTTCTTTCTGCCTATGGAAGCACTGAATGTACTCTTGTTATGCTTAGCTTTGGCCTGGTCTGTGTGATTTGTTTAGTTGATGGGGTATGGAAAAAACAGCCACTTATTCTCTAACTTTATGTCTGACCTAACATACCTTTGATTATCAGAGAAAGTGTCTAGAATGTGTTATAAGCAAACCATACTCTACTGTCAATCCTGAAGCTCAGAAGGTAATCGTATATTACCTAAAATTTATAGCAGACATTTTGCAACTTACTTGATTTCTTTTTTTCTCTAATGGATTAGAAAAATTCTTTGTTTTATAATTTTCTGTTGGTCTGGAACCACACAAGTTCATGTAACGACTTCTACAGGGAAACATGTCATACAAGGCAACCTGAATTCATGTTCCTAGATCATGGTCACTGATACTTCATAAGAAAACAGTTCTTTTTAAGCACTTTGATGTGAGAGCTTTATTTTGCACCAGTGGTAACATTCTGCAACTTCTAAATATAGATAGGTTATAAAAATTCTTGCCACAGTTGGTCCTCTTGAAGTATTTACTTTCTGAAAATTTACGGTAGAAAGAAAAATTCAATACAATGAAGAAGTCTGCCTATGATGTGACATGTCCAGGTTAATAGAAAGGTCAGGTAGGTTGAAGTGCTATGTTGAGAGAGGAGAGCCAAGGACAGCTGATATGTCAAGGTTATGCACGAGTAGATAAAAGGTAGATTGGTCAGCAAAGCTGTTCACAAATCAACCACTCTCACAGTTATAAAAAATGCAAAATATTTGCTTCAGTGTTTTGAACTATCATGTAGATTATTGTGTAGAAATAAATTACAGCAAGGATAGGAGAGCTCAATGTTAGACTTATATCATTTTCAGAGACTCCTGCTCCCTTTGCTCATTACAACACTGGTGGATGTTTGCAACGATGGAGTGAAAATGTTGGAGCAGAACTCATCCTCTCTTTGAGTATCTCATTGATAAAGACAAATCGTGAAGGTAAAGATAGATCCTGAACATGTTCAGAGAACTAGACCTAGGTTTAGAGTTTTGTTATGCTAGTCTCCTATGCAACATTAATCCAAGCTTCAGCTCTAGATAGAACTTTATTCAGTATTCTATCTCCCTAAAGACTTACACACATGTGAGCAGGAGCTGACTGGCTACAGTTCAGATGTTAACCTTCATATTAACTTCAAAGGAATTACTTAAGCTTTATACCTCAAAAAGAAAATCAGCACCAGCATTATAATTCTGAATGTTTTCTGATAACTTGATATTTTAAATGTGGCATAGGGTTGGTGAGACAGGAGAAAGGTATGTGCTGGCAAGCATGATGAGCTAAGCTCAATTTCCAGGATTTCCAGATGGAAAGGTAATCAACTCCTAAAAATTCTACTCTGATCTTTATATGTATGATATAACACATTCACATACACACACACACACACACACACACACACACACACACACAAGCACACATACTATGCAGGAGTAATGATAATACAAAACAAATAAAACAATATATGTAGTACAAAATAAACGTTCAACAAATTCAATCTCTGATATTTTCTGCTGCTGCTCAGGTCATTCATTAATATTGTCTTTCACTTTTTCTGATTCTTTCTCATTTCCTATTTTCATGTTCAAATAATATTTTCGTTGACAATTTGTGGATATGTCTTCTTGCAAGTATCGACTGCCAATAGTTCCTCTGTTCATTGTGGGGCTTATCAATGCTGGATTTAAAAGAATGTATTAATACTTTGGGAATTTTATAAATAGGGATAAATATATATTTGGGGATAAATGTATTTGATCATTTTCACCACTCACTGCTGTCTGTAATTCCTCCTATATCTACTCCCCCACATCTCTATAGCCTCCCAACTTTGAATCCTCTGTTCTTTTAAAAATAACTCATTTGAGTCTTTTTATAATTCTGTAAACTCACACGTATAGGGCCATCTACCAAAGCTTAGTTAATCTCTAAGGAACCAATCTTTAACGACAACTAACTCTCTTTTTCCAGAAGCCATCAATTGTCAATCATTTCCCAGCAAAAGAAAGGATTTGTGAGATATCTACATATCCATGCCAGAATATTGAATAGTCTGGTCTTATTAAGGTTTTTGCAAGTAGCTTCAGCTGTTGTAGGTTCATGAGTGCAACAGTCATATCATTTCGAGAAGACGATGTTTTACTCCTGTGATTCTTACGATTTTTCTGCAATGTCCTCTGAGCGATGGGTGGAGTGATCAGTTGGTCAGGCAGTAGAATAGATGTCTTATTTGTGGCTGAAATAGCATCTTTGCTTAACTTATTGTGGGTTTTTATGTCAAACACTGTTCACAGAGTTTCTCTGATAAAGAATTAGAGCCGCAGTAACAAATGGGTACAGAGATATGACTTTAAAGGACAGTTTTTACTCTTCCCCTTTAGAAGAGCAGCATGTTCACACCCCTCGCCCCATTCCATGAGCTCCACAACCATGAATTACTGGCCAGATTTACAGTATCAGATGTGTGTTTCTGGCACAGCCATATCCACTGGAAATGGCAGAAGCAATGAATCCAGCAGAGCTGTTTGACACAGTTCCAGTCAAGCCGAGCCAGATGCTGTGATTGCTGTCATTCTGTCTCTCCCTTTTTGGTCTCTGTGTGTTGCATTCTTGATTCTTGGTGACTTTCTGCATGAGGATTCACTTGATGTCTTTTTCCAAGAAAATATGTTTGAGTCTTTTAAGGAAAGTTCTAAAGTTACTATCCGTTCTGCTTCTAAGAAAATAATTTTTATCTGACATCATTTGTAAGTTTTATGCCCTACAGATTGTGATAAGCATAGTTAAGCACTAAAATAGGAATTCTAAATGAGGTCATGACTTCAGGGATCTTCTAAGGGTATCTGCCTCTAAGCAAACTCAAATATTATAATTAGAACAAGGTAAACAGAGATAATAGACAAACTCTGACTGTCCAGGGGAATTGGTATCAGATTCAAGTCCTCCTTTTTAATATGCGTACAGCTCTCTGAAAATGTAGTTTAAAGATAGGGGATTATTTTTTGGTTGTGAGCCTAGCCTTTAACGGCTGAGCCATCTCTGCTCCACTATGTTTATAGCAGCTTTATTTATAATAGCCAGAAACTGGAAAGAACCCAGATGCCCTTCAACAGAGGAATGGATACAAAAAATGTGGTACCTTTATACAATGGAATATTACTCAGCTATTAAAAACAATGAATTTGATAAATTCATATATAAATGGATGGAACTAGAAAATATCATCCTGAGTGAAGTAACCCAATCACAAAAGAACATACATGGTATTCACTCACTGATTACTGGATTTTAGCCCAGAAGCCTGAAGTACCCAAGACTCAACTCACAGACCACAAAAAGCTCATGAAGAATGAGGACCAAGTAGGGGGGGCTTCAGTCCTTCTTAGAAGGAGTAACAAAATACTCAAGGGTGCAAATATGGAGACACAGTGCAGGACAGAAACTGAAGGAGGGACCGTCTACAGACCATTCCACCTGGAAATCCATCCTATGTGCAGTCACCAAAGGCAGAGGTTGATGTGGATATCAGGATGTACATGCTGACAGGAGCCTGATATAGCTGTCTCCTTAGAGGTCTGCAAGAGTCTGACATACTCAGAGGCAGATGCTCACAGCTAACCATTAAACTGAGCATGGAGTTCCCAATGGAGAAGATAGAGTGAAGGCTGAAGGAGTTGAGAGGATTCGCCACACCATGAGGAAAGCAACAATCCCAACCAACCAGAGCCCCCAGGGTCTAAGCCACCAGCCTGGGAGTGCTTAGGGAGGGACTCAAGGCTCCAGCTATATAGGCAAGGGAGCTATATATAAGTGGGAGAAGGGATCCTTGGACCCATGAAGGCTGGACGTTGTGGGGGGGGGGATACTCGAGGGTGGGGAGGTGAGGTACAGGGGAGGGTGGGTGGGGGTACACCAACGTGGAGGCAGGAAGAGGGGGGAAGGGATAGTGAGTTCCTGGGAGGGAGGGGGGGAAATGGGGTAAGGAGAGAACATCTGAAATGTAAAAAATAAAAAATTTTCCAATAAAAAAAAAAAAAAAAAAAAAAGAAGAAAAAGAAAAAAAAAAGATAGGGGATTATATAGCGCATACCCCTTGGACAATATAACTAAGTAAATAAGATAGATTGACTATGATAATGTTTTCCTACTTTATAGCATAGATAATGAAACAATGTAGTGAAAGAAGTTAGGAATTAGTATTTGCTATTGTCCAGATATTTTCTGTTTGTCAGAAATGCTTTAAAACCACAAATACTGCCAGCCTAAAAGGCGGCTGTGATATAATAAATGTGTTTGCTTTGGCAGAGATATACTTTAGATTCTTTAAATTGGAGTTATAGAGCTGATAACAAAAGGAAAATCTGTTCTTTTTGTAACTTCTAATTGTGACTAAAATTGTAACCCCAGGCATGCAATGAAAAACCTAACACATGACCAGAGACAAAATGATATATAATTCTTGGATAATCATTAATCAGTCTTTGTTCTGTGAAACATGCATAAATAAAGAAGTGACCTGTTTGCTTGTCAGTGAGAGCTTCAAGATTCCCCTGACCACCTTGTTTAACTCATTTCTATGTCCTTCATCCTTATCTCCTTCCAGATCATCTTGTCAACTCCAGGGCTGCACCTCCCACCACCCTCCAAACATGTTTTCACAAAGGTGAAGTCATCTGGGAAGAAGGAACCTCAATTGAAAAAAATATCATCATAAGATGAGGTTGTAGGCAGGCATGTAAAGCATTTTCTCAATTAGTGATGATGGGGAGGGCCCAGCCCATTGTGGTAATGCTGTCTTTAGGCTGGTGGACATGGGTTCTACAAGAAAGCAGGCTGAGCAAACCAGAGGGAGCAAGCAAGGAAGCACTACTCTTCCTCTCATGGCTTCTGCACCAGTTCCTGTCTCCTGGTATGAGCCTTGTATGAGTTCCTGCCCTTACTGCTTTCTATGATGAACTGTTATATTAAATTGTAAGTTTCTTCCCTAAGATGCTTTTTGTCATGGTGATCATCAAAGCAATAGTAATTATAATTAAGCTATGATAGTTCTTAAGATCTTTCTTCTTCTTCTTCTTCCTCATGAATGGTTCCTTTCCACTTTTTGAAAAAAGTGCTCCAAGATAAACACATACATCTGAAAATTTATTTTTCTAAGTTTTTGTTATCTCATTCAATATTAATGTTTTCTTTTCCATCCACTTACTGGCAAAGTTCCTTTCTAGTTTAGATGCCGTATTTTCTTATCCAGTCATGAGCTGTTAGACATCTACATTGTTTTCAAGTTTGAGCTATAGTAAAAAAAAACAAATATGAATGATTATGCATAGTTGTAGTAAGGAATAGAGTCCTTTGTTTATATACACAGGTGTGGTACAGCTGGGTTATACTGTAAACATAGTTCTAGTTTGTTGGTGGAAGTGTCACACTGCTTTCTCTAATGGCTGCATCAATTTGCCCTCCCATCAATAGTGTACGATGATGACCCATGTTTTTCACATCTTTGCCAGCATTTGTTTTTTTTCCTTTTGCTTTTCTTTTCTCTTTCTTTTTGTTGTGGCTACTTAACATGGGGATTTTCCATGTAGCCTTGGCTAATTGGAACTCACTCTGTAGAGCAGGATGACCACAAACTCAAGATCTGTCTGCTTCTGCCTCCCAAGTGCTAGGATGAAAGGTTTGTGTGGCTCTGCGGCCTCTCAAAGTAGTTTTAACTTGCATTTCTCTGATGGCCCTATAAGGGTGGTGAAGACTTTAAAAAAATATTTCTTAGCTATTTTTATTTCTTCTGATGATCTGTTAAGGTCTATATTCCCCCTTTTAAGTGGGCTGTTTGTTTTCTTGGTGTTTTAGTTTTTTGGGTGCTTTTTATATTATAGACACCAATCCTGCCAGATGAACAGTTGGAAACCATTGTTTCTATGGGCTACCTCTCAGTTGATTTACAGTTTCCTTTGTAGGATAGAAGTTTTTTTAATGGAATGAAATCCCACTTCTTCATTGTTGACACTATTCTTGGGAAACCCAGACTCTGATTTAAAAAATCCCTTAGTTGAACCTATAACCTGAAGTGTATTCCCTGTTTTGTCTTTGAGAAGCTTCAGAATTTCAGGATTAACACTGAGTTCTCTGTTGAATTTGGAGTTGATTTGTGTACAGAGTGGAGAGAAGAATTAAGATTCATTATTTTACACATAGACAACAAGTTTTCCCAGCAACATTTGTTAAAGTTGCTGTCTCTTCTCTAGTGTGTACAGTTTTGCATCTTTCTAAAAATTCTGTTTGCTATCTGTGTAGATTTATATCTGAATTTTTAATTTAGTTCCATTTATCTCTGTGTCTATTCTTTTTATTGATTCTGTAGTTTAACTTGAAATCATGAATAATAATTCATATCTCCAGTAGTGGTTTATTGTTCAGAATAGTTTCATATGTCTGCTGTCTTTTGTGTTTCCACATATATATCTAGATTTTGTCTGTAAAGGATTGCATTGGAATTTTTATAGGTACTGCATTGAATGTATAGATTGATTTTGATTGGATGATTGTTTTCATATTAGCCACATCAATGTAATTGTATGAGACTTCTCTCCATCTTCTGGTATTTTCTTCAGTGTTTTTTTTCCCTCTAGTGTTTTAAAGTCTGAGTTGAGTATTTCATTTACTTGGTTAGATTTATTATAAGATGCTTTTTGAGACAACTGTGGATGAAAGTTACTCCCTGACTTATTTCTCAGTCTGATATGTGAGCTTTGGAGGTAGGAAGTGAGTAAATATTCTGTTCAGGGGCTGAGCACTGCCACCAGGGCTGAGCACTCCCACCAGGCTGAGCGACTCCCACCAGGGCTGAGCAGTCTCCAACTAGGGCTGAGCACTCCCACCAGAGCTGAGCAGTCTCCAACTAGGCTCACCACTGCCCAGCAGGACTCAGGTGATGAGCACTCCAACAGTCATTTTTTCTTTTCACTTCAACCAGCTGTAAGTCTTCAAATTTATTAACCATCATTCAATTCATAACAAGGCTTCTATGATGAGAGATAAAACCTGTACTGAACTGATACTGGTATAAAGATTAGAATTTAGGAGACAAGTTGATACTGTGTCAATTTAGCAAAATAATAAAAGTAGGATTTCTACAATGCCATTGACAGGTCTTAGTTTACAGTACCAGGCATGAATTTGGGTCTGAGTAGTGCTCCTTAAATGGAATCAGTAGGTGGTTGGTTACATCCTAGAATATTCATGCCATTATTGCATATCTTGCCACATCCTGGGCATATCTTGCTAGGTTGATTATCAGTGAGCCTACAGTGTTTACAACTAGGTAAAAATGTTAATGACTTTTCTCCTTCAATAGGCTTAATAGCATTCTTGGCACTACAAATGCTAGTGTATATTAATAGAAAATTACTTCCTATAAAACTGGTGGAAATGTTATTCCTCTTTAATTGGACTTTTTATACTTAAAGTCTATATTTTGGAAATACTCATGATTCAACTATGAACAACTTTCAAACACTGACTTGATTTAACCACAAAAATATTTAATTCAAAAATCTTAACAGGGAAGAAAATATTAATTCAAGCTGTGACAAATGGAGCTACATGTTTTCTACAATAAAACCAAACTTAACCAACCAACCAATCAACCAACCAACCAACCAACCAACTAACCAATCAACCAACCAAACAAAAAAATCCAGAATCCAAACAAAACAAGCAACCTATAACCTAAGATAAAAGTGATGCCTGATAGATGAGGAGTAACGGGTTTTATTAGTATCCATTACCAGAGAAAATGTGATCTATTAGCTATGCAACCACATACTGCACTTCCTTCTTGGAGTGTATCTGCCACTTTGGATACTTCAGAAAACCAAATTCTTGCCAATGCCTGTGGAATTTCTCTCCCATCTCTGTGCCTAATGGCTTGTCCAAACTTAGTTTTACATTTCCTAAGTAATAGCATACTTGGACTATCCCAGGGGCACAACTCCATTATCTCAGTAATCACATTGTCAGAAAGCTGTTAAAATCTTTGTAAAGGTCCTGTTTCTGGTTTTTTCTTGTAAGCTTCATGTCTAGAAATAAACACATTTATAAAATTGAGGGTTTTTTCCTTCCTCTTTCACTCTGTCTAAGAATTTTCCATAATTCTTTGGTTTTATTTTATTTTCAAATCTAGTTGACCTTTTAAAACAAGAGTAGATTGTACTAAGAGGGTGATTATTCTTTATGATCATAGTTAACTACTTTATTTTCTCGAGCAAATTTTCTATTGTTCACTAATTTAAAATACAAATGTATTGTTTTATGCTACACAAAAATTTTAAATTTGTATGCATCAAATCGCCACATAGCTAAGCAAAAATGAATAATCATAAAAATTAGGAAGGACATCATCATTCCAATTTTGCCTAGCATTAAGCTAATGTAAGTTTTAATAGACTTACATACACATATATTGTACTATATATTAATTGTTGTACCTCAGGTTTAATAAGAAATATCACTCAAAAATAGCAAAAGCCATCCAGAATAAAATAAGGGATGTACATTTGTATTGTTTTAAGTGAGAAATATTCCCCACAGGGTCAAGCATTTAAACACTTGATCACCAGTGGGTGATGCTATTTTGGGAACTTTAGGACATGTGGCCTTGCTGGAGGAAGTATGTCACTGGGGTTGGGCTTTGAGAGTAGACATCCTAGCCTACTTTATGTTCACTCTCTGCATCATTTTTGTTGTAAAAGATGTGGCATTCCAGCTTCTTGTATCTGCCTTTATGCCTGCTGCTATGTTTCCCTGGCATGACAGATTATCATTCCTCTGGAATTATCAGTCCAAATATATGAAGATCCAGCCTCAGTATGAGGAGGATCATGAGAAAGGGGACTAGGAGTGGTGCTAATTCATAATGACTCAGAGTCAGTGGTGGAAGAAAGCTGTCAGTTCAAGTGCTTTCTGTCTACCCAAGGATTCTCATCAATCTCCCTTCCCCTCCTTTATTCCCTTTCTCTTTATATTCTTCTTCTTTCTTCCTTCTCCTTTTCCCTTTACTCTTTTCACTCTTCTGCCTTCACTCAACCAGAGAACCTGAACCCAGTCTTTTACTTACTAAAGTTACATCATCAAGGATTTGACTATTATTGATAATTTTTTAGAAATTCTTAAATTTACATAAATTTCTGTGAGTCCCAAATCAATAGTCCCAACCACCCACTGCTTCCTTAAAACAGAAACTAAACACGAAGCAAAAGCACATCTCCATATAGCTTTCACAGCTTGTTCTTCTTGGGTAGCTGTGCACAGTGCTTGCAGTCTCCTGGTAGAGCAGACAGCAGTCTTTAACAACTGCTTTCAGGTAAGAGCAGAAAGATGACAGACTACTGAGATTAAAATAATTTCTTGCAATGTTTCAAATTTAATGCAAGTAAAGAGACTAATATTTCTCTAGGCATTGTCATTTCCAATTCTTCAAGTAGCTAGGAGAACTAAGTACTAACTTTTTATATGCTTATGCATCATCTTTTTAGTTCTCTAATTTTTGTCTTCTATTTTAGCAATTCCATGGCCTCATATACTCTCTTAATATGATTTATTTCTAGATCATATACAAGTCTTTCTCCTATAAGATAAACCCATCAATCATTTGTTTGTTTTTTTTTTTTTAAATAGATTCCTTTTTTTTTCTATTCATGCCTTTTCTTCTTGAAACCATTTAACTCTCTATTCTTGATATCCTCAAGTTTACCCTGGCTAATTAATGCAGGAGTCATTGGACCAGAGGGTACATGTATCTCCTCATAATTCCAAATTCAAGGCCTAGTCAGGCAATGAACTATTTCTACAATGAATCATGTAGGCTTTTATGGCCTCTGTGGTTATGCTTTAGGGCCTTTCCCAGAGCCCTAAAGGCCAAGAGGAAGGTCTGTTCCTTGTCCTCCTTATGACCACCTCCATTCCTCATTCCTGAGAGCCACATCTGTTTCATTTCTTATGGAGTGATTAGCTCTGAGCAAAGCGGAAAGTATATTCCCCAGAAAGAAAGATTGAAAGTAAAATAGAAGGGACAGCAGATGAGTTTCAGGGCAAGAGCAACTATGAGCATAGGCAGTAATCAATGATATGACAATGTACCAGGGACAGAAAATGTGTCATACCTCGCCTTAGGCAGCCATGCCAGACCAGGCACAAATAAAGTCTACTATAAGTTGCTTTGATCGTGGTCTTTTATTACAGCAGCAGGAAAGTAACTAATACTTATCTTCTATTTTATGGTGCCTGCTGTACTTTGTATTACCAGCATTTAGTTTTTTAATACTCTGATTTTCATTAATATGTACATGACTAATATTATTATCTGACTCATGTGTGATCTTATAACATGAAATAATATCCTTAGTGTCAGAAACATAGGCTCACCCGTACAAGTCAAAGCACTGCCCATAGCAAGGTTTACATGTAATGTTAATGATAATAGAGATTCATGAACTGACTGGAGTTGTGTTACCGGCAAAAGACTTGCACAGGTTTAAACTATTAAAAATTCCAACACACAACCAGGAAGGGATCCTAATGCCTACCGCTACTGAGAAGCTAATGGTAGTTGATGACTGCTGAGAGATAGCCACTTTATTTGAGGAAGATGGTCACGGGTAAGGTGCCTGACTCCCAGTGCATGTCTGAATGAGCAGGTTGGTTTTGCTTTGTTTTTTAAGACAACATGATGTGGTGAGGGAACTATCTTAGAGGACAATGTGAGAGGCACAAGGAGTGTGTGAATGTGTCTAAGATATGGTGTATACATGTATAAACCTTTTAGAGAATAATTAAAATAACTGTGAGATAAATATTTCTTAGAGTCTTGCTCCAAACAAGCCAAAACCAACAAAGCAAAACAAAATGAAACAAAACAAAACAGAGGAGTATTGGCATTATCTCTCTTTTGAAAGTTTAGTAGAATTCTGTGCTAAAACTCTCTTGTCCTGTTTTTTTGTTGTTGTTGTTTGTTTTGCTTTGTTTGTTGGTTGGGATATTTTAATGACTGTGTCTATTTTCTTAGGAGTTATAGGTTTATTTAAATTGTTTTATCAGATCTCGACTCTAATAAGTGGCATCTGTTGAGAAAATTATCAATTTCTTTTAGAGTTTTCAATTTTGTAGAGTACAGATTTTTAAAGTATGACCTAATTATTCTTTGGATAACCTTAGTGTCTGTTATGCTCTCCTTTGTGATTTTTTAAAATTAAGATAATATTTATGTTTTTTTAGTTATTTGGATGTCTGTTTATCTTATTGATTTTCTAAAAATAAACCATTTTTTTTTGTTTCAATGATTCTTTGTATTTTTTTTTTGTTCTATTTTATTTTCTTCAGCTCTCAATTTGAATATTTCTTGCTGTCTACTTCTGGCTGTGTTTCTTCTTTTTGTTCTAGAGTTTTGGGATGTTCTGTTAAGTTGCTAGTATGAGATCTCTCCAATTTCTTTATGAGGGCGTTTAGTGCTATGAACTTTCCTTTTAGCACTGCTTTTTTAGTGTTCTATTTACCTGGGTATGTTGTGCATTAATAATTTTCATTGGGTTCTACGAAGTCATTACTTTTTTTATTTCTGACTTAATGGAACAGTCATTCATCAGAGAATTGTTCTGTATCCATGAGTTTGTAGGCTTTCTGTGTTTCTGTTGTTGTTGAAATCATTTGAATTCATCATGGTCTGATAGAATGCAGGGAACTTTTTAAATTTTATTGTATCTGCTGAGACTTGCTTTGTGACTGGTGTATCTGCTTAATTTTGGAGAATGTTTTTGAAGAGACAGTGAGAGAAGTTGTATTCTTTTGTGCTTAGTTAAAATGTTCTGTAGATATCTTGAGATCCATTTGGTTCATAGCATCTGTTAGTTCCAGTATTTCTCTGTTACTTTTTGGTTGGATGAACAGTCTATTGGTGAGAGTAGGTATTGGTTTCCTACTATCAATGTGTAAGCGTCAACGTGTGATTTATGTTTAATACATTTCCTTTACAGACATAGGTGCCTTTGTTTTTCGAGGCATAGATATTAAGAACTGAAAGATAATCTTGGTGACCTTTCCTTGGAGGAGTATGAAGTGTCCTTCCTATACCACCTTGTTTCTTAGGTTCATTTGTTTGGAAAATACTTTTCTAACCTTTTAATCTGGGGCAATGTTTATCTTTGGTATTGAGGTGTATTCTTGTATATAGCAGAATGATGAATCCTGTTTTGGTATCCATTCTGTTATTCTGTGAGCCCATTGATATTCAGAGATATCATTGATTAAGGATGGATAATTCCTGGTATTTTCTTGTTTAGTGATTGTAATGGTAGTTTATGTGTGTGTTCTGTTTTTTTTTTTTTTTTCAATTTTGTTGGTGTAAGATTATTTATTTCCTGTGTTTTCATGGGAATAGTTAACCTCCTTTGGTTGGAGTTTACCTGCTCGTACCTTCTATAGGACTGGATCTGTGAATATGTTTTGTTTAAATTTGACTTTATCTTATTTTCTCCATCTATGGTAATTGAAAGTTTTGCTTGGTATAGTATTCTGGGCTGGCATATATGGTCCCTTAGAGTCTGTAAGTTATCTGTTCAGGCCCTTCTTGCTTTTCCATTGAGACTCTCTATCAAGAAATCAGGTGTAATTAGTCTTTTTCTCTTGCAACTTTTAAGATTCTTTCTTTGTTTTGTATGTTTAGTGTTTGGTTATTATGTGGCAAGGGCATATTCTTTTCTTGCCCAGTCTATTTGGTGTTGCGTAAGCTTCTTGTACCTTTATAGGCATGCACTCTTTAAGGAAAGTTTTCTTTGATGAGTTTGTTAAATATCTTTCCTGGGTTTTTGAGCTGGGATTCTCTCCTGTTCCTATTATGTTTAGGTTTGGTGTTTTCATGGTATCATAGATTTCTTAAATGTTTTGTTTCAGAAATTTTTTAGATTTAATGTTTTCTTTGACCAGTGTATATTTTTTCTATCATATCTTCAATGTCTGAAATTCTGTCTTTCATCTCTTGTGTTCTGATAGTGAAGCTTGTAGCTGCAGTTTCTGTTTGTTTACCTAGATATTCTATCTCCAGGATTCCCTCAGTTTGTGTTTTTCTCTCTGCTTTTTATTTTTAGGTTATTAATAATTTTATTTCCTTCAACTGTTTATTTTTTCTTGTCTTTCTTGACATTCTTTAAGAGTTTTATTCATTTCTGCTTTAAGACTGCTGTCATCTTCATAAAGTAGTTTGTAAGGTTGTTTTCATGTGTTTTAGCTGAATTGGAATACTCAGAATTGTTGTATAACTGGGCTCTGGTGGTGACATATTGTCCTGGCTGTTGTGATTTTGTCCTTATGTGGGTGTTTAGGCATTTGGGTTTGAATGGTTATAGTCCTAGATACTGGTTTGTGTCTTGTCGTGGATGTATTTTTCTCCCTTGGTTTCTATTTCTCACTGACTTCTGTAAGAAGTGGTCTGTGTTGACCTACTCAAGTTAAAAATGGGTTCTGGTGGCCAGCAGAGGGTCGTACCTGAGTTGGAACTGGGTTGTGTGGCCAAGAGTGGTCTCTGGCTAACTGGGCATTCTCCAAGGAGTGGTTGCTGGAAAATGGGAGGAAGAGCGTGGTTGGGTAAGAGGAAGTGGACAGTCCTTGGCCTACGGGATTAAATATGGTTAGCTGTGTTGGTATGGGCTTCTCAGAGTTGTGGGAAGAGATATGTGATGAGGAAGTAACTTTGTAGCACTGGAAGATACTGAGAAGTATGGTATCTGGCCTGATGGATGCATTCTGTTTATTTAGGTTATGAATAATTTTATTTCCTTCAACTGTTTATTTTTTCTTGTCTTTCTTGACATTCTTTAAGAGTTTTATTCATTTCTGGCTCTTCTATTAGAGATCTATTTACTCTATGCTTAGTTTCTGATCTAAGAATCAGTTACTATTGTTATTTAGCTTTCCCAAAGCAATTTTATTTTTAGTTAAATTGATTAAAATTGTTTCCACAGTCTTTCCTGGTCACATATAGCACATATGTACAGAAATATGAGCCTTTGCTCATTGGCTATATTATAACATTCTTGCTGATAAAGGAGATATGAAAGTTGTACTTCTGTGGCTTGAAAAGTATCCATGCCCCAAATAAATATTTTGGATAATCAAATTCCAAGTTTTTTGTTTTTATTTTCTTATTTCTTTCTCTTATGTTGCATTATTCATAAAAATGTCAGGTTTGCACCATAGACAGAATAACAAACACATAAAAGATTCCATATAATTTCTCTTCCATTTTTTTTTTTTTTTTACAAAGAACACACTGGATTTTCAGCTCATGAAATCTATGAGGACAGGACCTCACAGATATTCTTTGAAAGTCATTTGGTTAAGTACTTCATGAGATACCCCATTATACTAGCAATATGCTATCCTTCCTTCAAAATACCTCTGGAGAATTAAACATTCTAAGCATGGACCTTGCGTTCTTGGGTTTTACTTTCACTAACCCTTTAAATAAATAAATAAGGCAAAAACATAAAAACATATTACTCCCAAAAATGTAATCATGTTCAGAATAGAATACAATTATCAAGTTAAAAAAATATAAAGCTAGTATCCAACAATGTAGAACTTGCACTATTTGCCCTCTAATGTAAAAGCCCCCCCTCCAAAAAAAAAAAACTACAGAAATGTGATTTCTACTGAGGATCATAATGAGTACTTTTTGTGAGTTATTTGCATTGGTGATATTGTTCTCAATGTAAAGAAATTGCTTCATCGCTAACTAAAGTTATTTCCATTCAACTTTAGGCAAGACCAGGGCAGAATTTGACCTATGGACAATTTTGTACCAAAATTGTGCTAATAAAAATGCCCAAGTGTTTCATACATTATGAGATTTCCTGTATGGCTGATCAAACGGACATTTGCTATCTCAGTCCCGTGTAACTGAAGCAAAGCATGCGGCCTTTCATCTTTTCATGTAGTTTTCTGTGTCTGGAAATTGTTTCCTCTTGATCAATGTTCAGCTCATGGAGAAAGTCCACAACGCTTTTAGATTTCTCTCCTTGAAATTTCCTTCTGAGTCTTATTTCTACCTGTTCCCCATTAGATCTCTTTGACCTAAGCACTCTTTCTGTTTTTCCCACTCTTCTGCCTGGGAAATTCCCCCTTCATGTACACAATTAGGGAGTTAGTCTGTTTTATTTGCATCCCTTAGTTATTGGCTCTTTCTTCTTGGCTGATATCCAGCATCTTGGATTTTTTTTTTCAGATATTTTAGCTACTTTTAAATGCTGGGAGAAAAATATTCAACCTTAGTCAAGGGTGGAAACTTTGAAAATAGACTCCTTTAATTTACATCAATTTTCACATATTTAATTTTTGGCCACGAACAAGAAGGCATTCTTAATGAAACATAAACTTCACATTAGTATTCTTTCTATCTTTTATGTTCATTTACTTACATAAATCCCAGTGGCTACGAAGCAATTAGACAGCAGATGGCTCAGTTCAAATCAATTAAATTGAATGGTATGTGCTGTGCATATCTAGGCCTATCAATGTGTGTGTTAAAAATACAGTTTAAAAATTTTTTTGAGAATTTTATACATAAGAACTGTATCATACTATTCATAGTTCCCTCCCTGATTCCACTGAATTCCACGTATGCCTTACTCTCTTTTAAACCCATAATCTTTTCATTGATTATTGTTTTACACACACACACACACACACACACACACACACACACACACACACTTAAATATAGTTTGCGAAGTCCATTTGGAGATGCTTAAATGTGTTATGTGTTTAGAGCTGACTAGTCAAGATTGGGTATTTTATCAGTAGGCTCATTCCTGGAGACGGCTCTCTCAGCAGCCATTAATTGTCTCTAGTTTTCATGAATGAGTGGGGCTTTGTAAGATTTTCCCTATCTATGCTAGCTTGCCAGCTGATGCTGTTGTGCAGGTGTTATATAAATGATTATACTTTTTAGAGTTTGTAAGCAAAGCTTCCTTGTTATCATGGAATATAAGGTCTTGTTGCTGTAGTTGGTTAATCGCGCTCTAATCTCCCCAGTGGCAGCAGGAGTTCCTCACTACTGCCCCAATGTTCTGGATTCTCAAATGATAGACACACACACACACACACACACACACACACACACCACACACACAGAGATCGCCTTATTAATGTTAATATAGCTGCCTAATAATGCTAGTCCCTCCTCAACTTGCTGCTAGAAGCCACTCCCTGATGATTCTCCACATGATGACCCATTCAAGTGCCTTTCCTGCTGTGATCCACTTTCCTGATCCTACATTCTTGCTAGAATCTATATCCCCTCTGTTGACCTTACTGCTGACACATTAGGGAGTCAGGTGGGCCGGGACTCCTCCGCTGGCTTACATGACTGTAGTCTTCTTTTCGCATGTTTTATGAAGCCATTATTTATTAGCAGGTGATACCATTCCCACACTTCCATACAATTTTTTCCATAATCCTAAAGTCCTGCCTCTTCTCCCCTGCTAGCATTGACGCTGAAAATTATTTAAATGAGTCAGCTGGGCAGGGCCCCACACACATCAGGTTATTTCCAGTATTTATGAGCCATCAATAATTAAGCAGGACCAATCAAACACTGTTCTTATAGCAACTCTTAATATAGTCCAAAGTTTTGGCCTTCAATTTTTAGTCTTAGGTAAAAGTTTTATATGTATCACTAAAGGGTGGAACACACATCAGGTTTTTCCCCAAAGTTAAAGGTCTTCTACAGCTGTTCTTATGCTCTGATAGTCCCAGTTTTGGCTTCAATTTTAAGCATTAAAACTCCTTTATTCTCATTATAAAGTAGCAGAAGAGTAAAACAAAACAGAGACTGACGCCATTCTCATTACTACCCTCTGTATCATGTAATTATGTGTGTTTTCATAATATCATAATAACAGCTTTAACTTTTTACTTTTGCAGTTTTAAATTGAAACAATATTTATCATGCTCCTTAATGAACTACAAAGATTTATATTATCTTAACTTTCACCCATAGTGACAACAAGTGGCAGGATCATATATATTATATATATATATATTATATATTATATATATATTTGTGTGTGTGTGTGTGTGTGTGTGTGTGTGTGTTATTATATATAATATTATACATAATATTATACACACCACACACACACACACACACACATATATATATATATATATATATATATTAACATATATATATATATGTGTGTATATATATATACACACACACATACAATCTCTTTATCAGGGGCATTGTTTGCTATTAGCCAAAAAAAAAACAAACAAACAAACAAAAAACAACAACAAAAAACAAACAGAATACCCAAGATACAGTCCACAGAATTCAAAAAGGTCAACAAGCTGAAGGGCCAAAGTGAGGACACCTCAGGTCCACTTGGGAGGGAGAAAAAAACAATCACAAGGTAGGAGGGAGCGAGGGACCTGGGAGGGAAAGTGGATGGGGGTAAGAAGAGGGGTGTGTGTAGGGGGGAAGGACTGAAGCCCTGAAGGCCAGCAGAAAGAATGGAAACGGGCAACCTCGGAAGGTATGAGGTTGGGAAGACCCTCTAGAATGTACCAGAGACCTGAGAGGTGTGAGACTCTGAGGAGTGAGAGGGAAAGATCTTAGATGAAATGCCCTACATTGTGGAGAGGGAGCTTGTAGAGCCCACCTCCAGGGGCTGACAGGGCATCAAGTGAGGGATGGGGTTACCACCCCACAGTCAAAATTCTGACCCTATGTGAAAGAACTGCAGGGATAGAAATGGAGAGGAGCCTGAGGAAAAGAAGGTCCAGCGACAGGCCCAAATTGGGATCTAGCTCAGGAGGAGGCCCCAAGGCCTGACACTATTACTGAGGGTATGAAGTGTTCACAAAAAGGGTCTATTGTGACTGCCCTCTGAAAGACCCAACAAGCAACTGAAAAAAATCAGAATCAGATATTTGAATCCAATAAATGGACAGAAGTTGCTGACCCCTATGGTTGAATTAGGGAAAAGCTGGAAGAAGCTGAGGAGGAGGGTGACCCTGTAGAAGGACCAGCAGTTTCAACTAACCTGTACCCCTGAGATCTCTCAAACACTGGACCACTAACCAGGCAGCATACACCAGCAGATATGAGGTCCCCAACACATATACAGCAGAGGACTGCCTGGTCTGGGTTCAATCAAGGAAGATGCACCTAACCCTCAAGAAACTGGAAGCCCCAGGAAGTTTAGAGGTCTGGTGGGGTGGGAGGTGGGGACATCCTTGTGAAGACAGGGGTGCAGAGAGGAGGTATGGGGTGTGTAACAGTCGGAGGCTAGACCAGGAGGGGAATAAAATCTGGAGTGTAAATAAATAAATAAATAAAATTAAAAAAAAAGAAAGTATGTTTCTGCACTGTGTTAATTGATATTCACCTGCAGAACAATAGAGTTGAACTCTTATGTACCCTATGCAAAGTTTAAATGCAGCATGGGAAAAAGATTTAGCACAACGTCTAAAACTGTAACACTTTAGAAACCTCTGAATATTGAGATGGACAATGATTTCATAGGCCGGACTCCAAAAGTTCAGGTACAAAAGAAAATCAAATAATCAGATCACACCAACAAAGAGCTTCCGCATGGTAAAGACACAGTCTTTGAAGTGGTAAGCAAACTATACTTTTTCCTCATACAACAGGAATTACTTTAAAATTAATTATGCATTTGTTTTTGTCAATTATGATTATGTTTTATTTTTACAAATTCCACTGAATATAACCTACTAAGAGGCTACAAGAGGATAAGAGAACAATGAGAGGTGAATATTATCAACTTTACACAAGAAAACAAATAGTGTTTTAAAGAAACTAATCTAATTTATAGGTAATGAAGAAAATAATAATCCATGGGATAATATATTTCACTACTGTATTTCCTCTCTATAATAATTTCTAAAGGTTAAAGTCTGTCTTAATTCCTAAAATTCCTTAATCCTAAAATTTCTTAAACAATACCTCATTGGCATACTTTACTGTGTGTACTGAATTCTACTGTCTGTTTTTAGTTGACTGAACCCCACTTTATTAGATATTTATTGTTATATAAAAAACACCCAGAAATAGAGACAGTGGGTGGATACCTCAGCTTCTATTTAATTCACTGTAATGCTCTTCTGTTTCTTAGCACATTTTAGCCTTATCTGTGGATAATTGTGAGTATTGACTGAGATAGCCTTAATTAAACCTACTAGACCAGTACCCTCAAACAAAATAATGTATACTATCTTTTATTTCACTAGTAATTTAATCCATTTAATAATATAACCACTAAGGACCATGAGTCTTTACTTAATATGAAAAAATGACCTAATTTTGTCAACTCTCTCAAAGTGGGATGAATTTATCAATATAATTTTTCTAGCTTAGTAAATTAAAAATTAAACTCTTTCATCTTATTCTATGTAATTCAAAATTTAAATATATGGTAGCTTGTTTTAAATGAACTTCATATAAAATCAAATTAAATTTGAGAGGATTTATAAAGGCTATAGTGTTATAGAAGTAAAGTAATTCATTACAAAAATAATTGTTAAAAGTAGGAAATACAATAAATCAAAAGTAGATATGCTAATTAACCAAGCCAAAATTAGATTTAGTATCCTGAGCAATTTTTATATATGCTATATACATATAAATGTGTGTGTGTGTGTGTGTGTGTGTGTGTGTGTGTGTTGACGAAAGCCAGGCATTGTTTCAAAACCCAACCATTATATTATATAAATATTGATCATAAAGCTATAGTAGACACTGAGATTATTATGTCCTATTATCTCAATTTCCAAATGAAAGAATACAGTTGTAGTTTTCAGTTTTATTTCCACAAGCTCAAATCCACATTCTCCTGAGATTAAATGAGCAGTGTTATGAATGTCTACAGCCTAAGCTGAAAATCAGAAAAGAGCATCAAAATAAAGTGCATTGTTTAAATCAAAACAGAGCTGGTAGAATTCTACTTACTGCTTTATTTGCTCCTTTAGTGTCATTTGAGAGTAGTAGAGCCAAGAATATGGGTTTTTTTTTCACATTATTCTCTATTTTTTGACAATGGGAGAGAAAATTTGGTAGAGTTGACTCCCAAATTATGATGTGTTCTCTCTTTAGAATAAAAATATATTAGTCTAGCAGTTATTTAGTTATTTTTCTTTCTTTCTAGTTCATTTACATGCTGATAATTCTAAACGAGGCTATGTATTTAAAGAAAAATTAGACTAAAATTTTAAACTCTAGATTTTAGATCAAACCAATCTTTCTAAAAAGATCTTGCCTTTACATATATTTGTGTGTGTGTGTGTGTGTGTGTGTGTGTGCATGCATGTTTGCATGCATGCATGTGTGCATGAGTGTTCGTGTGTCTGTGCATGCATATTTGTATGAGTATATGTGGATGTGTAAAATTTCCCATGCATGTGGAAAGACACAATGCATGGGAGTCAGTTCTTTTCCCTATCATGTTGGTTCTATGTGTCAAATCCAGGCTATAGCCTTAGCCACAAGTGCCTTTACTTAATGAGCCATTCTTCTAGTCCCAAACCAACCTTAATTCTAGCCCTTATTTTAACATTACTGCTAAGTGCATCATAGAAAAGGAATTCAATATTTGAGGGTTGAGTTAATCAGCTTCCAAAATATTTTTCTGATACACTGCTACCCGGAGAAAGACATTACTATCATACTGCTTAATCATCTGTCTTGGGAAATGGTCCTTACTCGTGCTTCTGACTTTTTAAATATAGGAAGTCACCTATTCTCCAGCTCTGTAAGCACATTCCCCCATCCCCCACATCCTCGATTCAGTTTCTTTATGACCTATCATAACTGCGACCCTTGTATCTCCAGCACGCAAATCACTCACACTAACACTGGAATTATTGCAATACATTTTTCCACTTCTGTAATAAAATGTTGGCAAGTCCCTGCATAGAAAAAAATTAAACATAAATTCCATTCATCTGTAATACACATTCTAATCTTTTCACGTAAGTTAGCACTCACTAATTCCTCTTTCTTGTTTATTCCTACAAGAAATAAATATTCATCAAATGCCAAATATGTAGCAAAACATAAATATTGCTGTAAGCCAATAATTCTATGTCTAGTTGTCGTAGATGTTGTTTTCCTCCAGAACATATCTTCTGCTGAAGATTGGTAATATACCTTAGATGGTAAACTCCTTTTTGCATGAGAGCTAAGATCAGATACAAAAATCTAGGCTTGGGGTTAGGTCTTCCACATCCCTGAGCTGGGTGGAAGAGAAAAGATCCCTCAGCTTCTTAGTCCATCATTCTAGCCTCATTAGTGAGTCTCAGGGTCTAGTGAAAGTCATTGCCAAAAAGAAAGGCAAAGTTTTCCACTACTAAGGAATGAAACTCAAGGCTGACCCCAGCTTCCACCCACATGCATACACATGTATGACATATATACATCTATGGCATATGCACATGCACTCAAAGACATATGAACAGGCACATACATTCACACACAGAGAAAGAAAATAGACTTTTGTTAGACTAAATGAAATTTTTACATTCCAACTAACCATGTGTTGGGTTCCTTTTTTACCATATCCTTGCCAATATCTGTTGTTATTTGTATCTTTAATCAGATTTATTTTGCACTTCAATGATGGTTAGTTACTCTGAACACTTTTTCCTATTTTTTTCTGAGCATTTGTATTTTATCTTTAAAAATGGGCAGACATAATGAACATGGAGATTTTATTCAGCTGATGATTTTTATTTTTAAACCAATTCACATCCCAGGGATATAGAATATTGCTGCAATGGGTTTGATGAAAAAAGTGTGTCTAAATCCATAAGAATAAAGAAAACCCAGATATCCCATAAGAGAAGAATGGATACAGAAAATGTGGTTCATTTACACAATGAAACACTACTCAGCTGTTAAGAATGAGGATATCATGAGTTTTGCAGGTAGATGGATGGAACTAGAAAATATCATCCTGAGTGAGGTAACTCAGACTTAAAAGGACATGCATGGTATGTACTCACTAATAAGTGGATATTAAGCAAAAGGTACAGAATACCCAGGATACAATCCATAGAATTCAAGAAGGTTATCAAATCAAAGGGCCCAAATGAGGATGCTTCTATTCCACTTGGGAGGGAGAACAAAGCAATCATGGAGGGGTGGCAGAGGGAGAGAGGGAGGGAGGAAGAGACCAGGATGTGAGAGTGGACAGGGAGGAGAAAAGGAGAACAAGATCAACTATGGAGGGGGCCTGTAGAGAAATAAGAGTGAAGTCCAGAGGGTCAGCTAAAAGAATGGAAACAGGCAACCTAGGGAGGTAGGAGGTGGGGAACCCTCCAGAATGAACCAGAGACCTGGGAGATGAGAGACTATCAGGACTCAAAAGGAGAGACCTTAGATGAAATGGCCAACAGTGGGGAGAGGGAAGTTGTAGAGTCCATTTCCAGTCGAAAGACAGGGCATCAAGTGGAGGGATGAGGTTGCCATCCCACAGTCAAAAACTGTGACCCAGAATTGTTCCTGTCTGTAGGAACTGCAGGGACAAAAATGGAGAACAGTCTGAGGGAAAGGAGGTCCAGTGATGGGCCCAAATTGGGATCCATCTCAAGGGGAGATTCCAAGGCCTGACACTGTTACTGATGCTATGGTGTGATTATAATCAGGAGCCTAGCACGGCTGCCCTCTGAGAGGCCCAACAAGTAGCTGACCAAGACAGACAGAGATACCTACTTCCTTACACCCAACCAATAGACTAAAGTGTGGTAGACTTAGGGAAATGCTGGAAGAAGATGAGGAGAGTGACTTCATAGGAAGACCAGCAGTCTCAACCAACTTGGACCTCTGAGATCTCTCAGTCACTGAGCCACCAACCAGGCACCATACACTAGCTGGTCCAAGGCCACCAACACATATAAAGCAGAGGACTGCCTGGTGTGGCCTCAGTGAAAGAAGACACATCTAGTCCTAGAGAGACTTGAGGTTCCAGGGAGTAGAGAAACCTGGTGGCATGGAGGGTGGGATAGGGACATCCTCTTGGGGCAGGGGGGTGGAGAGGAGGAATGGGATGAGGAGCTATTGGAAGGCAGATTGGGCGGGGGGATAATGACTGGACTGTAAAAAAAGGATTAAAGATAATTAAAAAAAAAAAAAAAGAATGATTCCCTTTACAAGAATTACTTTGTCCTGGGTATGAGGGAAGTACTTTTTTCTATGATAAGTATGTGATAGTAGATCATTAAAGACAGTGAAAGGAGATATTAGGTGCAAGACTCAACAGAAACAAGAGAAAGAAGAAACAAGTCTGTGTCACCTTTAAGCACTAATATTACTAGATCCATTCTATAAAGTAAGTATCTTCCTTCCATCCAAATAAACACAGGACACAGCAAAGCAGCTGAAGGGTTCATCATGAATACATTTACAGACTCCTTTTTAAGAGAATCAAATTGAAATTCTACAAATATATGTATAAAATAGTTTATCTGGAAGCACCAATCGCTTTGTAAACAGAGGCCAGAGTTTAAGAGCCTATTGTTTCACAGGCATTTTTTTTTTTTAAACTAAAATAACTACTCTGTTCAGTTTGTATATTTATTCCATGTCCTGCTGCTACATTTCAGAGCTTCTGAGAGAACTTAGGGGACAATTTCTCTGCTTCTGGCTTTCTGTCCTCTCATCTGTATTGTGATTTATGCCTGTTACTTCCAGCAAACGTGATTTTACCTACCTTCTGGAAATCCTACCACAAGTCCTATCTCCTCATGACCACTACTGTAGAGGAATTTTAATCCAGCAACATGGCTGTTCTGGCATGGGATATACCATTCAACTACCTTCTAGGTGTGTGTGATCTGACTGGAATGCAGACACACCTTTAATCCCAGGAGACAGGCAAGTAGATCTGCGAGTTCAAGTCCAGCCTAGTATAAAGTAAGTTTCAGGTAAAGAAAAGCAAGAAAAGCTTAGGCCAAGGGTGGTGGTACATGCCTTTAATCGCACTGCTCAAGAGACAGAGGCATACGGAGCTGAGTTCTAGTCAGCCAGTTCCATTGAGACAGAGAGTTGGAAGGCAGACCAGTGGAGTGGAGTTCCTTTACAAGTTCATGCAGTTCAGTGCAGGTCAGCAGAGGCAGGTTTTACAGTCAGGTTTCAGAGAGAACAAACTAGACACAGAGCCAGAGAATAAGCAGGAGCCTCCAAGATGACAATTACATCTGGCTAATGAACGCTACTTTTACACACCACTTCCTGCCTTTTTTTTCTCCCCATTTTCTTTTCCTTCTCTTCATCTTCCTCATCCTTTTCTTCTTCCATCTCTTCTTCCTACACCTTCTTCTTTTCGTTATATGTTTAACATGCATCTTTCCTATAATTTCATATAAACATCAAAAAAGAGAGGAAATGGCTGATATAATCAGTCAAACAATTCAAGGTACATCCAGTAGTGACATATGCTTTACAGCATCTAGAATAGTAAGACAATACCCAGCTCAAGCTCAGACAGATTAAATCAGAACTCAGGGACTGGAAATTGCCAATCCACACTTGTAAAGACTTCCAGAAGATTTTAGTGGGCAAGCATATATTCCTAAACCTGTCAAGACAGGCATTTTGCTTGCTCTTGCAGCTGATGCTTTGTATATAGATAAATTAAGGATTATTGAATTATGGTGCTCTGAAACTTCAGAATGTACAAATTAACAGCAATTATTGAGTTTAATATTCTTAGAGTTTTCATAATTAGATAACACACACACATATATTTACATTCATATATCTATGTCTGTGTCTATATCTATATCTATATCTATATCTATATCTATATCTATATCTATATCTATATCTATATCTATATCTATATCTATATCTATATCTTATCTAATCTATTATCTAATTTCCTTTGTAACTAACATAAATTAGAAAACAACCTGATTCATATGATTTTGTGAACAGTGTTTCCTTTTCTTGTCTGCTGTTCAAGTATATACACACATATCCAATCTGCAATCATGTTTTCATGCATGCGGTAGTTCTTTTAACATTTTAATTTAAGTTGTAAGATTTCCAGTCATTAGGAAATATAACCATACAGAACACAATATTGTGTTTGATGAATTCCCTGGTCTTCTCTTTCTCACTTTTTTAAATGGGATAATAAATTGGTTTAGTGTATCTGCAGTAGTTGGCACATTCTAATGAATAGACTGACAGCCCAGAACAGAATCTCACCCTGGGAAAATGACTCATCCAGCTATAAATACATTGGGAGCTCCCAGAAAGGTGCTGAGGACTCACACAGCAGAGGTTTTCTCTTAAGAGGATGCTGGGTTCCGAAAAGTCATCTGAGGGCTGTATTGTTGAGTAAAATGAACAGTAAGTAGTGTTGATATCTATCCATATCTATACTTCAGTGTTTTATTATTTCTGTGGATCCTACTGATGATCTAAATAAGAGCATCTTCCTTTTAATTATGTCATGTTTGATACACAGTCTTATTGAACAGAGCTGCACTCACATCATCCTTTTGGTGGATAAGCACTGAAGTTAAGCAACTCCCTCGTGGTCTGCTGCTGGAGAGAGCTATGCTTTACTTACAATAGGCCTATAGTATCAGCTCATTACAGCACGGAATGAATCATACTTTCTCAACACTGGTTGGTAGCCAAAATGTAAATCAGAGATCTATATTTTTCCATTATAGCATTTTTTTCATTGTGGTATAATGCACATGTCACAGCATTTTCTATCATGATCATTTTTAAGCATGCAGTTCAGTAGGGTTAATATCTTCACACTCATGCGCAACAAATCTTTGGAACATTTCCATCTTTCAGAACGAAAACTGTACACCAGAAACACCAATTCCCTGTTGTCCCCACCTAAGTCCCTGGCTACCACCTCTCTTTGTGGTTTTATGAACTGAACCTTGTACAATTCCTCACACCAATGAGATCATATATACAGTTCTTTGTCAGGTTTACTGTAGTCTCAACATTCATCTTGCTTTAGCATGCATCAGAATCCCACAACCCGCTTTTAAGCTGGTACAATAATTCTCCTAAATGATTATGCCATATTTTATTTAATCATTCATTCCCTAATGGGTAAGTAAGTTGCTTCCATATTTCTACTGTTGTAAAACACTGCTATAAGTGCTACTGTAGTAAATACGGGGTTCGAAAAAGGAATTAAGCTAACGCAGGTGGAAGGGGGTGAAGAGAATGACTATAGGAGGAGATGGAGAAAGAAGAATGAATGAATATTTCCAATACACATTGCATGAAACTTTCAAAAAGTTGATAAAATGTTTGTTTTAGAGCAAAGAACAATAACATTTCCTAACAACTCCAAGAAGTCTTTAGGAATGCTAACGATATCAATTATCTTATCAGTGTGTTGCTAAAACACCTGATAATAAGGAATTTAGTGGACTGTAGAGATGGCTTAGTGATTGAGAGCATTGACCGCTTTCCCAAAGGATCATGGTTCAATTCCTAGGACCTACATGGCAGCTCATACCTTTCTGTAATTCCAGTTCCACGGCTTCTGATATCCTCACACAGACATACATACTTACAGGCAAAACACCAATGTACAAAAAAGGGCAATCATATACTAAAAAAATGAGGAAGTTAAAGGAGTAAATACTTACCTTGACTTACTGTTAACATAGATTTTTATCCCATTTTCATGAACCAGTCGTGAGGAGGATTATTGTGTTGATAGTGAGGCAGAACATCGTGTTGAGGAATAAAGTTGCTTATCTCTGACAGTTTGGAGTAAAAGGAAAGGGGTGGAGGCCAGAGGAGAGGGGCAGAACACCAGGTCTCCCCTTTCAAAGGAGCACTTTACTCAGGACTTGGATCCTGACAGCTCGTTTAGAAATGAACTGATTTATCCAGTTTTGGTGGTACATGTGGGTAGGATTTTCTGAAAAAGGGCAAAGACAAAAGACAAGAGGATCACTGCTTTTAGGTCATCCTAGAAATAAATTCATGGAAAGATTAATCCATTGTTAATACTAGCATTCTTGGGGGCCAGTTAACTCCCAAACACAGTGATATTTCAAGTTGGGAATCAGATTTTATTTAAAAGAAGAAATCATAAACACAGGACACAGCAAAGCAGCTGAAGGGTTCATCATGAATACATTTACAGACCCTTTTTTAAGAGAATCAAATTGAAATTCTACAAATATATGTATAAAATAGTTTATCTGGAAGCACAATCGCTTTGTAACGAGGCCAGAGTTTAAGAGCTATTGTTTCACAGGCATTTTTTTTTTTTAAACTAAAATAACTACTCTGTTCAGTTTGTATATTTATTCCATGTCTGCTGCTACATTTCAGAGCTTCTGAGAGAACTTAGGGGACAATTTCTCTGCTTTGGCTTTCTGTCCTCTCATCTGTATTGTGATTTATGCTGTTAACTTCCAGCAAACGTGATTTTACCTACCTTCTGGAAATCCTACCACAAGTCTATCTCCTCATGACCACTACTGTAGAGGAATTTTAATCCAGCAACATGGCTGTTCTGGCATGGGATACCATTCAACTACCTTCTAGGGTGTGTGTGATCTGACTGGAATGCAGCACATCCTTTAATCCCAGGAGACAGGCAAGTAGATCGCGAGTTCAAGTCCAGCCTAGTATAAAGTAAGTTTCAGGTAAGAAAAGCAAGAAAAGCTTAGGCCAAGGGGTGGTGGTACATGCCTTTAATCGCAGTGCTCAGAGACAGAGGCATACGGAGCTGAGTTCTAGTCAGCCAGTTCCATTGAGACAGAGAGTTGGAAGGCAGACCAGTGGAGTGGAGTTCCTTACAAGTTCATGCAGTTCAGTGCAGGTCAGCAGAGGCAGGTTTTACAGTCAGGTTTCAGGGGAGAAAAAACTAGACACAGAGCCAGAGAATAGCAGGAGCCCCCAAGATGACAATTACATCTGGCTAATGAACGCTACTTTTACACACCACTTCCTGCCTTTTTTTTCCCTCCCCATTTCTTTCCTTCTCTTCATCTTCCTCATCCTTTTCTTCTTCCATCTTTTTCTTCCTACACCTTCTTCTTTTCGTTATATGTTTACATGCATCTTTCTATAATTTCATATAAACATCAAAAAAGAGAGGAAATGGCTGATATAATCAGTCAAACAATTCAAGGTACATCCAGTAGTGACATATGCTTTACAGCATCTAGAATAGTAAGACAATACCCAGCTCAAGCTCAGACAGATTAAATCAGAACTCAGGGACTGGAAATTGCCAATCCACACTTGTAAAGACTTCCAGAAGATTTTAGTGGGCAAGCATATATTCCTAAACCTGTCAAGACAGGCATTTTGCTTGCTCTTGCAGCTGATGCTTTGTATATAGATAAATTAAGGATTATTGAATTATGGTGCTCTGAAACTTCAGAATGTACAAATTAACAGCAATTATTGAGTTTAATATTCTTAGAGTTTTCATAATTAGATAACACACACACATATATTTACATTCATATATCTATGTCTGTGTCTATATCTATATCTATATCTATATCTATATCTATATCTATATCTATATCTATATCTTATATCTATATATCTATATCTATCTATATCTAATTTCCTTTGTAACTAACATAAATTAGAAAACAACCTGATTCATATGATTTTGTGAACAGTGTTTCCTTTTCTTGTCTGCTGTTCAAGTATATACACACATATCCAATCTGCAATCATGTTTTCATGCATGCGGTAGTTCTTTTAACATTTTAATTTAAGTTGTAAGATTTCCAGTCATTAGGAAATATAACCATACAGAACACAATATTGTGTTTGATGAATTCCCTGGTCTTCTCTTTCTCACTTTTTTAAATGGGATAATAAATTGGTTTAGTGTATCTGCAGTAGTTGGCACATTCTAATGAATAGACTGACAGCCCAGAACAGAATCTCACCCTGGGAAAATGACTCATCCAGCTATAAATACATTGGGAGCTCCCAGAAAGGTGCTGAGGACTCACACAGCAGAGGTTTTCTCTTAAGAGGATGCTGGGTTCCGAAAAGTCATCTGAGGGCTGTATTGTTGAGTAAAATGAACAGTAAGTATAGTATAGATATCCATCCATATCTATACTTCAGTGTTTTATTATTTCTGTGGATCCTACTGATGATCTAAATAAGAGCATCTTCCTTTTAATTATGTCATGTTTGATACACAGTCTTATTGAACAGAGCTGCACTCACATCATCCTTTTGGTGGATAAGCACTGAAGTTAAGCAACTCCCTCGTGGTCTGCTGCTGGAGAGAGCTATGCTTTTACTTTACAATAGGCCTATAGTATCAGCTCATTACAGCACGGAATGAATCATACTTCTCAACACTGGTTGGTAGCCAAAATGTAAATCAGAGATCTATATTTTTCCATTATAGCATTTTTTTCATTGTGGTATAATGCACATGTCACAGCATTTTCTATCATGATCATTTTTAAGCATGCAGTTCAGTAGGGTTAAATATCTTCACACTCATGCGCAACAAATCTTTGGAACATTTCCATCTTTCAGAACGAAAACTGTACACCAGAAACACCAATTCCCTGTTGTCCCACCTAAGTCCTGGCTACCACCTCTCTTTGTGGTTTTATGAACTGAACCTTGTACAATTCCTCACACCAATGAGATCATATATACAGTTCTTTGTCAGGTTTACTGTAGTCTCAACATTCATCTTGCTTTAGCATGCATCAGAATCCCACAACCCGCTTTTAAGCTGGTACAATATTCTCCTAAATGATTATGCCATATTTTATTTAATCATTCATTCCCTAATGGGTAAGTAAGTTGCTTCCATATTTCTACTGTTGTAAACACTGCTATAAGTGCTACTGTAGTAAATACGGGGTTCGAAAAAGGAATTAAGCTAACGCAGGTGGAAGGGGGTGAAGAGAATGACTATAGGAGGAGATGGAGAAAGAAGAATGAATGAATATTTCCAATACACATTGCATGAAACTTTCAAAAAGTTGATAAAATGTTTGTTTAGAGCAAAGAACAATAACATTTCCTAACAACTCCAAGAAGTCTTTAGGAATGCTAACGATATCAATTATCTTATCAGTGTGTTGCTAAAACACCTGATAATAAGGAATTTAGTGGACTGTAGAGATGGCTTAGTGATTGAGAGCATTGACCGCTTTCCAAAGGATCATGGTTCAATTCCCTAGGACCTACATGGCAGCTCATACCTTTCTGTAATTCCAGTTCCACGGCTTCTGATATCCTCACACAGACATACATACTTACAGGCAAAACACCAATGTACAAAAAAGGGCAATCATATACTAAAAAATGAGGAAGTTAAAGGAGTAAATACTTACCTTGACTTACTGTTAACATAGATTTTTATCCCATTTTCATGAACCAGTCGTGAGGAGGATTATTGTGTTGATAGTGAGGCAGAACATCGTGTTGAGGAATAAAGTTGCTTATCTCTGACAGTTTGGAGTAAAAGGAAAGGGGTGGAGGCCAGAGGAGAGGGCAGAACACCAGGTCTCCCTTTCAAAGGAGCACTTTACTCAGGACTTGGATCCTGACAGCTCGTTTAGAAATGAACTGATTTATCCAGTTTTGGTGGTACATGTGGGTAGGATTTTCTGAAAAGGGCAAAGACAAAAGACAAGAGGATCACTGCTTTTAGGTCATCCTAGAAATAAATTCATGGAAAGATTAATCCATTGTTAATACTAGCATTCTTGGGGGCCAGTTAACTCCCAAACACAGTGATATTTCAAGTTGGGAATCAGATTTTATTTAAAAGAAGAACATTCATAAGGAATCTTCTAAGTCCAAACTATAACATCAACTTTTCTTTATATCCTTCTGAGATTATATAACAGAATGCATGCATCCCTCTTAAAGAAAATTGCCATTTGGAAAAAGACATTTATTTTTATATTATGTGTATGAATGTTTGCCTACATGTATAAGTACTTCTGTCTGGTTTTATGGGCTATCTCATATTCTTGAAACAGACTTCCTTGGGTTTTCTTCCTTGTGTTCTAAGAATCTGATCAGATATTATGGCCTTAATCTCATAGTGGTATAGTAATTATGTAAAGTTGTAACTCTTCTCTGTTTCTGAAATACTTGATTGATGAGGAAAAATTATTGAAACTGAACAGAGAAGGTCAATAATTTTGAAAGCATGGAGGGAAGTTACAAACAAGGTTAGTGTAAATGATAGCATACTGGAGTTTACTAATGATCAGGCATTTCTTCAGGGGAGAGAAAACTGACTCTTTTCTCCATAATTTATGATATATTTATTGTAGCTTTGTCTTTGTTCTGAAGCTGTCATTTTTGCATTGTGATTTGTTTGAGTTTAATTTCTTTCTAAACAGTTTGCCATTTTACTAAATGATCCCAGATTTAACAGTTTAAGAGCTGTCATCAATGTACCTCAAATGTAGTTCAGCACAGGTCATACAGATGATCTTATAATGCTTGAAAACACTGAAGTGGTCCTGATAAGGGTTATTAGATAGTAATACTTATATTTGCAAATAGTCTATTTTTCTAAGTTCTGCCATTGTATCATATCTGAAGAATATTCTGTTAAATATGATACTTTAAACTGTGGTTGAAATATTTAAAGACAATTGAAACCAGACTGGGCATACATGTAGTAATCAGAAAAATATTTGATGTCATGTAAACTTTAAATTGGAAGTTACAAGGCTGCGCATCTATTCCAGGTATTTTCTAAAAGATTCATTTAAATCTAATTCATGGAACATCTGCAGATTAGTCAGCACTATTCTAGACATAAGGATACAAAAGTACATATGACGTGGGCCCTAATTTTGAGACAAAATAGGTTGGAATGGAGTACCAGTAGCTATTGAAAGCACCAAAGTAAGATAAAGAGTCTCACTTTCAACACAGTAATTACACATTTCCAACTGTTTTAATGCTTTTGGGAAGGCTGAGTGGATGTACTGCAAAGCTGCTGCTGCCAATGAAGAAGACAGCCACAGGACTGACAGCACAGCAGCTGTGTTAAATCCAAGGAGAACAATCTTAAAACAAGACTTGGATTCAAGACACCTAGTGGACT
Organism: Mastomys natalensis; assembly: GCA_021653895.1. Lineage (NCBI taxonomy): Eukaryota > Metazoa > Chordata > Mammalia > Rodentia > Muridae > Mastomys > Mastomys natalensis. The sequence goes on along the minus strand of JAJTUV010000839.1, from coordinate 53,437 downwards.
GCTAGCATTTGCTACATGTTGTGCATGGGCGACGCTATCTTAACTTCTCTGAGTTTCTGCTTCTTCTCTGACAAGTCTGTAGAGCAATGCAGGTTAGGAAGGATTGCATTGGGAAGGAGAGAGGAAACAATTGATTAGACAGCCATTACAAAAGACATTGTTTTATAAGACAAAATGGACAAGGTAATAAAGTGATGAATGCAATATATATGATGTATTTATTAATTTTATGCATGTGAGTACACTGTTACTCTCTTCAGACACACCAGAAGAGAGTGTTGGATCCCATTACTGATGGTTGTGAACTACCACGTGGTTGCCGGGAATTGAACTCAGGACTTCTTGAAGAGCAGACAATGCTCTTAACCGCTTACTCATCTCTCCAGTCCTTGATGGATATATTTTTGAGGTCAGTGGAGGCAGCTATTTTTATCTCAGATCATATCATTATTATTACTAGGTTCAATTTATTTTTGATGCAAGAACACACTGACATAACAATTTTAACCTGAAGAAACTAATGATAATTTGACTAGAAAAATAGTCTTTAAATATTTGCACAAATAAATACTCTAGTCTTTTTCCACTACGATACAAATAAGAAAGTGGAATTAACAAGTGGAAAGAAATTATAATGACTATTGGCTTGTGATCTGAATGACTAATATTAAATGGATAAATATAAAATGAGTTTGGAAATATTTTCTACAGACAGTTTATATAATGATAGCAATCCAGTATTTGAATATGTCTGTATACAGTTGAAAGACATGAACAGTTCTCTGATGGAATAGGCAAAGAAGTCATTTTAACTATCACTTTTCAAATGAAAAGTCCATGTGTGTGTGTGTGTGTGTGTGTGTGTGTGTGTGTGTGTATTAAAATCATTATATTTGCTAAAATAATGAATTATAAGATTAACAGAATAAACACCGGCTTAAGAACTGTGTCTATGCACATGTATCAATGTGAAGCTTTCTAATGTTATCTTTTGTTTTGAATCAACATGATACATTTTAATGATCAAAAAAGACATGGAATGGCAATGGGAAACAATGTGTGTGTGTGTGTGTGTGTGTGTGTCTTTGTGTGTGTGTGTGATGTGTTGTTCTTAGAATCCACAGCTCAATATTTACTATTTATTTAGCAAATGATATAAATGAAGTATATCTCTTACTGTTATATCTGTAAGAGAATTTAATATTTTGAGTATTGCTTAATGAATGTTAGGCTATAATATTACAGAAGTTATGAGAGGAAATAGCAACTACAAAGCTTCATCTTATACATCTGTGATGGTGTGTATCTGCTCACCCCAGGGAGCGGCACAATTAGAATCTGTGGGCCTGTTGGAATAGTTGTGTCACTGTGGGTATGGGCTTTAACACCTGGAAGCAAGTATTCTGCTAGCAGCCTCCAGATGAAGATGTAGAGCTCTCAGCTCCTCCTGCACCATGCTGCCTGGATGTTGACATGTTCCCACCTGGATGAACCTCTGAACCTGTAAGCCAGCCCCAATTAAATGTTGTCCTTATAAGAGTTGCCTTGGTCATGGTGTCTGTTCACAACAGTAAAGCCCTAACTAAGACAATATCTTTTCTCTCTGTCTTCCTTAGATGGCATAACTATGTGAAGAATAACTAAAACAAGCTAATCAATTACACAATAGCATCATCTAAATCAATAGTTATTATGGAAACAGAGACAGACATACTTCCTTTATCTTTTAGATGTGACAGATTCTGATGGCTCCCATTGGAGAGATTGCCAGAATGGTGAGAAATGGATCACATATTGCATGTCAATGGTACAGAGATAATACTGTGCCTTGTTATTCAACAGATTGTCTCTATCATCTGAAGGCTTAACAGAAATGCAGAATGTAGGTCTTTTCCAGGACTTTTCAAAAAGAATGCTCATTTTGCCAAGATCCTAAGGTGGTTTCTATGCATATTACAATTAGAAAAGAAATATAATACTGTTTTAACCTCGGGTGTCAGTTATGGCTCTTGTATCACTGTATAGGCAAAGAGCTTCTATACTTAGTTTCACTGCATAATGCTAAATTCGCTTTTAAAGCTGATTCCTCTAAGGGAATTATTACCCTTTCAAAGTCCTACCTGTATGTATATCATGTTCGCAAAGGTACAGTCAATGTTGTGTTCTACAATTCACTAATTCTATGTTTACACGACTGAATGTTTCTGTATGGTATCATGAACAACTACTTCTCTTTTTCATTCCCTTCTCCATCAATAATTTTGAAATTGAAAACATAATTCATTTGCTCTTTGTCAGGAAATATTCACTCTGATCCAGATGTTTGCATGACTTCAAATATCAAAGAGCTGTATCTTACATCTAGAAACCCAGACTTCAGTTTTAGTTTGAAACAAACCAGAAGTAGAAACATCTTTCATTGGTCTTCCTCTGCTGTGTACTTCTGCTCCTAAGAGTTGTCTCACGGATACTGTTTTACATCTCCTTACAATACTTTGTACTGAACGATGCTTCTTCCCACTTAAGTCAGAATGGTGTCAGATCAACAATGTATCAAATGCACTGTGGAAATCAAATAAAACATTTGGATGGCCAGGGTAACCAAATAAATTTGATGTAAAATGCAGGTATTAGATCCATTACAGAGGGGTGAAGAGGGATTGAATCATTATCCAATTTCAAGTAGGGCAACACATTGATAGAGCATTGAATAAAGAAACTGAATAAATGAAAATTTAAAATTCATGAAATATTCAAGAAGTGTAGCGATGGGACTCATAATGGGACATAGGAGCATCAACCAAGTGAAATTGAAATTGGTGTTGAATTCTGAGTTGAATTTCAATGTTTCCTATAGTGAGATATTCTATGTAGAATTGTACAAAAGAATTGTAGGAAAAAAGTTGAATTCAGCAAAGTTTGCATAGTTCAGCTAAGGCAAGTACAGAAAACCTAGATCTTAAATGTGTGATCACAGAAGATAAATGAATAAAGACACAGCAATTCATATAATTTGCAGACAAGAATAATCAATCAACTGTCAGTGTGTGTTTCATAGTTTTCATGAGTGTTGGCAATTGAAAACAAGCCATCAAGAGACTGGAGTTACATGTAAATGTGTGACATATATGCTGGCCTAACACTGGGATGTAGCTCCATAGAACTTCCCATTCTAGGAAATGCATCTCGATACTTCAGCACTTTCAAACAAACTTCTCAGTTTTGTTGTTGTTTTTGACATCAAAGGCTGTGTGCTCTGTCCTTGTAATCTCTTCTTGATGAACATAGAAACTGACAGTACATATCTGCTCATAAGATTCAGGGTTTTTTTTTTTTTTTTTTTTAAAATGTGTTTAAAACTTTTTAAATGTTCATTTAATGAAAGATGAAATAGAATATATTTATTGTTTACAAAAAGTTCTTTAGAAATATGCATGCATTGTAAAATGGCTACATCAAGCTAATTAGTGTATAGTTTATCTCTCATACTTGTTTCTATGGGGAAAGTACTCAAATAATCTCACATCTGTGTGTAGTATTGAAATCTGTAAAATGTTAGAATAACTTAGTGGTGATCAAGGGCTTGTAGGCAAAGATTTTTTAATGATATTGTGAACATTTAAGTGAGTGGGGAGTGCTTAATATTTTCCAAAAAAAAATGGGTTAAGTTTCCAATGCACACATGTACCATCTCATAACCACCTATAATTCTAGCACCAGGAGATCTGATGATCTCTTTTAGCCTCTGCAGTTACGCATACAAGCATACATCTACACATACACACACACACACACACACACACACACACCACACACACACACATTAAAAATGCTAAACATTTAGAAAGTAGTTAAAATTTCAGACAGGAATAAGTTCAAAGTTTTTGTTGTATAAAAATTAACTATTATTAATGGTACTTTTGTAACTGCTAAAAATGTATTTTCAGTACTCCTGATAGCATGATGAATTATTGAAGGTCCAGATCAAGAGAGAGTCAGACATCATTGTCTTCATAGCCACAATCTTGTTATTCCTGTCATCATCTCTCAGACTTTCAGACTGTCTGAAACAAACAAACAGTTTTTCTAGTGGACAAACAGTTGTTTTCAGCAGCTGTGTCCAGGCCTGCTTCAGAATACTGTCAACAATCCATCTGAAACTTTCATCTGTCTATGAATCATGGAAATGTTAACATGTCTCTCCAAACACTAGTGTGTTCTGTTCAATATGTAATGTGGACTATCCACTGAGAGGAATATGTTTAGGGAACTACTGGCCATGAAACAATAAGAGAAGACACTGAGGTAGCCCTATAGTATTTAGTAATAGACATTTATCATTTGGGAAACTTATAGTTGTCATGAAAGAAAAGATAGTCGCAATTCAGGAAAGATCAAGATTTCTTTATTTGTGCAATGTTGAACTACAACAGGCCCACGGGAGAAGATGGTTGAGCAGACATAAGAGCTAATTTAGGGCCCATTTTTGGATGGTTCAGATAGAAATCATTCACAGAGCAGGCTAGTAATTAGGAACATCTGAAAATTGAAATCTATTTGGTAAGTGTAATAGTTAATATTGACAACAGACTTGACAGAATCAGGAATCACCAGGAGGTGAATCTCTGGGCACATCAGTGAAAGCCTTTCTAAACCTGATTAAGTGTAGTGGGAAGAGCTATGCTGAATGGGGAATGTATCATTCCATGGACTTGGATCTCATTCTTATAGAAAATGGGTGGGGCATACAAGCTGAATTGTAACACATATCTGTCTCCTCTTCATGACTGGATGCAATGTGAAACTTATAGCCCTACTGCCACAACTTCATCACAATGATGGCTTCTATTCACAAACTACGAGCATTATTAAACCCTTCCTGAAACTATTTGGTCATGTACTTAGAACAGCATAAAGTATTTTGAGATTTCACAGTAAGTTTAAAATATCCAGTTAGTTTACTTTCTCTTGTTTTATATACCCAATGATATACATATGCCTCTTCAGTGAAGGTATCCCTTCACTGTGTATTAACCGCATACTGTTACCAATGGAAGCATATAATACCATAGTAGTATATATATATAGTATATAGCTATTCCACTCTGATTAAATTAAATCTTGGGGTTGGGGATGGAGGTCAATCATTGGAAAGTTTGAATCCCCTTTTTGTTTCTAATGCAAATGAAAGTTGAGGTATATTATGTTTGGAGGGCTTATCCATTGAGAAGACCATTTCTCCCCTTCTCAGCACTCTATCAGTGCAGATTTCCTGGGTTTCACAAGATGTGCTGACACATGTATATATTCATTTATATTCAAAGATGAACAAACATTTACTTCCTCAAACAGTTATTGTTAGTGGTAAAAGTCATTCAGAGTAACCCTTTCTGTTTTAATTAATTTCTCAAATTTGACATCAGAGTTAATTACCATATTATTAAAAGTATAAAGGACTTGACTTCAAGTTCATCTACATCTCTAACACCTGAGACCCATGAAATACATGGTTTTGGTATATGTCCAATTGGAGATCAGGGAATATAAAATGTTTGGGTCCCTGTGGCTTTAATTATACACTGTTTTGTTGTGTTGTTGTTGCTTTCCCTATGCTGTGAAATGCAGAAATTCATAATTCAGGAATGGAGAACTCTTTGAAGCTAGGGCTGTCAAACATTGATATTTTGTCTCATTAGCTCAAACTTCCTCTCATTAGGAAAAGTCATGTCTGTCTCTTATTTCTCATTTTACAATGAATGTGGGTATCTAAATATTTCTTCAAATTTAGGTGCTATTACACCACTTATAAAGATAATGCACTTAATTTTTTTCTGTATAGTTGGTTAAAGTTAGCTCTTGTATGCTATATTTCTCCCTTGAAGGGACTGTAATATATTTGTTCATGGAAAATTCTACAAAGACAACTTTTTTACAGCATTTGTAAATCTTTGAGAAAACACACACACGATAAAATAATTCCCTTGAGTTACTCTTGCAAGAAGATGGGAGTCAGAACTTACAAACCCATTGTTAGCTATGAAAAATGGTTATAAATGTGCTTTTCTGTAAATTTCAGAGGAAATATAAAAGTGTATTGTTATATGAATTTCGTTTACTGGAAACATTTGGGGAATTGTAAATTCAATCAGCTGGCTGACTGGACTTAAAGGTAACTGGCAAGAGCCAGCCTTCATAAATTATAATCTCACAAAGCTCCACTTCAACCTGCAGGTCTAGCTTGAGGATTTATTTCTGATTGAATTTGTAGGACTAAAACTCATAGAGTCTTTCCATTATTGCACCTGTGCTTAACTCTCATTAATCATTACTGGAAGACTGGAACTAAATGGAGAATGTGCATTGATCCAGTGCTTAAAAGAACAGTTAGATTCTGCCACAAAAGGCATAGAACAGGAAAATTTCAGTTTTGAAGCATTACTTCATGGGTGGACACTACCTATCGTTTTATTTCCATGCTGACTTATGAAAGACTTCATTCCTAACAACAGGCATGGCTTAAGTGTGTCTTCTAAGTGTTCATGAACTGAGAGCCTGTTGTCTCCTGGGTGGCACTGCTGAGAGGCTACGGAGTCTAGAACAAGGTTTTGAAATTCCTGGGGGAGTTTTCCTTGGAGGGTATTAAGGTCACCTTCATGGAACCTCTGAACTCTACCAATAGTATAAGATAAAGTTGGTGTCCAATTCATTTTTGACTTCCTGTTTCAAAGTGCCATCTTTGCTTACACACATGTTCTGCTGTCAAAGCTATTGATTGAACTACCTCTGAGGTCAACCTGATGGTCTTACACATTCAACCACTTAAGTTATAAGCTGAATTTAAGTCTTTTAGTGACGTTATTCTATCTTCTGTATGTCTTTGTAATATCTCTATTTTCAATATAACACCTGCTTCTCAACAGAGTTGGCATTGAGTTTTTACAGTCTGGAAGGTATTAAGCTATGTACTTTGTTTATTACATGCTCTTTATCCCTCTCTACACCTTCACAAGGCCTTTCAGTATCTTCTGGGGGCCCAGTATCATGACTTTTGTAATGAATTCCTCTTTATACTGTGTCTATTGTGGATCATCTATAGGAGTACACTTCCTTGAGTCAGATATTATGTCTACCTGATTACTGCATATGTTTTCTATTGTATTCTGCTCCTTGAAATGATAATATCACCTGTACAGGTGGCCTTGACCTCATTTCCTGGGATTTCAGGGCATATTCCTGCCAAGTCCTGCCATGCAGACAGGAAGGCATGACACAGTTTCCACCCTTGGAGCAGAGCTAGTTGGACATGGGTTGCTAGGTATTAGGCTTATATGTATAATAATTTACATATTTTCATATTCTCCTTTAGGGGAATGCTCTCCTTGTTAAGATTAATAACTGCATGATAATTAGAAACAGCATAAGTCTGGGAGGCAAGAATGCATTTCTTAGCAAAATGGTAAATGCTGTGATCTTCAGGACAGCTCTTAAGGCTGTGGGAAAAAATTCAGAAAACATGAATTAAAGGATTATTATTTATCAACTATGCAAAATATAAGAATATAAGCAAAATAGATTAATGATAGCTAAACACAGGAACAGCAGTGGAAAGACTAAGTTTTAGTCCTACAAATTCAGTCAGAAATAAATCCTCAAGCTAAATCTGTAGGTTGAACAATATTTCAACCCAAAATTTGTCTTGCCTACAAAATGTTCAGAGATAAAGATAGAGCAGAGACTGAGGGAACCAACCAATGACTATCCCAGTCTGAGATACATCTCATGTGACTTATCTATGCAAAATATAAGAAATAAAATCTAAATACAGGAGATGCAATACGAATTGTATAAGAGGCTTCATGGACCTAAAAGAACAAGGCAGGGTCACTAATGAACCAATTTGCCAGAAAGATACAAAGACAGGCAGATTTCTAAGTTTAAGGTCAGCCTGGGACACAGTGAGTTTAGGTCCAGACATGGTGGGAATGCTAATCTCAGGACAGAATCCCACCCAGATAAGTTTATTATTTGTGCCTGCAAAGGCGGGCAGATCTCTGAGTTCATTTGTTATGCTACAAAAATGTACTTGCTGTCTCTTTCTAAGAATCAAGGAGCTAAGGTCATGAAATGCTACTTCATGCAATAATCAAAAGAGAACTCAGGTAAACCATTCAATTGATATGTAAATAAGAGTACCCTTTTGGTCTGCAAGAGATGAGCTGTCTAGAGAGCTATAGCAGTTCCTTTTTAGAATTTGTCTGGTGTGCTTTCTGACTTTGATTAGAAAACCCAAGAATTTTTTTCTAATGTGTTTTCTGACTTTGGTCAGAAAACCAATGAGCTATCCAGAGAGCATTTAGAATTTTTTTCTAGCAAGGGAGAACTGTCTCAAGCAGACAGCTGTCTAGGAAGTCATCTTGAGCACACTACAGAGCTGTCAACATGTACCCACAATTGATTTCGAGCTATTTCTCACCACTCCCATATACCCCTTCATCAGGAACTCCTTTTTCAAGCTAAGGCTGGTCCTTGGCATATTCCTAACACAGAGCACAACCTATAGACACAAAATCTAAACAGAAGATTTCCAGGGCTCAATGGGGCACACTGGGTAAAAAACTGTATGTTTCTTAATTTACTGTTTTATCATTCTCAGCATTTAGCTCAGAATTTAGAGTTAACTAGTTCAACAGAGCTGCTTAAGATCTGGTCAATATTACTGAAGTCAGAAAGAACAGAGACAGGATGAAAAAGATAAGTGTGGGCTTGTGAGATGCCTCTATGATTAAAAGAAGTTGCTGTACAACTAGAGGATCTAAGTTCAGTTCCCTGCACTCATATCAGGCTGCTCACAACAATCTGTTAGTTCCAGCTTCATACGGTTTTGTGTACTCTTATGGTTTCTGGGGAACAGGCATCCATGTACACCATTCTACCCTCCACTCCCATAAATAAGTTAGTTTAGGAGGGAACAGGGATGTCCATCAGGTGTGGGAGGGGGCGAGAGAGGGCTGGGAGTAGGGATGGAAACTGGGAGGGGATAGGGCCCATTTCTGGTGACTAGTTGAGTGTCTGGGATGGTAGAGGATACAAGGAGTCAGTCTATGAATTAAACCTAGCTTAGAATACTACCAGAGGGGCATATAGGGACTTCAGTGTCTACCTCCTTTAGACAGGCAGGACTTCTAGAGGAGGGAGGGAGACATCAATCCACCCACAAAACCTTTAACCCCAAATTTGTCTTGCCTTAAAAATGTTCAGAGATAAAGACTGACCCCTGATACTATTAATGATAATCTGCTTTACTTGCAGACAGAAACCTAGCATAACTGTCTCCTGAGAGGCTTCATCCAGCATTGGATGGAGGCAGATACAGACACCCACAGCCAAACATCAGGCAGAGCCCAGGGTGTATTGTGCAGGAGTGAGGGATAAAAGTAAGCAAGTTGGAGGGGTGAAGGACACTACAAGAAGACCTACAGAGTCAACTAACCTGGGCCCATGGGAGCTCACAGAGGCTGGGTCACCTAATAGGGATCACGCAGGAGCTAGACCTAGACACCCTACACATTTGTAGCAAGTATGCAGCTCAGTGTTCACGTGGGTCCCCTAACAAGTGGAGTGGGGAATGTTTTGGTCTCTGTTCCCCGCCGTTTGGATTCCCTTCCCGACTACTTTTACTGCCTGGTTGGGCCTCAGTGGGAGAAGATATTCCTAGACCTTCTGTGACTCGATGGCCCAGGGTGGGGTAGTACACAGGGGAATCTCCCCTTCTCTGAGGAGTGGGAGAAGGAATAATGAGGGGACGATTTGTAAGGTTGAGATTGAGAAGAAATGAGGGAGGGGGTTGTGATTGGGATGTAAAGTGAATAAAAATAAAAATTAAAAAAATCAAAGGAAAGAATACGGATGACTACCTGAAAGCAAGAGATTTTTCTTGCATCTGATTAGCCTTGCTGCATGCCTCTATGTAGGTTTAGATTTTTCAAAACTTACTTTTTAATAAGAGTCTCAAATGTTTTGAACCCACTGTCCAGAGGTAGGGGAGAAAAGATGGTAAATAGCACAAGGGGATGTGAATCTATTTAGAATTAGTTCTTTGTGGAAGGGATTCCAATAGCCATTGTTAGGATACCAGCAGTGAGTTCAGCAGTGTCAAGATACCAAATCAGCCCAGTTTAAAAGTGACACCAAACACAAATCCGTGGCAGTGGTATGATCTAGCCAAAACAGCCAGGCCTCCACTGAATTGGCATGATCAACAGGAGTGAGCAGAACCAGCTAGAATGCCAGGAGATCTCTGCTGGGCCTCTATCAAAGAAGTGAAGATCTTCAAAGACTTGAGTCCAGCGAAGCATCACATGACTAGCTATGACAGCATGCCATCACTGTCTGTTGGGTTCTACTTTATACTCTCTTGAACCACTAAATGTTGTCTCACGGGTTTTCTTCAGAAAAACAGCACATGAGTCTGTATCACATGACACAACCAGAAATTTCCACTTCACCTCTATGTCTACATTTGTGTTCACATGAAAGAGAAAGACACAGAGACGAAATTCTGTTAAAACACAATTATTTTATTCTGACAAAATTCCTGCAGTTGCTGACATAAGTTAACATTTCGACATTTTCATTTTGCAACGCGTTATTTGTCTTTAATTAATTATTTTATTTCTTTTTTTTTTCCTTCAAAGTATTCCTTTCTTGAATGGCTTTAAAACTGTTTGAAGTTATTACTCTTCTTTCCTCCCTACTGCATTAGGAGATTCTTATTCTTTTAATAGTTTTCATCAAATCAATATTTAGTACAACATCGACCCCTTTGTACATCACTGGAAGATTCTGAGAATCTGGTATTGATTAGTCTAGTTGTTCCCTTTCTTTATTCTTAGGCTGCTATTAAAGCACAAACAAACAAAAATTGACAGGCAGAAAAATCACAGTTAGAAGTAATGGAAAGCAACAATACCAACCAACCAGAGCCCCCAGGGTCTAAACCATCAACCTGGGAGCGCTTAGGGAGGACCCATGGCTCCAGCTATATATCAAGGGAGGATGGTCCTGTCAGGTATAGGTGGGAGAGGAGATCCTTGATCCCACGAAGGCTGGACGCTGTGTGTGGGGGAGATTCGAGGGTGGGGAGGTGGGAGTGGGGATTTAGGGGGCCACATCCTCATAGAAGCAGGAGGAGGGGGGATGGAATAGGGAGTTCCTGGGCTGGAGTGGGGAGATGGGGTAAGGGAGAGCATCTGAAATGTAAATAAAATATCCAATAAAAAAAAAAAAGAAGTAATGGAAAGGTGGAAGAAAGAACCTGAAGGCAGAGATGAAGAGTCTGGTTACTGTGAATATATCACTGTCACAAATCCAAACTAGTTATTATTACTGTGTTGTGCTTTATAAATATTTATTCAATTTTTATATTATAGATGTGTGTGTGTGTGTGTCTGTGTGTTTGTGTGCCTGTGGTATGTGTGGGGAAGTGTATTTGGTGTGCATGGTGTGGCATAGTATGTGTAGTATATGTGTCTGTTTGTGTGTGTGTGAGTGAGTGAATGTGGTTTGAATATGGTATGTGTGGTATGTGTGACAGGGTGTGGTTTGTGTGTGTGGTATACATGTAAATTTATGTGTCTAGTGTATATGTGTAGTGTGTGTTATACATAAAGTATATATATATATATATTATATAATATAATATTATGGGTGTGGGGGGTGGGTGGGGGGTGTATTTACACATATGCACATATATATGTGCAATATATGTACACAATCTATATTCACAAAATATATAGAGTTCATTTTTGTAGTCCTTAATTCCAGATTTTATACTTTCTATTTGCTTTGATTTCATCAGCATAAATTTTCTTTTGCAAATCTTATGTTTTCTAGTATTTCTGTTGATTCTCATCCATGGCTACGGCTATTCTTTTACATACTTGGCCTATCTTTATAATTGTAAATTCATATTTGTTGACATGGTATATTAGGATCATATATTGAAGGATATGATTTAGTTGGTTCTTCAAGGGACTTGGTTGACATATATGTGCAAGTCTGACATAACTCTTTACCTCTGTCCTTTGAACTGATTTAGGCTGCAAAATATTTGAATAATTGTCATTGGCCACATAATATCATTGGACATAATGTTTGTCCCAGGACTCTGCTCAGTTCAAATTCAAATAAAATGTGATGTTTCATGACTACCTATCTATATCTTTTTTTTTATTTCTACTGAAACTGTATGTGAATTCTTCCAAATCTATCTCTAGAACATATAGAATCTATGTATTCCTCCAAGTTAGCTTCCATTTCTGTAACTTATTGATGATTTTTATTCCTTAGCTCCATCTGTTTTGAGCTATTTTCTGCAAACTCATTAAGGTATTTTTTAAATCAATCAATCAATCATCTATCTATCAAGCAATCAATCAAGCAATCAATTTAAATCCCAGATGATGCTCCCCATCTGGTCCCTCCTTTGCAGAGACTCTCTCCCTCATCCTCTCTTTCCTTCTCCTCTGAGATGGTAGGGACCCCCTTGGGTATTCCTCATCTTGGCACATCAAGTCTCTGCCAGATTAGGCACATCCTCTCCCATTGAGGCCAGACAAGCAGCCATGAAGACTGAGCTGGTTGTCTTCTACATATGTGCTGGGGCCTCCTTGCAGCAGTGTGTGTTCTTTGGTTGTGGTACAACTCTGAGAGCTCCTAGGGTTCAGGTTTACTGACTCTGTTGGCCTTCCTGTGGGGTTCCCATCTACTTCAGGATTTCAATCCTTCCCTCAACACTTTTGTAAGTTTTCTCAACCTCTATCTAATGTTTGGCTGTGGTATCTGCATCTGTTTCACTCTGACAGCTATGCTAGGTTCCTGTCTGCAATATAACAGAATATCATTAATAATGTCAGGAATATATTTTGAGTTTGGCCAATTATTGATTGGCCTTTCCTCCTGTCTTTGCTCCATCCATCCATTTATTCTTTAGGCAGGACAAATTTTGGGTAGAGAGTTTTATGGGTGGGTTTGTGTCCTTATACTTCCACTGGGGGTCCTGCCTGTCATAGGATGTGGTCTCTTTAGGTTCCATGTCCCCACTGATAGGCATCTCAGCCTAGGTCACTCCCATTGATACCTGGGAGCCTCCTCTATCCCAGGTCTCTAGGACTTCCTATAGAGGTCCCCCTCTCTGCAGCTGCAATTTCTATTCATTCTCCTGACCCACTGGGCCTTTCTCTTGTGTTTTCCAGCACCTGATCCTGCCTGTCCATTTCCCTCTTCCTCCTCCCATCCAATTCCTTCCCTCCCTCTGTCTCCTATGATTATTTTGTTTCCCCTTCTAAGTGTGATTCAAACAGCCTTGCTCAGGCCTTCTTTCTTCTTTAACTTCTTTGGGTTCGTTTGTTATATCCTAGGAATTCTGCACTTTATGGCTATTATCTACTTATCACTGAGTACATATCATGCATGTCTTTCTGGGTCTTGATTACCTCATTCAGGATGATATTTCCTAGTTCCATCCATTTTCCTCCAAAATTAATGATGTCCTTGTTTTTAATAGCTGAACAGTATTCTGTTGTATAAATAAACTACATTTTCTGTATCTATTCTTCAGTTGAGGGATATCTGGGTTGATTCCAGCTTCTGGCTATTACGATTAAAGTTGCTATGAACATAGTGGAACATGTGTCCTTGTGGTATGGTGGAACATCTTTTGAGTATATGTCCAAGATCAATAAACCTGGGTCTTAAGGTAGAACTATTTCCCAAATTTCTGATAAACCGCCAGAAAAGTTTAAATTCTTTAGATAGGTATTGATACAGTAACTAGTAGAAGAATCTTTGTCATTGTCACTCATTATAAGGAAACACAAGGCTCATCTTAACCATAACCATTACCAGCATTAGAATGCTTCCATGTTTTTTAGAATGTTTACAGTATTTCAGAGAGTAGTTGCATGATTTCGTACAGGATTGGGGAGCACTACACATATATTATCCTTGGTGGATTGCTAAGTATTTGTGGCTCCTAGCTTTCTAATTTTCCCTGTAAGAACAATAGAAGTGATATTAATATCTACCTCATTTCTTGAGAACATATTTCATTAATAGATATAAAGCAGAGAAATGGCATGACTAACAAATATCATTATTTTTATTAAAACAGGTATTGGTGTTTTTCTTAGTTTATTTTCCTGTATCTATGACAACATGGCCTGATAAAAGCAACTTATTGTATGTATCCTCTGTAGGTACATTACAGCAAATTGGACTTGTTATGAAATCTTCCTAGTCCATTTTTTTCAGGTTTGACAATGAATACATTATATTCTGTATGTATGTGTTATTGTGTAATTGAACTTCACTAAAATGTGTTAGCATCACAAAATAATATACAATATTCAATCATTCTCATTAATTTCTTAATTTATATTCAACCTATCCTACGAGGAAGAATTTTTTGTTGATAAAATTTACTTGGAGTGTGAAGATGAAGAAGGCAGTACAGAAGCAGCCTCCTTTGACACTTACACTGCAGAGTGCTTGGCACTTAGAGCAGAGGTTGACATTCAAACTAGAAATAGCAGTCCCCACTAAGAGGATTGAAAAAATAGTTCTGCAAAATTCTGGGCAGTATACAGGTTTTTCTATTTCAGTAAGTGTAAAGGCTCTAAATGTCATAGATTTAACTCTGTTCAAGATATTCTTATGGCTTCCTCAAATTTAAATAAACAAATCAAACCTACACGTTCATTTAAATATGAATATGAAGTTCCAGAGACATTTTGAACAGTTAAACCCCATGTGATGACATGTTCCTTTGAATCCAGACAAGCTTGAAATGAAGATTTACCTGTATGTAATTATTTCATCTATAACAAACGTGGCAGGAGAATGATCCTGAAAGGGGTAGCTTGGGTCTTGTGTAAACTTCACATTTCAGTGAAAACATTAAAGCTCCGTGTGTGCTCTATTCACACTCCAGCAGGTCGGAGGAGCAACACAAAAGCAGGAGCAGCAACACAGGCAGAAGGAGGAGGCACACAGACAGAGAAACAGTACACAGTCAGGAGGAGTTGCACACAGGCAGGAGGAGTAGCATACAGACCGGCAGGCCCGAGTGGGAGCATTGAGAAGCTGGATCACACACCTGAAACTCCGGCACAGCTTTATCACAGACTCTTAAGTAGTTCAAAATTTGTATTAAATTGTTAAAATTGTGCACTAATAGCTTATTTCCTAATTTACTGTAATTTCTATTATGCTCCATGGAGCAGTACTATTGTTGTAGATGTAGAAAGTGCTATTTTTTTAAAAATATATTTTTTGTACAATATATTCTGTTCATGCTTCCTTTGCCCAATGCCTCCCAGATCTTTTCCAAGTACTCAAGCATGTAACTCCATGTTCTCTCTCTCTCTCTCTCTCTCTCTCTCTCCTCTCTCTTTCTCTCTCTCTCTCTCTTTTTCTCTCTCTCAAAAAAAAAAAAAAAAAACTAAACTGGCAAACAACATAAACACCAAACAAGATAGACTTTGAAAGAAGAAACAAACACAAGAAAGTGCTCATATTAAAACCTACTGCAGCAATAACGCTGTATAGAGTCCTCAATCCTCTTTAGTTTTGCATCAAGATGTTCTGTAGAATTGGTACATTGATGCCATTGGGTAAAGAGGGAGGATAGTAATCAAACTACTATGAGAGGAAATGAACCTGGTATCATGCCTTTGAAGTTCTCTATGGAAATTTATGAGCTGCTCTGTAGAGGTAGTCAAGTTTACCTTGGTCTGACAGTTCTCATGCTTATAGATAGTGTACCTCAGTCACATTAGGTTGTGACTGTGATTTTTTTTCTCTTCAGAGACCAGTTTGCTTCTCTGAAACTTAGCATGATTTTTGTCATTGTTATCAATTCTGCATCTTATTTTTTTTCTAGTGCAGACTCTAGGGTTAACACTGGGACTACTTCAGGCTAATTATGAATTTTTATGGGTGAAAAAATGTCTCCTAATTCACATGATCCAAAGATAATTGGTGCAGAGGCTGCCAAGTTAAGGTTAGACTAACCGTTGTATTTCTGTGAACTCATTTGAAACTTTAAAAATCTTTGAACCTTTTAAACTGCTGTGTATGCAAAGCCAGAAAAAGCATCTTTAAAAACATAGATAAATTGAAATGCCAATTATATTCCATTTATATTGCCATTTGCTCACATGATCACCAATTACTATAATTTGACTATTTACATTATTTGTAACTCAACAATCGGGCATAATAAAATATACATAATTCATATGAAGTGGGAGAGAGTTGACACATAAAATTAAGAGGTTTATGGGTTTTCTGTGTGTTCTGAATGTAGAAATTACCTATATTAATATTCAGTACGTTAAACAAATAATGCACAAGGGGAATTAATGCTCAGTATTTACTTTTTTATACTCATGTAATAATCCTAGTGATTTATATGTTTTTCTTTTAGAATATATACCACCATAACAGTCAATTTAGTCTTGCACTTTGGTTGTACCCATTAGGTTAATTCTTACTAGATGACTGCCAATAAAATAATACAGGCCTGAAAGAATTCTGCAAACAAGCCTAGTCTTATTTTGACTGGCTAAATTCCAAATTTTAATAATTCACTCCACACCACAATGGCTCTGGGATGCCAAGTATTTGCCTTGATAAATAACTTTGCTGTTCATTGAACTTAGAAGTTATGTCCAAATTCAGACTAAGAACTAAAGAACAAACAGCTTCCTCGATTATGTCAGCTAACACTTCAGACTTCTAAGGAACAGATTATTAGCGCATGCTCTGTGTCAGACTCAACTTCTGAGCATCGCCCACAACTGAACACAACCTCTACTTTGACGCACGTTGACGATTACAACCATAGAAGCAACCAACCAACCAGCCCCAGGTCTAAACCACCTGAGCTAGGGAGGACATGCTCATATGCAAGGGACTATAATAGGGGAAGAATCCTTGTCATGAAGTGAGCGTGGGGGGAATACCAAGGGTGGGTGAGGTAGGTGGGGTGGGTACACCGTGAGCAGAGGGGGAAGGATAGTAGTTCGAGGGGGGGGAAGGGTAAGGAGAGAACAACTGAATGTAAAAAAATTTCCAATAAAAAATAATAATAAAAAAAAAAATGGATAAATTCCTAAGCCATGCTCTTCCAAATAAAACAATAAAAGCAAGAAATGAGAAAAAAAAAAAAAAAAAAAAACAAGAGCTTCGATCCACAGACCTCAGAATAAAAGCTGGGCATGGCGATATATGCTGCAGTGAGGATCCAGAAATGACAGGTAGTAATGGTAGAGATGAGAGATGGGCTAGGTGTCAGGAAGATGCCTGAATCACTTTGTCTAGCTTACCTGGCTGAATTCATGAGCTTCATTTTCAGTTTGAGACAGAGCCTCACATAAAAGTGGAGAGAAATCAGAAAAAGGTACCCTAAATCCATTTTTGGATTTCAATTGTATATACATGTGGGCATATGAACCTGTGTACGTATGTGAGCAAGCATATACCAACAATTACACATGCCACAACACAAAACACATGCCCAGTGCCACATAAACAGCAAAATATAGTGTAGCAAAGTAGAAAAATGTTAAAGCTGGGTCAAGCAGTGTTGAGATGTTGTGTGAAGATAAGTTGTCTCTTCCTATGAGTTCCGGACAGAAGAGATGAAGAGTAAGTTCACTTTCTGAAGTTGTAAGATAAAA
The DNA here is from genome assembly GCA_021653895.1 of Mastomys natalensis. Taxonomy (NCBI): domain Eukaryota; kingdom Metazoa; phylum Chordata; class Mammalia; order Rodentia; family Muridae; genus Mastomys; species Mastomys natalensis. The sequence continues at coordinate 35,696 of JAJTUV010000839.1, read as the reverse complement.
AAGACTTTGAGAAAGGCTTAATCGTTAAATCTGTTGAGGAAAGCAATCAATGTGATATTTAATAGCATTAAGTGCCCAAATTGCTTATACTTGTGATTTGAAAAGGTATCAAAATGCCTAGAAAGTTATAAGTCAGCAGTGGGAGATTTCCTTCTATATTTGTGTACTAACTTCAAAATGTAAAGTAGATTCATGAGCGCCTCATTAACACTACTTCAGTTTAGAATATTTCCATAAACTAAAGAAATAAATCATTCTTGTCAAATCCTAGTTTGTATTAATTATAAGTTTGCATTTATCAGTAAATTTGTAAATAATGGTTGACTTTTTTTTTAAAATTTTATATTCATACCAGAGGACAAAAAAGACATCAATTTATCCACATACTTGGTCTGGCAGTTTATTTTTCCCAAAAAATGTTTTTGGAAGTTGAACATTCATTTTGAATAAAGAATTCATGAATTTATCTCATTGAATGAGAATGATTTCTCTTTCCAACAACTTCAAGGTATAAAACTCTGATTTGAGAAATGTTACGTGAATTCGATAGATCATCTCAATTTTAATTAGCATGGATTACAAAGTGAGAAATGAATATGGCCGCCATTGCTTTTCTGTTCACTGTGGGGGTCCAATATAAAGGATTCAAGAACGACTATCATAGATATGATTTCAACTGGTAAGTTATTTAGCTAATGACCCAGTTGCTTTAGTGGACTGATGGAGTGAGGTGCAAGCAGAAATGGCTTTCAGGCCTTTTCTATCACTATTTGTCAAGTTGGAAAGATCTCTCTTCCTTGCCTCAGGCTACCTCAGGTATAAGCACAGCAATTGCCATCACCATGAAAGAGGTTGAAAAAGTGTCATTTTAAATTATTAAACATTCAGTATAGGTCAATTTTATTATCTTTTTATTTCCAAGCCTGGTGATTCCATTGAAATTCCCTACATGAGCCATACTAAGGAAAATACTATCAATAATCTGGAAGCTCCTTTCTGGATCATCTTTCTTCCTCAACATTTCATCAAAACTTCACTCAGAAGAACTGAAGGATGCTTTAGACTATGGCTCTTCAGATGACGTTATAGCACGTCTTGTGCTGATAGTAATTAGGAGCCATAATTCCTTCACCCATTCTCTAGTTCTTTCAAACAAAGGTAAATAGTATTTTTAGTAGTTTTATGATACTGTCTAATGCAAAATTATATGTGAATAATTCAGTGAATAATTACTGTGCCAGACATGTTATTCAGATAACACAGACTTGAACTAGACAAGATAAATGATAATAACTGAATAATTATTTTGACAAAAAATAAACATCAGTGGAGAGAATGGGTGAGACAGAAGTGATTGCATAAAACTTTATGGTAATTTATATTTTCTAATATAGTTCTCTTTATTTTAATATAATCATGAACATATAGAAAAATAGAGAATAGCACCATTGCACCATTCTCTAATGTATTTGGATATAAGTTAGTGTTGTGATCCCTCTTACCATAGGATAATTGAGTTGCATATAAAATTGACACAAAAAAGAAACTGCTACCACCTGATCTTTAGACCCACTGGAGTCTTACCTGGTTTGTCAGACATATCCTTCACAGTAAACAAATTCCAATCTCGTATAGCACTTGGTATTCTTTGCTGTGTAAAAGATGCCTTAGTCTTCTTGTGATATTATGCACTATTGTACTTTGGGAAATTACAGTAATTTTGTAGATTGTCCCTCTGTTTTACTTGTTTATTGCATCTTTGCAATTAGTTCCATACTACATGGAAACAATATCAATCTCTCCTCTTTGTGTCTTCTCATGTGCACAAGTTTTGAATCACTTAATTTTGGACAGTGTGTTCTCTGATTGCTTCACTGGGGAGGACATCTGCTAGACTTCTCCAGTGCAAGGTTACTTACTCTTTTCTGTAATCAGTAACTATTTTGGGAAAAATGCATTTGGAAATAAGGTGAGTAGTCTACATGTATGGAATTTGTACTTTAACAGTGTTTGAGCTTGTGTCCTCATGGATGGCCGCCTTCCTTTGACAATCTGATACTTCTCACATGGTTGTTCATAAAAATGCCAGAAGAGGAAGAGAAAGAAGAAATGCAAAACATTCTGATTAAATTGAGACTATTGTGCACAATTCTTACAAAAGAGAAACCTTGAGACCCAAATAGGTTAAGAGGGGACCTGGGAAAGTTGTATTTAGTGTCTATAATAAAAGTCAATGATAGGCAGTCCTGAATTAATAGTAAATTCTCCATCAATAGCATATTAACTTAAATTTACAGTCATTGTGCTATGTCACATAGATATTTCATTTTTCTTTCCTCCTTCTCCAAGGTTTCTTCCTCCTGTATCCCTTCCACTCTTCCTCCTCCTTTCCTCTTTCAACTTAGGGGAACATCAGTTGGTAAATGTTAGTTCATGGAAATACAAGTGAGCTCGAATCTCACAATTCCTAAGATATTTCCCCAACCTTGTTAGGCTATTAAAGCTTTTGGCACTGTCTCATATTCAGTTTCAAACATTGCTATCAATTAAAAAAGTGTGCTGTATCTTGATACTTATTCAGAAGACCTCAATTTCAATTTTATATTTGTAGAAAATACTATATGTACATATGAAACAAAACTTTGTCCATATAGATAGCTAAGATTAGTAACTTCGGTATCTTCCTGTGAGGTGAATAGATTTAGCTTCAGAAAAGTACATATTAGCAAGTAATGCAGAAGTGTCTGCAGCAGAGTGAGGCTTGGCACACATCATGGAAACTTTTCAATTAACAGAGATAAGTTATTTTAAAGTTTAAAGTTGATATTAGAGTTATGGTACAACTGAAGGCAAAGACTGGCTATTTAGCTGAAGGAAATGATCTGCTAGTCATTGCTTATAATCATGCATTCACATCTAGATTTCTTTATATTCTACAAGGTGAGACTTAAAAGAAGAAACTAAACTGTATTTTAGGTATTTTTTGTCTGTCACTGATTCTCTACTTATTAAGAGAAAAGTGACATTGTTAAAAATGCTATTTCTATAATGGGTATAATCTCTCAGCTATGTACAGAATCTTTGCTGCACAGACATTGCTAGTATATTAATCACCATTTGTAAAATTTAAAATAAGAAATTCAGAACACAGAAAGAAGCAATTATTTGACAGATAGTACACAGGTAGTTGACCATAAACCCAGGCCATCTGGGTCTAGAGGTAGCATCAATTTCCTTTTTTATTGGATGCAGTTTTATACCATCAACTGTTATGCTGAGGTGCTTCAGGCAAGAGGATCAAGAGTTTGAAGAAAGCTGGGGCTACAGAAGACTTTATCTCAAAAACAGAACAACACTGTCATTCACTACCAAACCTCTGACTTCATGACCAGCTACTCTTTCCTTTTGCTCTTGTATGTTCTGTATGGATTAAAACATATTCAGATATTTGGATGTTTCCCTTCCAAAGATTCTGCTTCTTTGGTCTGTGAGCTCACTTTTGCTTCAAAACACTTTGAGTCATGTGTCCTCCTTACTGATGACCCAACCCAATTTAAATCTATCAAGGCCTGAGGAAGTACAGCCTATTTGACTGTGATCAAGGGATCACAGCTGTCTCTAGTTATGCTCACTCCAGAAATGTATTGCTTGTCTTTTATGTTAGTGGCAGCCACTCAATGTCAGGCCACTGAATGGTAAGCAGTTATGGATCATTAGGAAAAATATGTAACTCAATGGAGAGTTATTTTATTTTTGCTCTAATCATAGCTAAACTTTTTATATTGCAAAATTTTCAAATGTCTTCAGATATTACATTTAATCAAATATTAGATCATGGTGTTCGTCTGAAATAGGTTTTAAAATCAGGCAATGGTGTTTCTTAGAAAAGAATCAATTCCTAAAGAGTAGTCACACTAAATTTAATGGTATTGTGTTGCTAAACATCTTTTGTTCACTTGCATTTCACTGTTCCACTGAGAGGGTAGAGTTAAAGTTTTGTAATCCCAACAGAGAGGACAGAAAATCTGCTCACTTCAATGAGGAGCTTTAAATATCTATTAACAAAATAACAGAGAAACTTTGAGCTGTAATTACAAGTACAGGAGTCATGGCAAATGTGAGGTATTACCTGTGGTAATAGGAAATAACAGGCAAATTAGATTTAGTGTTGGCATCCACATTAGTGTTTTCTTGCTAATTACATCTGTCACCTCAAAATCACTGATACCATCTATATGTAAGTCATCTAACTAAAATAAAATAGCATGTAAAAGGTTTTTTGTATTATATGAATGATTATGCAGAATCCAGATGTTAAACCATCTATTCTGCCCCTATGTTTGAAACATTCTGAGTATTAAGATGAGTCAGAAAGTGAAAAAATACTACATCTGAATTCACTGTGATGGGTCTTAGGAAAGCACACCTGTATTTAAACTATTGCATAAAACTAATTGTAAGCTAAGGGTGTAATGTGTATGTGAAATATAAATAAATTTTATATTTAGACAGGATCTTCTTTCCCAGATTCCTTGCTCATATGGGCAAATATTATTAAATTAAAAAAAAAAACCTGAGATTTGAATAATTTCTGTTCATAAGCATTCGAAATAGATATGTGCAAAAGTACGGGAATGAACGGGATGTGTCCACAGTGAAGGCATTTGCCAACTTTGTGTAATATTTATACAAGAAAAGAGGAATAAAGGATACTTAGGACTCAGGGAAATTACGTTTAATTAGTGTTTGGCTATTTTAAATATTTCTTGTCAGACATGACCAAAATATTTTAAAATTTGAAAGTAAATTTAAGATATGTGTGTATGTGTTTGTGTGTGTGTGTTGTGTGTGTGGGAGAGAGAGAGAGAGAGAGAGAGAGAGAGAAAGACAGAGAACAGAGACAGGACAGAGACATAGAGAGACAGAGACAGAGGGAAGGGGAGAGAATATGGAAGGTATTGGAAGTGTTATTTAAAATGTAGAGTTTTGAAGGTATGCTGTTTGAATGAAAATGACTCCCATAGACTCCCCTGCTTATGGAACTGTTTGTAGAGGTATACTGGCTGTTTTGTGTCAGCTCAACACAAGTTAGAGTATCTGAGAGGAAGGAATCTAGGTGAAGAAATGCCTCCATGTCTCAAGCTGTAAGGCTTCTTACTTAGTAGCCAATAGGAGAGGGTACAGCTCATGTTGAGTGGTCCCTTCCTGGGCTAGTGGTCTTGGCTTCTATAAGAAAACAGGCTGAGCCATGGGAAGCAAACCAGTAACAAGCACCCATCCATGGTTTCTGTATCAGCTCCTGCCTCCAGGTTCCAGCCCTGCTTGACTTCCTATTCTGACTTCCTCCAATGATGCACTATGATATGAAAGTAAAGGCCAAATATACCAAGTATTTCCTCCCTTACTTGCTTTTTGGTCATCTGTTTCATTGCAGCAATATAAACCCTAAGACAGGAAGATTAGCTGTTATGGCCTTGTTGGAAGAAGGATGTTACTGGTAAAGACATGAAAGCTCCCAAAGCTATGTGTCATGGCTATTATTTATTAAACCAATGCTCCCACAGACATAGCCAAGCAATTCTTCAACTGAGATTCTCTCTTACCAGCTGATGGGTTAGATTGACAAAAACTAACTAGAAAGGGTTGAAATATATATATATTATTGTCATTGCTCTTGATATCCTACCATAGCTAGATGTTAAGACCCTATTTATGAAGATGTAACATGCTTTGGTGTCAGGACTGAGTAAGCCAGCTCAGTCAGTCAACAGGGTCTCAAGGGAGAGAGTGAGGAGTGAAAGAAAAAGACAATTAGACAACACTATGACATGACTCCAGCCAGTTCTGAGGCTAAAGCTGAAGTGGGATTTATTTTTTTCCAGTCTTCTTTTATATCATTCTAGGTACATAAAAAGAATATGGCCAGTCCTAAGGCATAAAGAAGGGTCAAGGAACAAACTAGGCATAAACAGAGTAGTTAAGGAGCAAACAAAGCATAAAAAAAGGCTCCACAATTACTGTATTCAGGGTCTTAACAAGACCTCATCAAAATAAAAAGAACATATTCCTCAGCTGTATTCATTTTGAGCTTACTTCCTTGTCCTAGCCCAATGTCAAATTCCTGCCAATATCCTAGAAGCAGCATCAAGGGCTCTCCACACAGGGCATAAAGAAATTCAAACTGACTGGAAATTTCTTGCTGACTGGTTGTCATAGTACCTGGTTACCTAGCTGACTGGTTACATAGTATTATTTAAGTTGCTGAGCAGAAAGACAGACGCTAATGGTTTTACCCCAGGCTAAATGTTTCATTTTATAATAGCAACTTGGCAGGTAAGGTGTTTCCACGGGTGCATTAGTGACATGATTTTTATGAGGTAGTGGTAATCAACCCATTTTAATCAGAATTTAGGTCTACCACAGAGGAAATTTCATTCCAGGTATTATAATCCACGTCAAGCATTCCTGGTTGAAGAGGTCATCAGTCCTACAGCGGAAACTAATGCTATGATTTTGCTAAATGGTCATGCTTTCAGACTGCCTTCGAAATATTTATTTTTATAACCATAGATATATGCTCTTCTTAACTTTGGTTAAAGAAGTTTCCTTTGCAATAGGCAAAAGTTAATTAAAATAATCAAAACTGTAAATGATGATGAGTAAGTACTTGATCCAACAGGACATTTGTATCAATTTTCTATCACAAAACTTAGGAGCAATGACAGTCACGACTTGACTGTTTACTCGTGACCACAGCACTGTGGTTATTTTCTAAGACTGAACAAGACCCAGAGAGCCAAAATTCTACTCAACCCCCCCCCCAAAAAAAAAGCTAAAGCAACCGAGGAAGTCACTGAGAGCAGGGTAGTTTTCACTAGGAAGAGCACAACAATGTTTCCTAGTGCTAAAATGTCAGTACAAAACACACATAGACATAAGTTGTAAGGACTGGGCTGCTATGCTGAGAGGTGAATGTATACACAACAAAACACAATTATTCACATACATATACACATATTGTACTATACATATGTGTATGACAAAACAATTAGTGAATAAATAGGCCATAAATTTGAAGGAGAGCAGAAAGGAGTATGGAGAATGTAGAGGGAGGAAAGAGAAGTGAGAAATGATTACATTATAATCTCAAAAATAAAAAAATAAAAAGCACATTAAATAGAATATTTACAAAATTTGATGTTTATTATATAAAATAGTTGTAGGGAGCATAGGTATAAATTGCTGGTTCTTACATCTTAGACAGTCTTAGCATTTGTCTGCACTTGCCCAGGAAACTCCTTTTTCAGGCTGCTCTAGTGGTGGCATTTTTATTGCATAAAACTTGAGGAAAAAATGACATTTAGATCTTTGAAACAGATGCTTGAAGCTCATAGCAGACAGAGGGATTTTAGAGAAATTTCTGCACTTTCATAGTGTGTCTATGTGCATCAAAGCTCGGGCTACTGCACAAAGTGAGGCTGGAGTGCACAAGGCATAGCTTAGCAATTTGGGATTCCACTTTGGGATATGCACATATCCTTTCCTTAATAATGTGCTTGTTGCTTGATGAGTCTTTCCTGTAGGTGCTATGCATACTCTCTGAGAGCACCTATAGCAAATAGTTAGCAACCTAAGACATCTACTTACATGTATGTGCTTACATATATACTTACATATGCTTGCAGTATATGTGCTTTAAAAAAATGAAAGTAAGTTACTCCTCTTGGCAACTCTTGATAATTCCCCAGTTCTATTCTAATCCATCCTGGATCTAATCCTGGAACTATTGGAAGTGGCTGATCTGGTATAAAGTGGATTTGGGCACCTAAACAATAAGACAAACTGTGTTCTTAATGTTAACTTTTAGGAGACTTCTTATTTATCATATAATATCTCTTCATGAGAGAGCATAGTATGACAGCATTTTAAGGGAAGGGATATGCACTGTAGAGAAATAGCTCTAAACAATCTGCCAATACAAGTAGAGAACCATTCAAACTATGCTACTTAGTAACCAAACTACTTCTCTTGAAATGTAAGTCCCAAATAATAATTGGGTCCATTGAGTACCCTCAGCTATGTAGCCTACTGCTATTTTTTGTAAAGATTTACTTTTATCTTTTATGTGTATTTTGTTTATTTATATGTATGTGTATCTGTTTTTGTTGTTGCTTTGTTATTGTTTGTTGTTTCTTTGTTTTGTTTTTTCCTCTAAAGGCCAGAAGAATACAAATTAGAAACTCATATTGGGTCATCAGGGAGAGCAGGAAGTGCTCTTAAACATTGAGTCATCTCTCCAGTCCCCTGATGCTACAATGTATTTTTTTCTAATCTATCGGATCACTGTTTTCATGCCACTTTACTAATCTGTTTCCATTTCTCCCAGTGTTTCTAATAAAACTCAAAGAAGCTAGAAAAAACTGTCATACATCCCTGCCCTCTGCTACAGATATAAAATGAAATTGAATAAGAAAATAGAAAAATAAATAAGTGACACCATAGTCAGGTTTTGGAGGCAGATCTGTGAGCTTTGTCTTGTTTAGGCTCTACCTTCTAAGTTGATTGGGATCTGAGCACACAGGGCACCTGTGCTTTGCTGTGTGATTAGAACATGGGTTTGAGGGCACTGGATAATTCTAGAATAATCCCTGGACCATATCAGCATGATATGAAAGGCAAAGTAAACATTTTGGTCACAGGTTTTGAGACAGCCTAGGCTTCTTCCCCACCCCACCCCGCCCCCAGGGCTGTGAGATGGACTCACAGCAGAAGCTGGACTTGAACTCGGGCAGTGACAACAGCGGTGCGTCACCACTGACCGAGCCTAGGCTTCTTATCTGTTTGAAATGGAGGTGGCTTTTACACACCTGCATTCCACTGACCTAAAAAATGTGCAAAGAGAGAACAAGACAGACCTGCAGATTTGTCAATTAATATCCAGTAAGAAAGGTAATTTTCATTAAAATTCATTGGGATGGAAGTTGTGAATTTGATTCTTATGCATTTGCCGGCTTTTCTGTGAGTCCAGTAATTTATGGCAAAGCCTCATTTTTCTGAGAGTTTTTGCTTCTGCCTGAGGCTAATGCCTATATTACCTTAATTCTGGCTGAGTGTATTGTGTCCCATTCGAGTCCAAGGTCTTATTTTTTTGGTCTATCATTCCTAGTGACATTGGTGTTCATTTTTATGACCACCTTGACTACACTGAAGACATTTAGAAAGAAATAAAAAATTAATGCTCCTGACCTTTGGATCCCAATCTCCCCTTTCTCCTTAACATTATGTTCAATTCCAATTTCACATCTTTTCCTTTATAGTTTACAGTCTGTGCTCTTTGTTTCAGTTCTTTTCTTATTAACATTATCATTTCATTTCCTTTCTTTTATGCCAAAATAGAGAAATTCTAAACATGAACAAATGCAACTGCGTATTTTCTATAAGATATCGAATGTTGTCTGGTTTTAAGAAAATCACATAGTTACAAGCTGGTTCTAACTTACACTCTAGCAAATATGCAGCTTTTCCCGCTCATTTTATTTTGTAGACACGTATTTCTATAGGATGGATATCATTGTCATTATTTTTCTGAACTTTCAAACACCCTAACACTATCTTCATATCCTTCACTATCAAAAAACAAATCTATACATTCATAGGTAAAATAGCAGTGGTTGTTAACCTTTAAATTTTAAATAAGATTATGAACAACCTACTAGTGACCACAATGCTACCGTCCCCTAGTGACTCTGACTACTCTTGTAGTCAACAATTGTCAGTGGTTCCTCAGATACTGGTAATAAATATTGTTGTTGAAGATATGTTAGATTTGTGTTACAGGACTTGGAGAAAGCACAATGATAATGGCTTGGGAATCTCTTTCTTACTCAACTTTTATCAAAGAAACCTTTTCACTTTATTATTTGATTATACTGAAGGGGAATTTTCCTTTCAGTTTTTCAGCCATACTCTCAAACATACAATGCTGGGGCCTTCTGTGGAGAGTTGATGGCAGGGTGGTCAGGGGAGGAAGAGAGGCATTTATAGATGGTCAGTTCAATCTCGCAGCTTTAACAGACTAGCAATCAGACCACTTCTTTATTTATACAAGTTTCACAAAACAAAGGCAGACTACTGATTATCCAGAAAGTACAGATTATGTATATGATTTTTCATTATATCCCCAGCGTTACAAGTTCAGTCACAATTAGAAAAATCAAATAGAACAGATTTTATTTTTATTATCAGCCCTGTAATTCCAATTTTAAGAATCTAAATGACATCTTTGTTTTAGTTAGGTATCTATAAAAAGACACCATGACTGAGTCAACTCTTATAAAGAACAACATTTAATTGGGGTTGGCTTATGGGTTCTGAGGTTCAGTTCATTATTATCAGGGCAGGAAGCATGATTGTGTCCAGGCAGGCATTGTACTGGAGGAGTTGAAAGTTCTACATCTTGTTCTGAAGGAAAACAGAAGACTGTCTTCCTGGCAGCTAGGAGGAGGGTCTTAAGGCCCACCACCACAGTGACACACTTCCTCCAACAAGACCACACCTCTTAACAGTCCCACCTCCTGGGCCAAGTGTATTCATAGCACCACAATCTCTTCCAAAGAAAACACATTTATTATATGTCAGCCTGCTGATAGGCTGGCAATCTTTGCAGTTTTAAAGTACTCCAGACAAACAGAAAATATCTGATCCAGTCTTTTTATGGATATCAAATACTAATACCTAACTTCTTTTATTATATCATTTCATCATATACACTATAAAGTAGGAAAATTTATGTTAGTCAATCTATCTTATTTACTGAGTTCTGTTCCTCCAGGTCTATACTTTGTATGACTCCCCCCCCCCACCCTATCTTTAAACTACGTTTGCACAGAGTTCCTTGAGTATTATAAAGGGAGGCCTCAAAGCAGTAACCTATTCTCCTGGCCAGTCAAAGTTTGTCAATTGACTTTGTTTATCCTGCACCAATTATACTGTTTGAGTTTGTTTAGGGGTAGATACACCAAGATTATTCCAGGATTAATGGCCTTATCTATCTATGTGCTTCTGTGTGATTCACTATCTCCAGGGCATAAGGAAGATATCCAAATAAAGGCCAGATCGAGTTATGTTTAAGACTTTTCTAAAGCAGACCTGGACATAATTTTCTCTGGAAAAGACATAAATTTAATCATAATGCAGAAAGTCCCCAAGAATGCAATACACAGAGACCAAAAATCTAAAAGTGAGAGACAGAATCACAGCAATCCAGCATTCCATTAGGCTCTGCTGGAATTGTGTCCAACAGTTCTTCAAGGGATGTGCACTGTTCCTCCAGGGCTGTACCTGTGTCAAACAACTGGCTTCCTAACGTTGGCTATCCAGAATATGTGGCTGTGCCAGTATATACTATTTTTGTTAGGCTCTCTTTAGTGTAATTCTGAGTATCTCACTTCCAGTTTTTCATCTTTCTTCCTCTATCTTCAATCCCTTCCACCATTGCTGGTTTTTCTCTACTAAAAGCAACAAAGCAAGCCATATTTGTTTATGTTCTTTACACAGAGTAAAGCTCTGAGGATCATTTGTGCTTTGTGCTTGCTACAACAAAATAGCATAATTCCTGGTATAAAGTAGAATGTAAGTAGGTATTTTGTTAAGGAATAGATTGACATCATTCATACATGAAAATAAAATAATGAAATTTATATAGTCATTCTTAAATTCCACACAACACCAAGCCAAACAACTCATTCAGAAAAAAAAAAGACAGCAAAAAAATACATTCTGGTAACCCCTCCTCTCATTCTACTGAATAAAAATCATTACTTCTTATATCCAGAAATAGAAATCATAGTCAATAACAATCAAACAGCTGGGTTGTACTTTCTGCATTCGGAGCAAGACATTGTAGAATGTAGTCTGGCTTTTTTTGACCCTGAGGTTTTCTTCTGAGAACTAAAAAGTATAGCCTCCAGGATATAATTAGGACTCAGAGTGCAGTGCACAGCTGCAGAGTGCCAAGGAGTTTGCATGCCACTCTGTGTGTGGCCTTTCTTGCCAAACTCCAACAGTTCTCAGGCCATCTGTAGTGGTACTGCAAGATTAGCTTAATAAACCTGAATTACTCTGTAAGTTTTGCATTAAATTTTGAACATTTATCTTAGCCCAGGGAGTCAAGCTTTTGGTATAATACAAAAGGATCCTGACACAGAGAAAGAATTGGTCTTTGAAAAATAACTCATTCAACTGTTCTCATGGGTCACCTAATGACTATTTACCTTTGCTTCAAAGATCATGTATTGCCATTTTTTACATAAATGTGACAGACCCTACAATGGTAAAAAATACATGCATGAGTCTTAAAATAACACAAATGCACAGATAACATATAAAATGAGCTTGTAAAAATCAGAAAAGATGTATCAGTTTTTTTATGGAAATCTGCAAAGTAAATTGAACTACGTTTCTAAATAATAAATAAGGAAGGTGCAGCTTTAATGAATCACTTTTAAAATGCTAAAGTCCAGGTTTATAACTCAGTTGTAAAGACCATGGAAAGAATTCTTAGCTGGCTTTATTGTTCAGGTTCAAATTCAAATACCCTTCTTATTTAATTCTCCACATTAATGAGCAATCAAGAAAATTCCCATCAGGAATGTCAACAAGCCAATATGATGCAGGCAATATTTTCTTTAAAATTCCCTCTTTCCAATTAAGTCTATGCTTTTGTCAATTGTCAAAAATGATGATAGGGAGGAAAGGTGAGAAAACATATTCAGTATTGCCATGCAAGTCCAGTAGAAACCCCTAAGACTAAAATTCCAATGCAAGCAATATGAATGTATCCTCCATGCTCTTTTAAAAGTCAGCTTTTTTATTTACGTATAGTGTACATGCACATAAATATATACACTATGATTTGAACTTAACATATTCATACAACTGCTACAAGTTTAAAAAACCAAACAAAACTCAACAAATAAATAGCATATATTATATATATATATATGCTATTTATATATATATATGGTTATTCTATCTATCTATCTATCTATCTATCTATCTATCTATCTATCTATCTATCTATCTCCACATACTTTCCAAATAGCTTAGGGAAGATGATGGAACTATAACATATCTCGGAACACATTCTCTTCACTCCACCAGCACCAAAAGCATATAGTGGATCCTCAACAGGACATGACACTACAGTTGTCATCACATAAATCATTAATGATTTTGTAAGAATATTTCTGATTGGATACACATCAAGTCTCCATGAAGGCCAGGAAGTCATATTTACAAACTGGAAGTGAATTTATCAAAACACAAAAATCTTAAAATGAGTTAAATTTCCAGAATGAGTACATAATACTTCTCACCTGTTGGCTCTCACTTTCAACAAATACATTTGTTCAAGGTCTGTGTTGTACAAGACACTAGGCTGGATGTCAAGGAAAGCACTGACCTAATTTCAGGAAGTCTCTGTGTATAAAGCCTATATTGTAATGGAACAAACAGGTACTAAGCATGATATTAGTTTACATCATGCATTATATAAATATCTTGATGGACAATGGTGGTAAATGGGCACCAGGATACAGTGTGAGACTGCATGGCTCAGTTTTGAGAGCCTGACTGCATTGAAAGGTTAACGTAAAAGAAGCTATATATGTGCCATTTTGAAATCCACTGAAGGGATTAGAGGCATCGGACTGGGCATGAGGATCAAAATGGAGGAGTTAGAGAAAGGACTGAAGGAGCCTAAGGGGTTTGCAATACCGTAGAAAGAACAACAATATCAACCAACCATAACCTCCCACTCCTCAGAGCTCCCAGGGACTAAACTACCAACCAGTGTATGTGTTTGTGGGGTCGGGGGGGGGGGAGAACTCATGGCTCTAGCTGCATATATAACAGAGGATTGTCTTATCTGGCACCAATGGTATGGGAAGCCCTTGGTCCTGTGGCAGTTTGATGCCCCAGTGTAGGGGATGCTAAGGCAGTAAGACAGGAGTAGGTGGGTGGGTGGGTTAGGGGAGCACCCTAATGGAGGGAAGTTTGAGGAGGGGAAATAAAAAAGGGGACAAACTTTGAAATGGAAATAAATAAAATAACCAATTTAAAAAAAAAAGAAGTAAGATTTACTGTATTCAAGGAATAGCAAGAGGATAGGACAGCTAAGATAGATGGTTGTGATTTCATTTCCCAGGGTATGTACAGGACAAATTGTTGGGCCATGTGTTAGCTGAAATTTAAATCTCTTTAGGATCTGCCATATTGTTTTCTGTATTTTCTGTACCAGTATGTATTTCCACCAAGAGTTTACAAGACCTTTGATTTCTCCACAACTTCATGTTGCACACTTGAACTTTTTTTTTTATTATTATTAAAGGCAGTAGGATCGTGTAAAAAATTATTAGATGCATATTTAGAATTATCTGAAGGTAAATGGGAGGAGTATTGAGAAGCATTGTGGAGAATCTGCTACTATGTGAATAAGAACGTTAAGCCATGTATATGATGATACAATTATCTTCCGATGATCATGATACATATGTTAATAAATGTAGAAGAGGGTAATATATGAAAATAATAAATGCATGGCATCAATTACAGATTATGAGGCTCAAATTTTCCTATGCTTACCTGAAAATTGCTCATTAATTCAAAGCAGGACCCTGTTGCTAATGGGGGTGATTATAAGCTCAGATCCTTGAAAAGATGCATGAAATGGCTTTGCAAATGGTACTGCTGAGGAACTAGTAAATAGCAATAGTGAGGATGCTATCAGCAGGCTTTTTCCCCTAGAGAAATTATTTCTCTTTTCCTTTTGCACCAGAGCAAAACATTCTAGAAGGAGAATCTTATTCCAACTGTAACTAGCTCTTACCATAAATGCAGGGTTGGAAATAGCAGCCCTGAGGATGTTGCAGTGGCCTCTAGATCAATGGCTCTTTTTCTTGCTTCCAAGCTCAAAAGCAGAGAATTCGCAAGTAACTGGATCTCAGAGAGTATCCTAAGTACTCAGCCTTTCCAGTGCTAAGACTTTGCCGATAGAGTTGGTAAAATATTCTTAAAAGTTCAGAGCTGATACATAAGGATATGTATATACTAAGGATAGGATATACTCAGTTTGAAAGTAATTGGTTTCCACTGGTGCCTCCCAAAATAAGGTTGGAGGCTGAGAGGAATAATGAGTGCAAAAATTGACTGTTGGGACTAGCTCTCTCTCTCTCTCTCAATTTCTCTCTCTCTCTCATTCTCTCTCTCTCTCTCTGTCTCTCTCTGTCTCTCTCTGCTCTCCTCTCTCTCTCTCTCTGTCTCTCTCTCTCTCTCTTCTCTCTCTCTCTCTTCTCTCTCTCTCTCGGGGGTGTCTTTCCTTTCTCTCTTTCTCTCCTCCCTTTCCTCATTTCCTTCCTCCTTTCTTACCCTTTCATTTTTTTCTTTCTTTCTCTTATTTTGTTCTGCTACTCTGCAATAGAAAGGGATTATGGCTCCTGACAATGGTTAAACAGACACCTTGTTGTCAGTGTTATTCTCCTATCAGTCAGAGGCAGGGCAGATGACCGTCCTTTGCTTATCCTAGCTTGAAGCCTGGCTGGGGGCGGGGGGGGGGGGCAAAGATGTCTTATGCTCTGGACTCATACAAATGAAGTAATATGAAATGAAATGAAAGGAAATCCAGACAGTACAGCCCAGGAGGTGGAAGATAGAGACTTGCAGACTGTCTTGTCCATACATACCTGTCCTCCAGTGTATGGCACGGGTGGGCCATAGATACCTGCTTGCCGCCACAACAAGCAGCATGGATGGAGGATGTCACCCAGGGACCTGCCAGCCATGTGGCCAGACTACAGTGGGAACCATCACAATGTGCACGTATGTGGTGGTCAGATGGGAGAGAAAGAGAAGTAGAGCAGCTTGAGCATTATAAAGAGAGATGGAACTGGAGACTCGAGGGTAGAGAGTGGCCAGCCCCACCACCTGGAGCTGGGGTGAGGTTCAGCCTAAGCTGTTCCTGAGGGCCATGACTGAGTAGGGGGCAACACAGCTAAAGCAGGGGTTGGTATCGATATCTGTGGCTCATATTAGCACTAGAGAATATGGGGATGTCCCTGTTGGGGCAGTCGCCAGGAACCACTTGGATGTCCAGGGACTATGCATAACTGCCCTGTCCCACACTGAATGCAATGCTGTGGAGAGCTGGCTTCATCTCTTAGCAAGGGCAGCACTTGGGAGAGAGAGCCCTGTGACTTGCCTTGGCAAAACAAAGGAGGTGGTGGGCATGAGGGTGGGCCAGCAGGCCTCAGTGTGTGAGTTTGAGAGAGGTGACTCTGCCACACCACTTGTCACTCCTTTGCCATGGGGTGGAACGGGCACAGATACCCCTTGTCACCTCCAACAGTCAGGAAAGCTGCCTCTAGGGTTTTAAGCTTGGGAGAGTTATCCCTGCCCCTCATAAACTGCAGCACTTGAGAGAGTGGGGCCTGGACAGCACAGTATAGTTGACCCTGGTGCTGGGGCACTGGTAAGATAGCACAGGGGGATTACACTGGAGATCTGGCCCTGTCACTTGTGTACTGTGAGATGGCATGGGTACAGAGGTGATGGGTACAGATGGTGTCTCTTCCTATATGCAGCAGTCAGGAGAGCTGGGCCTGGAGTCATAGGAGCAGTCAGCTGTCTCCGTTCATCACCAGCTGTAGCATTCAGGAGATCAGGCCTTGCATGTTACTTCAGAAGCACAGTAGAGCTAGCCTTGGTTGTGGGGGAACAGCGGGTGAACCAGGACTGAGGGTGAAAGCTTGGTAGAACTGGTCCCACCACTCATCTGACTTGAGGTGTGTGGGTGTGCATGGGGGTGATGCCCTGTGCCTCCATCCCCTTGCAACCTGCGGTAGCTGGAATGGGGGCCCTGGGCTCACGAAAGTGGGAAAGCTAGCTCTACCCTCTCAGTGGTTGTAGCACTCAGGAGAGTGGACCCTGTAACTTGCTTGGGCTACCCAGTGGAGATAGCCTTGATGGCAAAGACATGAGTTTGCCAGCCCTGATGATCTAAGGGCAGGAGAACTGTCCCCAGTCCTCACAGACTGCCTCACTTGGGAGAGTGGCCCACACCTTGACTGGACAGCACAGTGGAACTGGCTCTGGAGGCATAAGTACAGATGAGCCTACATGAGAGCAAGAGAGATGACCCTGCCTCTTGCTGATGGCGGCTTTAGAGCTTCAGGCTGCCCGGCTGGTGCCGTGCTGGAGAGCTCATGCTGGTGGTGTGGACAGTGGAAAGCGAGTGGGTGGACCACTCAGCTACTAACTGGGCCCAGCTCCAGGGCTTTTAAATGGTCCACTCCCAAATCTGCAAAGGTTTGGGGCATGTGAAAGGGCCAGTTCTGCTTTTCCAAAGTTGCAAGATCTCATGACACAGGGCAACAACAGAATAACTAGGAGGAGTACCCCTGAGGTTCCAATATTGATCATGTTGTAGAAGCCAGAGATCTCAAATTAGACCAGTAACTCATTGTAATGAACATTTGCAAATAATGATGTGTGGACAGAGGGATATACTGTGTGACATCCTACAGCCCCACAGTGAGATTATTTTTAAGCTTTTCTTATTTGTTTTGGGGTGTGTGTATGTTTTGTTTTGGGGGAGAGATTGAAAGGGTAAAGTTCCAATATGAAGGGACAGGAAGATTAATGAGACTGGGGTAAATGATATGAAACTCACAAAGAATAAGTACATTTTTTAACATTAAAATAATAACTTTTATTTGGTAAAACAAGCAACCAACTTCCCAGAGTAATAAAACAGTAATCTTTACAAATATTTAATACATGTGTAACACAACAAAGTGACATCGTTTTAAAACTAGATAGAGCTGTCGATATAACAGAAAGCTTCTAGAGACTCAGCTCACTCTACATCTTTGTGTTAGAGGCACAAAAATGGATGTAAGCTAGCTCACTTCTAAGAAAGAACCAAAGATCATGCTAATGATTTCTTCCTCAAGTTCTGTGACTAGGAAACTTAGCTGGATTGCAGAGGGGAGAAAGCTACAAGGAGAGGTAAGTTCCCTTCCAAGAGAAGGGGTAAATGGGGCTTCAGAAGTAGGGGACATTTCTAGTCACTCTAAAATATCTTTATAAGCTTACTAACCACAAGTGAGGTAGCAGTCATGCATGCTTAGGGAAAGCACTGTGACAGTAGCTCGTGCAGCCTCTGCATCTGGAAGAAACAGGGATTTATTGAGGAATGGCAAGGTCAGTGGGTCACAGCAGTGCAGTAGCAGGGGAGTCGGTTTGGGCATTGGCAGGGGAGAGAAGAAGCAGGTAGGCAGGGGACAGAGCCCTAGGGCCTCCCTTAGCAGTAAACAACAGTCTGTACTCCTTAGGCGCATGCTTTAATGAGACAGCAAACTACAACAAGGCTGGAGATACTCAACACAGAGCTAAGAGGGTGCTTACTTTTACCACAGACAGGACATAAGTCTGCAGACTCATTTCCTAAACAATGGGATTTTAGATGTGATTTTAGAGTTGCTCAATGTGATTGCCAACAGTAGACTGATTGAAGAAGATGCTCAGCATGGACTGTTGATCTACACAACACACACACACACACAGACATACATACACTCACACACACACATGCACACACACACACACACACACATACACACACAAACATGCACGGACATACACACACACTCACTCACACACACACATGCACACACACACACACACACACACACACACAAACATGCACGGACATACACACACACTCACACACACACATGCACACACACACATACACATATACACACACACACAAACATGCACAGACATACACACACACAAGAAAAGGAATTTAAGGTCGACTATAAATGTAGTTTTTTAAAATTTTGAGCAAATTTTACAGTGTTCTCTCTACTATGTGTTCTAAGTTACACTCATGTCAACGATGTGTAGGGCTCCTTTTTCTCTGCACTGTTTCATTTGTCTGGTCATTATACTCACTCGAGTGAGATGATATCTCATTATCATTATGACTTGGCTTTCCTGATACCTAGTAAGCATTTTTAGACACATTTCTTGGCTATTTGTTTCTTTTCTTTAGACAAATATGGACTCAAAATCATTTACCCAATTTTAGTTGAATTATCTGAACTGTTTTTTATTTGTCTTGTCTGGGTATTTTCACAAAGAACAAGAAACTCTATATACCCCAAAGAAACCAGTGTGTCCATCATTATGGCAGCATAATTCATATATGCTGCATGTAAATGCTAAGATAATACAATATCACACTGAATTTAGTTAATATGTATACACAATATATGTTCAATAAAAGTAATATAAACAGAGTAAGTTTAGTAAAATCTGAAGTCTGATAATATTCTACACAGCAAGATATAGACTAGCTAAGGAAAGTATGTTGGAAAGGAAGGGTCAGAATCATATTACAGAAGAAGACCCATGATGAAATTACATAACAGTGAAGCCATAGCCAAGGTCAACTGTATTGAAATCTGCCCTTGATTCCTGACAGCTACATATAAATAGAAGATTCCAAACACAGACAGGCAGCTTGAAAAATCTCATAGGTGCAGTACAGACTTGAACGGCTCTTGATGTTACACTGAATTAGAAGATGCAGAAAGCCATCCAGAGACCTTGTAAAAGGAATAGATTTACCCAGAGTGTGAAGAAGTGATCTTCCAACTAAGTTCCCTTGCGGATAAAAGAAAGACATAAATTTCTTCTCTTCAGCATGAAAGAAACATTTTATGTACAAAACTCAACAAAAATAATAAAATATTAGGTAATTCAAAACAGTTTCTTGTAGGATCTGGAAAAACTTTGTTATAGCGATACTTAGCTCCACCATTTGAAACCTGAAGAATAAATAAAGCCTTAGAGAAATCATGCCTCTCCAGTTTATGATGTAACACTACATCACTGCTTCTACAGAAACATACATGGATAAAATAATGTAAGTACCTAAGTGTCAGTTTCTAAAATCAAAGATTTCAAACCTCAATAAATTAGCTCAAGTTGGTGTATATATTATGCTTTTTATTGGTCCCTCAGGCAGTATCAGAAATTCGTTCTATTTGCTTGGGAGTTTCATTTGCAAACACATAATGAATGGGGGACAAAACATTTCCCTTGCTTATATAGGTGTGATTGTATGCTTAAAGTACAGTATGTTTTGCCTTGTCACAATAAAGACCACAGTCTGCTAGAGTCACTACTTTCCAAGTAGAGTACTGTCTAATAACTAAATCAATCTGCCTGACTCCTGGGAGGAGGGTTCTGATCACAATCTAACTCTGTCCATCTTTCAGCCCACAAAACTCTATTCTGCAGAACTTTTGTGTTATATTATATTGGTGTGTTATGTCCTGTTTGGAGAGACCCTAGTTAGTATCTCAGGAAAGCATTTGAAGTATCATGGGTTTTGGGTGTGGCTGTCAGATGGAAAGAATATGATAAATTATTAGGGTAAAGATTTTTTTTTTTGAGCCAAGGTCTCTCCATATAGCTTCAGTTGTCCTGGAACTCTTGATATAGACTAGGCTTCAGTTCAGAGATATCCACATCTATCTGCCTCTCAGCAACTTAGGGAAGAGTGTTATAGAATACATATTTGTGGAATTATACTGCACCCACTTTCTATAAGTGTCAAGTAGAAGAATGTCATTAGGGTGAGGTGTTTTGCCAAAGTAAATTGTAAATAATAGGAGGGGCATGGACTACTTCTGAATAAAACCTTTTAACTGTAAGTATCACTTTTATTTTTTTCATAGTAGAGACTCTGATATGGAAGAAATGGAAGAAAGCTGTTTCTGATAAGTGTTACAAAGGAGTACTGAGAAAGAAAAATAGAAAGTAACAAACTTGACAGAAGGAACTGGGCAAAGACACACGAAAACAACAATTTTACAGTGTAATTCTTGTGTTATCTTATTTTAGGATATGAAATAATAGTTGCTCAATATTTAAGAAAATGTTTTGACTGTTAACTTTGTCAACTGGTCTCTGGAACATAAAGGAAATATTTCAATGTCTCTTATTGCTGCTCATGAGAAAATGTTAAAAATGCTCATATTCAGTTATGTTCTTGATTATCATATGAAAGATTATAACCTGGATTCTCTATTTTATTCTGTGAGAAACAGCATCTTTGATCACACAGCCTAAATAGATTCTGAAATATATAGCACACCTATTGTAGATTTATATTCCCTGAAATTACCATTGTCAGATTATCTAATCATTAAAAATATACCTGACCGAATGGAGAAGGAAGCATTGAGATTTATTGTAGACAATCCTGACTGTCTGAAAATGGATAAAAAGGAAGAGTCAGGATTATATTAATATCAGTGAAATACCTACTCTAGATCAGATATGTCTTTTCTTGTCTCTTTAATCCACAAACTGTATGATACAGTATACAACACTATCCACATTTCACAGATAAAATCCAGAGATGACAGAGTTTTAGTACTAAGGTAAATATCTGACCAGTGTCAATCTTCTATAATACCTCAGAGGCACATAAAAGGAGATGACAAATAGAATGAATTAGGGGTTATGCTTCTCAATCAGAGACGGTCCAGGGAAAGCATGGGTCAGTTTTACTATGTGAAGAGTTGCTTGAGGAAAACTCATCTTGGAGTTCTTATCTGACACAGGGGCAGACACCAGAAAGCCAGAGGCTTAGTGTTATCTGTTGTGCATTACAGAGAAGCTGGAGCCATAAAGGGTAGAAATGCAGTGGACACAGGTTTGACTTGTTAGGAAAGTGACAACAGCAATGAAGTGCATATCAATACCAATATTTAAACAAACTGAATCAGTGATAACACAAGTTCTACAATTGCACATGCACTCTCTTAATCCTCAGCACTAGTGAGTATGTTATTGAACCAAGGTACTTTGCAGATATGATTAAGTTAAGGATGCTGATATGGGTAGATTGTGGTGTAATGTTATTGTTTTCATAAACATGACGGTTAGGTTTTTTGTCACTCACACACATTTTTATAGTTCTTTGAGAATTTCACACAGGTGTTTTGATCTTATTCCTCTGCTCTCCTAACTATTTGTACATGTTTGCAGAACCGCTCCTCTTTCCTATCCACCCAACTTTGTGACCTTTTTGTGCCTAGTCTTTTTGTAACTGATGATACCATGTTTGGTTATATCCTTGGGAAGTCCTCTCATTTCTGAAGGGAAGAGAGTAGATCTGGAGGAGAGAGGAGGATGGGTACCTGGGGTAGTGGAAAGAGGAGAAACTGTGGGGATGTATTTTATGGGAAAAGATAATATATAATAATAATAATAATAATAATAAAAATAAATAATAATAAAGACTAAATTGTGAAGCTCAAATATTCTTGGATAGTCACACAGAACATGATAAATTTTCTAGGGACTAAATACTCAGAGAAAAAGGACTCACTCTTTTGCAGCATCTAACAATTTCCAATAGTCACTCAACCAGAGATGTGATTTATGCACAACTCACATCTCTGTGATAATTGCACAGGTCTTATAGGGATAATAAACAATCCCAATGTATTTATTTTTGTCCAGAAGTTCGTTGTTTATCCTTCACCTTTTGTGCCTCCATATACATTTTGGGTTTTTTTTTTGTTTTTTTTTTTTTGTATGTGAAGAATAGTATTGGAATTTTGATTAGCATTACAGTGATCATGTAAATTATAATTGGTATGGACATCATTTTCCTAATTGTAATCTTTCCAGTCCATGAGAATGGCATGTCTTCCTACATTCTACTGTCTTCCTGTATTTTTCTCTTTGTTATCTTATAATTTTCATCTAGAGGTGCTTTGATTTTTTTGTTTGGGTTTACTCTCACATATTCTTTGTGGCTCTTGTGAATGATAATATTTCTTTAGTTTCTTTTTCAATCTATTTTCCTTTTCAATCTAGGAATCTTTTGGGTACTTTTTGTAGTCTCTTATGAATAGAAATATACCAACTGAAAAGAGATACATTTATGTCTTTTAGGATCATTTGATTCATGATATCATTTAATTCTAATATTTCTCTATATGTTTTATCTAGACTAATCTGGCTATTGGTGAAAGTGTGGTATTGAAGTTATCCATTATCACTGGGTTGGAATTAATCTGAGGAATGATATCTAATAGGATTTATTTTATAGAATTAAGTGTGCCTGAATTTGATGTATGTATGCCTAGAGTCATGATATGTAATGGGCTGTTTGATTTCTTATGTGTTCTTTGGTCTCCTTGTACCTGGTGGGCTTTCTGGCAGTGCATGGCTGGATATCTCTTTATCTACATTTGGGAAGGGTTTATTGATTCTATTAATAATATTTTCTACATCTTTATCATATCAGATTTTAGAAAAGGTACACTTGCTTGCTTGTTAGGTCCCTTTGCCTAGAATGCCTCTTTTCATCATTTTCTACTAGGTGATGGTGAACGGTGCATTTTTAGAGAAAGCAGAATGGTGGATCCTGCTATCTAATCACTTGTCAGCTTGTATCTTCAAATTGGGGAATTGAGACAGTATTAAGTGTCATTATCGAAAGATGAATATTAATCTCCCTCAATTGGTGATTTTGTAGTATTTTCTTAGTTTTATTTTAAATTAAGACTTTTGGTATGTTTTAATTTATTGCTATGGTGTCTTTGATGTGCTTATCTTCATCAGCCTTATCTATTTTCCTGTCCTGTGCAGAGCAGGATTGGTGGCCATAAATTCCTTTGGTCTATTATGGAAGGTATTGATTTCTTTACTCCTAATAGGTAGTTTCATTGGTACCAGTAGTCTGTCAGTTGTGGCCTTTTAGAGTTTAGAATACATTTTTTCCAGGCTGACCTGGCTTTAAATGTTTCTATCAAATCATAAGATTTAATCCTGATGAGCCTGCCTTTATCACTGACTTGACTTTCTCTCTTAGAGCCTTGAATACTTATTCTTTGGTCTGTATTAATATGTTCTGAAGAGTACCTTTTCCCTTACTATTAGGTATTCTGTAGACTTCTTGTATATGACTGGGCGTCTCTCTAAGAGACAATAAATTTCAAAAATTTTTAAATACTACTTTAGCTAAAAATATAAAACAAAATTATAACTTAGGAAAGAATAAGAAATATTTTATTTTGGAAGTCCCTTTGCAACCGTAATATGTCATAGGCTCGGCATGAATATATACTCAATATTTAGAGGTAAATTTAGAAGTCTGCTGTAATAGAGAACATTTTCTCCTGTGTTTTTCTTTGTCACATGTGCCTACATTTCTAGTTTACTGTATTATTCATTGCCTTAAGACATAGTCTTTTTCAAACGTTTATATTAAATAATGTTTAACAATTTATAGATTCTTGTGCTGAGCACAGAGATACAGAATAACTTGTAGTCAGAGTACTATTTTTCAAATGAATATAAAAGTTCTGTGTGCTGCTAGTTTTATGTAACTTGACAACAGGTAGAGAAATTTTGAGATAGGGACCCTCAACTAAGAAAATGGCCCACTAAATTGGCTTGTGGAAAAGCTGTGATGAACTTTCTCGATTAATGAGTGATATGGAAGGATACAGCTCACTGTAGGCTTTGGCATGCCTGGACCATTGGTCCTGTGTGCTATTGGGAATGTAGCCTGAGCATACTATGAGGCACAAGCTGGTAACCATCACCCTTTTATGGCCTCTGCATCAGCTTTTGCCTCCAGGTTCCTGCCTTGCCTGAATTCTTGGGTTGACTTCCTCCAGTGATGGACTGTAACCTATAAATGTAAGACAAAATCAATCATTTCTTCCCAAACTTTCATTCATGGTGTTTTAACTTAGCAATAGAAACCCTAAGACATGCTGATTTCTAGAAAAAAATGCAGAAATAATGTTTTGATAAGATTAGATACTTTCTATAAAAGGCTAATGAAAACTAAAAAGCAATGTATATCTTTATAAGTCATATGATTAAAATTCAAATTTTATCAATCAGAAAAATTTATGTGTGGAAGTCTAACATAGATCAGACAGTAGTCCTTCATCTTTGTGTTTATAATGTTAAAAACCTTGAAAAGTAAAACATAGAAAAAGGAACATTTTTTTCCCTCAGAGTACTGATAAAATATAAGTACTTTTTTTGTGGTGGAATAACAGTCAAACTACCATCAAAAACCACCTGAAAGAATGTAACCTTGTGTTTTATAAGATTTTAATTTTGTTTCATAATTCTGTGCTTTTTTTTCTTTCTGGAAGATAGTCACATTGTCTTTGTCATATTCATGAAAGAATAGGGTCAATTTTAACCTGTCATCACTTCTTTGACGCATATAGCCTCAAGTACTTTGAGAATGTGAGATGCTTATTGTCTACAGAACATGCAATCATACAAACATCAGTGTTATGCTTGCTATTTTATCCACAAAATGCAAAGCTTTATCAGTATGCAGCTATATGTGGCAGATGGTGATGAATCACTAATTGAGCCCCTTGGGTCTAATTGCACAACTTTTACAGATACATGTAAAGCATCAATTATGCAACACAAATGTTTTCATCTTAATTGTTTTTCTCAGGAATGTTAATGTAATAAAAACACATTATAAAGCAAGCTTGCCTTGAATCTAAACATTTGTCCATTATGCTGAATAAACATCTACATAGATTGATTGCTTAAGACGCTATGCGCCAGTAGCAAGTAGAAAAATATATTTATATGTTCTTGAGTTTCTGTAACATAATGTTAAGATTCTTCTATCACTTGTATTCTTCAAATACATCAACATACAATTATACATTATTTAGCACCTTATCTCTGTGTATACAGAACATTTATTTTCATATAATTGTATAAGAAAAATATTATCTTTGTATCAAGTGTTAAGCCTGTAATTTCCTTGCTTCTCCATTAGAGAATCATTACAATGGACTTTATCTTTGAACACAGATGAGGAAGAGCATCAGGATTACAAGAAAGTCCAAGTACCCTAGCACCCTCGATGCACAATAGGTCCAAATTTCAAATTACCATATTTACTATGCTCTTCATGCTAACAAAATGAGAAAGGGCACTTATTTACTTTTAGCCTCTCTAAGACAGTGCTCAGTAGCCCTTCAATTAATGTCAGCTGTGTAAGTGATCATATGAGTAGCTAAATGAATCTTGTTCTTTGTTATTTTGGAGGATACCTTGTTAACTGATCATTGTCTTAGAATTCTTGTCTTGTTTTCTTGGTTTCCATTGTTTAGTATTTATACCTTGGTTAAGAGAGGTGGGATAGAGGGTAGTGGAGAAGGAGTACTTTGCCTACTTCTCTTTTGATTTACAACTTTCTTCTGCATCAAAATAAGCACTCATGCTGCAGAGATGGGGAAATGTTTCAGTTGTTTGAAGCACTTGCTGCTCTGGGAGAGAACCTAGGTTCAATTCCCAGCACCCATGCTACTTTGAACCAGCCATAACTCTAGTTCCTGGTGATCCTGCTGGCATGTTCTCTAGTTTCCCTTATCACTGGGTGCATACATGGTATACATAAATACATGTAAGCAATGCCCCAACACATACCTTACAATATTTTCACTAGTGTTTCTTATCTACACCTACCATTTACTAGCTCATACCTTCTTCTGTGATTCCTATCTCCAACTCTCCATTTAAGTTACTCCTTCCATGATCCTCAAATAGCAAATCAAAGACTCTTTACCATTAGCTCATATAATTGACCATTCCATAGGAGACTATGAAAGATCTACTAAGAAACACACACTTTCCATCATTTACAATATTCTACTTAGTTTTCCATCTCTTTTTCTTCTTCACTACAGTTTATAACTAATAAAAAATGAAAATATAATGGAGTACTCAGAACTCCTTCTTTGATACCTTTGAAAGGCCTCACTTTTCTACATGCCAACATTCTCCAACTTTGCGACATACTGGAACAAACAATTTATTTGGAAAATAGAGTGGGTTTATTATTTCTTGTATCACAGGAGCTTTAAACACTCTTGAACAGTCTTATTTTTGGTCCCTGTATATTGCATGATAACATCACCCTCTTCTCCAAGTTTCGTTTAAAATAGGTTATAAGTATATTTCACATCTCTGAATATGCCTCCAGGAACAAAATCAAATCTGAGGTATGATATTTAATAGGATTCACAAACGTAGAATTTTACATTATTCACATATTACAGTGTATTCCTTACATTTACAAACAATTTAACCTGATGCAGTTGCTGTTATCTCTCCCTGGCTGCCGTATTGAGTCTCTATACTCCTGATACAACTGTCACTGTAGGATATTTAGAAACATGACTCTTACGAATCATGTAAACCTTCCAATGATAGTATTTCCTACAATTATGTATATGCATTTGATTAAATGATCTATTGCCACAAACCACCATTTATATTTATTATACTTATAAAATTTGTAAACTCCAGCCAGTTCTGTTGATGTTATTGATTGTTGGGAGCTGACTCCAGCAGAAAGCGGCTATCATCTTTGCAGCCATCTCAGGCCATATACCCTGACAAGAGACTTGTTTTCAACAGCCTGAAACAGCTGAGCACACTCTGATAAACATCTTGTTTTTTCACATATCTTTTTTTGCTGTTTAGTGCCCCCAGCTGCAAGGTGCACGTGGTAAAGTGTCTTCAGCTGCATTCCCCTGCTTGTGCTTATATATACCTAGAATTTCCTTTCAATAAGGGGGAGAGACTTGATCAGACCCTCTGTCTTGTCTTCATTCTTCACGTCTCTTGCCCTTCCATCCCCACTCTCTATCTCTTGCTAGACCCTGACCAACAGACCAAAGCAGCTGCTCAGGTCGGGACAAAGTAGCCCCCAAACCTGGGGCAGAATGGGTTGTTACAATTGATAACAGTTTAACCAAGGTGATATTTAGTTAATGGCTTACTTAGTTAATGGTTTAATTTTATTTGGCCAATGATTCAGACTATTCTTTATTTTTTTAACTCACCAAACACATTGAAGGCCAAATAACTTTTAAAAATAAAATTTTAATTGAATCATTTATTCACTTTAAATCCCAACATCAGCCCGTTCCTCCCAGTAGCCCCTCACATAGATCCTCCCCACATTCCTTCCTCCCCTTTTTCTCTGAGAAGGGGATCCCTCCTCTAGAAAAACCCTATCGCCCACACATGAAATCACTGAAAGACTAAGCACATCTTCTCCCACTGAGGCCAAAGAAGAAAGTCCAGTTAGGTGAAGGGGGTCCACAGACCAGCGGGCAACATATTAAGGGAGAGAGCCCCTACTCCAGTTGTTAGGGAACCCACAATTAGAAGCTGCATATCTGCTACATATGTGCAGGGGCTCTAAGTACAGCCCATGCTTGCTCTTTGGTTCTGTATCTAGGAGCCACCCAAGGGTCCAGGTTAGTCTTTGTTGGTCTTCCTGTGAAGTCCCTGCCCTCCTTGGGTGCCTCAACCCTCCTTCCACCTCTTCAATAAGACTCTGGAGCTTTATCTAATGTTTGGTTGTGGGTCTCTGCATCTCTTTCCATTGGCTGCTGGAGACAGCCTTTCATATGACAGTAGTGCTAGGCTCCTGTAGCAAGAATAACAGAGTATCATTAATAGTGTCAGGGATTTGTTCTTGCCCATGGGATGGGTCTCATTTTAGGCCAATCATTGGTTGGACATTTCCACTGACTCTGCTCCATCTTTTTCCCTGAACATCTTGTAAACAGGTTACATTTTGGTTGGATGATTTTGCAGGTGGGTTTTTGTCCTTATCTCTTCACTCGGAGTCCTGTCTGGCTACAGGAAGTGATCACTTCAGTATTCATATCCGCCACTGCTAGGAGTGTCAGCTAGAATCACCCTATAGATCCCCAGGGGCCTTTCTCCACTCCAGGTCTTTGCTGTATTCTAGAGATTGCACCCGCCTTCCTGCTGATTTCTATTCTTTCTCCTCTGCTCTCTCTACACCTACTCCCTGCCCCTGCCTTGCTCCCATCCCCATCCCCTCTTCCCCCAATTCCCTACCTCCATCCACATCTGATATCTATTTTGTTTCCCCTTCTGAGAAAAGATTCAATCGTCCTCCCTTGGGACCCCCCTTCCTATTAAAATTCCTGATGATGTGAATACTGTTTTCTCTCTCAGCAGACATTACTTTTCTGTAGTTTCCTTATCTATTATATGGACTTAGTGTAATTTCTCCCATCTACCTTGGCATGTCAGCCTAATGTCACTTTGAAGGTCTTGCTTAGGCAAGATTAATAGGTGCAGCTCTGTGTTACATATAAAAGACAGTATAAAATACCTGTCAAATATTGAAAGACACTGAGTTCTAGTCCTCTGATTATTCCAATCTTATGCCCCTCTTTTTTGTGTGTGTGATGTTCCCTGCAATACTGAATGTATTCTGGATGGGATATATGAGATATATATGTCTTCCACTGCTTGGTCTCTGCCTAAGTATCCTGAGTCAAAAACATTCTCCACATGAAGTGTTCCTCAAACATTTCCATATAGCAACAGAAACCATGGATAGATGACTCTGACACAGTGAGCCAAAATAAATTTCTACTCTTTTTAATGTTATTTGATCTCAATGCCTTTTTACAGTATTATACAGTTGATTATCATTAGCAAGGGCCAGTGAAATTCTTATAGTCTTCTATATTAAGTCTTCATATTAACTTCATCTATTAATCATAAATATAAAAATATAAATATTATTACTCGCTAGGAGGGAAAATAGTAATATTTACATTCCAAATTCATGCCACTTGAATGTTTGTCCCAGATACCCTAGCTTATATACGCATACTATGGCCTTTAAAATGATCTATTTCAGAGAGAATGTTCTTGTGAAGGCATAGCAAAAATAATAATTAACATGATTCTTGAAATAGATCATAATCTGGACCTCAAAAATTTACGGCAGATTTATTTATTTTTTTTACTTTTCAAATTGTTTGTTTTGTTTGTTTGGCTTTTTTCCCTCAGAATGGAATATACCTCTATCAGTTTTCTGACATTTTTCTAATAAATTCTAACTAGATTCTCAAATCTTTAGGACTGTCATTTTTAAAATGAAGAAGTCAATATTACAAACTATGTATGTCCCTAGCTTAGTTTATTTCCCTCTTAAATATACTAGGTAACTCTTCATAATTAACCACAACCAACTGGTTTCTGTCTTTTGAGAAATCCCAGGGTACAAAATTCTGCTTGCAAAACCTAGAAAAGCAGCTTTAAAAACACAAAACAAAACAATACAAAAACAAAACTTATGCTGAGTAAGTTCATTGCATTAACTAAATTTAACCTATGTAAATATTTTAAACATAAGCCGAGCAATGATATGTTTAATTATAGTTATAAACACAAACATCAATGATAAACCTATAATTAACTATAATGTATTAAAAATAAAACACTGCCTAAAAATCCATTTATCGGGTGATACCACCATGTAATGGGTCTTTTGTGCCCCGGGAACTGACCCTCACTCAGGATGATATTTTTAGATCCACCCCATTTGCCTGCAAATGTCATGAAGTCTTGTTTTATAGTTTGGTGGGGGGGGGGTAGCCCATGTTTATAGGGTACTACATATTTATACCCATTCCTCTGTTGAGGGACATTGGTTCTTTCCGCTTCTGGCTTTTATAAATATGGCTGTTGTGAACATAGTGGAGCATGTGTTCTGATTATTTGTTGGAGCATCTTCTGGGTATATGCCAGGAGTGGTATAGCTGGGTCCTCAGGTATTCAATGTTCACTTTTCTGAGGAACTGCCAGACTGATTTCCAGAGTGGGTGCACCAGATTACAATTCAATCAACGATGGAGGAGTGTTCCTCTTTCCCCCACACCCTTCATCGCATCTACAGTTACGTGAGTTTTTGATCTTAGCCGTTCTGACTTTTTGTGAGATGGAATCTCAGGGTTGTGTTAATTTGCATTTCCCTGATGCTAAGGATGTTGAGCATTTCTCTAGGTGCTTCTTTGCCATTTGATTTTTCCTCAGTTGAGAATTCTTTGTTTAGCTCTGTTCCCCATTTTTAATAGGGTTATTTGGTTCTCTGGAATCTAGCTTCTTGATTTCTTTGTATATATTGGATATTAGCCCTTTATCAGATGTAGGATTGGTAAAGATAATTTCCAAATCTGTTGGTTGCTGTTTTGTCCTATTGACAGTGTCCTTTGCCTTACAGAGGCTTTGCAATTTTATGAGGTCAGACCACATGAAGCTCATGAGGAAGGAAGACCAAAGAGTAAATGCTTCAGTCCTACTTAGAAGGGTGGACAAAAAAACTCAAGGGAAGTAGAGGTGGGAGGGATTGGGAGGAAGAAAAGTCAGGGAGGTGGAAAAGAGGGGAAGAATCAGGTATGGGAGGATATGGAGAAGATGTACAGGGGTCAGGAAATTGAACAGAGGTGTGAAGCACTGAGGGATGGGGAACTGGGGATAGCAACCAGAAAGACCCAAATGCCAAGAAAGCAAGAGCCTCCTAGGACCCCATAGAGATGACATTAGCTGAAATACCCCACAAAGTGGAGGGAGAACCTGCTGAGACCATATCCAGAGGTTAGGCATGAACCCTAGTTGAAGAATTTCCAAAATTTTAACCCAGAACTGCTCCAGTCTAAAGGAAATACAGGGACAAAAAGTTGAGCAGAGACTGAAGGAAAGGCCATCCAGAGACTGCCCCACCTGGGGATCCATCCCACATGCAGACACCAAACCCAGACACTATTGTGGATGCCAAGAAATGCTTGCTGACAGGAACATGATATAGCTGTCTCCTGAGGGGCTCTGCCCAATTCTGACCAATACAGATATGGGTGTACACAGCCAAACATTGGACTGAGCACTTCCAGTGGGGAAGTTATGGCAAGGATTGTAGGAGCTGAAGGGGTTTGCAACCTCATAGGAAGAACAACAATATCAACCAACCAGTGTCGCTTACCCTTTGTCCACCAGCGGAATAAGGCAATGTCAACCGTGTTCTTCTTCATGCAGTTTATTCAGGCTTCCTTGTACAGCAAGCTTGCTCTCCTCTTCCTTTCCTCCTACAACAAGCCTTTTTCCTACTGCCCCAGCAGTCCCTTATATGCATTGCCTTAATCCTATCAGCAGCTGACACGCCTTCACTGTTCATTGGCTGTTCCATAAGATGCAAGGTGGGCTGATCGGGTAGCCACACCTAGAATCGCAAGCCTTTTCTCTTTAATGAGCCACAGCAGTGGTGCCTACTCATGCTTGCTGGCTACATGCCAAGCACCATCTTTTAATGGCGGGGGAGAACTGCTTCCTACAAACCAGACCCCTCAAAGCTCCCAGGGACTAAACCACCAACCAAGAGTACACAGAGGGTACCCATGGCTCCAGTTGAATATGTAGCAGAGTATTGCCTTAACTGGCATCACCGGAGGGGAAGCCCCTTGATTCATGGAGGCTTGATGACCCAGGATATGGGAATGCTAGGCCACTGAGATAGGAGTGGGTGAGGAAGTGGGGGAGTACCCTCATAGAGGCAGGGGGTGAGAAGAGGGGATAGGGTGTTTGTGGAGGGGAATCTCTGAAGAGGATAACATTTGAAATGTAAATAAATCAAATAACCAATTAAAAAAAATAAAAACACTTGGCTGCTAGCCAACTAAACCGAATTTCTACAACTAAAATGCCTTCTTAAAATGATGTAGGAAATTTTATAGATTCACCATAGCAATCTTTAATGTTTCCTCATTTCCGTGCTTCTAACTTTTACTACATCTGCCAATATCTAAGAGAAACACCCACCATCCCTCAGTTACATGAGGCCCTTATATAGACACTCTATATAGGAGGAAGGTGGTCTTCAGGGCATAGCATAGACATTGCACTAATAAATTTTTCTAAGCCATGGCTACTTGCACAATATTTGACTCTTCAACATTCATAGGCAGATGGTCCTGGAATGTATTAGAAAAGGTAACTAAACATGAACTGGAGAGAAAGCATATGCAGAGCTTCTCTGGGGTCTTTGCTTCCATTCTCACCTCCAGGTTTCTGCCTTTAGTTTCTGCCTTGGCTTTGGTAAGTGATAAACTAAAGCCTTAAGCCAGATTAAATCCCTTTCATTCCCAAACTGCTTTTGGTAACAGCAGCAAGAAACAAACTAGAACATATACTTTTTAAAAAACTGTACTACTTCATAAGTTCCTGTGTTTACCTCATCATTAAATCAAGATTTACACCCTCAGAAAGTAGCCCGTAGAATAGACTTCTGCAATCACTTGAAACTAAACTGGAAATACCATTGTGTTTTAGCATTTAATAGCAGCACCTTGTGACACATGACTAATTATTTGCCTTCTCTATAATTGTCACCTACCTCTCACAAAGCTTTCCCCTTTACAGAAAAAGAGGGGGTGGATTCCTACAAGCAATATATAGAAAGACTTGAAACAACACAATAACTCAAGAGAACTTTTAGCTCACAGTGGGGAAGAGTGTGCAGCAAGGGCAAGAACAACACAAGAGCTTTGCTGATTGTTTGGCCATTAGTAGCAACCTTAGCACCTTCCATAGCTTTATTGGAGCCAAGGGACTTGAAGGGCAGACAGTAAAAGTGGTATTTTCATGGCAAAGCCAATACTTTAATGGTTGTACTTTTGCAGTTTATTATTTTATTGATCTCTAAGGAAAATCTGCTGTAAGAAGTTATAGTCTCTTATGGTATGAGACTATAGAAAATGGACAATAGCCAAGGATTCTAGCAAAAATGAGGTCCCAGCATCCCTAGGCACAGTGTTTCAGGTTGCACATATTGATTCTTTATCCAAAAAAAAAAAAAAGACACTATTATATGATACAATAAGAGAGAATCCTCAAAGATTTATATGTTTGGGATTCTTCACAATCCCCAGAAAGAAAACTGAATATAAAAAAAAAAAAATCAACTATCAATGCTTTTGTTGGTTTTCAGTGAAAATAGGGCATGGAGACAAAAGAGAATTAGGGGTGTGCTGTTCCCATGAAAACTGGAGCTGTCCTGACAGGAGCCTCTGCATCTACTATTTCCTGTTGTCTTCCTCCATCATAGTACAGTATCTCTAGGGTCCTTTAGTGTGGAAAAAAAAGCAACAGAATATGTTATTTTTTGCCATAAATGGTAAAATCTTATCCAATAAAGATAAAAAAAAACCCTTTTAAACTTTGTTAGGTTATTGACTGGAAGTTGATTATAATAAACAATTTCTCAATTTTTTTCAAATAATTTCATCTAATGTTGGTAACACTAATTGGTAATGCTGTATTTCTGGTGTGAGTCATTTGAACTGATTTCCAACTCTTTTTCTTATCTCTTTGTTTCTTTCTTCTCCAACCACAGGTCTCTAAAATACATTTATGTGTGAACACACAAAACTCAAAATGTGTGTTGATGTTCAAAAACCTAAGGATGACTACATAAACACAGGAACCAGAAATCTCCAGTCATAAGAGAAAAAAGAAGAAAAGACCAAAGTGTGGATACTTTGGTTCTTCTTAGAAGGGGGAATAAAATACCCACGGGAGGAGATGCAGAGACAAAGTGTGGTGTAGAGATTGAAGGAAAGCCATCCAGAGACTACCCCACCTGGGGATCCATCCCATATTACCAAACCCAGACACTATTGTAGATAACAAGAAGTGCATGCTGACAGGACCCTGAAGTAGCTGTCTCCTGAGAGGCTCTGCCAGAGCCTGAAAAATACAGAGGTGGATGCTCACAGCCAACCATTGGACTGAGCACGGGATCCCAAGGGAGGAGTTAGAGAAAGGACTGAAGGAGCTGAAGGGGTGTGCAACTCATAGAAAGAACAACAGTATTAACCAACCAAACCG
Organism: Mastomys natalensis; assembly: GCA_021653895.1. Lineage (NCBI taxonomy): Eukaryota > Metazoa > Chordata > Mammalia > Rodentia > Muridae > Mastomys > Mastomys natalensis. The sequence continues at coordinate 830 of JAJTUV010000839.1, read as the reverse complement.
CTCAGAGCTCCCAGAGACTAAACCACCAACCGAAGAGTACACATGGAGTGACCCATGGATCCAACTGCATATGTAGCAGAGGATGGCCTTGTTGAACATCAGTAGGAGGGGAGACCCTTGGTCCTGTAAAGGCTCGATGCCTCAGTGAAGGGGAATGGCAGGACAAGGAAGTGGGAGTGGGTGGGTGGGTGGATGGGAGAATACCCTCATGAAGCGGGGGGTAGGGAGATATGGGATAGGAGTTTTCTGGGAGAACGGGAGAAACCAGGAAAGCAGATAACATTTGAAGAATAAATAAAGAAAATATCTAATAAAAAAAATTTTAAATGCATTGAAACTTGTTTGTTTAAGCCAGTTATTTAACTGTCTCTTTTCTTGCATGTTGGAGAATGGATATTTAATATAACTAAAGGCTTTGCCCTAAAATTTCTTGAGTGTTTCAAACACAAATAGTTTCTTTTTATCCATGCTCAATCGTCGACCAATATTACTGTAAATATGGCCTTGTCACCATCCCCCAAACCACTTCTGACATCTTACTTTGGGGACTTGGCTTCTGGTAAACTAATTCAATCATGGCTTATTTTTACTAAGTATTCATACCTAAGCAATTCTTCATCTTCAAAAAAAATTTCAAGCTCACTGGTCCCGACTCTCCATGTTCTTTCTTTTCTACAGCTTAGATTTATGGGGGCAAAGAGAAAGAATGATTTTAACTCAGCTGGCAATGATTTCTAAGTTAGAACAATGCAGAATAACAAAATGTTCCTATTTCATTATAAAATATTTGGAAAATATTTCCTCCTTGGACAAGTAATAAAATGAAGCAT